>JAYEPQ010000006.1:43535344-44135344 GCA_036321105.1 Dracaena cambodiana
CACTTGCTCGCCAGATCTGAGCATATGAATGGTATTGCATTGGTGAATATGGGATGAAACAGACTAAGATGAGTTAGAATTGAGATTCATTATTGGTTGATTCGGAAAGGTACCTGGCCCCCGCTCACTCAGCTGTGAGGTTAACTATCCAACCTGTTGCTCTATATTCTTGATTGATTGAGAACTTACAAGAAGTTGTTGGTCGGTCCGTTATATAAAGTCAGTAGACATTTTGATTAAATTTTGTATTTATGTGTCTAAATTGGACGTTGTCTTGAAAAGGTTCTCAACATTCCTTTCAAGTGTTATTAGCCGTCTATCATAATCATTGTTAGACCCCTGCTGTGAATATGATTGATTATGTGCAAGTGGTCTATTCTGATTGTTTCCTTGATTTGAAGTATTTGGGTGTTGATAAACACCCACATTTGGTCTTGAAAATTAACCATTGGCTGGAAGCTGCATGTTAGGGTTAGGAGCCCCCTGGTATTGCCCCTGACCCCAAGAGAGATTTGGATGATTCCTCCAGTCAGAATTGTATATAGGAGTATAAGGATTGTACATGGGTCTTGGATATAAGGCGTTTGTCTGTTCAAGTGTCGGACCTATGGATTCACTAACAGTGGACACTACTCCATAATGTGATTTGGAGTTCCACAATTAAAATATGTGGGACCTTGTATTTGATTGACTTGACCAATTAGTGGAGGAGTTTCCAACGCCTCAATTCTCCGTATAAGAACTGAAATCTTAGCATCGACAGTTATAAAACTGTCGATGTTATGGATCTCACCTTTATGCGCAGAAGTTGATGTATTGAGTTTCTCAGTGGGATTCTCCCATTGCATAGTTTTCCATGATAGGTCCTCAAGAAAGTCCCACGTTTCATTCTCATTCTTTCTCATGAGCTCCTTCTGACACATGGACTCAAGAAGAGTTTTGGATGTGTAATCGAGTCCTTTGTATACGATTTAACACAACCGCTACTTTTCTATCGCATGGTGGGGGGCACTGAGCTAATAAATCTTTGAACCGTTCTAAGATTTCCGGAAGGGTTCTCCCAGCACTTGACATAATTGATTAATTTGATTTTGAATTGTTGCCGTCTTGTGCGTGGGATAGTGCTTCTTGAGAAATACTGTAACGAATTCATCTCAAGTAGTGATTGAATCAGTAGGTATACTGTACAACTAGTTCTTGGCACTAGTTTTGTGAGCGAATGGGATGAAGCGAAATTTAATTGCGTCCTCCGATAAGTTTTGCTGTTTAATCATCATATATACTTTCTGAAATTCACTGGTAGAGAGATATGCATCATCAGAATCAGAATCAGTAAATTTAAAAAGTATGCTGATGTACTGCAGCTTCAATACATAGTGATTACCCGCTGCGAGTGGAAGTTTGATGCTTGATGGTAGTGATGTGTTCAACGGGTAATATCGATCCTGAAGGATCGGGATCGGTTGGTTCATCTTATCTCCCATGAACAAATCTGATCTCACTAATTGACCAAATTGATCACGGGTCCAATGTGGCATAAACCAGCGACCGTAGATGCGTGAGTTTCCCAAACTAATGCAAAAAGTGAGGTGTGGTGAAGATAAAATGGTAGAAGAGATATGATTAAAGAAAAGATGTGATTCCTACAAGTTCTAAATTTTTTTTGTATTTTTTTGTAGAACCAGGGACCCAAAATACAGAATTGGAAAAAGAGAGGAGAGAAACTCACCAAATTTGCCGCTAAATGGCAGCAATTGCTGTTGTTTAGTTGCAAAACCAGGGAGTTTGGCTCCCTAGTTTTTACAGTGTACTTTCAAGACATTTCTCATCCCATTTTTCTTTCTGTATCTGAACTTTTAGGTCCCTACATACTCAACACATATTATTAACCCATAAAATGTTAGAAAAAGTAAGAAAAATACCGTCGATTCCTGACAACGGCGCCAAAAACTTGATGTGTAATATCTACTGCAATCGCAAAGTATTGACGTAGTGCTGTATAGGTCGTTCCCATAGGGATCTAAGGTATTTTGTTATTCTCACTAATTCTTTAGTTCTAGCGGATTAATTATGGGTTCTAAGTTGGATTTGAGTTATACTAATTAGCCTAGGATATAAAATCCACTAGTTTTTAACTATGATTACTTCTATTATCTTCTTCCTATCATAAAAACTTGATCTTTTAGTTTTAATCATTACTTAAAGTATTTTAAGTATGCGCTAACAAGTGATGTGCAAGCATAACACATCAAAGATGTGACTTCTCATCAAAATAATCTAAATCGTTAGATAACTCTATGACAAAAATGAAAAGTAACAACCCCAAACCTTAACTAAGATAGGCTATCAAGAAATCTAATTCAAGTATAACCTATTAAAATATTAATTTACGAGTTGTAATATTTTAATCTTTTCTTTGAAAAATCTTATCTTTATTATTTTATTTAGGAAGAAAATACTAGAGAGCAACTACATTGTGGATTCCTAGTTTCATCTATATCCTAGAGGTAGATTAAATTAGCTACTCATAGTTCTAATTAGCAAGATCATATTCTTCCTAGAAAGCAATTAAAGTTTACATTAGAAAGCAAGATAAATCTATTTAAAAAGTAATTAGAAGAAGATTACTTAAGAAATATTGATAAACAACAAATGTTACCTCTGGAGTCGGTATGACGACCGTTATCTCTTCAGCAAAACCTACTTTTATTCAATAAAATTCGAGTATAAAATTCCATCATATCTTCCTAGATTATAAAGATACGACCAATATATAGGTTTCGGACAATCAAACCCTAATCTGAGTATAAATGAGAAACTATAAAATTACAACGAAGCCCCTGCAAAAAATTCACCCAGAGTGGGCCCTAGGGAGCTGCCAACTGCCAAATAGCGGCAAAAGTATGGATATTTTGTCTGATTTTTTCTGCATAAGTCTCTTGTCTTGTTTTTATTTTATTTTTATGACTGTATTAAATTTTGACTTTCTGCAGCATTATGGTCTTATAGTTTTGCTCACTTTTAACTCCTCTTTGGGTTTGGTTTCCTAATCCTACTCTGAATTCATGCCATCTCATTGTAGGAATATGTTTACCTAAAAACACACTAAAAAAAACCCTAATAGTATTATTTAAATATAAAAAATAATAATATGGAAACTATAAATATGCAATATATGGCACTCATCATTCCCCCACAATTCAGTTGTCCATTTAAATCTAGATCTTGGGATCTCCAGTCAGTTAGATTAGATTACCATTATGGAACTACTCTATTTAGTAGGTTATAATTCCATTTCTTTCGATAACTTATATATTTGACTTTGGTCAAGTCTTTTGTTAATGGATCTACAACATTATCTTTTGATTTTATATAATCAAGAGATATTATTTTATTTGTAAGCAGCTGTCTTACAGTATCATATCTACGACGTATATGTCGTGATTTTCCATTATACATTATATTCTGTTGATGTGATATTTACTACAAGTGCACAGTGTCGGTGTAGAGCTATACAGGTCGTACCACAGGGATTTAAGTTATTTTTGCGTTCCTTACTCTTTGCTTAGTCTAACGGACTAACTATGAGTTTCTAGATTGGATTTGTTACTATCTAAATAGCCTACAATCTAAAATCCACTAATTTCCAAGCGTGTTCTTATTTCTATTATTTTCTTCTACCATAAAAATTCAATCTTTTTAGTTTAATTTTTATTTAAAGTGCCCAAAGTATGAGCTATCAAGTGGTCTGCAAGTATAATTCATTAAAAATACTACTTTTCATAAAAACAAACTAAATCTTTAGATAATTCAATGAAAAAGTCAAAATCAACAACCCCAACCCTAACTAAGCATAGGCTATCAAGAAACCTAATCAAGTATAACATATCAAAGTCTTAATTTTCGAGTTCTTATATTTTAATATTTTTATAGAAAAATCATATTTTTATTTATTTTATTTAAGGAGAAAAATATTAGCAAGCAGTTATATGGTGGATCCTAACTTCATCTATATCTTAGAACTAAACTAAATAGCTGCTCATATTTTTAATAAGTAAAATCAAATTTTTATTCATGAACACAATAAAATCTAATCTAGAAAGCGAATAAATCTATGCTAGAAAGCAATTAACTCTATCTAAAAAGCAAATAAAGACTTAAAAGTAATAGCTTACCTCTGAAACACGGTATTCTCCATATAATACAAAGATACGGCTAATATATAGTTTTCGGAAAACCAAACCCAATTCTAATACAATTGTGAAACCACAAAACTACAATGAAGCCACAGAAGAAAACTAGAATGTTGGAGCCCACAGTAGGCCGCCATCTAGCTGAAATTACCGCTAATTAGCGGCTCAAATAATGAACTAATTTCTAAATTTTCTTCCCCTCGAGTATTGTCTCCTTTTGAGTTTATTTTGATAACTGTATTGCACTTTGACTCTCTGTAGCATCGTGGTCTCGTAGTCTCACCCACTTTAGAAACTTTTTGAACTTTGATTTCCTTCTCCAACTCTGATTTCACACTATCTCCTTGTATGAATCGGATTACTTGAAAAAGATACTAAAAATACCCGAATAACATTATTTATATGCAAAAATAGATAAAGTATGGGAGGAAAAATACAATATATAATATTCATCACACCCCCACATCTATTTTTGCTACGAGCGAAACCTAAACCTAAAAAGAAAAAGAAAAATCCTAACTCACTTTCGCAGGAATCGCAATTGCACTTAGCATGTGTAACAAGTCTTTAAACCCCTAGGTTATCCTAGTGGACGAGTGTTATCTCGTGAGGGTTTGCAGTGAATATACCCACAAAATTCATGAAGAAAATAGATTAAGGAATAAAAAAAGAAAAATATGGATAAGCAAAAATTAAGAAAAATAAAAATTTTATACAAAAGAAAGAAAAATATTATTTTATGATATTTTCATTAATTAATCTCACTAATATACAAACTCATGAACAAATTTAGATTATCATTTTTTAAATCGAGCGTCATATCAGATACACTCATCATTTTAATCAAAAATTTAAATCCTATCATTCAATACCCACTAACATATAATTCATGGGCTCCTATACATCTACATACATGTGTGATAGTTTATTTTGACCTTGAACTCCGACTCTAACTCATGATTCATCTCCTCTCTTATAACATTTTTTTTCTTATTTTCTTATTTTCTTATTTTTTCTTTTCTTTTTTTAAAGAATATTTCACCTTTCATGCGAATATTCACGCTTGCTTAGGCGCAGCGTATCCGATTACTCAGTTCATACTTTTTTCTTTTTCTTTTTTTAGAATATTTCACATTTCATGCGAATATTCACGCTTAGTGAGGCGCAAAGTACCCGATTACTTGGATCATACTCTTTTTTCAATCTTGAGACTATTGCCTTAATACCAGGCGCACCCCATTATTTTATCATTTTCGAGGCTATTGCCTTAATACCAGGCTCATCCCATTATTTTATTCTCATTTTTTTCTTTTCTTATTTAGAGAAAAGACTTACTCAATCTTTATCATCTTTGTCTTTAACCTAATAAACTATTTTGATGTGAAAAATAGATGTATACTTACCTCAAAACTATTGCTAGCAATATTTATTTTTAGGATTTTATTTTTTTTCATAAAATTCAAAGTGTATCGTCAATCTACTCTCCTATCCAATTTCAAATCAAATTTGTTTCTTTATCTGTAACTAGTTTGATTTATTGATGAAAACATTAAAAAGAATTTCATTTTTTTCGGTTTTTTTATTTTCTTTCAGTTAGTTACCCTAAAAACTACCCAAAGTATAAAATAAAAAACCAAAAAAATCTAAAAATAACATAAAACCTAAAATAAAAATAAGATCCTAAAAAATAAAAATATCCTAATCCACTCTCCCACACCTAAACTTGTGTATGCCCTCATACACAAATCAAGTGTGGTAAAATAAATATGAAAACTATTATACAAATCTATACAAATAATGAGAGTTGTAAAAGTTACGCTCTCAATATCATCACCCTATCAACACATGAAAAGCGGTTACGATCTCTCGATCGCTTCTCACTTTCATAGTGTGTGCGTTTTAAACGTGAAGTGGGTGCATTATTATATCTCATCAATTTCCTACAAGTCACGAAATTACCTGTCTGTAACTTATACCACTCTTGCTTTTTCTTTATCCACATGTAAGCATTAACAATTGGGTTAAAAAATTCTTTATTATAAACCTGCCAATAATCGTTAGTAACAAGCATACATGTAGAAATATCGTGAGGTGAGAAGAGTGCTATAGGATCAAGTGAATGTGGTGGTGTCTCTTCTAACTCACGAAGTAGTACGAGCTCTTCTGTAAACAAATCCTCAAAAATTTGCTCATAAATCAATGGCACACTTACACAAGTATCATCATACATAGAATCAGTATGTGCTAATTCATCCAATAATATGAGCTCATTTTTGAATATTTGCTCAAATAAGAATTCATCATCAGTGCAAGAGGTCAAATGAGAGTGCAAACTATGAATCATATTGATCTCAATGAGGAAGCTCGTTGTGTGCTCATCCATATTGAATATATTCAATACCACAGTCATATTCCCAAATGATAACTTCATAAGGCTACTCTTACAATCAATTAATGCATTTGATGTTACAAAGAATGGTTTACCCAAAATAATGGGAATTTGATTTCGTAGATTGGAGATCGGCTCAGTTTCTAAGACAATGAAGTATACAGGAAAGATAAACTCACTGATCTTAATGAGCACATCTTCAACCACACAAAGTGGTCTTTTAATTGAACGATCAGCTAGTTATAATGTGACCTTAGTGGGTTAAAATTTTCCTAACCCCAGTTGCCGATAAATACTGTAAGGAAGCAAGTTGACACTTACTCCTAAATCAAGTAACGTCCTATCAAATGTAGTATTTCCAATAGTGCATGAGATTGTAGGGGAATCTGAATCTTTATACTTGATAAGTAAGGAGTTAGAGGGGATTTGTGATATATTTGCAGCAAGAAAAACTTTTTCAGGGACGTTTCTTACTCGTTTCTTAGTACATAAATCCTTGAGGAACTTCGCATAAGTAGGAACCTGTTGTATAATGTCAAGGAGTGGAATATTAACCTTCACCTGCTGAAATATTTCAAGAATCTTTTCTATTTGCGTGGAAGACTTTCTAAGCCGATCGGAATATGGAGCTTTCGGCTTAGGAACAGGTTCTTCCAAATGATCATGTGACGATGATGGAGGTGATTGAGATGGTCGTGGAGAAAGGGGTGGAAGAGATGTTATAGCCTGCGAGATTGTAGGATTGGGATCAGAGGGTATGGCTATATTATTGTCCACTTGCTTGCCCGATCTAAGCGAGTGAATGGCATTGCATTGGTGAACATGCGACTGATTGGAGTTTGAGGAACTGGCATTGGGGTTCGTTATGGGTTGACTTGGAAAGGTACCCTGGCTATATTCACTCATTTGATTTGCTAATTGTCCAACCTGCTGCTCTATATTCTTAATAGATTGAGAGTTCACGAGTAGTTACTGACCTGTACTTTGAATAAAATTAGTTGACACTTTCATAAGATTTTGCATGTGTGTGTTAAGGTTGGACATATACGTGTCAAACTTGAAATGAGACTTGAGAAGATTTTCAACGTGCTTCTCAAGTGATTGAAGTCGATTTTCTTATTCATTATTAGACCCCTGTTGTAGATGTGAGTGGTTTTGTGCAGGTGGTCTATTATGGTTATTCCCAAAATTTGAAGCGTTTGGGTGTTGATAAACACCCACATTTGGTCTTGGGAACTGACCATTGGCTGGAGGCTGCATGTTAGGATTAGGGCCCCCCTGAAATTGCCCTTGACCCCATGATAGATTTAGATGGTTCCTCCAGCCAGGATTGTATGTAGGAGTATAAGGATTATTTATAGATCTTTGATACAAGGCGTTAGCCTGTTCAAGTGTGGGACCCATGAAATTCATTAATAATGGACACTCCTGCATAACATAACTCGGGATTCCGTAATTAAAGCATATGGGAATTTGAATTTGATTTACTTGACCTACCTGTGGAGCACGAGTGGTTTCCAATGCCTCAATTCTCCCATAAGGACTGCAATCTTAGTTTCGGCAGCTATAGAGCTGTCGACGTTATGAATCTCACTCTTATGCGCAGAAGTTGATGCACTGGGCTTCTCAGTGGGACTCTCCCACTGCATAGTCTTCCATGATAGGTCCTCAAGAAAGTCTCATGCTTCATTCTCGTTTTTCCTCATAAACTCCCCCTGACACATGGACTCAAGAAGAGTTTTGGATGTGTAATCGAGTTCTGCATACATGATTTGACTTTTCTATCACATGGTGGGGGCACTGAGCTAATAATCATTGAACCGTTCCAAGTATTTCCAGAAGGGTTCTCCCGGCACTTGACGGAATTGATTGATTTGATTTCGAATCCTTACCGTCGTATACGTGTGATAGTACTTTTTAAGAAATATTGCAATAAATTCATTCCAAGTATTGATTGAATCAGTAGGTATACTGTACAACCACTTCTTGGCATTATCCTTGAGTGCAAAGGGGATGAAGCGGAGCCTAATTGCATCCTCCGATAAGTGTTGCACTTTAATTATTATGCATACTTCCTGAAATTCACTGATAAAGAGATATGCATCTTCTGAATCAAAACCAGTGAATTTAGGAAGCATACTAATGTACTGCGGCTTCAACTTATAGTGACTACCCGCTGCGTGTGGAAGTTTGATACATGATGGTAATGACGTATGCAACGGGTAACGTCGATTCTGAAGGATCGGGATCAGTTGGTCCATCTTATCACCCATGAACAAATATGATCTCACTAGTTAACCAAATTGATCATGGGTCCAATGTGGCATGAAACATCGACTGTGAGTGTATGCGTGAATTTCCTAAACTAATGCAAGAAGTGGGATGTGGTGGAGAGATAAAACGGTGGAATAAATTTGATCAAATAAAAATGTGATTCCTACTGTTCCTATTTTTTAAATTTTTTTACAGACCCAGGGTACCAAATTACAAACCAGAGAAAATTTGGGTTCAGTATGTACCTGATGAGCCGCCAATTGGCTTGTTTAGCAGCCAAATAGTGGCTAAACCAGAGAGGTTGACTCTCTGGTTTTTGCTACTCAGTTCAGAGGCTCTTTTGATCCCTTTTGTCTTTCTGTATCTGTAATTTCTATTCTCTGCATACTCAACACACACTGTTAATACGTAAAACTCGAGAAAAGGCAAGAAAAAATACTGTTGATCCCCGGCAACGACTCCATAAACTTGATGTGATATTTTCTGCAAGCGCACAGTATCGGTGTAGCGCTGTACAAGTCGTCCCATAGGGATCTAAGATGTTTTTGCATTCCTTACTCTTTTCTTAGTCTAACGGACTAACTGTGAGTTTCTAGATTGGATTTGTTACTATCTAAATAGCCTAGAATTTAGAATCTACTAATTTCCAACCATGTTCTTACTTCTATTATCTTTTTCTATCATAAAAATTTGATCTTTTTAATTTAATCTCTATTTAAAGTGCCCTAAGCATGAGCTATCAAGTAGTGTGCAAGTATAACTCATCAAAAATATTAGTTTTCATAAAAACAAACTAAATGTTTAGATAATTCAATGAAAAAGACAAAATCAACAACCCCAACCCTAACTACGCATAGGCTATCAAGGAAGCTAATTCAAGTATAACTTATCAAAGTTTTAATCTTCGAGTTCTTATATTTTAGTCTTTTTATAGAAAAATCATGTTTTATTTATTTTATTTAAGAAGAAAAATATTAGAAAGCAGTTACATAGTGGATCCTAACTTCATCTACATCCTAGAGCTAAACTAATTGCTATTCATATTTTTAATAAGCAAAATCAAATTTTTATTCATGAACACAATAAAATCTAATCTAGAAAGCGAATAAATCTATGCTAGAAAGCAATTAACTCTATCTAAAAAGCAAATAAATAATTAAAGGCAATGACTTACCTCTGGAGTACGGTATTGTGGCCGCCACCCATTCAGCAAAATCCTAATTTATTAATTTAAAACGTGTACAAAACTTCAGAATTCTCCTTAGAATACAGGGATACGGCCAATATATAGGTTTCGGAAAACCAAACCTAATTCTAATACAATTGTGAAACCACAAAACTACAATGAAGCCACGGGAGAAAACTAGAATGTTCCATTTAGCTGAAATTACCGCTAATTAGTGGCTCAAATAATGAATTGATTTCTAATTTTTTTCCCTCGAGTATTGTCTTCTTTTGAGTTTATTTTGATGACTGTATTGCACTTTGACTCTCTGCAGCATCGTGGTCTCGTAGTCTCACCCACTTTAGAAACTTTTCGTATTTTGATTTCCTAGTTCAACTCTAATTTCATGCTATCTCCTTATATGAATCAGATTACCTGAAAAAGACAATAAAAATATCCTAGTAGTATTATTTATATACAAAAAATCGATACAGTATGGGAGAAAAAAATATAATATATGATACTCACCATCTGTATCCTTCCAATTCCTGATTGACTATCGCAATGGATGAAAATTGCTGACACAGACTTAGGCCACATTGGAATATCTTTTAAAAAGTTTCGAAGCCATTCTGTTTCTTCTCTAGCTTTATCTAAAGCGATAAATTCAGATTCTATAGTGGATCTGACTATACATATTTGTTTTGAAGATTTTCAAGAGATAACTGTATCCCCAATAGTAAAGACATATCCACTTGTGGATTTTACATCTTTAGAATCCGTAATCCAGTTAGCATTAGTGTATCATTCTATCACTGCTGGATATCTTGTATAGTGCAACCCATAGTTAGCAGCATACCTAAAATATTTGAGTACTCAAACTATTACTTTGCAGTGGTTTTCCCTGGATTACTTGTAAATCTACTTAGTTTGTTTACTGAGTATGCAATATCAGGTATTGTGCAGTTCATTAAATATATAAGACTGTTAATGATCTGAGAATATTCTAATTGTGATATACTAGTACCTATATTCTTTGTAAGAGATAGACTTATATCCACAAGTGTCCTCGCTATATTATTATTTTCCTTGTCAATTTTTTTGAGTATCTTCTCGATATAATGTGACTGGATTAAGATATATCTATCAGATATCTTGGAATTTTTAACACCATGAATACATCTGCAATACATAAGTCTTTAATGTCAAATTCTGTGTTAACATAATTTTTACCTCTTTAATTAGAGCAACCGTACTACCGGTGATAATCATGTCATCCACGTATAAACATACAATGACATAGTTGTGCATATCTCCTTTTATATATACACATTTATCGCATTCATTATAACGAAATCCATTTGACAACATAACTTAGTCAAATTTTTCATGCCATTGTTTAGGTGCTTATTTAAGTCCATAGAGTGACTTAACAAGTATACACATCTTCTTTTCTTGATCTACAACTACAAACCCTTCAGGTCGTTCCATGTAAAATTTTTCATCTAATTTACCATTCAAAAATATTATTTTTACATCCATTTGATGAAGCTCAAGATTATATAATTCTACAAAAACAATTATTAATTTTATGGATGTTATTTTTATTATATGTGAATATGTTTCAAAATAATCTATACGTTTCTTTTGTCTATAACCTTTTACTATAAGTCTAACTTTGTATTTATCTATAGACCTATCAGGTTTTATTTTTTTCTTAAAAATCCATTTATGATCTAATGGTTTACCACTTGGAGGAAGATCCACGTATTCGCAGGTGTGATTTTGAATAATTGATTCAATTTTACTATTTATGGATTCTTTCCAAAATGGAGCTTCAGGTGTAGATATAGCCTCTTTATAATTTTGAGCTCCCTTTTCTAACAAATATGTCAAAAAATCTAGACTAAATGGTTTATTAACCCTGACCCTTTTGCTTTGTCTAGATTCATCCTCATTACTTTTATTTCCAGAATCAGATTTTGTTTCTCTTATCGCATCACCGCAAGTCCTTTTAGGAGAACTTGGTTCATATTCTTTACTAAGAAAAATATTCTCAAAGAATATTGCATTCATAGATTCAATAATAGAGTACTTATGTATTTCTGAATGATCTGATTTGAAAATAAAGAAATGATATGCACTGTTATTATGTGCATATCCAATCAATAGTTTTAGGTCTAATTTTAGTTCTTTTAGAACTAGGAATTGCACTCTTTGCAAGACATTCTCACACTCTTAAGAATTTATAATTAGGTACTTGACCTGTCTATAATTCATAAGGTATTTTATCCAGTTTCTTTTGCGGTATTTTATTGAGAATATAATTGGCAGAAAACAAAACTTCCCTCCACATATTCTGAGGTAAACCAAAACTTATTAACATGATATTTATCATTTATTTTAGACTTCTGTTTTTATGCTCAGCAATTCCATTTTGCTGAGGAGTGTAAGAAGCAGTTGTTTGATGTATAATACCATATTCTGCACAAATTTGTACAAATAGTGACTCATATTCACCATCTCTAACACTTCTTAGCATTTTTATCTTTTTGCTAAGTGGTTCTCAACTTTATTTTTATATTGTATAAACTTTTCAATTGCCTCATCTTTAATTCTTATTAGATATACATAACAATATCTAGTACAATCATTTATATAAGTAATAAACTATTTCTTTCCACCTCTAGTTTGAACATATTTTAAATCACATATATTTGTATAAATTAATTCTAGAGGTTCATTACTACGTTCTATAGAATGAAATTGAAACTTAGTTATTTTTGATTCAACACATATTTCACATTTATCATCAAAATTTATATTAAAATTAGGCAACATATTTAAATTAATTAATTTTTGCAAAGTATAATAATTAACATGTCCTAATCTACCAAGCCAAATATGAGGTGACTCAGTCATATAAACAGAATAATTAATTTTATTATTATTAATTTTAGGGATAATAGTCATTACATTTATTTTAAACAGACCATTAGTTATGTACCTCTTGCCTACATATACACCATTTTTTATAAGTATAAATTTATCAGACTCAAATACAAGTGTAAATCCTTTCTTACTCAAAACTGAATCAGAAACCAGATTCTTGCGGATATCTGGTACATGAAATACATCAGTAAGAGTAAATTCTTTTTTCGAAGTCATTTTTAGTACAATATTTTCTCGTCCTTCAACTTTGGAGATTACAGAGTTATCTATGTAGAGTAGTTCTCCTTCTACATATTCATATATAGAGAACATCCACTTGTTAGCGCAGATGTGGTGAGTGGCCCCAGTGTCCACCCACCATTCTTTAGAATTGTCATCAACTAGATTAATTTTTAAGACAACAGTTGTACAATTTATATCTACATTTGCACAAAGACTTTCCTCTTATGCCAAATTTGCATTAGGATACTAATTTTTCTTCTTTGAAGAATCTTGTGCCTTGCACACACGACAGTTCTTTGCACGATGTCCAACCTTGTCGGAGTTGTAGCACTTGCCATTGAATCTCTTCGAGTCACCACTCTTAGAGCCTTCACCATTGTGCTTTTGCTTCGTATCATTAAACTTATTAGAATTTTCCGTAACGTTAACTTTGGAAACATTGTATGGATTTCTAATTTTTTTTCTTCAGAAAAACAGTTATCTTCTTCAATCCTCAAACGTACAATTAGATCTTCAAGTATCGTTTCTTTTTGTTTATGTTTTAAGTAATATCTGAATTCTTTCTAAAATAGTGATAATTTTTCAATAATTGCAGTCACTTGGAATAATTCACTAATAGTCATACCTTCAGCATGAATTTCATGAATGATCACTTAAAGATCTTGTATCTTATTGATCACATTTTTATAATCAACCATTTTATAATCTAGAAGCATACTGACTACATATTTTGTAGAGCCAGCATCTTTTGTATTATATTTCTTATCGAAAAACTACCAAAGTTCCTTAGCAGTAGCAATTAAACCATATACATTATATAGTATATTGTCCAATTCATTGAGGATATAATTTTTACACAAAAAACCAGCATGTTTCCATGCATCAACTGCTTTCGCAGACTGCTGATCATCTTCTACAAGAGTCGACACAGTCTCCTTCAGGTACCTAGATTTAGTATAGTGAGATAGAACAATATTTTCTGTTGCCATCTCTTAAAATCTGTGCAATTGAATTTCTCTGATTTCTCATACTGACTTGAGGGCACAGTTGGAGTAACCATGACAGGAGTTACCACAGTGGACATATTAGATATAGATACAGTAGCCATTTATAGATAATTTTTTTTATCTATCTTAATTTTTGTAACAAATTTTAACTCTCTAATAGAAAACTTAAAAACAATTCTCACTTTAAACTACAATATCAACTAAGATTTCTTAAACAAATCTTTTTTCCTTTAAACATAATGTAACTAATTTTTTCCAGAAGCAAATAGATTTAGATATTAAATAACTGTTGATTGAATACTATTATGACAGTGTTCTAATTCTTCTTTAGTTACACAAAAGTATTCAAATCTACCAAATAAATTTTGGTTTTAAGATTGTTGGTTGTATTATTTATAATACTTAGATAGAAATTACTACTGTATAAAAATTAAAAACTGAAAGATTGTTGTCTATTAGAAAGATGAACTATTTCCCATTTCCCTATTATTATTGTCAACCATGTATGGGAGACATAATTGTATGTGGATTAATGGGTAATGGGCCCACACTTGTGGACGTTCATTTAGGCTGTGCATAGATGTTTACAACTTGGAGATTAAACGTTATTAGTCAAAAAAAAAAAAAAATAGAATTGGACCTCGTAGACGCGAGGCTTGGGGGTGCGAGGCCAAAATCAAAGGAGAGAACAAAAAAAAAAGAAAAAGAATTAAACCTTGCGGATGCAAGGTTGGGAACCCAACCTCCCAAAATTAAAAAAAAAAAAAAAAAAACAAATTCGGCCAACCAGCCTCGCGGGTGAGGCTGGCCAGGCCAGCCTTGCGGGGCGCTGCCTGGTAACCCGTTTCGCACAGTAAATCTCGCCTCCGTCACGCAATATATTTAAGTCCCGCCTCGAACTATTTTGCAATTCCTATAAATTCTAATTAGAGTCTAATTAATTTTTTGGGTGTAGGATTCTAATTAATTCTATTTGAGTTTGATAATTTCGCAAATTTTAATTAGACTTTCATTGATTTTTGGTACAAGAATAGGACGAGATATAATGAATCTTGGAGGAAATCTAATAAAAAAAAATATTCAAATTCTCATCAAGATTACAACAAAATTATATTTCTATTTACAAGGAAACTCACTAAACAATTTGTGACCTATAACTACCCCTTAAGAGGGACTCAAAAAGGACCTTCGGCAATTTAAATTACACGCGAGAGTCTTGAAGCCTTAGGACCAATAGAGAGAAAAAAACTTTTGGCCAGATCTCTCTCTCGCGCAAGAGTTCGAAACTTGCTCAAGATTAGATGAGAAAAACGAGCTCAAGAAATCTCCACCGCCTCTAACTTTCGACATCGGATCGTCAATGAGGAATGGATCAATCCTCATAACTGCCTTAATCCCACAATTTTCTGAGAAAAAAAAGGTGTGACATATTCTATAAATCCTCTCGTCTATATTTCTTTTTAATTTATGTTTATTGTAATCAAAAGAAGGAGAAATTTTTATAATCTGTAATTTTTCTCAATGTTAATGGAAAGATCCTCAAATTTTCACCGAAAATAGACTGGCGACCACAATGGAAGAAATCTACTATACTAAAGAGCAGATGGTGGTTCAATCGGATGTCAACAAAATGGGAGAGATGGTCAAGATATTGGTGATTGAAGTCGACTAACAAAAATATGAAGATTACATATCTTTGGACTCGTCGAGTTCACATGATAAGAGATCTGTGTGGCAAGGACACTAAAAGATTAACTCTGAACAAAAAGAGAACTTGATGGTCTTGGATGACAAAGAGGTATTGATCCATCAATAACCACTTGAATTTTCAAACTCTGATCCTTTGGAACAAATTGTGTCCCTTTCAATGTTCAGGGAGCTCACTGTGTATGACACCAAAGGAGAACCTATCACGGTGCAAATACGGACTCAAATCTGCAACCAAAATCGGAGGACGCGTCGTTGGGCACTCAGAGCTCGTTTTGCACCCCAGGCTCAAAATCAACCTAGCACAAGTCAAGAAGGATGCCAGGCCTAAAATCAGCCTAGCATGAAGTAAAAAGGATGTGAGGCTCAAAATCAGCCTAGTCAGCCTAACAGAAATCAGTCTAGCCGGCTTAGCATTCATCAGCTTGGCAAAAAATAATCTTGCAGAAGACAGCCTGGCCAACCTCGCACTCCTCAGCTCCACTAGCCTAGCACTTCTCAGTCTGGCCAACCTAACACTTATAAGTTTGGCAAGAATCAACCAACACTCATCAACTTGGTAAGAATCAGTCTAACACTGCTCAGCTTAGCAAAAATCATCTTGGCAAAAGACAGCTTAGCAAAATCAGCCTAGCAAAAGACAACATTGCTAGCCTAGCACTCCTTAACTTGGCCAGCCTATTACTTCTCAGCCTGGCCAGCCTACCATTCGTCAGCCTAACCAGCCCAGCACTTTTCAGCTTGGCCAGCCCAGTACTCCTCAGCCTGGCCAGCCCAGCACTCCTCGGCCTCGCTAGCCTATCACATATTAGCCTGGCATGAATAAGACTAGACACCAGCCTGGCATAAGTAAACTTGAAAACCGAATTAAGTCTAAGCCAGCACGTGAGGCTAGTTCAACTAAGCCAGTGTGTGAGGCTAGATCAGTACACCAGGCTTGACCAGCACATGAGGATTGTCCAGTGGCTAGAGTTAAGCCTCAGCCTCGTATAAAAATAAAAGAATGCCAACCTACATAAAAGATTCATGCAAGACATATCAAAACTAATTATGAACATCGAACCAAACTAGCGGTTGACAAATATAACCTCCATGATTTCTCAAAGCCGTATGTCTGGACAAATTGACATCATTCAAGAAGCGGGCCCATCTGCAAAAGATTTTTATATCAGCACCACAAGAAAAAACTCCGGATTTACGGAGGTATCTCATGAACAAAAGAGAAGTCGTGCAGCCCCATCGGTCATGTTGCTGCGAAAAATTAATCGTCGTAGTTTTGAGTCACTGTCGCTGTGAAGCCCCAAGAACATCGGCGTTCAGCCGACTGTCAGTACTGAAATCTCGCATTCCGAAAAGAAGACGACTGCAGAGGCAAGACTCTGACTCAGATCAAGAATTACCTACTTTCACATCAAATATGGTGAATAAAGGTATGAAACCAATCGATGAAGGTATGTTTCTGACATTGAGGTAAGGGAGATCTATCATCACGCATGTCTCAAGACAGGTGTGACTACTCCCTCCAATTACAAAAAAATGGTGAGTGATTTTGATGAGAAATATGAGGAGTTTAGCAATCATTCGGCCATAACAATGCCGCGATCGTACTCTTCCTCTTGGTCTGACAGGAAGACGGTTCACATGGCCGAATAGGTAGCCGAGATGAGCCAAAGATTGAGGCACAAGAATGTCTTATTCAAGAGCAACAAAAGAGTATCAAAGACGTCAAAGCGATGCTTGCGAATGTCCTGGAGAACAATCAAAAGAATACGGAAGACAGAGCAGACGGTTCTTCCTCTACTGATAAAGCTAACGATAAAGCGAAAGAATGAGAGTGAATCCAACCAAGATATCGGGGAAAAGGGTAAGGAAGAATATTTCATTGATTCTCATGCCGAAAAGATGGAGAAGCTTAGAATCAAATAGAAGTTTTGATGCACCAAAAAGGATTGCAAGAAACAGGGATTACGTGATCCTACCATATAGAGTGGGAGTTCCCCCTGTTTTCGGCAAAATATAAGCCTCTCAAATTAGAGTCATATGTTGGGAAGGGATCTTCGAACCAACATAACTACAAGAAAAGGGGGTATTTTGCGATGGTTGATAAGCGTTGCCTTAAATATCAAAACTGTTGCTAAATTTATTTGCAACTATTTTGAAATCCGTTGTGCTTGCCAGCATTGCAAATAATAATAGCAACGGTTTTGATTAAATATTGCTACGGTTGTCAGAACTGTTCCGTAAGAATATATTTATAATGGTTAAATATAACCGTTGCGATCTTCGATGCAACAGTTATTATAACTGTAGCATTAAAATGTTGAAACTCAATAGAAACGGTTGTAGATAAATGTTACAATATTCTTGCAATATTTTTCAGAAATTGTTGCAATTCATACTAATCTTTTACAATGGTTATGTAAACCGTTGCCAATTAAATATGTCTATTACAATGGTTTAAAAACTGTTGCTAGTTATGTATATTTTAACAATGGTTATGAAACATGTTGCCAATTGAACATGTCTATTACATTGATTGTAAAAACCGTCGCTAATTATACTTATTTATTACAATGATTTTAAAAATCGTTGCAGTAGGTTATATTAAACTGCAATGGTTTAAAATCGTTACTAATTTATTGATAACGGTTAGCAAAATAATGTTGCATACTGAATAAAAATATTTACTAATAACCGTTGCTAACTTTTTTGCAATGTTTTTGAGCTATCACAGCTAACAAATTGTAACAATTACATAACTGTTGCGATTATAAATATATATCTCACTACACATTATATTATTCCCTGTACACCAATATAATTACCAAATATTAATCAAATGTACATCAACAACAACAACACGAGCCCTTTTAAATGTCCCCAACATGTTGGACTAGGCATTCATATATGAAATAGATATTAACAATTTAAATAGAATAATAAAGACACAAATAAAGTTAACGATCATAACATATATAATAACGTTCAAAATAATTAAGTACAAATCATTGTTCTAAATCAAAACTACAAATTGAATTCAAAATCATAACTATGGATGTTCTTACAATAATAACAAAATACACTTAATAAGTTTTACTGGATGAAATTAAATAAAATTTTTATGCATTGTCCTTTTCCATGCCGTTAGTATCGTCTATATTAGAATTATCATTATCTTGGCCCACCTACAAAAAAAATTTATAAGAATAATTAGAATAATAAAACTTGAAACTATATACACACATAGTACAAGAATTCATAAAAAAAACTTAATTCTCGTTTTTGGGTGGTTCTATCACAATGCATCCAATTTTTGTCCATTTCTTGTTAGACTTTTATCTGTAAATTAAAAATAATGAAAGTTAAAAATATGTCAGTGACTACATTAAGTAGGACAAAGTGATACATTAAAAAAAACTTGTTACATTGTGATGTAAAAATATTTAATTATTTAGTAAAAAAATTAGAAGTAAACTAACATTTCTAAAATATCAAGTATTATAATAGAAGTAAACTGAAACAGTTGGCTCCATCCTATCTTTTCGTAAATATGTTCTCTAAGAGAATTTCTTTGAACGTGACGAAATTGTACTCTTTTTGTGATGGTTATTCCCCGTTTAGTAGTTGTAAGGAGTTGGAGAATACTCCGGCAACAGCAAGAATAGTTAATGTGCATGCTATTTGTTTAAGAGAGAAAAGAAATCCCATTGTAGGCATAGGGGGAGACGGGGACATTAGGTGAAATTAGATCAATCCTTGTGCTTGTGGTTGATTACAGAGTGCTATTGCATATGATTATTTTACTTTTTGGTGGTAATTCCTCTCTCTACGGCAGTGTCTATATTTTTAGACATTTTGCATGAATGATAAAAGAAAAATGGGTAATTCTGCAAAATGTGCCAGCTGGTGCTTCCCTTGTTATTGTGGTATGTGTTCTCTTTCTCTGTTCGCAAACTCCTGGCATCTCTTATCCGTCTTATGGTGTAATTTAGTTATTTGGAAATTTTTGTCAAGTTTAAATATGATCCTTAATATGGCTATGCTTTTATAGAATTCTATGGGGAAGGATGCAGAACCTTGAAAAACCAAGTCGTACATGAATACTTCATATAATTGTAACTTTCAACAAATTAAATGCAATAGTGCAAATTCTTAATAGTATGGACATGCCCACCTTGTCATTCTCAGTCGATGCTTGAAGAAATGCTTTGATAATTTCCTATAAATGTCAGCTTGAGCATCCAGCAAAAATTTTAGACCCTCTCAACTTTATACAAAAAGGCAGTATATATATACAAGGCCACATCACAGTCAATACCAAAAAGTCATATTTAAAAAAACAATGGCTTCTTGTACCCTTTTTTTGTTGTTGACTTCGGTTTCTAGTTCTCCACTGACTTATTTGAAGGGACTGATGAATGGGGTAACTGGGGATGTAGTTATATCTAATGTTCATCCAATGTTTTAAAAACAAATAGCTATAACATAACGTTTTGTCTCCGTTAGGTTGTGTCATATTTAGTAAAACACATAATGTAGGTTATACAATTTTTATATTTATTTAATTAGGAAAATGTGTACAATGATTATGATAAATAGAAAATAATTTTTAAATTAAGAAAAACATAAACATATTTTAAAACATACGTAAGCCGTTCTAAGTTTTTAATACTTTTCACAATAATTTTTCACATTCTATCACACCCATGTTACTAGCTATAACCACTGCAATCCATTAAAGAGTTGGTACTTTAACCTTGACTTCACTGAAGTTAGTTATCAAAGGAGATGGTAATCATGATATTCTAAAGGCAAATAGTTGTGAAAGCAATCATGTGTTTCCAAATAAGTTTTGCTTTGGGAAATTAGTAATAGATTATCAATAAAAAAGAAGGAAAGAACGCGAACCAAGAAGAGCATCATATCAAAATGTTGTGTGGATAACTAAGCTTATTCAATGCAACATCTCTACCACCTAAAAATTCCACATCTCAAACTCCAGCCTTCTCTACGGCAACAGAAAACAGATTTCTTTAATTTCTACCACTAATATTATAATCAAATATTTCTTTTTAATTAAAATATAAAATAGTTACCACCTTCCAATAATTTTGACAAAAGCATCAATATATGTTTACCTGGAATGGAGGCGGCGGTGCAGAGTTGGAGCAGCGGCGGTGTAGAGTTGGAGCCGCGGCGGAGCAGCGGACTGGAGTGGAGGTGGGGGTGGAGCGGAGGCAGTTGTGGAAGAGGTGGAGTGGCTTTGGACTGGAGGCGGAGCGGAACTGGGGGTTGGGCGGAGTGGAGACAGAGCGGAGGCGGGCCGGACACGGAGCGGAGGCGGGGTGGTTTTGGATGGATGATTCTAGAGAGAGAGGGAGAGAGAGAGAGCGATAAAACGGGAATTAGAGTTTGGGAGATAAAACATCAAGATAAACCTAGGTATTTATAATAAATAAGTTTTTCAATTTTTAATAATATTAAAAGTTTAGTTTTTAAATACTAATATCTCATGTAAAAATATAAGTTAATTAGATTACATAGAAAGTTAACTTATTTATGTTTAAAAATATTTCTTAAAAAACAAAATTACTATTACATATTATATATTTCTAAAACATATATAACATATTTGAAGAATTGAAACCTAGATCTATTTAAAATAAAATATTATATATATGTATGTATGTGTATATATATATATATATATATATATATATATATATATATATATATATATATATATATATATATATATATATATATATATATATATATATATATATATATATATATATATATATATATATATATATATATATATATATATATATATATATATATATATATATATATATAAACATATATATTTATACTTCATCTTGAATATGTTGAGTAATTTTTGTTTAATATTGAGCAAAAATTCCTACAGATTAAAAAGTATCTGGATAAAATAATTCATACTCTATGTTTGAAACCGAGTAAATTCTTATATTCAACCACATGCATGGGATCATAGTTTTTAATTAGAGTTGTGATATTATTAATGTGAATTAGATTTATTTTATGCACAAATATTGCATTCTCAGTTGTGAGAAATGTCCTAATTAGAAAACTTAATTATTTAAAAATATATATATAATATTTATACTTTCGATAAATTATCTAACATCAATATATCAATTTTTTCTGTTTTAAAAATGATGCACAAGAAAAATAAAAAATTGAAAAAAATACAAAATAAAGGAATAATTTTTGTTAAATATATTTTATTTCTAAATTTTTTTATTTCTAATTATATAGTTAAATGGATAAGGTAACGACTAAATTTTACGTATATGTAAAGTTATTGTAAATATCACTACATGTTATTTTAGCTATATATGATTCTAAATTAAACTTCAATAGTACAAAAATTATATATATATATATATATATATATATATATATATATGCTTAATTAATAAATAATTATTTTCATTTTGGATAATTAAATTATTTCCGAATATTTTATTTAGCGACACTTTTTTTAACCATTGTATAAAATGATTGAATTTATTGTTACAATTATGTTGACCATCATTAAATTTTAATATTTAGAAACGATTCTTAAAACGTTGCATCAAAATTGTCAAAAAAAATGTTACTTTGTAACAATTGTTTAAGCCATAACAAAATAATTATTTAGTAATAACTAAATATGCGTTGCAACATAAACGTGACAAATAAGCTATCTTTTGCAACATTTTCTAAAAACATTATAAAATATAATATATCGAAACGATTTTAGAAGGGTTACATAGTAAACATTGCAAAATAAAGATCTATTGTAACGGTTAATTTAAGCATTACTTAATATATTATATTACAATGAGTTTAAAACTGTTGCAAAAAAACCATTGCCAAAAACCCCTTTTCTTATAACAATTGTTTAAACCATTACAAAATAATCATTTAATAACAGCAAAATAAGCATGGCAATATAAACGTGACAAATAAGCTATCTTTTGCAACATTTGTTTAAAAAACTTGTAAAATATAATATATCGAAATGGTTTAAGAAGAGTTACATAGTAACAATTGCAAAATAAAAATCTATTGTAACGGTTAATTTAAGCATTACTAAATATATTATATTACAATGGTTTTAAAACTATTGTACGATAACCATTGCAAAATACCCCCTTTTCTAGTAGTATATATATATACTATTTCCTTTCGCAGATCGACCATCTCATGGGCAATGATTCAATGATGACAAAAATTTTTGCAAGTACCCTGCGAAAGCCTACATTCATTTAGTTTATACAGCTGTCCCCGTGAACCATCAATGCCTGGTCTGACGTGGAGAGGGAGTTCCTAGCTCGCTTTTTAGTAGATAACACCGAAGTATCCATTCATTCTCTTCTGACAAATAAGCTAAGAGAGGACGAGACGGTTAAAAGCTTCATCGAGCGTTTTCACGAGATGTCGATGCGATACTCGCATGGCATGTCACAAGAAACATTGGTGGAGACTTGCAAACATAACCTTTATATCAAGATATTGGTCAAAATGGGAGTTGTGAAATCTAAGAGCTATAAAGAGTTAGTTAAGTAAGACGAACTAGCTGAAGACCTCATCTATCACTTGGGAGAACAACGCTTCGCAAGGAGTGCCTCGACAGGAAGGCAATATCTCCAAAACTCCCGACCGAAAGGAAAGAGGCTATGGCAGCTGCAACACCTTCGCAACAGAAGCCCAAAGATCAGAAGGAGAAGGGAGCGTCCAAGCAGTACCCCCCACCCATGTACGACTTCAAAGACGAGCAGACAGTAACGTGTCCAACTTGCTCAATTAGAAGGGAATGCTCCAGTTTTCCTCTAATCCGATGCGAGAGGAAGCAGGGAAGACTAACGATCCCCAAGTACTGCCTCTATCATCAGAACTTGGGGCATGTTACAAAGGATTGCTACACATTAAAAAAAAAGATCAAAGCACTAATTGAACTCAAAGTAATCCAACTAAAGTTGGAATAGAAGAGGGTGGCGGTTAACACGATCACTCTAACGGTTGGAACTAATAAATTTTCTGCAAGAGTGTTCTTGGTGTCTTCTGAAAAGATGGTGCTTGTTAATCACGACCCACATAAAATGTAGGAAAAATGACTCTCTCCAGTCACCACAAAGAAAAATGAAACTATGTGGGTACATCCGGATCTTTTGAACGATAAACAATGGTCTTTATCGAATAAATAGAAGCTGAGCAAACGAAAAACTTGTCACGTGGTTTTTACAATCATCGAGGAAGACCACGATGAGGAAAGTATGTTAGCTAACTCAGAAACTGAGGCATCGGCTCAGGCCACTCATCATGATGAGACAAGCCTGTCAGAAACTCGATCGGGGAGGGGTTATCTCAAAGATTACTCCAAAACACGGTCTGACAAACTCACCGCAATGAATAAAGGGCCACCCTCTAAACAGAAGGAGCTCCGCTTCCAGAAGGGGACAAAGAAAGATAATGAGGCAGCTAGTGCACTCTTTAAATTCAATGTACTTGCTCAGTTAGCCAACATCCCAGCACGCATAACTCTTTACGAGTTGTTATGATTGTCCAAGATAATCAGAGATGCATTGAGAGAAGCTTTAGCTAACTTCGAAACCATTTTGGCTCAAATTATAGAGCCATCTATGGATGCAGAGGAACCTTGCCTTCATTGTTACCAAGTGACGAGGCAGGTCTCAGGAATTACTTTCTCGTCGGATGACATGCATGTCAAAAACATTAAGCATAATAGACATTTGTATTATATAGGATACATAAGCTCTCTTAAAACAGACCGAATTCTCTTAGACTCGGGGTCTGCCTTAAGCATCATTCCCAGGAGATTAATGCAGATGTTTGGGATTTCAGTTAATCGACTAACACCCACCAACACCTCCATCTTTGGCTTCAACTCCAATGGAAGTCATCCCGTGGGGAAGATCTGACTTTGCTGCTAGATTGGAAATCTAAAGTCTGAGGCGACATGTTATGTCATCAATGCCACCACTTCTTAGAACATGCTTCTAGGACGTCCCTGCATTAACTCCAACATGGTGGTGCCCTCTATTCTCCACCAATGCATGAAATATTGCGGTGATCAAGGAACAATCCACACACTGATCACCGACAAATAGCCCTTTAAGGGAGTAGAGAACTACTTTACGGATTCCATACTGTATAGAGATACAACAGAGACGTCTGTAAAATCAACAGAGAATGCTAAGGAGATTATGACAACAGCAACGAAACAGACACCGAGCCCAAACTAGAAGATGAAGAAGACTGCGAGTTCGAGATAAATCCTCTTGTAATCAATAATAATAATTTTGATATAACCAACACCGATGATGATGTGGACGAGCGAATTATTAATGAAAGCATAAGTTTTGCATATATTCCTGCTGTTGCTTCGGATTCTACTCCATCTTGTACAAGTACAAAAGTGGATAGTATATCTGAGTGGGAGGCTCTAGTGGCATTCCATCTGCCAATATGGTCGTCATTTACCATACAGACCAAAATATATAATGCGAACATGACTACTTTTGGGGTGCTCGCTTGATGGTCAGGCCAACAGCTGATAATATTCAGTCAAGTTGAGTCGCGGTCTGAACTAAGTATAAATAGTGGAAGCGATGATCAAGCAACACCTTAATTTGGCCATTACGAATCAGTCTCCCATCGAATGATGAAGAAAATGAGTTATGATTTCAATCGCAAATAGGGATTAAACTTCGGGAAAGGACGGTGAAACCTTTTTACGTTCGTTTGTTCCACGAGGAAGGAATCCCCATTATGACCATAAAACCCGCAGGGAGTTGGGATATATTACTACTTCCACATCCTCAGAAAGAGAGTACGTAGACTCAACTGAGTCAGAAAATCCTAGAGAAACAGTAGAATGAGATTCTGATTTCAGCATAAGTGTAATATTCAAGGCCTTTGCTATAAATATGGTTTTAGTAAGCCATGAAGAACTAGATGATGCCCGGGTACAACACATGGATATCCAATGGGATATCAGATTTGAACAGCGAGAACCACTAACTGAAGACAAAGTGGTTCAAGTTAATATTGGGACTGAAGAAGACCCAAATCTCATCTTTATAAGCGAGAGTCTAACTCCTCAAGAGAAAGAAAATCTCATATCTCTCATAAGAGAATACATTGACATCTTCGAATAGAGCTACGAAGACATACCCGACTTGGACCCGCAGGTTGTCATGCATTGACTCAATATTAAGACAGATGCTAAGCCTGTAAAGCAACAACAAAGGCATTTCAATCTCTAGATGATGGAAATCATAGAGTCTGAAGTCTAAAGTAAAGAATTTGATAGACTCAGAATTCATTTGCAAAGAGTAACACCCTGACTGGATAACAAATATTATGCTGGTGCCCAAGAAAAATGGCAAGATAAGAATATGTATAGACTTCTAAAATCTTAATGTTTTATGCCCTAAAGATGAATTCTTGCTCCCCATTTTGGATGTCATGATTGACATATGGGTTTGAGTGGATGTCCTTCGTGGATAGCTTCTCAGGATACAATCAGATCAAAATGTGTCTAGAAGATAAGAAACACACGACGTTCAGAATACTACTTGGAATATATTGCTATATAGTAATACCCTTCGGATTGAAAAATGTCAGTACTATTTACCAACGAGCTATGAGCGTCATCTTTTAAAAACACTTACATAAAACCATCGAGAGTTATGTAGATGACCTCACCGTTAAGAATAAGAAGAAAGAAAATCACCTGCAAGACTTGAGGGTGACATTCGATATCATGAGAAAGCATCAACTGAAAATAAATCCGACAAAGTCCTTTATCGGAGTATCAAGCGGAAAGTTCTTGGAGTTTGTGGTGACTTCAAAAGGAATCCACCTTGATCATGGTAAGGTCAAAGCAATAAAAGAAATGCAGCAACCGTGAAACTTGAGGGAACTCAGGGAGTTGCGAAGCATGCTGGCATATATTAGGCGGTTCATAGCAAATATGTCAGGAAGTTGTCAGTCATTCTCGAAGTTAATAAAGAAGGGAGTCTCATTTGTTCTGGGATGAAAATTGTCAACGAGCTTTTGAAGATATTAAAGACTACCTCACAAAACTGTCTGTGTTAATAGTACCTGTTTCAGGAAAGCCTTTCTTGATCTTGTCGGCGAAAAATTCTGGAAAAGCAAAGCAGATCTACGAATTCAAGGACAGAAGCCCGCAACTCATCGGATCTGCGAATCTAAGAAAATGAGGTCCGCGAATCTAAGAAACTGAGGTCCGCGAATCTAAGAAACTGAGGTCTGCGATCCAGACGATGGAACAGGTTCACGAATCTAAAGCTGAGATTCGCGACATTACCCATAGCTTTCGGGTGGGGGTTTAATACAAAGTCACCCGACCCGAACAGAAGAATTGCCACCTCGGATCGTGGGAATAACTACCAAACAAATGCAGCGGCGTTACTTTGATCGTGGGAATAACCGCCTAACGAATATGGTGGTACTTCTCGAGTAGTGGGAGCTAACGGTCGAGCAAAATATGGCGGGACGTTACTCCAAGCCCCCTATAAAAGGCGGGAAGCAAAAGAGAAGCAAAAAAAAGGAGGAGACAGAGACAGACATCTTCTCCCAGAAATTACCCCTTGTGATCAAGAGTAAAGAGCCCCTTTTCTTTTTCTTTCCTTTAGCCAACTGAGAGATATTGTACGGAGTGTCAACGGAGAGCAGGATCGTACTCCATAGCTACCTAGAAACCCAACCTCAAACAAAGAGGAAAAGCTATCTTCCTCATCTTCTGTAAACGGGAAACCGTTCGATTGTAACCCTTGTATTGAAAATACTTTGATATAAAGAGCATGCAACTTTCATGGCGAACAGAAGATTGGCGACTCCGCTAGGGACTACCATCAC
Source organism: Dracaena cambodiana (assembly GCA_036321105.1). NCBI lineage: Eukaryota > Viridiplantae > Streptophyta > Magnoliopsida > Asparagales > Asparagaceae > Dracaena > Dracaena cambodiana. Next base: position 43,563,191 of record JAYEPQ010000006.1, read on the forward strand.
CTCCGGTGACTTGGTGGTAGCTCAATCCGACAACATTCCAGTTGGTAGTATGGTCGACTCGCTCACCATTTCAGTCGACCAGCAAAGGTGTGAAGAATTTCTTTCTTCAGGCTTCAAGAGCCCTACTTCCCTAAGGGGATACTATAAAATCTCTAAGGGGTCAATTCCCAAGGAGATGGCAATAGCCCAGTTGAGGGAATCAACGGACCAAGATAGTCCGAAATCCCCTTTCTTAACAACGGGCTCTCTGCCAGCTCCGATAAAGACTCTTGATCTATCAAGAAAAGTGGACCAAAGTCACCGCTTCAACAAGGGGAAGCGACCACCGCCCGCTCCGCAAAGCTGTCATGCAGAGAACGAGATTCCTCCTACTCGTACAACGAAAAGAAACTTGAGGAGAAGCAAAGCTCGTGCCCTTCATAGGAACGCGCAACAAAAGGAAACTGCCAACTCATCTCGGCAGAAACCTACGATCCAAATATGGAAGCCTAAGGGCGAGGTTGATCAAAATGCAGAAGGATTCACTCACGTTTCCTACAGGAAGCGGAGTGAACCCATCAAAATTGTCCATAATCGCAGAGTATACATTCGCGTCCCAAGGGGAAAGTCTGAAGAAGCTCCTTTCTGTGAGTTATCTCTCACGAATGAGCCTATCACAAAGGACTCCGGTGCAAGAGATCTTAGGGAACTTCTAAACAGAAGAAGAGAAGAATCCCATGCATCTCAATGGCACTGTGAACGACTGATCAATGTAATACTGTCTCACTGTTATTGCTCAACTCATGCCCGATCCTCAGTGTTTTGTCGATTATCGTGTTCATCAACATCGTCATCCCAATCGGCAAAAAGGAGACAACGTGGGCTCGAGTTTTCTGAGCCTGAATATCCCACGATGATCTCCAACATGATAAGCGTTGGAGAAAAGAAGAAGAAAAAGAAGGCAAAGAAAGTCTCCGAAAAAGAAGCTTCTGATCCAGAGCTCTCTTCAAGTTCGAAAGACCCATCCAACGAAGAGCGAGGAGTTTTTCGGCACACTCGACTCAAAAGTGGGGTGACGATCCCTATGAATTATAGACAGATGGCGGGGATCTCATCCGATGAAGAAGAGATAGCCAAGTCTGTTATGGCTGAATCACAGACGTCTGATTCGTTCTTAGAAGACTCCGCCTCTGCATATATGACGCAGAACAATATCCCAGAAGAGCTCATGCGGAGAATGGAGGAGCAAGATAGGCATATCCAGCAACAGCAGAATGCCATCAGCGAGCTTAAAGATATGCTACACGTTCTGATGGAGTTAGAAAAAGCTAAACTAAAGAATACATGAAAGAAGACCGAAGAAGAAGGTCATGGTCCTCATAATAATCGAGAAGAAGAAGAACATCATAGAGATGATGACAACCGCTCCACGCACCAGGAGGGAAACACAAATACTGTCTGGATGGAGAGCTTCCAGAACCAACTAAACGCCCTCATGCATAAGAGCGACCTACAAGAACTGGGTGTAGTAAGGTCATATCCCATGGAGTGGGAAACGGTGCCGTTCCCAGAAAGCTACAAACCGTTGAAGCTCAAATGTTTTGATGGTAGAGGATCGCCAAACCAACATCTCTACTATTTTAAGTCGCAGATAGGGCATTTATACGGAAATGACCCTATTATTACAAGAGTATTTGTTAGTACCTTAACCGGGCTAGCTTTTGAATGGTTCCGGAGATTAGAACCGAGAACCATCCATTTCTGGAGTGACATGGAGAAAGCCTTTCTCACTAGATTCTATGAAGATGATATGGAGGTATCAATGCCGGCGCTTCAGCCGCTAAACAAAATAAAGGAGAGTCAGCCCGGGACTTTATCAAAAGATTCCGAAACGATTCTCTTAGGTGCCCGCATGGGATGCCACAAAAGACCCTGGTAGAAACCTGTCGACATAATTTATCGACCAAGGTTCTAGTCAGGATGGGGGTGGTGAAGTCCTCAACTTGAAAGGATCTCGCCCTACAAGCTGAAGAACCTGAAGAAATTGCGCAAAGGCTTGAAGAAGAAGGAGGCGAGGAGAAACCGAAGCGAAGTGGTGATAACAGCTATAAGCCCCGACCCCGAGGGTATAAAGGGAAGGAAACAATGGTCACTGATGCGCCACAAGCCGCGAAGACTTCCCCGAAACTTCATCCTCAGACGCGAGTGTTACAAAAGTAATACTCCTTTAAGGATGAGCACACGAAGACTATCTTCAATCTCCTCATAAGTAAGAAGATGCTGATGTTGCCAGAGTCTAAACGTCCAGAGGAAGCTAGGAAAGTTAATGATCCTAACTACTGTATCTACCATAGGATCATTAACCACCCCACCCAAAACTGCTATATCATTAAAGACAAAATTCAAGCCTTAGTGGACGCCAATGTCATCAAGCTTCAAGAGCACCAGAAGAAGGTGACTGCAAATATGGTGACCGTCAAGTGTGGTAAAGCGCCCCACTGGATAGAGTCAACAGTTCAAGATGGAGTGCAACCCATCCATAAAGGCACGATGCAAGACGTAAATTTTGATCCACACCAACAGCAAAAGAAAGGATTATTCTCCTTTGAAACTGATAGAGGGGAGATACTATGGGTACATCCTGATCTCCTAAATGATGAACAATGGAGTTCCAGTTCATCTGGGAAAAAGCGAAGAGAGAGGGTCTTCATCTCTAATGTCGTTTCCGTAATTCCCGAAGACAATGAGATCATTCCTGCTCTGACCGATTCGGAAAAAGAAATCGAAAATTTCTTGGTCGCCGATGCAGACCCTCCCTCGGCGGGGATCCGTTCGGGAAAAGATTACTTAAAGAATTACGGCCAAACAACGGGTTCTCAACCATCTCCAGAGAAAGTCAAGCAAAAGGAGCTGAAGTTTGACAAAGCTCTAAGGAAGAAGGGAAAAGAACTTGCGGAAGACTCGCGAAAGTCATTCCAGTTCGACATCCTGACACAGTTGGCCAATATCCTTGCAAGGATAACCTTGTACGAGCTCCTGAGACCCTCCAAATCTACTAGGAAAGTTTTAAGAGAAGGTCTACAAGATTCGGAAGTGTTCTTCGCACAAATACCAGAGATGATCGAAGAAGGAGAGTCTCTTTGCGCGACATGTCACCAGATCTCTGGTAAAAACATCCCTTGCGTCGCCTTCTCTCCGGAAGATATGCAAGTCAGAAGCAATAAGTATCATCGCCCTTTATATTACAAGGGATATATAGGATCTACGGAGTTGATCGTATTCAAGTTGATCCGGGCTCGACCTTGAGCATCATGCCACGAAGGATGCTGCGATATCTTGGAGTATCGATGAACATATTAGCCGCAACCAACACTACTATCTTCGGGTTCAATGCTAATGGTAGTAGACCCCTGGGTAAAATAAAGCTCAAGTGTCAAATTGGCGACCTGAAGACAGAAGTCACATGTTGCTTGATAGATGCGGATACATCATACAATCTGCTATTGGGGAGACCCTGGATCCATAGCAATCTAATCGTGCCCTCCACGTTACACCAATGCATGAAGTATGTCGACGAAGATGCGAACGTGAAATTGCTCATTGCGAAAAAACAACCCTTTAAAGGAGTTGAAAACTACTTTACTGACGCGTTGCTATATCAAGATGCGTTTGGCGTCGCAGATCGGCCCGTTCAAGATGACTCTGATAGTGGTGAAGAGGCTGATACAGAATCAGGATCCAAAGATTCAGAATCCGAGGATGTAATTTGGGATGGTGAGCCCATTGTGATAAGCCTCGAAGACCTTGATGTAAATAACGCCGTTCACTCCGATGGTGAATTGGTGATAAATGAAAATCTAGAATTTGCTTATTCTTCTAGTGTTGATTCTGAGCCCTCAAGCACTAGCACAGATGTAAAAGAGATATATTCTCTGACTTCCTTCCAAGCACCTATCCGATCATCCTTATATGAATTAAGTGATGACGTTGAAAGTGCTGACCAAGCTATTTTTGAGGTCCCTCATAAAAACGGAACCCAAAAAGCTATAATATCTGGAAAACCAAGTCACGGGAACAAAGAGAAAAGTTCAAATTCTGAGGAAGAACAGGGAAAACCCGAGTTCTTCCATTATGATGAAAATTCCCGTGGAATAATAAAGAAAATGAGATACAATCTGGCCGAAGGCAGGGGGTTGAATTTTGGAAAAGGAAGGAAGACAATCCTTCAACCTTTTGTTCCCAAAGGAAAGACGCCAGACTATTACCAGAAAACCGGCAGGGGGTTAGGCTGCATCACCACTTCCGAGGCCTCCTCAAGCGACAAAGCTGAGAAAAGACAGTACGATCAGTCGTCAGAATCATCATGCTGGGATTCAGATGTCAGCACAGGTGCGATTTTTCACGAGGTATCCGCGAACATGGCTTCCGCGATCCCCGAAGACGAAGATTTGAAGGAAACTTCATCAGTAAGAGACGACCCTTAGGACAAGCATCTTAATATGAAGTGGGAAATTCAGTTTGAATAGCGGGAGCCCCCAACTGAAGATAAAGTGATCCAAATCAATATGGGAGATGAAAAGAATCCTAAACCCATATTTATAAGTGAGAACCTATCCTCGGAAGAAAGGAAGGAATTGATATCCCTCGTCCGCGAATACATTGATATTTTCGCTTGGAGTTATGAGGAGATGCCAGGGTTGGATCCAAGCGTGACAGTTCACAAATTAAAGATCCGACCAGAAGCTAAGCCAGTAAAGCAGCAATAACGAAGATTCCGCCCAGAGATCATGGAAGCTATAGAAGCTGAAATCAAAAAGTTGATCGCATCAAGCTTTATTCGCGAGGAACAGCACCCCGATTGGGTCGCAAATATAGTTCCCATGACCAAGAAAAATAAAAAAATCCGAGTCTGTAAAGACTTTAGGGATTTGAATGAGGCTCGCCCCAAAGACGAATTCCCATTACCCATCACTGATATCATGATAGATAATACTTTTGGGTATGAGCGCATGACGTTCATGGATGGATTCTCAGGATATAATCAAATAAAGATGTATCCTGATGATGAGAAGCATATGTCCTTCAGGACACCACTCGGAGTATACTGCTATACAGTCATGCCCTTTGGCCTAAAGAACACAGGTGCTACGTATCAATGCGCCATGCATGCAATTTTCCAGGAGCACCTCCGGAAAACAGTGGAGTGCTACGTAGATGACCTAGCAATTAAAAGCAGAAATAAAGAAGATCACTTGAAAGATTTGAAGACAGTGTTTGACCTCATGAGGAAGTACCAGCTCAAGATGAATCCAGCTAAGTCTTTCTTGGGGTCTCTAGTGGGAAACTCCTCGGCTTTGTCGTAACTTCGAAGGGAATACATCTTGATCCAGATAAAGTCAAAGCTATCCAAGACATGCCACCTCCCCGTAACCTCAAAGAGTTAAGAGGATTATAAGGCAGGCTGGCATAAATTCGCAGATTTATATCAAATTTATCTGGTAAATGTCAACATTTCACTAAATTGATGAGGAAAGGAGAGTCGTTCATCTGGGATGACGCATGCCAAAAGGCTTTTGAAGAGATCAAACAGTATCTCACGAAGCCACCAGTGCTCGTGTCCCCAGTTTCGGGAAGGCCCTTCCAGTTATATGTAAGGGCTATGGATCATTCATTGAGCACTTTGCTAGCGCAGAAGAATGAGTCAGGCCACGAGCAAGCCATTTACTATCTCAGCGGAATGATGATCGGGGCGGAACACCGGTATAACCCCGTGGAAAAAAAATGTCTAGCGTTGGTGTTCGCAATACAGAAAATGCGACACTACTTAGTTGGACAAACTATCCACGTTGTATCGAGAGTTAACCCTCAGAGAATATTAATGGCTAAATCCGGGTCGTTAAATTCAAGATTATCCAATTAGGCTATTTTGCTATCACAATATGATATGCACTTTGTCCCACAGAAGTCTATCAAAGGACAGGCCATGGCCGACTTCTTGGCCGAACATCCAGTCCCGGCATCCTCGAGGTTATATGAACAAATCCCAGGAGAATTGGAGGAACGAGATTTAATTCCAGAAAAGGATGGTTCGAGAAGGTCTTCCGAATCGAATACGGTTTCGAAAGGTGTATGACAACTTTTCTTTGATGGTGCCTCCCGAATGGGATCCAAAGGAAAGACAATAGCGGGGGTGGGGGTTGTTCTCGTCTCTCCTCGCAGCCACATCACTCCTCAAGCTTACTCATTGACAAGCTCGTGCTCCAACAACGTCGCAGAATTTAATGCCCTCCTAATCGGTTTAAGAATTGCCAAACAACTGGGGGTCAAATATTTGGAGGCATATGGGGACTCTCAACTCGTTGTCAATCAAATAAGAGGGGAGTACAAAGTCAAGCATGAAGACCTCCGGCCGTATTATCATGCGGTAATCAAGATCGCTAACGGTTTCACTGGTTTCTATATCAACCACATAAAGCGCCACCTCAATAGTTATGCGGACTCGCTAGCTTCCTTGGCTGCTACATTAGCCTTGCCCAAGCATGCTAAAAGGCAAATTGTGGTAAGCAGCAAGGAGTTGTTCTGTTCAAAGCGTGAGCTCAAAGAAGAAGGGAAGAAGCCACAAGCAAACGAAGCTGACGCTTGCTCATCTAGCCTAGAGCCAAGGGATTGGCGTTTTCCTTATATAGACTATGTCCTTTATGGGATATTACCCGAAAGTCCAAAAGAAGCCAAAGCCATTCAGAGAAGGGCTATCCAGTTTTATTACAACGCGGAGCTCCAGAAGTTGTACAAAAAATCCTACGACGGAGTTCTACTTCGCTATCTTTCCAACCGCAAAGCTCAGAAAGTACTAGAAGAAGCTCACGCTGGCATCTGCGGAGCACATCAGCCAGGACTGAAACTCTAGAATAGAATTTGAAGGATGTGTTATTATTGACCTAAGATGATGATAAAAGCAGTCAACTACGCCAAGAAGTGTAGGGCCTGCCAAATACATGCAGACTTTATACATCAAGCTCCAGAATATCTCCACCCGACGGCTACATCATGGCCATTTGAGCAATGGGGTGTGGATATCATAGGGCCAATTTCTCCGCCATCAACGAGAGGACACCAATTCATTTTGGCCATAACTGATTACTTTTCAAAGTGGACTGAGGCCATCTCCCTGACCCAAGTAAAGTCGTCAGATGTTATCAAGTTCATCAAGCACCATGTGCTTTATCGCTTCGGGGTGCTTAGAAGAATAATTCACGACAACGGACCTCAGTTCGTAAGCCAAGTGTATTCTAAATTCTGCAACAAATACAGGATTGAAGATGTGGTTTCATCGCCATCTACTCTGCAGCCAATAGTCTAGCAGAAGCCTTTAATAAGACCATTATAAAACTTATTAAGAAGTTTGTGTCATCCAATCAACAGGATTGGGACGAAAAACTCGGAGAGTGTCTGTGGGCATACCGAACCACAGTCTGAACACCCACCAATGCCACTCCGTTCTCCTTGGTATATGGATCAGAAGCGGTCTTGCTTTTGGAGATCCAAATCTCTTCATTGCGAGTCGCGTTAACAATAAGGATGACAGAAGAAGAAAAGCATCACCAAAGACTCCAAGAGTTAGAAGCCTTGGATGATAAACGCTTAGAAGCTCAACAGAGTATCGAGCTATACCAGGCGCAGATCTCTAGAACCTTTAACAAAAAGGCTAAACGAAGGACTTTTAAGAAAGGTGATCTAGTCCTGTCAATTAGAAGACCAATCATAACAAGCCAGAAGCCTACGAAAAAGTTCCAGCCAAAGTGGGAGGGACCCTTCGTCATTGATACGGTCTACTCGAACGGGGCGTATCGGTTGACAAAGCCTAATAGTGACAAGATCCTAATGCCAATCAACGGCAAGTTCTTGAAAAAATATTATCCTTAGCGAAATTGTAGAACACCAGTTGCAATATGGCCTAGGCAGTTCTATGCTAGTCACGAGCAAATAGTTTCTCTGTAATCAGAATTTCGTCAATGAAAGTTCTTGGTTCCGGACTAAAAAGCCTTTAGTTCGCGAATCAGATTTTCTTTTTATCCAAAATTGCCAAGTTAAAAATTACCTCTGGCGAATCAGATTTTCCTTTTATCAAAAATTGCCAAGTTATATATTACCTCTGGCGAATCAAATTTCCTTCATATCAAATTTGCCAAGTTAAAAATTATCTCTGGCGAATTAGATTTTCCTTTTATCCAAAATTGCCAAGATAAAAATTACCTCTGGCGAATTAGATTTTTCTTTTTTCAAAATTCACCAAGTTAAATATTACCTCTGGCGAATCAAATCTCCTTCATATCAAATTTGGCAAGTTAAAAATTACCTCTGGCGAATCAGATTTTCCTTTTATCAAAATTGTCAAGTTAAAATTATCTCTAGCGAATCAGATTTTCCTTTTATAAAAAATTGCCAAGTTAAATATTACCTCTAGCGAATCAAATTTCCTTCATATCAAATTTGTCAAGTTAAAAATTACCTCTGGCGAATCAGATTTTCCTTTTATCCAAAATTGCCAAGTTAAAAATTACCTCTGGCGAATCAGATTTTCCTTTTATCAAAAATTGCCAAGTTAAATATTACCTCTGGCGAATCAAATTTCCTTCATATTAAATTTGCCAAGTTAGAAATTACCTCTGGCGAATCAGATTTTCCTTTTATCCAAAATTGCCAAGTTAAAAATTACCTCTGGCGAATCAGATTTTCTTTTTTTTAAAATTTGCCAAGTTAAATATTACCTCTGACGAATCAAATTTCCTTCATATCAAATTTACCAAGTTAAAATTACCTCTGGAGAACCAAATTTCCTTCATACCAAATTTGCCAAGTTAAAAATTACCTATGGCGAACCAGATTTCCTTTTTCCAAAATTTGCCAAGTTAAAAATTACCTCTGGCAAACCAAATTTCTTCATACCAAATTTGCCAAGTTAAAGATTACCTCTAGCGAACCAGATTTTCTTTTATCAAATTTGCCAAGTTAAAAATTACCTCTGGCGAATCGGATTTCCTTGCCCATCAAATTTGCCAAGTCAATAACACATTTGGTGAATCAAGTTTATCAATAAGAAAGTTCTTTCATTCATTGTAGCGTTGGGTACTTAAAAATTGTGATTCATTTCGAAATTATTAAGTTAACAGTTAGCTCTGATAATCAACATCAGAATCCTCTTTCAGATACTATCAGTTATGTAGAAAGAAAAGAACTTCTTTATTCATCATCAGAACAAAATTACAGAGAATTCTCTAAGTGCTATACAGCCAATAAGAGTAAGTACAAATAAAAAAAGAGGAAACTTGTTTCTGTAACCGTCTCTTTCGGCATGGTTCAGATAAAAAAGTTTGCTTCTGCAGGGCCTTCTTCTGGAATGACAGACTTGCTTCTGTAACCGCCTATTTCGGCATGGTTCAGATTGAAAAGTTTGCTCTCTGGCCTTCACTTCCAATTTGCTCTTGTAGCCTCTTTTTTTAGGATAGCTTAAAAAGCATAATCTTGTTTCTTCTTTCCGACCACAGTCAGGGACCTCCTGGTTGGTTCTCCCAGGGATGATGCCAGTGAATTGATTAGTTCAAAACTGGGCATACCGAATGCAAATCCCAGCTATATAGCTGACGGGTTGCACAAATTCAAGGTCCTGATCATTAGTACCCCAACCTTGTGGGATTCTCGGAAAGAAGAAAAACAATACCCCAGACTCGAAATCTTTTCTCTCATGTAAGATACATGAGACCTTCCAAGCCCCTTGAGGCATTGGAAGCAATTACGAGCCCATCGGGTCTGGGCTATTATTAAGGAGAATGACTACGGTTATCTCTTATAACTGAAACAAATCCTTGTTAAAAGGGAAGAAAAAGAAGGAAGATGAGAGTATGAAATCAGAAGAAGTGGTATACCTTAATGAAGGAAAATGACTACGGTCAGAAGGACCTTGTCAGTAAGATACCCCGCTGGATTGATGCAGTCTGGAGGTCTTATAACATGCCAACTCTTATCCATCACTTCGGTTGACGAAGAAGAAAATATGGCCGCGCTGGTGGATCTACTACAAAAGAGAGAAAGAGAAGAGAGTCAAGAAAAAATTTTCTCAAGGCTGGATGATCCTTCATTGAAGAGAGCATGTGCCTTATATAGGCGAGTTGCTAACTGTGATCTCTAGTTTAAAAGAGATAAGACCGAAATCTTCGGTCAAGATTTTCAGTTCAGATCTCAACAGAATTTATTACTGTTGCATGGGACACTTAGATATCGCAACCCGGAGATCTCGTCATTAATAGAGGCATGCAACGCTTGGAATTCTAAGCCCAAACGGCTGCATCATATGGCTCACAGACGTCTCTACAAATTCTGAAAAATCTACGGTCTATTCCGCAAACTTCCAAATGAAGCATTGCGGACCAGTGTTCCAGAACCCGGGTCACGGGTTAGATATGGATAGTTGTAACACCCCAAACTATCATTTCAAATTATCAAGGCAAGAGTTTCTTTCTATACACCTTCAAATTTAAATTTAATTTCTAAGGGCACCACCTTGGCCTTTTGTGGGGATGAGTTGTTAAAAGAGGGTGAGAGGTGGCACTCTAGTTGCCATTTGTCATGCATGCAAGAAGCCTTAGGGCTAGGCTAGAGGACAAGGTGACCAAAATACCCTTAGGCATATATAACCTTATTATCTCAAAGAGAATTCGGATCAAAAGTACAAAATAAAAATCACTCTTTACCCTTGGTTCTTCTAGTTCGTTGAAGTAAAGAAAACAGAAGGGAGGCTTTTCTAAGATAAAGGAGGAGATTAAAATGAATAGAGGCAAGTATCACCTTGTTCTTGTTCTCTCTTTGAATCGTATTTGAGTACAAGTAGCATGTATGATCTTTCTTGAAAATTATTTGATTTTTATTATGAGTACATGATTCCTTTTTCTTTATGGATAAATTCACATCATATTGGATCTGCATACTTAGAAAAATTTCTGGACTGCATACTTAGCCTGATTTACGAATGTTGGCTATTTTCGGCTTAGCCTCGCGTTTGGCAATTTTTAGCCTCGCGTTTGGCCATTTTTAGCCTCGCGTTTGGCCATTTTTAGCCTCGCGTTTGACTATTTCTGCTTCCTGTTTGACTATCCTTTTAGCCTCGCGTTTGGCCATTTTTAGCCTCTCGTTTGGCAATTTTTAGCCTCGCGTTTGACTATTTCTGCTTCCTGTTTGACTATCCCTTTAGCCTCGCGTTTGGCCATTTTTAGCCTCACGTTTGGCAATTTTTAGCCTCGCGTTTGACTATTTCTGCTTCCTGTTTGACTATCCCTTTAGCCTCGCGTTTGGCCATTTTTAGCCTCGCGTTTGGCAAATTTTAGCCTCGCGTTTGACTATTTCTGCTTCCTGTTTGACTATCCTTTTAGCCTCGCGTTTGGCCATTTTTAGCCTCGCGTTTGGCAATTTTTAGCCTCGCGTTTGACAATTTCTGCTTCCTGTTTGACTATCCTTTTAGCCTCGCGTTTGGCCATTTTTAGCCTCGCGTTTGGCAATTTTAGCCTCCCGTTTAACTATTTCTGCTTCCTGTTTGACTATCCTTTTAGCCTCGCGTTTGGCCATTTTTAGCCTCGCGTTTGGCAATTTTTAGCCTCGCGTTTGACTATTTCTGCTTCCTGTTTGACTATCCTTTTAGCCTCGCGTTTGGCCATTTTTAGCCTCGCGTTTGGCAATTTTTAGCCTCGCGTTTGACTATTTCTGCTTCCTGTTTGACTATCCTTTTAGCCTCGCGTTTGGCCATTTTTAGCCTCGCGTTTGGCAATTTTTAGCCTCGCGTTTGACTATTTCTGCTTCCTGTTTGACTATCCTTGTAGCCTCGCGTTTGGCAATTTTTAGCCTCGTGTTTGGCTATTTTCAGTTTCAAGAGAAATACGGATTTATACACTTGGCATGATTTGCGGATTTATGATAACATGACATGTGAATATCAACATGATACATGAAGGCAAGATTATTCATGATGACAAATTCTAGTATCTGTATTACAAGACATGATTACAAGTTCTAGTATCCATATTACAAGTTCTAGTATCCTTATTACAGGATAACAAGTTCTAGTACTCTATTACAAGACATGAATACAAGTTCTAGTACTCTTATTACATGACTTGAAGCATCCTTATAATACATGTGTACATGATTCCAAATTTTGATTCTTGAACTCTTGATTCTTGTGAAATGATATGTGTACAATTTGACATGAGGGCCCACGTGTTTCCTTTAATTCACGCATATCATATACATTACTAACATGGGAAAAACTACATGATGGATAGATAAGTACTGTATTGTACAAGGATCTTGTTGGCCAACTTCTTGATTAGGTGCTGAGGGCCTTTTACTAGCAGCACTGGGTGGTACTGAGCCACCATCTGATACATGAGTCACCATATGGGTGATGCCCGTTACTTGTTTCATTTAACGGGATCTGACTTGTAGCACCTAGCGGTGTGTCATGGTTCAGCGCCATGAATTAGAGGCCGGGTCCCGGGTATGCACGGGCACTTGTACAATATGAGAAACTGCACGCTATCTTATCCATCATTGAGTTTCAATTCCAACACTAACATGACATGGACCTATTAAATTTTACACGAAGCTTGATAATGATTTACATTGTTCTGGTTACATGCAACATGATTGATATCGAAGCTTGTGAATGATTTACATTGTTCTGGTTATATGCAACATGATTGATATTTACTTCGCTTACACTTGTCACCTTTACATGATTTGTTTCTGCTATTTGAATGAATAGTCTTACTCAATTCATTTTCAGCATTCTTAAGATACGATTGTATCAACGTAATTTATTTATTCTTTTATTTATTTGTACTGTGAAAGTACACGTGTATCTTGTTTTTGTGTTACTTGCTGGGTTTAATCCCCTGGGTTTTCTTAAGCCCAGATCACGAAAGAAGAGAAGGAGAGATTGCTCCAGACAACGATCCTTACTTCACCAACCAGGTCGAGTAGAGGATACTACTAGCACAATACTATTGGGGTACTTCGCACTTCTTGTTCTTGTCTCCTTTGTCACTTCTTGTTCTTGTTTCCTTTTTCTGGGCACTGCTTTAACTTGTAGTATTTAACTCTTTTGTGTAAATATTTAGAGCAGTGTGCCATTCTATGTAATCAACTCTCTGTATAAATGAAATCCTTTCAGTTTCAGACATGGTTATTCATCTTGACATGGCAGTAGTTACGGTTATTCCAAGATCATGGGACTGTTGAGTTATTCATAGTATTAAGTAATGTCGCCCACTAAAAAAAAAAAAAAAAAAAAAAAAAAAAAAAGAAAGAGCAAAAAGGTAGAGCCGAAGTGGGGGCGTTACAGTTTTGGTATCAGAGCCTAGGTTTAGGTGGGAGACCATATGACTACTGCCACATGAAAACATGTCTAAGATACACTCTTGACACTTCTTCCTTATCCTTGATATCCATCAGATCTAGTATCGTGCCTATTTTATTGTTTCTAATTCATTTGGAATATCTATCTTGAAACTCCATCTAATCAATTTCTCTTGGACCGTCACAGAACGATGACGACCCAATCTTCTACTAGCGCAAACCCAAATCCTACGGGTGAAGAGTCTGAGCTTAGAACTATAGTAGAAAGAGTAGCGCAGACACAAGAAACTACAACAATGATATTGGAAAGAATGTTACAGTCCAAGGAACAAGAAAGAACTGCGGTGGTATCTGATTTTCGAAGATTGCAGCCATCAGTATTTTCCGGAACAGAAGGACCACTAAAGGCTGAGCAGTGGATTGTGGATATGGAGAATCTTCTGAAGGCAGCAAGGATTCCAAAGGAGAATCGTGTTGAAGTAGTATGCATTCAGTTGGCTGACATAGCCAGAACATGGTGGCTTGCAGAAGAAGTGAAACACCAGGAACCCTTAACTTGGGACAAATTTGTAGAGGCTTTTCTTGCCAGATTTTTTCACTCATCAGCAAGGCAAGAAATGAGGAAGAAATTTCTAGGATTGCAACAAGGAGATCGAACTCTGGATGCATATGCCGCAGAATTTGTGAGGCTGAGCCGATTTGCCCCAACCTTGGTAGCTGATGAGGAGGAAAAGGCACACTTGTTCCAGCAAGGGCTGAGATCTCATCTGAGGGAGCACTTAGCAGGGCATAACTACAAGACTTATTCAGAAGTGTTTGAAGCGGCATGTCGTTTGGAACAAGTATTCGAGGAGAATAGGTCAGTGCCATTTAAAAGGTTGTTTGGGCAAGAAACAAGTTCATCGACCAAGAAATTTGGTGGTCCGCCAACAAAGAGACAGATGATAATGCCAAATCGAAATTCAGTAATATGCAACTATTGTCATATGCCAGGGCATACCCAGAACATGTGTAGAAGAGCTCAAGGGTGGTGCCTGGCATGCGGATCCGCTAGTCATCAATTGAGAGATTGCCCAAAGGCCCAACAATCAACAATAACCAAGGTCCCGTTTCAAGCAACAACCAGGCCAATAACAACGTCGGCCCAGAGAGTTCCAAGACCAGGCCAGAAAGGAACCTGGGAGAACCGACAACAAACCTATGTTAGGGCCCGAGAAGGAGCAGGACGGAGGCAAGGGCAAGTTAGACTAATGAATGCAGAAGAAGTTCAAACCACTGGAGGAGTCGTGACAGGTATGATCTTGGTTAACAATAGACCGGCAACTGTTTTATTTGATTCTGGAGCATCACACAGTTTCATCACTAGCATGTTTGTTTCCCGTAATCTTATTGATTTCACTATCTTACCTGCGGGGTGGAATATTGAGACCGGGAATGGTAGTATCATGACTAATAAAGAGTGTAAACTATGTCCATTAGTAATTGATGGTAAGGAATTTTATGCCAATCTACTAGTTATTAGTGGAGGAGGATATGATGTTATCATAGGCATGGATTGGATGAGCACCTTCTATGCAGTGATAGACTGTAGGAGAAGGAGAGTAGTATTCCAGATTCCTGACTGTCCAGAGTTTGAATTTGTCAGTGGAAGCCAATCCCTAGAACCAGCTAAATCTAAGGTGTTTCCAAAGGGAGGAGTTTTGGAAGCTATGGGAATAGGAGAAGGGATGATCCCAGTAGTATCAGAATTCTTGGATATTTTTCCTGAAGAGATACCTGGACTACCACCAGCAAAGATAGTAGAATTTACTATTGATATTATCCCTGGAGCTGAACCAGTTTGTAAACCACCTTATCGAATGGGGATTGCAGAGCTAGAAGAAGTTAAGAAGCAAGTGGATGAGTTAATGAAATTGGGTTTTATAAGACCCAGTGTGTCACCTTGGGGAGCTCCAGTACTATTGGTAGGAAAGAAGGACGGGAGTAAAAGGTTATGTATATATTACAGAGGTTTGAATGCAGTAACAATTAAGAATAAATACCCATTGCCAAGGATTACTGATCTATTTGATCAACTTGGAGGAGCGAAGGTATTCTCAAGAATAGATCTTCGTTCCGGATTTCATCAAGTAAGAGTCCGAACAGAAGATATCCCAAGGACTGCATTTAGAACCAGACATGGTCATTATGAATATTTAGTGATGCCATTTGGGGTAACTAATGCTCCAGCGGTGTTTATGAATTTGATGAACCATGTTTTTACTCAGTATTTGGATAAATTTGTGGTGGTGTTTATTGATGATATATTGATCTACTCTAAGAATAGAGAAGAGCACGTTAAACATTTGAGGATAGCATTACAAACTTTAAGGGAACAAAGGCTATACGGAAAATTGAGCAAATGTGAATTTTGGTTGAGTCAAATTGCTTTCTTGGGTCATATAATATCTGAAAATGGTGTATCAGCAGATCCTAAAAAGATAGAGGCTGTGATGGAATGGCCCGTACCAAAATCAGTATCAGAAGTTCGCAGCTTTTTGGGGATGGCTGGATATTACAGGCGGTTTGTACAAGATTTTGCAAAAATTGCGTCTCCTCTAACTAAGTTGACGCGAAAGGGAATCGAATATGTCTGGACGGAAGGGTGCGATAAGGCATTTGAAGAATTGAAACTAAGACTGACAACATCACCTGTGTTAGCAATTCCAGATAACACTGGAGGAATGAAAATCTATAGTGATGCTTCAAAACTAGGACTGGGATGCGTGTTGACTCAGCATGAAAGAGTGATTGAGTTTGCATCAAGACAATTAAAATCTCATGAAAGAAATTATCCCACTCACGACTTGGAACTAGCATCAATAATTCATGCTTTGAAAATTTGGAGACATTACTTACTAGGACAAAGGGTGGAAGTGTACACTGACCATAAAAGTTTGAAATATATTTTCACTCAAAAGGAACTAAATATGAGACAGAGACGATGGTTAGAGTTAGTAGCAGATTATGACTTGGAAATTAAATATCATCCAGGAAGGATCAATATAGTGTCAGATGCTCTGAGTAGAAGACCTGCAATAGAAAGATTGACTCAACAAAAGGAATTGTTGGCAGAAATACAAAGGATGGATTTGGAAATAATTCTACCAGGAATGATAGCACAACTTATGGAAATGCGACTACAGTCACCCTTGATAGAGCAGATCAAGCAAGCCCAAGTTGATGATGAAAGCTTCCAAAGGTTAAAGAGCAAAATTGAGACAGGCAAGAGGCCTGAGATGAAGATACACTCAGATGGGACTATTAGATTCAGGGAGAGGTTATGGGTGCCCAAGGGAGAGACGAGGAAGAGAGTTTTAGAAGAAGCTCATAAATCAGCATATTCCATTCATCCCGGAGGCAATAAAATGTACAAGGATATGAAGAGGTACTTCTGGTGGCCGGGCATGAAGAAAGAAATTGCAAGATATGTATCCATGTGTTCTACTTGCCAACAAGTGAAGGTCGAACATCAGAAAATAGCTGGATTACTTCAACCCTTAACAATTCCAGAATGGAAGTGGGAACAAATATCAATGGATTTTGTTACGGGATTACCAAGGAGCACCAAAAGTAATAATGCGATTTGGGTGGTAGTGGACCGACTGACCAAGTCAGCTCATTTTATCCCATTTAGGGTTGGTCAGTCAACAGAAGCATTAGCAAAAAGATTCATGCAGGAAGTGGTGAGGTTACATGGAGTCCCATTTAGAATTGTCTCAGATAGAGATACAAGATTTAGATCACAATACTGGAAGAAATTGATGGATAGTTTAGGAACACATTTAGACTTGTCTTCAGCATATCACCCACAAACAGATGGACAATCAGAACGAACTATCCAAATACTTGAAGACATGCTTAGAGCATGTATGCTAGATTTTGGAGGATCTTGGGAAGACCATTTATATATGGCGGAGTTTTCCTACAATAATAGCTATCAAGAGAGTATCAAAATGACACCATTTGAGGCTTTGTATGGCAGGAAATGTAGATCTCCATTATGTTGGAACGAGGTTGGAGAGCGGAGCATTTTGGGACCTGAATTAATTACTCAAGCAACAGAGCAAGTAAAGGTTATTAGGGAACATATGAAAGCTGCACAAGATAGACAAAAGAAATGGGCAGATCGACGTAGAAAATCATTGGAGTTTGAAATAGGAGATAAGGTATTTATCAAGATATCGCCAATAAAGGGAGTGATTAGATTCGGTAAGAAGGGAAAACTTAGTCCAAGATATATTGGACCATTTGAAATTACAGAAAGAATCGGGAATCTTGCATACAGATTATCATTACCGTCTGAGATGGAAACTATTCATGATGTATTCCATGTGTCACAATTAAGGAAGTGCTTGGGCAATGAACATAAGGCTGTGGACTTATCCGAGGTGGATTTGAGATCCGATCTAAAGTATGAGAAACAACCTGTAGCAATCATTGATCGACGGGAGAAAATCCTAAAGAACAAAGTAATACCGTTGGTCCTTGTTTCATGGGATGCACGATCACCTGGGGACTCCACTTGGGAACTTGAAGGCGATATCAAAACAAAATAACCCGTATCTATTTTCATTATCGGGTATGTAAGTTGAGTCTATTTTTATATGACAACACGTACCTGTATATAATAGTATACCTTTTAAAATTGGAATTTCGAGGACGAAATTCTTTTATTAGGTGGGTAGAATGTAACACCCCAAACTATCATTTCAAATTATCAAGGCAAGAGTTTCTTTCTATACACCTTCAAATTTAAATTTAATTTCTAAGGGCACCACCTTGGCCTTTTGTGGGGATGAGTTGTTAAAAGAGGGTGAGAGGTGGCACTCTACTTGCCATTTGTCATGCATGCAAGAAGCCTTAGGGCTAGGCTAGAGGACAAGGTGACCAAAATACCCTTAGGCATATATAACCTTATTCTCTCAAAGAGAATTCGGATCAAAAGTACAAAATAAAAATCACTCTTTACCCTTGGTTCTTCTAGTTCGTTGAAGTAAAGAAAACAGAAGGGAGGCTTTGCTAAGATAAAGGAGGAGATTAAAAGGAATAGAGGCAAGTATCACCTTGTTCTTGTTCTCTCTTTGAATCGTATTTGAGTACAAGTAGCATGTATGATCTTTCTTGAAAATTATTTGATTTTTATTATGAGTATATGATTCCTTTTTCTTTATGGATAAATTCACATCATATTGGATCTGCATACTTAGAAAAATTTCTGGACTGCATACTTAGCCTGATTTACGAATGTTGGCTATTTTCGGCTTAGCCTCGCGTTTGGCAATTTTTAGCCTCGCGTTTCGCCATTTTTAGCCTCGCGTTTGGCCATTTTTAGTCTCGCGTTTGACTATTTCTGCTTCCTGTTTGACTATCCTTTTAGCCTCGCGTTTGGCCATTTTTAGCCTCTCGTTTGGCAATTTTTAGCCTCGCGTTTGACTATTTCTGCTTCCTGTTTGACTATCCCTTTAGACTCGCGTTTGGCCATTTTTAACCTCGCGTTTGGCAATTTTTAGCCTCGCGTTTGACTATTTCTGCTTCCTGTTTGACTATCCCTTTAGCCTCGCGTTTGGCCATTTTTAGCCTCGCGTTTGACAAATTTTAGCCTCGCGTTTGACTATTTCTGCTTCCTGTTTGACTATCCTTTTAGCCTCGCGTTTGGCCATTTTTAGCCTCGCGTTTGGCAATTTTTAGCCTCGCGTTTGACTATTTCTGCTTCTTGTTTGACTATCCTTTTAGCCTCGCGTTTGGCCATTTTTAGCCTCGCGTTTGGCAATTTTAGCCTCCCGTTTAACTATTTCTGCTTCCTGTTTGACTATCCTTTTAGCCTCGCGTTTGGCCATTTTTAGCCTCGCGTTTGGCAATTTTAGCCTCTCGTTTAACTATTTCTGCTTCCTGTTTGACTATCCTTTTAGCCTCGCGTTTGGCCATTTTTAGCCTCTCGTTTGGCAATTTTTAGCCTAGCGTTTGACTATTTCTGCTTCCTATTTGACTATCCTTTTAGCCTCGCGTTTGGCCATTTTTAGCCTCGCGTTTGGCAATTTTTAGCCTCGCGTTTGACTATTTCTGCTTCCTGTTTGACTATCCTTTTAGCCTCGCGTTTGGCCATTTTTAGCCTCGCGTTTGGCAATTTTTAGCCTCGCGTTTGACTATTTCTGCTTCCTGTTTGACTATCTTTTTAGCCTCGCGTTTGGCAATTTTTAGGCTCGTGTTTGGCTATTTTCAGTTTCAAGAGAAATACGGATTTATACACTTGGCATGATTTGCGGATTTATGATAACATGACATGTGAATATCAACATGATACATGAAGGCAAGATTATTCATGATGACAAATTCTAGTATCTGTATTACAAGATATGATTACAAGTTCTAGTATCCATATTACAAGTTCTAGTATCCTTATTACAGGATAACAAGTTCTAGTACTCTATTACAAGACATGAATACAAGTTCTAGTACTCTTATTACATGACATGAAGCATCCTTATAATACATGTGTACATGATTCCAAATTTTGATTCTTGAACTCTTGATTCTTGTGAAATGATATGTGTACAATTTGACATGAGGGCCCACGTGTTTCCTTTAATTCACGCATATCATATACATTACTAACATGGGAAAAACTACATGATGGATAGATAAGTACTGTATTGTACAAGGATCTTGTTGGCCAACTTCTTGATTAGGTGCTGAGGGCCTTTTACTAGCAGCACTGGGTGGTACTGAGCCACCATCTGATACATGAGTCACCATATGGGTGATGCCCGTTACTTGTTTCATTTAACGGGATCTGACTTGTAGCACCTAGCGGTGTGTCATGGTTCAGCGCCATGAATTAGAGGCCGGGTCCCGGGTATGCACGGGCACTTGTACAATATGAGAAACTGTGCACTATCTTATCCATCATTGAGTTTCAATTCCAACACTAACATGACATGGACCTATTAAATTTTACACGAAGCTTGTGAATGATTTACATTGTTCTGGTTACATGCAACATGATTGATATCGAAGCTTGTGAATGATTTACATTGTTCTGATTATATGCAACATGATTGATATTTACTTCGCTTACACTTGTCACCTTTACATGATTTGTTTCTGCTATTTGAATGAATAGTCTTACTCAATTCATTTTCAGCATTCTTAAGATACGATTGTATCAACGTAATTTATTTATTCTTTTATTTATTTGTACTGTGAAAGTACACGTGTATCTTGTTTTTGTGTTACTTGCTGGGTTTAATCCCCTGGGTTTTCTTAAGCCCAGATCACGAAAGAAGAGAAGGAGAGATTGCTCCAGACAACGATCCTTACTTCACCAACCAGGTCGAGTAGAGGATACTACTAGCACAATACTATTGGGGTACTTCGCACTTCTTGTTCTTGTCTCCTTTGTCACTTCTTGTTCTTGTTTCCTTTTTCTGGGCACTGCTTTAACTTGTAGTATTTAACTCTTTTGTGTAAATATTTAGAGCAGTGTGCCATTCTATGTAATCAACTCTCTGTATAAATGAAATCCTTTCAGTTTCAGACATGGTTATTCATCTTGACATGGCAGTAGTTACGGTTATTCCAAGATCATGGGACTGTTGAGTTATTCATAGTATTAAGTAATGTCGCCCACTAAAAAAAAAAAAAAAAAAAAAAAAAAAAAAAAAGAGCAAAAAGGTAGAGCCGAAGTGGGGGCGTTACAATAGTATAAATCCGCGAACCCCTAAAATTCACGTGACTTAAGAAAGTCGCATAACAGATATACAGATACCAGAGTTTTACGATGGCTCGCAAACTTCAGACAAAAGATGGCAAGTTCGTTACAAATCTCTGAAGAATAACTGCAGAATCATACCTCGGAAGGCCAAAATGAGGTTCTCCATAAACAAAAAGGGAACTATTACAAAAAAAGGGGGAACCTAAAACAGTGTACACAATAGCTTTACAATTCAATGGTTCAAAAGGGCATTTATTTTCTCCTCCGCATCGTCAATGTCTTGTTGGAGGGTTTCATAAGCTTGAACAGCGGCCTGACGACGTAATTCCTCGTCACTGGCGATAACATTCCGCACTGCAGCAGCCTCTAGTGTAGCCAATTCAGCCTGTACCGCCTGGAGATCTCCGTGGAGCTACTAATCATAGCCTCCTGAACTATAACATCAGTTGGAGCGGTCGTGACCAAGGTCGTAGGCATAGCAGCCTCGGGAATCACCACTTCTGAAGTATTAATCGTGGCAGTAGTAACTTCGGTCGCTCCACCAGTGTCAGCTCCCGCGATGGTATTGTCTGGTGAAGCCACCTTCATGCCCATGCGTTCTAAGTCCGGAGTCAAAACTGGAGCTAGCAAAAGAAAAGAAGAAAATTGACAATTAAGTATTACAATATCGTTTGATAAAATAATATAATTTCTAAAGAAAGAAGATGAAGACGTGAAGGTTAGACGCTGGATTCTCCAAGTTCGTACACTTCAGGACCAAACACTTCAGACCCGTATACTTCGGTTCGAACCTCCTCGCTCAAAAAGACAAGTTTTCCATGATCTGAATGAGGAGTAGAAGAGCGAAAACTGTCACTACTGATTTTATCATCATCGCCCCATTCGTCTTGATCTTCAGAAGGAGGTGCTGCTTTTGGGGGATCCGATGCGCGAGTCTCCCCAACGATTTGCACTTCATCATCGGCAGTGTCTTGAGCAGCGAGAGCTATAGAACCCTCTTGTAAGGCCGAAGAAACATTGACTTCAACATTGGCCTGGCCAATAGGAGAGGTAGAATCCTTTTGAATAATGGGAACAGGGTCATTGCAAAGGACAAGTCCTTGACTCCGACTCCTCTTAAAGGAACGGAGGGTTAAAGATGAATCATCTTCATCCTCCTCAGGTTCCTCAACGAGGGACTCAAAAACCAGAAGGGACGTTGCAGCGCCAGTCCCAGATGGGGTGCTCTGCGAATCAGTTCCCTGCGGAATGACAGGCAAGTCGCTAAGACGCCTTAACCTCTTTCGCTTATGTAAAGACTTCTCAGGAGAAGACTGCAGTAATGGAGAAGTCTTCCTCGACGTTGGATCAGGAGAAGCATCAAGGGAGGCAGCCTGAACCAGTGTATCAGTGTCCTCTTCCCTTTGTTCTGATTCGTTGGATGTGTTGTCCCCCCTGAAGTCCTCCATCCCTGCCACCTTTGTGCTGCCGGCCCTCTTTTTCTGGGCATACCAGGATCTGATCTCCCGCAGACTAGTATGGTGTATATTGAAATTCTGAGGAGCAGAGTTAGCATCCACAAACCATTTACAGAAGCAGAAGCTCATACTTGAATTTGGAGTCTTGAGTGGAAGATCAAATCTGGCTTGAGTTCCACCTACAACGAAGTAAAACCAAGCTCGAGCTCCCTCAAGAACATTCCCAACAAAGCTTAACTCTCTATTGGGGTTGCCAACGTAAAGCTGATCATACCCAAACTGTCGGGCAAAACGACTTGGGTAGTAAGATTCTATATACCAGAAGTTTCCCAAACGGAGGACCAAATGTCCTGGGCGGATGTTTATCAACCACCAGAAACATCCTGAGGATAGGGTGGTAAATTTATCAGCGCCAGCAGTGTCCGCGAATTCTTCTCCGTATCCAGCATTCGGAAAGTATGGGAAATATCTGAACAACTCAAAAGTTGAGAAATGGCGAAGGGTTTTGCGGATCGCGGCCATGTAGCCTCCCTTCCACTGCGACCTCTCATAGTGCTGCACTTTGGGAGCACTTAAGTCAATCTTTGAGTCTACAAGACTCATCAAAGTAGGGCAATGTAGAACCAGCCAAGCCATCAAATAAGTATAAGGGAGTTCTACACGTGAATTAGGAGTCTTAATGACAGGGTCTCCTTTCTTCCTCTGCTCCTTCTTTACATTGCAGAATTTATCGGATATTCTTCTCAATCCGCTTTGGATACTGCATACCATAGCGGGCAACAAACTGAGTCACCTACCCAACGCCAATAGAACGGCTGGGTATACAGCCCCAAGGGGTATGTTTTCCTGCGAAAGAATAACATACTTTTTCAACCAAACCAGCAAATAGCCCGCTAAGAAGGCAGGGTCAGATAAGGATTGAAGGGCATGATAATGGAAACTCTCGAAGGACGTCCCAGGTTTGAAAACGTCCTCGTCAGCTTCAGCAACATAAGCATCTGTCCCAAAACTTGCAATTCTTCTCTCAACCTCCTTTACAGAAATTGGAGGGAGGCGAATGAAGTTTGGATTACTCCTAGAAAAATTAGGCGGGAGATATTGCAGCCACTTCTTTGGCTTCAAACTATGGGTGCCCGATGTGTGGGTGCATATATGATAATAGCAGAGCAATTCCCAGTAAGTATCATAAGCCAAAAGATCCTGAGTCTTCAGCAGATGAAGTTCTTCTCCAGTAGGGACGTACTCTTCATACGGGATGTCTCCCATGGGCAAGCCCGAGACCTCATGCATCTCATGGAGAGCGAAATCCAACTCGCCTCGAGGGCAAAAGTTTGTACAAGTATCAAGATTATACAATTCCAATAAAGTAAAGAAATTGAATCTGCTGGAGGGAATGCTATGCTGAACAGCCCTGATGGCACGATACAGCCCCGCATGATGAAACTGATCTCTAAATGATCGCAGAAAAAAGTCAGTCAAGACCGCCCACTCTCCTTTTGAAGAACAGTGAACTCATCCAGAGGGACGAAAATTCTGAACAGGAAACTCTCCTTGTGCATTGGTAAAACGGTGCAGGAAAATCTGCGTGGTTATAGGAACTTCGCCTCTGGGGAGATCGTGTTTAAGCAATCCCGACAGCAATCAGCGAAAGCTCTTCCCAGTACCACGAGGAAAAGCACCTTGAGCATTGAAGCCCCCCAACAAGATACCATCTTGTGGCCTGTTTATGTGCCAGTCCATTCGCCTGGGCACAGAAAGGGACTGAAAGAATAAGAATGGATAAGATCTGTCCATATTGGGGAGAAACAAGTGGCGACCTTCAACTTGGCGAAGAATCGCCATCTTCCAAACCACTATCGGGCATTGAAATATGGTCCCCAAACAAGAAAACAAGTTTGAGCAACGGAGACCGATTATCTCCTTCGGAAGATGCATTGATCATCAACTCTCGCAATCTTGAGCGAGAAGGGTGGAGAATCTTGTCTGCTCTCTCTTGGTCATCTGAGGCTGTACAATGGAAAAACACATGACCAAGTCTGAACTCTTTCTTTTCATCATAGCCGTCAGAATATCCGAAATAATGATCCTTTAGTCAAGGATTCAAGGCGTAATTAACTGCAAAAGACATTCAGATTCAGAGATAAGAAGAAAAAAATAAGAAAGGGACTGCCTCCCAAATTTTTTTTTACCTCCGATCAAAGGTTCCTACCGAACCACTATCAAACTAGAAGTTACTCGAGAATCTTGACGACTACTGGCAGCAGCATCAGAGGAAGAAACTTTCTTTGGCATCTTTTACAGAGGGAGAAAATCCTTCGCACAGAGAATCAAAAGCTATTGGAGCTTGAAGATGAGGAGTCTGAGGAGTCCAAACGAAGAACTAAGATTTCAAATTTCTTGAGATAAGGGCAACCTCTCTCGTAAAGTGAAGGTTATATAGCCGATGATTTGACGGCAGAGATCTCTGGACAGACGTGATATCTGGCTCGAATCTCGTAAATATCTTTTCATTTAATGCAGCTCAGAGAAACGTGTCAATTCTGACGCCGCAGAAAAACAATCGCCTGCCAGCCTTTCCGCAAAAGTTCGCGACCCTAATACAGAGTCGGTTTCTCCTCAAAAAGCGAAGTTCGCGACCCTAATACAGAGCCGCTTTCTTCTCAAAAAGCGAAGGTTTGCGACCTTAATGCAGAGTCGCGCCCCTTCCAAAGACAGTTTGCGACCCTAATACAGAGTCGTTTGCTGTTGTCAAAATGAAGGCCCACGCCCCTAATACAGAGACGTGTTCCTTCCGAAGACAAGTTCGCGACCCTAATATAGAGTCATTTTTCTACTCAAAAATGAAGGCTTACGACCCTAATACAAAGCCGCTTTCTTCTCAACAAGCAAAGGCTCGCGACCTTAATGCAGAGTCGCACCCCTTCCGAAGACAATTTACGACCCTAATACAGACTCATTTTCTACTCCAAGATGAAGGCTCACGGCCCTAATACAGAGACGTGTTCTTTTCGAAGATAGTCTGCGACCCTAATACAGAGTCGTTTCCTATTCAAAGATGGAAAGCTCGCGGCCCTAATATAGAGACGTGTTCCTTCCAAAACAGGAGTTCGCGACCCTAATACAGAGTCGTCTCCCACTCAAAGATGAAGAAGTCACGCCCCTAATACAGAGACGTGTCCCTTCAAGAGCAAGAAGCAGTAGTGGCGCTAATACAGAGTCACAGACTTCAAACAAACGCAACAGAAGTTCTAATATAGAAGACTATATCCAAAGTATTCCGAAACTCCTCAAAGAATCATGAGAGTTTTGGAAACTTTGGAGGGGGTTTTGTCGGCGAAAAATTTTGGAAAAGTAAAGTAGATCCACGAATTCAAGGACAGAAGCCCGCAACTCATCGGATCCGCGAATCTAAGAAAATGATGTCCGCGAATTTAAGAAACTGAGGTCCGCGAATCTAAGAAACTGAGGTCCGCAAATCTAAGAAACTGAGGTCCGCGATTCAGACGACGGAACAGATTCGCGAATCTAAAGCTGAGATTTGCGATACTACCCATAGCTTTCGGGTGGGGGTTTAATACAAAGTCACCCAACCCGAACAGAAGAATTGCCACCTCGGATCGTGGGAATAACTACCAAACGAATGCAGCGGCCTTACTTCGATCGTGGGAATAACCACCTAACAAATATGGCGGCACTTCTCGAGTAGTGGGAGCTAACGGTTGAGCAAAATATGGCAGGACGTTACTCCAAGCCCCCTATAAAAGGCGGGAAGTAAAAGAGATGCAAAAAAAGGAGGAGACAGAGACAGAGACAGACGTCTTCTCGCAGAAATTACCCCTTGTGATCAAGAGTGAAGAGCCCCTTTTCATTTTCTTTCCTTTAGCCAACTGAGAGATATTGTACGGAGTTTCAACGAAGAGCAGGATCGTCCTCCATAGCTACCTAGAAACCCAGCCTTAAACAAAGAGGAAAAGCTATCTTCCTCATCTTCTGTAAACGGAAAACTGTCTGATTGTAACCCTTGTATTGAAAATATTTCGATATAAAGAGCGTGCAACTTTCATGGCGAACAGATCTATATGCGAATATCGGACCACACTCTAGGAGCTCTATTGGCTCAACATAATGATCAAGATCAGGAGCATGCAATCTACTATTTGAGCTGGACAATGATTGGTGCAGAATATCGGTATAGCCCAAGCGAAAAAGAATGCCTGGCGCTAGTGGATGAGTATCATATATTGTATTTTTCCTCGCATACTTTATCTGTTTTTGTGTATAAATAAATGCTACTTGGATATTTTTAGTATCTTTTCAGGTAATCCGATTCATATAAGGAGATGGCATGAAATCAGAGTTGGGGTAGGAAATCAAAATCCGAAAAGTTTCTAAAGTGGGCAAGACTACGAGACTATGATGCTGCAGAGAGTCAAAATACAATACAGTCATCAAAATAAACTCAAAAGGATAAAATATTCGAGAGGAAAAAAATAAAAAATTAAATATTTATTTTTACCGCTAATTAGCAGCCATGTGGACCCCAATTCTTCTGAGTTTTCTCCCGTTGCTTCGTTTTAATCTTGTAGTTTCACAATTGTATTATAATTGGGTTTGATTTTCTGAAACCTATATATTGGTTGTATCCTTGTATTCTAAAAGAATTATATAAGTTTTGTACTCGTTTTTAATTTAATAAAATTAGGATTTTGCTAAAGGGTGACGGCCACAATACCGTGCTCCAGAAGTAAGTCATTGCTTTTAATTTTTTATTTGCTTTCTAGATAGAGTTAATCGCTTTCTAGTTTAGGTTTTACTGCTTCTAGATTAGGGTTAATCATATTCATGAATAAAAATTTGATTTTGTTTATTAAAAATACGAGTAGCTAATTAGTTTAGCTCTAGAATGTAGATGAAGTTAGGATCCACCATTTAATTATTTTCTAATATTTTTCTTC
This sequence comes from Dracaena cambodiana, assembly GCA_036321105.1. Classification (NCBI taxonomy): domain Eukaryota; kingdom Viridiplantae; phylum Streptophyta; class Magnoliopsida; order Asparagales; family Asparagaceae; genus Dracaena; species Dracaena cambodiana. The sequence continues at coordinate 43,590,739 of JAYEPQ010000006.1, forward strand.
TCAAATAAAATAAATAAAGACATGATTTTTCTATAAAAAGATTAAAATACAAGAACTCAAAAATTAAGACTTTGATAGGTTATACTTGAATTTGGTTTCTTGATATCCTATACTTAGTTAGGGTTTGGGGTTGTTGATTTTATCTTTTTCATTCAATTATCTAAAGATTTAGTTTGTTTTTATGAAAAGTCGTATCTTTCATGAGTTATACTTGCACACCACTTGATAGCTCATACTTCGGGCACTTTATATAAAAATTAAACTAAAAGGATCAAATTTTTATGATAGAAGAAGATAATAGAAGTAAGAACATGGTTGAAAATTACTGGATTTTAGATTCTAAGCTATTTAGATAGCAACAAATCCAATCTAGAAACTCATAATTAGTCCGTTAGACTAAGGAAAGTGTAAGGAACGCAAAAATATTTTAGATCCCTGTGGGACGACCTGTACAGCGCTACACCGACACTGTGTGCTTGCAGTAAATATCACATCAAGTTTTTGGCGTCGTTACTGGGGATCGACGGTATTTTTCTTGCTTTTTCTAAAATTTTACGTATTAACAGTGTGTGTTAAGTGTGCAAGGAATATAAATTGCAGATATAGGAAGACAAACGGGATTAGAAAAGCCTCTAGACTAAGCAGAAAAAACCAGAGCCGCTATTTGGCAGCTAAACCCTCCAATTGGCGGCTCATCAGGTGCAAGCTGAACCCAAATTTTCTCCAGTTCTATATTTTGGTTCCCTAGTTTTGTAAAAAAATTCAAAATATATATATATATTAGGCACTATTGGAATCACATTTTTATTTGATCATATCTATTCCACCATTTTTATCTCCACCACACCCCACTTCTTGTATTACTTTAGGAAATTCACGCATACACTCATGGTTGTTGGTTCATGCCACATTGGACCCATGATCAATTTGGTCAACTTGTGAGATCGGATTTGTTCATGAGAGCCAAGATGGACCAATTACTCGTTGCGCACATCACTTCCATCATGCATAAACTTCCACACGCAATGGGTAATCACTATGAATTGAAACCGTAGTACATCAGTATGCTTTCTAAATTCACTGGTTCTGATTCAGAGGATGCATATCTCTTTATCAGTGAATTTCAGGAAGTATGCGTGATGATAAAACTGCAACACTTATCGGAGGACGCAATTAAGCTCCACTTCATCCCCTTTTCACTCAAGGATAATGCCGAGAAGTGGTTGTAAAGTATGCCTATTGATTCAATCACACTTGGGATGAATTTGCTGCAGTATTTCTCAAGAAGTATTATCCCATGCATAAGACGGCAAGGACTAGAAATCAAATCAATCAATTCTGTCAAGTGCTGGGAGAACCCTTCTGGAAATACTTGGAATGGTTCAAAAATCTTTTAGTCAGTGCCCCTACCATGTGATAGAAAAGTAGCGGCTATGTCAAATCGTGTACGAAGGACTCGATTACACATCCAAAGCTCTTCTTGAGTCCATGTATCAGGGGGAGTTCATGAGAACGAATGAGGATGAAGCATGGGACTTTCTTGAGGACCTATCGTGGAAGACTATGCAGTGGGAGAGTCCCACTAAGAAACCCAGTGCATCAATTTCTACGCATAAGGGTGGTATCCATAGCGTCGACAGCTCTATAGCTGCCGAAACTAAGATTGCAGTTCTTATGAGGAGAATTGAGGTATTGGAGACTCCTAGTGCTCTACCGGTGGGTCAGGTAAATCAAATTCATGTTCCCACATGCCTTAATTGCGAAAGTTCGAATCATGTTATGGAGGAGTGTCCATTATTAACGAATCTCATGGGTCCCACACTTGAACAGGCTAACGCCTTGTATCAACAAACCATGAACAATCCTTATACTCATACATACAATCCTGGCCGGAAAAACCATCCAAATTTATCATGGCGTCAAGAGCAATATCAGGGGGCCACAAACCCTAATATGCAGCCTCTAACCAATAGTCAGTTCCCAAGACCAAATTGGATGCTTATCAACACCCAAATACATCAAATTATGGGAACAACCAGAATAGACTACCTGCACAAAACCACTCATATCCACAACAGAGGTCTAATAATGAACAAGAAAAGCGACTTCAGTCACTTGAGAAGCACGTTGAAAATCTTCTCAAGTCTCATTCCAACTTTGACACGCATATGTCCAACCTTGACACACACATACAAAATCTTATGAAAGTGTTAACTGATTTTATTCAAAGTATAGGTCAGCAACTGCTCGTGAACTCTCAATCTATTAAGAGTGTAGAGCAGCAGGTTGGACAATTAGCAAATCAAATGAGTGAACGTGGCTAGGGTACCTTTCCAAATCAACCCATAACGAACCCTAATGCCAGTTTCTCAAACTCTAATCAGTCGCATGTCCACCAATACAATGCCATTCACACGCTTAGATCTGGCAAGTAAGTGGACGATAATGTAGTCATGTCCCATGATCCCATTCCTACTATCTTGCAAGTTACACCATCTCTTCCACCCCTTTCTCTATGACCATCTCCATCACCTCCATCATCGTCACATGATCATTTGGAAGAACCTGTTCCTAAGCCGAAAGTATCATATCCCAATCGGCTTAGGAAGCCTTCACTGCAAATAGAAAAGATTCTTGAAACATTTCAGCAGGTGAAGGTTAATATTTCACTCCTTGATATTATACAACAGGTTTCTACTTATGCTAAATTCCTCAAGGATTTGTGTACTAAGAAACGAGCAAGAAACGTTTCTGAGAAAGTTTTTCTTACTGCAAATATATCACAAATTCTCTCTAACTCCTTGCCTATCAAGTACAAAGATCCAAGTTTCCCTACAATCTCATGCACTATTGGGAACACTACATTTGATAGGGCATTGCTTAATTTAAGGGCAAGTATCAACTTGCTTCCTTACAGTGTTTATCAGTAACTGGGGTTAGGAAAACTTCAACCTACCAAGATCACATTACAGCTAACTGATCGTTCAATCAAGAGACCACTTGGTATGGTTGAAGATGTGCTTATTAAGGTCGGTGAGTTTATCTTTCCTGTAGACTTCATTGTCTTAGAAACTGAGCCGATCTCTAATCTACGGAATCAAATTTCCGTTATCTTAGGTAGACAATTCCTTACAACATCAAATATATTAATTGATTGCTGGAGTGGCCTTATGAAGTTATCATTTGGGAATATGACTGTGGCATTGAATATATTCAATATGGATGAGCACACAACGAGCTCCCTCATTGAGGTCAATATGATTCATAGTTAACACTCTCATTTGACCTCTTGCACTGATGATGAACCCTCATTTGAGAAAATATTCAAAGATGAGCTCATATTATTAGATGAATTAGCACATACTGATTCTATGTATGATGATACTTGTGCAAGTGTACTATTGATTTATGAGCAAACTTTTGAGGATTTATTTGCAGAAGAGCTAGTGCTACTTCGTGAGTTAGAAGAGTCACCATCACATTCACTTGATCCTATAACACTCTTCTCACCTCACGATATTTCTACATATATGCTTGTTACTAACGATGATTGGCAGGTTTATAATAAAGAATTCTTTAACCCAATTGTTAATACTTACATGTGGATAAAGAAAAAGTAAGGGGCAGCATAAGTTACAGATAGGTAATTTCGTGACTTGTAGGAGGTTGATGAGATATAATAATGCACCAACTTCACGTTTAAAACGCACACACTATGAAAGTGGGAAACGATTGAGAGGTCGTAACCACTTTCCATGCGTTGATAGGGTGATGATATTGAGATCGTAACTTTTACGACTCTCATTATTTGTATAGTATTTGTATAATAGTTTTCATATTTATTTTACCATACTTGGTTTGTGTATGAGAGCATACACAAGTTTAGGTGTGGGGGAGTGGATTAGAAAATTTTTCTTTTTTTAGGATTTTAATTTTATTTTTAGGATTTATTTTATTTTATTTTATTTTTAGATTTTTGGGTTTCTTTATTTTACACTTTGGATAATTTTTAGGGTATCTAACTAAAAAAAATGAATTTTTTTAATGTTTTCATCAATAAATCAACTAGTTACATATAAAGGAACAAATTTATATTTGAAATTGGATATGAGAGTAGATTGGACGATACACTTTGAATTTTATGAAAAAGATCAAAATCTAAAAAATAAATATTGCTAACAGTAGTTTTGAGGCAAATATACATCTATTTTTCACTTCACAATAGTTTGTTAGGTTATGGACAAAAAATGACAACGATTGAGTAAGTCTTCTCTCTCTAAAGAAAAAAGAAAAAATAAGAAAAAATAAGTGGAGAATAAAATAATGGGGTGAGCCTGATATTAAGACAATAGTCTCGAGAGTGATAAAATAATGGAGTGCGCATGGTATTAAGACAATAGCCTCAAGAGTGAAAAAAAAGAGTATGATCCAGGTAATCGGGTACTTTGCGCCTAAGTAAGTATGAATATTCGCATGAAAAGTGAAATATTCTAAAAAAAAGAAAAGAGTATGAACCGAGTAATCGGGTACGTTGCGCCTAAACAAGCATGAATATTCGCATGAAAGGTGAAATATTCTTAAAAAAAGAAAAAAGAAAAAAATGTTATGAGAGAGGAGATAAATCATGAGGTAGAGTTGGAATCCAAAACCGAAGTAGACGATCACACGTGCACGCAAATGTATAGGAGCCAATGAATTATCTGTTAGTGGGTATTAAAAGATAGGATTTAAATTTTTGATTAAAATGATAAGTATATCTGATATGACACTCGATTTGAAAATTGATAATCTAAATGCGTTCTTATGTTTGTATATTAGTGAGATTAACTGATGAAAATATCATAAAAAAAAGATTTTACTTTCTTTTGTATAAAATTTTTATTTTTCTTAATTTTCGATTATCCTTTTTTTTCTTTTCTTTATTCCTTAATCTATTTTCTTCATAAATTTTGTGGGTATATTCACTGCAAACCCTTACGAGACACAACTCGTCCACTAGGGTAACCTAGGGGTTTAAAGGTTTGTTGCACGTGCTAAGTGCAATCGTGATTACTGCAAAAGTGAGTTAGCATTTTTCTTTTTCTTTTTAAGTTTAAGTTTTGCTCGAGAACTAGTAAAAGATAGGTGTGGGGTATGATGAATATCATATATTGTATTTTTCCTCTCATACTTTATCTATTTTGTATATAAATAAATGCTAGTAATCCGATTCATACAAAGAGATGGCATGAAATCAGAGTTGGAGTAGGAAATCAAAATCCAAAAAATTTCTAAAGTGGGCTAGACTACGAGACTATGATGCTGTAGAGAGTCAAAGTGTAATACAGTCATCAAAATAAACTCAAAAGGAGAAAATAATTTAGAGGAAAAAAATAAAAATTAAATCTTTATTTTTACTGCTAATTAGCGGTATTTACCACTAATTAGCGGCCATGTGGGCCCCAATTCTTCTGAATTTTCTGTCGTGGCTTCGTTTTAATCTTTTAGTTTCACAATTGTATTATAATTGGGTTTGGTTTTCCGAAGTCTATATATTGGCCGTATCCTTGTATTCTAAAAGAATCCTGTAAGTTTTGTACTCGTTTTTAATTTAATAAAATTAGGGTTTTGCTGAAGGGGTGACGGCCACAATACTGTGCTCCAGAGATAAACCATAACTTTTAATTCTTTATTTGCTTTCTAGATAGAGTTAATCGCTTCTATTTTAGGTTGTACTGCTTTCTAGATTAGGGTTAATCATATTCATGAATAAAAATTTGATTTTACTTATTAAAAATATGAGTAGCTAATTAGTTTAGCTCTAGGATGTAAATGAAGTTAGGATCCATCATGTAATTACTTTCTAATTTTTTTCTTCTTAAATAAAATAAATAAAGACATGATTTTTTTTATAAAAAGATTAAAATACAAGAACTCGAAGATTAAGACTTTGATAGGTTATACTTGAATTAGGTTTCTTGATAGCTTATACTTAGTTAGGGTTTGGGGTTGTTGATTTTTTTTTTTTCATTGAATTATCTAAAGATTTAGTTTGTTTTTATGAAAAGTAGTATTTTTTTATGAGTTATACTTGCACACCACTTAATAGCTCATGTTTAGGGCACTTTATGTAAAGATTAAACTAAAAAGATTAAATTTTTATGATAGAAGAAGATAATAGAAGTACGAATATGGTTGGAAATTAGCAGATTCTAGATCCTAGGCTATTTAGATAGTAACAAATCTAATGTAGAAACTCATAGTTAATCCGTTAGACTAAGGAAAAAGTAAGAAATGCAAAAATACCTTAGATCCCTGTGGGATGACCTGTACAGCGCTACACCGGCACTGTGCGCTTGCAGTAAATATCACATCACTAGTGTTAGCGGTCTAAAAAATGTGACACTATCTAGTCGTTTAGACGATACATGTCATTTCTCAAGTAAACCTACTGAAATTACTCGTGACTAAGCCAGAATCACTAAATAGTTGGTTCGCCAATTGGGCGCTATTATTATTTCCCTACGACATACATTTTGTGCCTTAGAAAGCAACGAAAGGCCAGGCCATAACGGATTTTCTCGTCGAACATCCTGTTCCAGAAAACTCTAAACTCCATATTGACATCCCAGATGAAGCCGTGGAAATTAATGCAGCTTCAAAAGAATAGATGTAGAAATTGTTCTTTGATGGGTTAGCAAGAAGAGATGCTATCGGAGTGGGAGTCATCTTGGTATCTCCCCACAAGCACGTGGTAGCTCAACGATACTCGCTAACCCGACCCTGCACAAATAATGTGGTAAAGTACAACGCCCTTATCACTGGCCTCTAAATAGCTTGGCAACTAGGGGTGAGACATCTCGAAATATATGGCAATTCAAAATTGGTCATTAAACAAATGACCGGAGAATATGAGGTAAAACATGAAATCCTCATATCGTATCATCAAGCAGCAATGTGATTAGCGAAGAAGTTCGAAGAATTTTATATTGACCATGTGCCAAAATATGAGAACAAATATGCCGATGCCCTTGCATCACTAGCTGCGACCCTGGCCGTACCAAGCGGGTCAACTAAGCATTTACTATTGGTAGTCGCAAACTCCTACAGTTAGAAGCAATCATGGAAGTAAATGAAGCGAACCAAGTAGGAATAAAATTTGAGCCATTAGACTGGTGTTTTCCGTTTGTGGACTATGCATTTTAGGGATCCTCTCGGAGAACCCTAAAGAAATTGCTTCCTTAAGAAACAATATCACAAAATTTTATTACAATGTCATGCTCCAAACTGTGTATCGTAGATCTCATGACGGTATCCTACTTCGTTTCTTGTCAAAAAGTGAAGCCCAAGAAGAGGTTAAGGAAACCTATGATGGGACTTGTGGGGCCCATCAGCCTAGACCAAAACTCTGAGATCGCATTACGAGATTGAGATGCTTCTAGCCTAAGATGATCATAGACACAGTGGCATATGCAAAGTGTTATCATGCCTATCAGGTGCATGCTAATTTCATACACCAACCTCCAAAGTACTTGCATACGTCAACTTCCAGTTAGCCGTTCGAGACATGGAGAATGGATGTTGTCAGGCTAATCACTTCGCCATCCTCCAAAGGATATCGGTTCATATTGGCAATAACTGACTATTTCTTCAAATGGGCAGAAACTGTCCCCATGAGGGAAGTAAAGACAGCATACGTAGTCAAATTCATCAAACATCATATAATTTACCACTTCGGTGTGCCCCGACGGATCATCCACGATAATGGGCCTTAATTCAGTAGTCAGGGCTTTGTGCGATTCACAACAAATTCGGAATTCAAGATGTGTCTTCAATACCTTATAATCTGATAACCAACAGATTGGTCGAGACTTTCAACAAGACTATTGTGAAGCTTCTAGAAAAGTTTGTTTCTTCGAGTTGTCGCAATTAGGATGAGAAGCTAGGCGAGTGTTTGTGGGCTTACCGTACAACGGTGCAAACCCTGACCAAAATTATGCCTTTTTCTTTAGTATATGGTTGTGAAACCGTGTTACCACTAGAAATTTAAATCTCATCCCTGCGAGTAGCACTGGCTATAAAGATGACGACTACAGAAAAATATCAAAAGCGGCACCAAGAATTAGAAGCCTTAGATGAGAAATCTTGAATGCAAAGCAACAAATTGAGTTGTATAAAGCGTGTATCTCGAGAGCATTTAACAAGAAAGTTAAACGCAAAACTTTCAAAGAATGAAACTTGTCTTAGCTGACAAAAAACCAATGATCATGACACACAAAATTAAGGAAAAATTCAAACACAAGTGGAAAGGACCTTTTGTAGTAAAAACCATTTACTCAAACGGAACATATCGCCTGATCAATCAAGACGACAATAGGATGATGGTGCTTATTAACGGTAAATTATTAAAGAAATACTACATCTAGCCATCTTAAAAAAAACGGAAGAGAAGGCTAATGAATCAACCGCCCAATGCTATCAAAAGCAACGGGAACAGAGATCGAAAAATTCGCGCCCACACTATTATACTAAGGGTAGCAATAAACCCATAGCCACTAAGGTAAAGGGGAGAGGGAACGTTTGTCATTTAAGTCCAAACAAAACTCACGACAACTCATTATACTGAGGGGAATAGCATGGCTGGCCCAACGTAAACGGTGATTGTTAAAGGCACCTCAAATCCATTGATAGCTGGGAGTTTGCTAAAAATCCCTTGGCACACTTTGTCACAATAAACCCAGAGCCGCTAAGGAAAGGGAAGAAGGAACATTCGGTATCTAAGCCTAAATAAAACCTTCGACAACTCATCATGCTGAGAGGAATAGTATGGCTAGCCCAACGCAAATGGCTATTAGTAAAAGCATATCAAATCCATTAGTAACTGGGGGTTTGCTAAAAATCCCGTGAATCTGTCAAGTTAACCTCTTACCTCTGACAGTAAGATTCAAATAATCTAATCTAAAAAATAACCAAATTTGTCAAATTAAGCTCTTATCTCTAACAACAAGATTCAAAATATCTCATCTCAAAACAACCAAATCTGTCAAATTAAACTCTTATCTCTAACAACGAGGTTCAAATCATCTCACCTCAATGCAAATAAACCTGTCATATTAAACTCTTATCTCTGACAACGAAATTCAAATCATCTCACTTCAATGCAAAATAAACATGTTATGTTAAGCTCTTAACACTGATAGCGAGATTCAAACCATCTCATCTTAAAAACAACTGAATCTGCCATGCTAAGATCATATCTCTGATAGCGAGAATTGAACAATCACAAAAGTAATCACCCTATGATCCCAACACGATCACCGGCTCTGTTTGTCAGTCAGGCGAGTCACCAGCTCTGTCTGTCAGCCAGTTGAGCTACTCCATAATTTAAATCTAATCACCTCGGTATGTTAACAGTACAACTCTGTCGAAATCTCTTGGTATGTTTTCTGAACATCTCTGCCAAGACCCCATGGGTACATTTTCTGAACACCTCTGTTCATGGTTTTCCGACCCTAACACGGTCACCTTAGTACGTTTTCTGAATACATATGCTGAGACCCCATCGTTATATTTAGCAGTATACCTTTACCGAAACCTATTGGTATGTTTTCTGAATATCTCTGTCAAGATCCCATGGGTACATTTTCTGAACATCTCTGCTCATGGTTTTCTGACCCTAATACGGTCACCTCAGTACGTTTTCTAAACACCTCTGTTGAGACCCCCTCGGTATGTTTAACAGTACACCTCTGTCGAAACTCCTTGATACGTTTTCTAAACACTTTTGCTATGACCCCATGGGTACGTTTTTTGAATACCTCTGCTCATGGTTTTTCCGACCCTAATCTGATCTCCTCGGTATGTTTTCTGAATATTTCTACCAAGACCCCATGGATATGATTTTTGAACACATTTGCCCATGATTTTCGACTCTCACCTGGTCACACTCTAACATTCTATTAAAAAGATACATATTATGATAAGAAAGAATGTGCAGACAGCCCAGTGCCCTTGAGGCAAGGGGCAAGAGAAAACTCAAATCCTTGATCAGTTTTATCATACTGGGGGTAGGAACAATCCGATATCGAAAAGGCAAAGGGGAAAGGTATCTCGTTAAACATGCCAAGTAATCTTGATATACTTAACAGTACACCTTTGTCAAAATTCTATGAATACATTTTCTGAACACCTCTGCTCATGGTTCTTCAATTCCAAACCAATAATCACCGGTTTTGTCTGTCGGCCAGGCAAGTCATCCACTCTGTTTGTTAGCCAGGCGAGTCACCTCTCAATTCGAAAATAATTACCGGCTCTGTCTATTAGTTAGGCGAGTTATTGACTATGTTTGTCAACCTAAACGAGTCAAACCATACTCAAAGCGCTCAGTTTGCTAAGGCGCTTCCATAGTCTTAGCAAGTTCCATTTTCCATAAAATCATCCACCAACTCCATTAAATCCATCCATCAATTTCAAAATGATCACCACATAGGCACGTCAGTTATACTTCTATTTATGATTTTGTTATTTTAATCCGATCACCAAGATTTTGTCTGTTATCCAGATGAGTTAATCTCATAATGATCAATAAAACTCAGTTTGTTATATTTTTAGCAAGTTTTATTGGGCACCTTAAACAGTCCAAGTTTTTTCAGAAGAAACAAAATTTTAAAAACTTTAGAGTGGGTCTTTCAGAAGGATAAAAATAAATAAATAAATAAATAATGAGGGGGTCTCGCAGATGCGAGGCTGGGAACCTCTCGGGCGCGATGCCAAAACCAAGAAAAAAGAAAAAAAAGAGGGTATCCTCACGCAGTGAGGCCAGCCGCCCGTCTCTGCTACGAGCCCGGCAACACTTGCCCCCAATGTTTCCCCTTATGAACCGGTGGAGTACACTGCTCATTTTCCTATGTGGTACTAAAAAGCGGTTGAGTTCAGTTTAAGAAAGGAAAGATAAGCAAGCAAGCTGCTGGCGACAAAAGAGCCCGAAGGCTCATGGACGGGGGCTGTAGTTGGCAGACAACCTCAACTGCTTTTTCTCTTTTACACCGTTTTCCGTTTCCCTATTATTATTGGGAACCATGTATGGGCCCCATAATTGTATGTGGCTTAATGGGTGGGCCCACACTTGTGGACGTTCATTTAGGCTGTGTATAGATGTTGACAACTTGAAGATTAAAATTATTAGTTAAAATAAAGGAATCGGACCTCGCGGATGCGAGGTCAAAATCAAAGGAGAGAACCAAGAAAGAGAAAAAACAAAAAAAAATTGGACCTCACAGGCGCGAGGCTAAAAAAAAAAAAAATTCGCCCAACCCAGCCTTGCGGGCGAGGTTGGGCTCGCGGGCAGCTGGCCTCGCGGGCGGGTTGGCCACCCGCCTAGCGCGGTGCCGCCGGGTCGCTTGTTTCGCACAATAAATCTCACTTTCATCGGGCAATATATTTCGGTCTCATCTCAGGCTATTTTACAATTTCTACAAATTCTAATTAGACCAGAATTCTAATTAGAGTCTAATTAATTTTTGAGTGCAGTATTCTAATTAATTCTATTTGAGTTCGATAATTCTGCAAATTTTAATTAGACTTTAATTGGTTTTTAGGTGCAGAAATAAGACCAGATACAATGAATCTTGTTGCAAATCTAATTAAAAAAAAAAATTCAAACATATCATCAAGATTACAATAAGATTCTGTTTCCATCTACAAGGAAACTCTCTCAACAATTTGGTACCTATAAATACCCCTTAAGAGTCACTCAAAAAAGAACTTTGGCAATTTAAGTTACATGAGAGACCAACAGAGAGAGAAAAATTTTGGTCAGATCTCTCTCCTGTGCAAGAGTTTGAAACTTCCTCAAGATCAGAAGAGAAGAATGAGCTAAAGAAATCTCCACTGCCTCCAACCTTCGACGTCGGATTATCAACGAGGAACGGATCAATTCTCATAATTGTCTCGATCCCACGATTTTCTGAGAAAAAATGAGAATGACGTATTGTATAAGTCCTCTCGTCTATTTTTCTTTTCGATCCCATGATTTTTTGAGAAAAAAATAGAACGACGTATTTTATAAGTCTTCTCGTCTGTTTTTCTTTTTAATTTTTTTTCATTGTATTAAAAAAAATTTTTTTATATAATCTGTAAATTTTCTGGTTGACAATAGAAAGATTCTAAATTTTTACCGAAAACATGTATATATGTATTATTTTAATGATAGTTTGGGACTGGACATGTAAGTATATTGTTTCTTTTAACTACTACGGAATAACGATTAAATGGGACCAGACGTAGAAAAGTTATTCAATTGTTAAAAAGAACCTATGCTTGAACGAAGCGGGCGTTCACGACAACTACTTGCAAGACAACATTCCGATGTCTGAAGGGCGGCACAGTGGTGATTTGGGCAAGGAGAAGTGAGTGTCCGAGACGTATGGTCGGCTTACGCTTTTCTTATTGTCTTGCGGGGTATCAATGTACTAGTATAAGCTCTAATTATCCTCCTTTTACGATGATATTATGTTATTTTAATATAGCGAACTAATATTTATATAATGTTTTATTAACTATTGATAATGGAATGCAGAGTGCAACTAGATCGGTATTTTACTCTTAAAATATTGTTAAAAGAATCTTTTATTTACTTATTTATTTATTTTTTTGTTGGGGATGTGACCCTCCATCTCTCTTACCCTTTGTCATTACCTTTTTCTTAATCGTTAGTGATGGGGAAGCAGTTGTCAGCTCTCCATAATGTTGGGGCTCTTTTAATATTCATGTTGTTCGAGTCAAATTAATATGTGGTTGGAGTCAAATTAATAAAATAGATTGACTAATTAGAGCTAGATATTTCCTAATGGCTTGATATGGATTTGATAATTGACGCATCAACTTATTCAAGATACCAAATAATTTGTATAAGACAAGTCAAGAGGGCTTATATTAAAATATCAAGGGTTCGAATATTAATTTAACTGAAAATACAACCCATTAAGCTAGAATTAAATTTTTTATTTAAAATTTTTAAAATATGGTGATTTATGAAGGTCTGGTACTATGAGATTCTGTTTAGTTTGAGAAAAAAAATGAAGGAAAAAAAATAAAATAAAAAAAGAATTTTTTTTTTCTATTATTTGGTTTGAGAGACTTTAAAAGAAGAGAAAATAAGAGAAAATTGAGAGAAAATATAATTCAAAATTTTTCTTCTATTTTTCTTTATTCCAACCTAGAGATTTTTTTTTTTTTTTTTTGGTTTACTACTGTATGACATTATGCTAAGAGAGGAGAGAGTTTGGAAAAAAGTTTTTTCTTAATCTTTTTAATTATTTTTAGTTTATTATTTGTGCTTCTTATATTTTTCTTTTTTACTTTCTCTTGGAACCAAACAACAAAGATAATCATATTTTCTTTTCACTTTTTTTTTTTCCTTTTTCTTTTTTCCTTCTCTTCATTTCCTCTCAATCCAAACATAGCCTAAACGGAGGCTCGGAAAGGGTTGATAGTACAAGAAACACCCAAGTCCGTATAAAAATAACGGATCACTATGTAAAGAAATGAACCAGGAGGTGAAATTAGTTTGAATATAAAATTCAAAATCCTTTTCAAACTAAACGAGAGACAATCACAGATCTCAAAAAGTCAATAAGAAGAGATACAAGGAGAAAAAAGATTTATTTGATGGACTTTTCCAGAGTTATTATAATCAGGAAATATGCACTAACTTATATATTAGAAATTAGATAGGCTGGTCGTATAATTTTGTCAAATTCTCTATACGGCAAGCCAATTTCACCTTGATGCATAAGGATAATGTGCAGCCAAAGTTAAAATCTAGGGATTTTTTTACATATCTATCCCTTACATCTTTAAAAATTAGAATTTACTCCCCCAAATCAATATATTTATAATTTAGTCCCCCTAATCCTTTAAATTACCTCACTTTAGTTCCAGCCATACTTTTAGCCCGAATTTCCTGTTTGTCGGTGAAAAATTCTGGAAAGCAAAACAGATCCGCAAATTCAAAGTTAGAGGTCCGCAACTCAGCAGATCCGCGAATCTGAAAATTGAGGTTCACGACCCAGTGACGACAGAACAGGTTCGTGAATCTAAAATTGAGATTCGCGAAACTATCCATAACTTTCGGATAGGGGTTTAATACAAAGTCACCCAACCCGAACAAAAGAATTGCCACCTCGGATCGTGGGGCTAACTGCCAAACGAATACAGCGGCATTACTTTGATCGTGGGAGCAACCGCCTAACGAATATGATGGCACTTCTCGAGTAGTAGGAGCTAACGGTCGAGCAAATATGGCGAGACGTTACTCTAAAACCCCCATAAAAGGCAGGGGAGCGAAAGAGAGATGGACGGACACAGATGGATATCTTCTCCTAAGAATTACCGTTTGTGATTAAGAGTCAAGAGCTTTTGTTTTCCCTTTACCCAACTGAGAGAGATTGTACGGAGTGTCAACGGAAAGCAAAATCGTCCTCCATAGCTACCTAGGAACCAAACTTTAAACAAAGAGGAAAATCTATCTTCCTCATCTTCTGTAAACGGAAAACCGTTAGATTGTAATCTTTTATTGAAAAGACTTCGATATAAAGAGCGTTGCACCTTTTATGGCGAACAGAATATTAGCGACTCCGCTGGGGACATCACCTCCGGTGATCTGGTGGTAGCTCAATCTAATAACATTCCAGTTGGTAGTATGGTCGACTCGCTCACCATTCACGTCGACCAAGAAAGGTACGAAGAATTCCTTTCTTCAGGCTCCAAGAGCCCTACTTCCCTAAAGGGATATCATAAAATCTCCAAGGGGTCAATCTCCAAGGAGGCTTTCATGGTAATAACTCAGCTAAGAAAGCCGACAGACCAAGTTAGTCTGAAACCCTCCTTCTCAACATTGGGCTCTATGTCAGTTTCGACTAAGACTCTTGATCTCTCAAGCCAAGTGCACGCTTCAACAAGGGGAAATAACCACTATTCGCTCCGCGAGACTGTGATGCGGAGAAGGAAGTTCCTCTCACTCGTACAACGAGAAGAAACCTAAGAAGAAGCAAAATTCGTGCCCTCCGCAGAATCACGCAACAAAGGAAACTGCCAACTTATCCCGGCAGAAACCTACCACATAAATATGGAAGCCAAAAGGCGAGGTTGGTCGAGACGCGAAAGGATTTACTCACGTTTCCTACAGGAAGCGGAGTAAGTCCATCAAAGTTATCCATAATCACAAATGCGGAGCATACATCCGCGTCCCTTGTGTTCCAGGGAGAACGTCTGATCACGTGATTGAAGAAGCTCGCGGAACCTGCGAACCTCAAATTCGCGGAAAATGCATGCCTATTTGTAAGGCTGAGACTGTGCCGTTCCCAAAGCTATCTCTCACGAATGACGCCGTCACATAGAATTCCAGTGCAAGAGATCTTCGGAAACTTCTGAACAAAAAAAGGAAGAATCCTATGTATCTCACTGCCACTGTGAACGACTGATCAATGCAGTATTGTCTTACTGTCATTGTTCAGCCCATACCAGGTCCTCGGTGTTTCATCGATTGTCGGCTCCATCGACGTCTTCATCCCAACTGGCGAAGAGGAGGCGACGTAGCGGGCTTGAGTTTTCTGAGCCAGAATATCCTGCAGTGTCATCCAACATGACAAGCGTCGGAGAAAAGAAGAAGAAAAAGAAGGCGAAGAAAGTCTCCGAAGGAGAATCTTCTGATCCAGAGCTCTCTTCAAGTTCGAAGGATCTATTCAATGAAGAGCGAGGAGTTTTCTGAAACACTCGACTCAAAAGTGGAACGGCAGTCCCCATGAATTATAGACAGATGGCGGGAATCTCTTTCGATGAAGAAGATATGGTTAAATCTGTTATGGCTGAATCGCAGATATCCGACTCGTTCCTTGAAGTTTCTGCCTCTGCATATATAACTCAAAACAATGTCTCAGAAGAGTTCATGTGGAGAATGGATGAACAAGACAAACACATCCAGCAACAGCAGAATACTATCAGCAAACTTAAAGATATGTTACATGTTCTGATGGAATTGGAGAAGACCAGATTGAAGGATACATCATCGCACTCAAATACTGAAAAGGGAAAGAAGACAGAAGAAGAGGGTCTTCACAATAATGAAAAAGAATCAGAACATCATAAGGATGACGGTAACCATTCCATGCATCAAGAAGGGAACGCAAATATTGTCTGGATGGAGAGTTTCCAAAATCAACTGAACGCTCTCATGCATAAGAGCGACTTACAAGAGCTCGGTATGGTAAGGCTGTATCCCATGGAATGGGAAAGTGTGCCGTTCTCAGAAAGTTATAAACCATTGAAGCTTAAGTCTTTCGATGGTAAACGATCGCCGAACCAGCACCTCTACTATTTTAAATCGTAGATTGGGCATTTAGTCGGAAATGACCCCATTATTACGAGGGTATTCGTTAGTACCTTAACGGGACTAGTTTTTGAATGGTTCCGAAGACTAGAGCCAGGAACCATCAATTCATGGAGCGACATAGAGAAAGCCTTTCTCACTAGGTTCTATGAAGATGATATGGAGGTATCCGGCGCTTCTAGCCACTAAACAAAGGAAATGGGAGTCAGCCTGAGACTTCATCAAAAAATTCTGAAACGATTCTCTCAGATGTCCTCATGGGATGCCAGAAAAGACCTTGGTAGAAACTTATCAATATAATTTATCGACTAAGGTTCTAGCCAGAATGGGAGCAGTAAAGTCCTCAACTTGGAAGGATCTCGCCCTGCAAACCGAAGAAGCTGAAAAAATTACGCAAACACTCGAAGAAGAAGGTAGCAAGGATAAACAGAAGCGAAGTGGCGATAACAATTATAAGTCCCGACCCCGAGGATATAAGGGAAAGGAGACTATGGTCACTGATACACCACAACCGCGAAGACTTCCCCAAAGCTCCCTCCTCAGACACGAATGCCGCAAAAATAATACTCCTTTAAGGATGAGCACACGAAAACTATCTTCAACCTCCTCATGAGTAAGAAGATACTAAAACTGTTGGAGTCTAAACGTCCAAAAGAAGTAGGAAAAGTTAATGATCCTAACTACTGAGTCTATCATAGGATCATTAACCACCCTACCTAAAACTGCCACATCCTTAAGAATAAAATTCAAACCCTAGTGGACGCTAATATCATCAAGCTCCAAGAACGCCAGAAGAAAGTGACCGTGAATATGGAGACTGTCAAGTTCAGCAAAGTGCCCAAGTAGATAGAGTCAACAGTTCAAGATAGAGTGCAACCCATCTCTAAAGGCATGATGCAGGTCGTAAATTTTGATCCACACTAACAGCAAAAGAAAGGACTGTTCCCCTTTGAAACTGATAGGGGGGAGATACTGTGGGTGCATCCGGGCCTCCTAAGTGATGAACAATGGACTTCCAGCTCATCTGGAAAGAGGCAAAGTGAGAAAACCTTTACCTCCAATGTCGCCTCCGTGATTCCCGAAGATGACGGAGTCGATCCTGCTTTGACCGATTCGGAAGAGGAAATCGGAAATTCTTTGGTGGCTGACACGGATCCTCCTCCCGCGGGAACCCGTTCAGGAAAAGATTATCTGAAGAACTACGGCCAGACAACAGATTCTCGACCACCTCCAGAGAAAGTCAAACAAAAAGAGTTTAAGTTTGATAAAGTTCTGAAGTAGAAGGGAAAAGAGCCTACGGAAGACTCGCGGAAGTTATTTCAGTTTGACATTCTAACACAGTTGGCCAACATTCCCGCAAGGATAACCTTGTACGAGCTCCTAAAACTCTTTAAGTCTACTAGAGAAGCTTTGAGAGAAGCTCTGCAAGATTCAGAAGTATTCTTAGCGCAAATACCGGAGATGATTGAGGAAGGAGAATCTCTTTCGCGACATGTCACCAGGTCTCTGGTAAAAGCATCCCTTGCATCACCTTCTCTCCGGAAGACATGCAAGTCAGGAGCAATAAATATCACCACCCTCTGTATTACAAGGGATACATAGGACCTGCAGAGATCGAGCACATTCAAGTTGATCCAGGCTCGGCCTTAAGTATCATGCCCCGAAGGATGCTACGATATCTTGGAGTTTCGATGAATAGGTTGGCAGCAACCAACACTACTATCTTCGGATTCAATGCTAACAGCAGTAGACCGCTGGGTAAAATAAAGCTCAAGTGTCAAATCGACGATCTAAAGATAGAAGTCACGTGTTACGTGATAGATGCGGATACATCATACAATCTGCTATTAAGGAGACCCTGGATCCATAGCAATCTCATCGTGTCCTCCACGTTACACCAATGCATGAAGTATGTCGATAAAGATGCGGACGTAAAAACGCTCATTGCAGAAGAACAACCCTTCAAAACAGTTGAAAACTACTTTACTAACGCGTTGCTGTATCAAGATGCATTCAGTATTTCAAATCAGCCCATTCCAAATAACTCTGATAGCGACGAGGAGGCTGATACAGAATCAGGATCCGAAGATTCGGAATCCGAGGATGTAATTTGGGACGGTGAGCCCATTGTGATAAGTCTCGAAGGCCTTGATGTAAATAACGTCGTTCACTCTAATGGTGAATGGGTGATAAATGAAAATTTAGAGTTTGCTTATTCTTCTGGTGTTGGTTCTGAGCCCTCAAGCACTAGCACAGATGTATTCAGTGACTGTGTAAATAAGATATATTCTCTGACTTCCTTCTAAGCACCTAGCCGATCACCTTACATGAATTAAGTTATGACGCTGAAAGTGCTAACCAGGTCATTTTTGAGATCCCTCCTAAAAACGGAACCCAAAAAGCCATAGTATTTGGAAGAGTAAGTCACAAGAACAAAAAAAAATGCTTAGATTCTGAGGAAAAACAGGAAAAATCCGAGTTCTTCCATTACGATGAAAATTCTCGTAGATTAATAAAGAAATGGGATATAATCTGGCCGAAGGCAGGAGATTGAACTTCGGAAAAGGAAGAAGGACAATTCTTCAACCTTTTGTTCAAGAAGCGAAAATGCCAGATTATTATCAGAAAACTGGCAGAGGGTTGGGATATGTCACCACTCCCGAAAGTTCCTCAGGTGAGAAAACCGAAGAAAGACAGTACGATCATTCATCAGTATCATCGTGCTGGGAATCAGATGTCAGTACTGGTATGATTTTTCACGAAGTGTCCGCGAACATAGCTTCTGCGATCCAAGAAAACGAAGATTTAAAGGGAACCTCGCCAATAAGAGACGATCTATGGGTCAAGTATCTTAATATGAAGTGGGAGATTCAGTTTGAACAGCGTGAGCCCCTAACCGAAGATAAAGTGATCCAAATCAATATGGGAGATGAAAAGAATCCTAAACCCATATTTATAAGTGAGAACCTATCCACGGAAGAAAGGAAGGAATTGATATCCCTCACTCGTGAATACATTGATATTTTCGCCTGGAGTTATGAGGAAATGTCAGGGTTGGATCCAAGTGTGGCGGTTCACAAATTGAAAATCCGGCCAGAGGCTAAACCAGTTAAACAACAGCAGCGAAGGTTCCGCCCAGAGATTATGGAAGTTATAGAAACTGAAATCAAGAAGTTGATTGAATTAGGTTTTATTCGTGAGGAACAACAACATCCAATCCCGGCATCCTCGAAGTTATATGAGCAAATCCCGAGAGAATTGGAAGAATGGGACTTGATTCCATAAAAGAATGACTCATGAAAGTCTTCTGAGGCAAATACAGTCTCGAAAGGTGTATGGCAATTTTTCTTTGATGGTGCCTCCCGAATGGGATCCGAGGGAAAGATGACAGTGGGGGTAGGAGTTGTTTTCGTCTCTCCCCACAACCATATCATTCCTCGAGCTTACTCATTAACAAGCTCGTGCTCCAACAATATCGTGGAATATAACACCCTCCTAGTTGGCTTAAAATACCCAAACAACTGGGGGTCAAATATTTGGAGGCATATAGGAACTCTCAACTTGTTGTGAATCAAGTAAAAGGGGAGTACGAAGTCAAACATGAAGACCTCCTGCCGTATTATCATGCAGTGATCAAGATCGCTGATGGTTTCGATGGTTTTTATATCAGCCACATAAAGCGCCACCGAAATAGTTATGCAGATTTGCTAGCTTTCTTGGCTGCTACATTAGCCTTGCCCAAGCATGCTAGATGGCAAATTACAGTAGGAAGTAAAGAATTGTTTTGTCCAAAGGACGAGCTCAAAGAAGAAATGAAACCACAAGAAGACGAAGCTGACGCTTTCGAATCAAACCTAGACAGAGGGATTGGCGTTTTCCTTATATAGACTATGTCCTTTACGAGATATTACCCGAAGGTCCAAAAGAAGGCAGGGCAATTCAGAGAAGGGCTGTCCGGTTCTACTATAACGCAAAACTTCAGACATTGTATAGAAAATCTTACGACGAAATTTTACTTCGCTGTCTCTCCAACTGCGAAGCTCAAAGGTACTCAAAGAAGCTCATGCTGGCATCTGCAGAGCACACCAGCCAGGGCCGAAACTCTGGGATAGAATCCGAAGAATAGGTTATTACTGGCCTAAGATGATGACAGAAGCGGTTAACTATGCCAAGAAGTGTAGAGCCTGCCAAATACATGCAGACTTTATATATCAAGCTCCAGAATATTTCCACCCAATGGCTACGTCATGGCCATTTGAGCAATGGGGTATGGACATTGTCGGGCCAATTTCTCCACCATCAACAAGGGGACACCGGTTCATTTTAGCTATAACAGATTACTTTTTGAAATGGACTGAGGCCATTTCCCTAACCGAACTAAACTCATCAGATGTTATCAAATTCATCAAGCACTATGTGCTTTATCGCTTCGGGGTGCCCAGAAGAATAATTCATGACAACGGACCCCAAATTGTGAGCCAAGTGTATTTCAGATTCTGCAACAAGTACAGGATCGAAGCTATGACTTTATCGCCATATTACCCTGCAGCTAATGGTCTAGCAGAAACCTTCAATAAGACCATTATAAAACTTCTTAAAAAGTTTGTGTTATCCAATCAAAAGAACTAGGATGAAAAGCTCGGAGAGTGCCTGTGGGCGTATCGCACCACAGTCCGAACCCCCACTAATGCCATGCCCTTCTCTTTAATATATGGGTCAGAAACAGTCTTACCTTTGGAAATCCAAAACCCGTCATTACGAGTTGTATTAATAACTAGAATGACGCAAGAAGAAAAATATCAACAAAGACTCCAAGAATTAGAAGTCTTAGATGATAAGCGCTTAGAAACTCAACAGAATATCGAGCTAACCAGGCGCGAATCTCCAGAATATTTAACAAAAAAGCTAAGCGAAGAACTTTCAAGAAAGGTGATTTGATCTTGTCAGTCAGAAGACCGATCATAACTAGCCAAAAGTCTAGAGGAAAGTTCCAGCCGAAGTGGGAGGGACCTTTTGTCATTGATACTGTCTATTCCAACGGCGCATATCTGTTGGCGAAGCCGAATGGTGATAAGATTATGATGCCGATTAACGGTAAATTCTTGAAAAAGTATTACTCTTAGTGAAATTACAGAACACCAGTTATAATACGGCCTGGGTAGTTCTATGCAAATTATGAGAAAAAAAAAATTTCTGTAATCAAAAGTTCATTAATGAAGATTACTGATTCCGGACTAAAAGTCTTTAGTTCGCGAATCACATTTTCCTCTTTTTCAAAATTGCCAAGTTAAATAATATCTCTGGCGAATCAGATTTTCTTTCTATCAAATTTGCCAAGTTAAATATTACCTCTGACGAACTAGATTTTTGTCAAATCTGTCAAGTTAAATAATACCTCTGGCGAGCCAGATTTCCCTACTGTCAAATTTGCCAAGTTAAATATTACCTCTGGCGAACCAGATTTTCATCAAATCTGCCAAGTTAAATAATACCTCTGGCGAATCAAACTTTCTTTCTATCAAATTTGCTGAGTCAAAAACACCTCTGGCGAATCAAATCTATCAACAAGAAATTCTTTCATAAACAGTATTTTTGGGTACTTAGAAAATTTTGATTCTTTTTCAGATTATCAAGTTAACAGTTACATCTGATAATCAATATCAGAATCATCATTCAGATACTCTTAGTTACGTAAAAAGAAAAGAACTTCTTTATTCATCATCAGAACAAAATTACAGAGAATTCTCTAAGTGTTGTACAGTCAACAAAAGTGGATACAAATCACTGACGAAAAAAAGAGAGAGAAAACTCGCTTTTGTAACCGTCTCTTTCAGTATGGTTCAGATCTAAAGTTTGCTCCTGCAGGCTAGTATGATTTATGTTGAAATTCTGGGAAGCGGAATTAGCATCCACGAACCACTTACAGAAACTGAAGCTCATACTCAAATTTGGGGTCATGAGCAGAAGATCAAATCTGGCCTGGGTTCCACCTGCGACGAAGTGAAACCAAGCTCGAGCTCCCTCAAAATCATTCCCAACAAAACTTATTTCTCTGTTGGAATTACCAATATAAAACTGATCATACCCGAACTATCGAGCGAAACGACTTGGGTAGTAAGGCTCTACCCCAAACGAAGAACCAGATGTCCTGGGCGGATATTTATCAACCACCAGAAGCACCCCGAGGACAGAGCAGTAAATTTATCGGCACTGGCAGCATCCGCGAATTCCTCCCCATACCCGGCATTTGGGAAGTACGGAAAACACCTGAACAATTCAAAAGTCCGAGAAATGACGAAGGGTCTTGCGGATCACGGCCATGTAGCCTCCTTTCCATTGTGAGCTCTCATAGTGCTGCACTTTGGGAGCACTTAAGTCAATCTGCGAGTCTGCAGGACTCATCAAAGTGGGGCAATGTAGAACCAGCCAAGCCATCAAATAAGTGTAAGGGAGTTCTACATGCGGATTAGGAATTTTAATGACCGGATCTCCCTTCTTCCTTCGCTCCTTCTTCACATTGCAAAATTTATCATATAATCTCCTCAGTCTGCTTTGGATACTGCAAACCATTGGGGCAATAAACTGAGCCGCCTACCAAATACTAGTAGGACGGCTGGGTATACGGCCCTAATGGGTATGTTTTCCTGTGAAAAAAAAACACACTTCTTTAGCCATACCATCAAATAGCCCGCCAAGAAAGTAGGATCAGACAAAGGCTGGAGGCCTGATAGTGAAAACTTTCAAAGGACGTTTCAGCCTTGAAGACATGCTCGTCAGATTCAGCAACATAAGCATCTATCTCAAAACTGGCGATTTTTCTCTCAACTTCCTTTTCAGAAACTTGAGAAAGGCGAATAAAGTTCAGATTACTCCTAGAAAAATTGGGCAGAAGATACTGCAACCACTTCTTTGGCTTCAAACTACGGGTGCCGGATGTATGGGTGTAAATATGATAATTGCAGAGCAACTCCCAATAAGTATTATAAATCAGAGAGTCCAAGGTTTTTAGCAGGTGGAGTTCTTCCCTAGTAGGGACATACTCTTCATACGGGATGTCTCCCATGGGTAACCCCGAAATTTCATACATTTCATGGAGGGCAAAACCCAACTCGCCACGAGGGCTAAAGACTGTACAAGTATAAGAATTGTACAATTCCAGTAAAGCAAAAAAATAAAATCTACTAGTAGGTATACCGTGCTGAACAGCCTTGATAGCACGATATAATCCCGCATAATGAAGCTGATCCCTGAAGGTTTTCAAAAAGAAATCAATTAAGAGTGCCCACTCTCCTTTTGAAGAGCAATAAATCCAACCAGGGGGACGAAAATCCTGAATAGAAAACCCTTCTTGTGCGTTGGTAAATCGGTACAGGAAAGTCTGTGCGATTATGGGAACCTCGCCTCTGAGAGGTCATGTTTAAGCAGTCCCGGAAGTAATCCGCAAAAGTGTTTTCCAGTACTACGAGGAAAAACACCTTGAGCATTGAAACCCCCACTAAGATGCCGTCTTGTGGCCTATTCATGTGTCAGTCCATTCGTCTAGGCACGGAAAGAGATTGAAAGAATAAGAACGGATAAGACCTCTCCATATTGGGGAGGATCAAGTAGCGACCTTCAACTTGACGAGCCACTTGCAATCCCTATCTTTCAAACCGCTATCGGGTACAGGAACATGGTACCCAAACAGAAAGGCAGGTTTGCGCAGCAGAGACCGATCATCTCCTTCAAAAGGTGCATTAGTGATCAATTCTCGTAACGTTGAGCAAGATTGATGGAGGATTTTGCCTTCTCTCTCTTGGCTATTTGGTGCAGTGCAATGTGGAAAGACATGACCAAATCTGAATTCTTTCTTCCCATCATAGACATCCAAGTATCCGAAATAATGATTATTAGGCCAAGGATTCAAGGCATAATCGATTGCAAAAGACGTTCGGATTCAAGATAAGAAAAAAAAAGATGAGAAAGGGCTAGCCTTTTGAAAGTTTTTTTATTTACCTCCAATCAAGGGTTCCTGCCGAACCACTATTGAACTAGAAGTTACTTGAGGATCTTGACGACTACTGGCAGCAGCATCGGAGAAAGAAACTTTCTTTGGCATCTTTCACAGATTGAGAAAATCCTTCGCACAGAGAATCGAAAGCTATAGGAGATTGAAGATGAGAAGTCTGAGGAGCTCTAACAAAGAGCTCGGATTTCAAATTTCTTGAGATAAAAGTAGCCTCTCTCATAAAGTGGAGGTTATATAGCAGATGATTTGACGGCCGAGATCTCTGGACAGACGTGATATCTGGCCCGAATCTCGTGGGTACATTTTCATTTAGTACGGCTCAGAGAACGTCTCAATTCTTACGCCGTAAAAAGCAACCGCCTTCTGGCCATTCCGCAACCAAAAAGTGAAAGCTCGCATCCCTAATACAGATTCACGATCCATCGAAAATTCCAGTTTGCGACCCTAACATAGATTCGCTTTCTTCACCAAAAAGTGAAAGCTCGCATCCCTAATACAGATTCGCGATCCTGCGAAAATTCCAGTTTGCGATCCTAACACAGAGTCACTTTCTTTACCAAAAAGTGAAAACTTGCATCCCTAATACAGAGTCCGATCCTTCGAAAATCCCAGTTTGCAACCCTAATACAAAGTCTTTTTCTACTCCAAAATGAAGGCTCGCGCCCCTAATACAGAGTCCCTTCCAAAGCAAAAAAGCAGCAGTGACACTAATACAGGATCACAGATTTCTGCAAATGCAATGGAGATTCTAATACAGAATATTATATCCAAAGTATTCCAAAACTCCTCAAGAAATCATGAGAGTTTTGGAAACTTTGGAGGGGGTTTTGTCGACGAAAAATTCTGGAAAGCAAAGCAGATCTGCGGATTCAAAATTAGAAGTCCACAACTCAGCAGATCCGCGAACCTGAAGATTGAGGTTCACGACCCAGTGACGACAAAATAGGTTCGCGAATCTAAAATTGAGATTCCCGACAGTACCCATAGCTTTCGGGTAGGGGTTTAATACAAAGTCACCCAACCCGAACAAAATAATTACCAGCTCGGATCGTAGGATTAACTGCCAAACGAATGCAGCGGCATTACTTCGATCGTGGGAGCAACCGCCTAACGAATATTACGGCACTTCTCGAGTAGTGGGAGCTAACGGTCGAGCAAATATGGCGGGACGTTACTCTAAAACGCCCATAAAAGACGGGGGAGCGAAAGAGAGACGGACGGATACAGATGGATATCTTTTCCTAAGAATTACCCCTTGTAATCAAGAGTCGAGAGCCTTTCTTTTCCCTTTAGCTAACTGAGAGAGATTGTACGGAGTGTCAACGGAGAGCAGGATCGTCCTCCATAGCTACCTAGGAATCCAGCCTTAAACAAAGAGGAAAAACTATCTTCCTCATTTTCTATAAACGGGAAACCATTAGATTGTAATCTTTTATTGAAAAGACTTCGATATAAAGAGCATTGCAATTTTTATGGCGAACACCGTTATACCCATGAATTACTTCATTTTAATCCTCCCTTATCTCTTCCTCCTTTCTTCCTCTTCTTATTGGGTTCCCTTCTCCATTCTTCTCCTCTCTCTCTCTCTTTCCACTTATTATTGGGTTCTCCTGAGTTACTTCACTTTAGAGATTAATTAGGAGAGAGGAGAGAGATGAGGAATAGGAAAGGAAGGACTAAAGAGAAGTAATTCAGAGATATAACGGAAAATTCGGACAAAAAAAATATGGCTGAGAGCTAAAGTGAGGTAACTTAAAGTATTTGGGGGACCAAATTATAAAAATGAAGATTTGGGAGACTAAATTCTAATTTTTAAAGATTTAAGGGACAGCTATGTAAAAGCCCCTAAAATCTATTGGCTCCCATGTTGCCGAACAAGTGCTGGTATCATCCCTCTTCAATGGCCTTTCACTTCTGCATGTCTCGAAATACATTCTACAGCTTGGCCTACAATAGTATTTTGACCTACTCTAGGTCCAATCGAAATAAGCCTTATGGCTAATTCACTAGCAATAACAAAAGCGGAAGAAATTAGTAGATACAAGATAATAAGTTGCTCGCACCAAAAGAAAAAAAAAATAAAGGATTAATGTTAGAATCAACCAATCAATTATTTCTTATTTGATTACAAAATTCCACTGAGTTAAAGTAACTAAAATTTTGAATAAAATAAAAAGAATAATGAAATTTGTAATGCCCCTACCCGGAATATGGAATAGCATAATGGCAGCAATATTTTCACATCGGATATATGCAATCTCAGTACAATATCAGTATTTTGCCACAATAATGATTAACAATAACAATTAATAAAATTTAAAGATTATTTCACTTTCATTTATTGAAACAAGTTTAGTTATAGTGAAAAGAAACAATTAAAATTAGAAAGAAACAACTAAGGTAATTCTTCTATTTAAGTTTTTTGGCCACAAGCATGGGCATTGGTAAAACAAAAAAAAGAAGAAGAAGGAAATTTTAGGCAATAATTTGAATATATTATGAGAAATATATGAGAGTATATTTTTGTTTTAAAAATTCATGTTTAGAAATCATCGAATTCAAGTGGTAAGAGTTATTACAAAATTAATATAGAAATATAGATAGAGATAACTCCTAGATAACTAGTATATATCAAATACCACTTACATGTTTTGTTAAAGAAAATAGAGCGGAAAAGGAGTGAAGAAGTTTCTATATGTCTTGATATCAACGAACTGTACAATAAGTCATCTTTTTTATAGGCGAAGAAGGCAAGCACAAAAAGGAAAGAAAATAATTACAGAATATACAATTGATGCTAATTATATAAAATTCTCAATTAGTCTAGTCAAAAATTTGTCAACTATCTTAACCTAGAAAATTATTTTTTCTAACTATCCTTAATTAGTCTAATCAAGAATTTATCAACTATCAATCGAGGATTTATCAGCTATCATAACCTAAGAAAGTATCTCAATATCCCCCCTCAAACTCATAGTGGTGCCGTAAAAACCAATTGGAGTTTGCTAACAAGTTCACTAAAATGACCAGGTGAGTGTGATTTAGTAAAAATATCAGCAAGCTGATCAGCAGAGGAAATCGAACATAAGCGAAGGGTGCCATCATTGAGATGATGCTTGATGAAGTGACAATCAATCTCAATATGCTTAGTACGCTCGTGAAAGATATTATTATGTGCAATATAAATAGCACTCTGATTGTCATAGTAGAGAGGAGAACGAGATACCTGAGGGGCATCTAATTCAGCCAAGAAACGACACAACTAATGAAGCTCAGCAATAGCATCTGCAATGGTGCGATACTCAGCCTCAGTGGTAGATCGGGCATCAGTTGTTTATTTCTAACTTCGCTAAGAAATAAGACACGAGATAAGTAAGAAATAAATAGTAGTGGTAGAGGAACAAACCGTAGGATCATCCGCCCAATCAATATCAAAATAAGCACGTAACTCAAGAGAGCACTGAGAGAAACAGTGTAAACCATGGAAAAGAGTGCCATTGACATAGCAAATAATCCAAGGGACAACAGAATAGTGGGGTGAGCAATACTCGTGCATGAACTGCCTGACCATGAGAATAGTATAAGAGATGTCAGGACAAATAACTATGAGATAAGATCAGTAAGGTTGAAACGAGTATTATATTCTAAAGGGGTATTGGCTAGTCTTGGATATAAGATCTGAAGTGTACATAGTCTGAGAAAGAATAACTATCCGTAGAATACATCACCTCAAAACCAAGGAAGTAAATGAGGGTGCCAAGATCTTTCATTTCAAAATAATGACCTAGAAAAGCCTGGAAGACACGAATGCCAGTAGTATCAGTAATGATCATGTCATCAACATAGAAAAGTAGAAGTGTGGTGTCAGAGGTAATCTTGTGAACGAACAAGACAGTGTCATAAGCATTAGCTACAAAGCTCTGCTGTGTGATAACAAAGGTAAACTTGGCAAACCAAATATGATGAGCCTGCTTCAGATCATAGAGCACATGACGAAGGTGGCAAACGTTGTGAGAACGATACTCATAACCAGAATGAGGCTTCATAATAAAAGCATTTTTTTTACATCCATCTGAAATAATGATCAACGCCAAACAACAACAGTAGCAATCAAAGATCTAACAAAGGTAAGTTGAGTAACAAGAGCAAAAGTCTCCTCATAATCAATACCATACTCTTGAGAGCAATACAACGCAACAAGATGAACTTTGTTTCGCTCAATTGAGTCATCTGCTCGAGTCTTAATCTTGTAAACCCACTTACAATCCACGACTTTCCAGAAGGAAAATCCACAAAGTTCTAAGTGTGTGTCGTGGTAAGAGTACCAAATTCATTAGATATAGCTTGCTATCAAAGAGGGTCAAAACTAGCTCATGATAAGAGTGAGGTTCATGAAGGATAGCAAAAGCAGAGAGGCAATGGTAATCATAAAAATAGGAAGGAGGAGCTCTTATCCTATCAGAATGTCGAGGCGCAATAACTTGGGTGGACTCTATGGCAGGTAGTGGTACAGGCAGGTCTCAAGAAGGACCAAGTGATGTGCTGGATCCGCAAGGGGAGCAAAGTCATTAGAAGGGCCGAGGATGAATCGTTAGGAGCTGACATCACTTGGAAAAAAAAGTTAGTAGACTCGAAAAACAAAGCTACAGAGGGACCAATGAAGATATGAGAATGACTAGAGTAGAGTGGGGGAAAGGAGGAAAGGGTGATGAAGAACTTATGCTCTCAAAATTCCACATGAAAATAGATAAGAAGGTACTTGGTGATAGGATCATAACAATGGTATTCTTTTTATTCAATGACATAGCCAAGAAAGCAGTATAGCCTAGAGCAGGGTCCTGTTGGCAAAATTTTTGAGAAAAGAAAGAAAAAGATAGAGATTATAATTCAATTCAAAATGCCTAATATGTGGATCATTTACCAAAGAGAGATCCGCATGCAGATCCAGAAAGGTTAAAATGTGACCCTCATAGAAGTCGTGTTACTTATTTTTCACAGTCAAAATGCGGATCCTCATCCAGAGAGAGCCGCATATTAGGCTAAATAAAAACTAATAAACGTGGACCTTCAAGATTGCATGTCATCTTCAAAATTTTAAAAATATAAGATTATTTCTTTAAAATGTGAATTCTCATTCAGAGAGATCCGCATAGACCCCTAAGGTCGTGTTTTAATACAAATACGAATTTAATTCACGACTCAAATGCAAGATCGCGTTATGCTCCATAAAGACTTATAAAAACCAAAGATAATCCCGTTTCAGTACAAATATAGGCCCAACTAAAAAACTAATATATGGATCATCAACCAAGAAGAGATCCGCGTTCTTAACTATCTTGTGAGCTCAAGACTATAGCTAAATATGATAAAATGCGAGCCCCAAAGGGTTGCATTTTCACTTTAAAATCTTAAAAGATAAAAACTATCCTTATTTATAGCAAAACACAAATCATCTACCATTGAGATATCCTTATTTGACCTTTTCTTCTAAATTCATTTGGAGCTAAGTACAATAAATATGCAAACCTCAAATAGTCATGTTTCCATTACAGAGCTTTAAGAAGCGAAAATAATCTTCAATGACATTCAAATGCGGATTTGAGCATACCACGCGAGTCACCAGAAGTTAAAATGCAGATATAAAGGCTGAGATCCGCATTTCAGTTACAAATACAAAGAATTAAAGATGTCGATTACAAATCCTGGAGATTTAACACAAATCTAACGGATTAAAAAAAATAAAGAATTAATTCTCAAATTATGGAGGTTATTAATTGAACAGTCAAACCAATTCGAAAATCTCTAAACCTCTATAAATAGCAAAAAGCTGGGCTGAAAAAGGGGCTACACACATAGACGAGATTGCTTAGTTAATCATCTCCATTTGAGCATTTGTGCTAAAGTTTAGACCCATTGCATTCAAGAGATTTGCATTTGCTTCCACATTGGTAGTTAGATATACGTCATGGTGTGCTTGAGACTAGACATCACACATGCAGTTGGCATAATGTGTAGATCTATTCTAATTCTGAGAAAGAACATTGAACAACAGTGGAGTGGATTATGAGACACCTCAGAGGTACGATGAAGGCCAGCTGTATATTTCAGAAACGGAACACTGAAACTGATTCACTATATTAATGCAGATTTGGCCAAAGATGCCGAGACGTGAATAACTATATTGGAGTACCTAGTAATTTTCATAATAGGAGTTGTATTTTGACAGTCTAAGTTACAAAAATTTGTCTTGTATTATTTGCAATAAAGACCGAATGTATAGAAGCCAGTAAAGACCGAGATGTGACGGATGAAAAGATTTTTGAGAAAACTCATCAAACTTAGAAATTAAAGATTATGTTGTCTTGTGCAACAAAACAAACAGAGTGCCATACATCTATGCAAGAATCCAATTTTTATTTGAAACCGAAGCACATTAATATTAGGTTTCATTGGATAAGAGAGGTACTTGACGAGGGAAACCTGCAGATAGAGAAAGTCCAAACAAGCAATAAAGGTATAAATCAAATGACAAAACCAGTGGCGAAGGAAAAGCATGAAACGTGTCGGTGTGTGGCGGGCATAGACGTCGCTTCGGACTCCCTCCCTTCAAGCTGGAGAGAGAGAATTATTGGTCCAAACCAAAAGAAATTGGGACCATCAGGAAAGTCCACGTCCACTGCAATAAATCCTGGGGTAGTCTATAATTGGGCAAGCCAAATTTTACAGTCAAGCCAAGCCAGCGGGAATCCAAGTTGGGCAAGCCAAATTTTACAGAGAAGATTGGAGCTGGAGTGACACTTTGCTGTTGCTTGTTATTTACCGTGGGAGTTCGATAAGGTTCTATATTTTCTCATAATTTATTTTTAATATTGGGAATGGTGTGAAGGATTGAGTGATTACAATTTTATGCTCATGAATAATAGTGGATTTGTTTGCCTAGTGATTTTTCTCTTTTATGTTCTTTCATATAAATCTTGTTGTTTTATATATTTGCGATGTTTTGCCATCTATAACGGAGATTGTCTTGATTTAATGGTGATTCTGTATATTAAATAAATTCATGACAGTAAAAATACGCCAATTAATCCCAACACCTTACGTAGTCGGATTCTCTTATATATTTACCACTAGGTATGTCGGCCCGTGATACTAAAGTGAGGATGCTCGTGCATCACTCGATCGTTCCAAAGTTGGGTTTAGATTACTTGACTTAGAATTGATTGTCCAGACTGGCTTGATGTCTGACTTCCTCAAGAGTGGATCCATCTTTGCCTCGGCTTGCTAGTTTTAGCTGGCAAGAAGCTAGGAGAACCACAATTTTTATTTTATTTTATTATTATTTTTTTTTTTTTTCTAGTTTTGATTTGATTTGCCTCTTAGGCTGTGTTTGGATTGAGGGAAAATAAAGGGAAAAAAAAAAAAAGTTGCTTTCCATTGTTTGGTTAGAAGGAAAATTAGAAATAAAATAAAAGGAAAAGAAAGTGAGAGAAAATATATTAGGTTTTTTTTCTTTTTCCTTTTCTTCCTCAAATCCAAGAGGAAATGAAAGAAAAGGAAAGTTGAGAGAAAAAGGAAAAAGGGAGAGAATTTTTTGCAGAAATTTTCTTGTAATTTTAGTCCCAAGATATTTTTAACTTTTGTGAAGTTTGGACCATTTAGTTATTATATGCTTAATTATTTAAAAATTAAAAATTATATAAATAATATATAAATTAATATTAAAATTTTATATAGTTTAATTAGAATTATATTTTGTTTTTAATTTTCTATTGAGCAGCCAAACATAAGAAATGATTTCTTCTAAAATTTCCTTGAGATTTTCTTCTTCATTTTCTTTCTAACCAAACATTAAAAAGGAAAACAATTTCCATATTCTTTTCTTTCCTTTTCTCTTTCCCTTTCCTTTTCTTTTCTTTTCCTTCATTTTTCCCTCAATCCAAACACAGCCTTAAGCAATTGTCGTCGGCTGACGTCTCCAATCCGAATCAGTCACAAGATTCTCACTACTGGCGAAAATAACGGATACTGAAAGCACTTGTTTAAATTTTGGACCACTACGAACTATAGTTCATTTTAAAGTTTCAAAATAACTCTCTTGGATATTATGGTGATCTTAGGTTTGGATTATAGGAAATCAATTAGAAAATTTTATGTATGGTTCATTTTAAAGTTTCAAAATAACTCGCTTGGATATTATGGTGATCTTAGGTTTGGATTATAGGAAATCAATTAGAAAATTTTATGCAAGCCTACTATTTAGAAGATCTAGTATGGGTACAAGTCCAACAAAAGTTTTATCTAACCCAAACTCCTAATAATAAATTGAAATTGGACCAAACCGATGAAAAGTTACAAAATTTAATTATATGAGTCTCATCTAGCTAGCTTCCAATAGCATGCAAATAAAATCAAATTGCAAAATAATTATATATGGCTTAACTTGATCTTGATGACCCTAACCAGAGCTTTCAAGCGTATCACATGTAATTGCATGAATTTGAGGAAAGAAATAATTATTTTGCAAAAAAATAGATGAAAGAAATCAAACTTCTAGAATTCTTATGTACTGTATTATACAAAAAGTTGTCCGGAGAGAGGGAGATTATTTATTTACACACAGAATTACGAAAGTCAAAGTTGATTATTAATTTCCAAAGAAAATAGGTTTATTTATCAAATGTGATAGTGCAATAACATAAAGTTAATAAAAAATAAATAAATAAAATACTTACTAATGCTTAATCAAGAAATTCATTGGTTGGTGTTAATCCGAAAGCCATCCAGTTAAATTCCAAGTCATGTATTCTGTTAACCAAAAAAATTCTAAACAATATAAAAAATGTCATCAAAGTAATATCTCAAATGTCTCTCGTCACTATAAGCTATCTAATTAATAGATCTCCTATTTTCCGAACAACATGGACTCAAACATAGTAATTACCTAAAATATTTATACTACCATCCCGTAAACAAGTTTAATTTTATATTAAACTAATTATTCAGTTTATTATGCTTACCTTAATCTCAAGATTGCAAATAAGAACTTGTTAGATACGTTAGGATCAGTACTTGATTAGAATTTAAATTTGTAGTAGATTATTAGCAGGACTATGGCTTCATTTTTTTGTCCAAGTATTTTTCTTCTGAGTTGGATTTAGGGTTTTTTTATTTATTTATTTTTATTTTTATTTTTCTTTCCTCATCGAAGCTATATATCTACATAGGAAGGGTATAACTTAAATAATCGAAGACACCTAACTCTGGCTTCGCCCCAAATTTTGATCACCGCTACGATGAATGTGCTGTAAGTTTTTGTTCGTGCTACGAGACTCAATGCTTCTTGTTATATTATGTGATTTGCTCTTTGGGCATTGTTCCCGTTGTGCCATCTACGATATTTTTGGGTCAGGGCTTCGCTATTTTCGTATTTAGTATCATCTATTAGATCTATCTCAATCTCGTTATATTGTTAGAAGAGACTAGTTTTGGTCATCTTTCGAGCTCCCTATTCTCTTTTGCTCAATTTGGTATTTGTTCTTTTCTGACAATTATTTGAGTATTTCTTTTCTCTTGCTCAGTTAGATATCATTCTTAATTTACGAACAGTCATTAGAATGCTGTCTCTTTCACTTGATCACTTTTATGTCATTCTTTTCTGCTAGTTGTTTTGAGTTTTTCTTCTTTACTCGTCTTTGACAATCAGTCTAGATTTTTAATCTATAGACGAAAAGTTGGATTACTAATTTTGAGTTTGAGGGGTACATTAAATAGATTAGGATTAATGCTTTATTTGTATTAGGATGAGTATTTTAATTTATTTAGACTTTTTCTTCAAGTAGGATTAAGGTTTTCTTCTTTTCCAAGTATTCTTGGTAACTAAGTACGTAGGATCTCCTTCTCCTGCTTATGTATCTGTATGAGAAGAGTATAACCATCTTTTATATAATTTCATTTTGATTATTAAATAAAGTTTGTTATATTTCTCTTCAATTTAACAACTCTATTTAAAGATTAAGATGCTAATATCTAGCCAGTCATAACCATGAGTTCAATGGTAAATAGATGTTTATTATAGCTCTAAATAATAATATAACCCAACGGAGCTCAGATTCAAAATCAAATTACAATCTAATACTCTCTTCGTTCAGTTTAGTGGTCGGATTTTGACCAAACATGACTTAAGAAAAACTTGTTTTGATAATAGAAACTAATCAGAACTTAAAATTTCATCTTTACCCGTATTGAAACGGGTGAAAACTAAAAAATATCGTGAAATTTGGATAATAAAATAAGAATTTATGGGTTTTATCGGATTAGTTAAAATTAAATTCATATCCAGGAAGTTGCCGTGAAATTCAAAATAGCCAAATAATTTAGGGCAAATTTTTGATTGAAAAGAGAGAGGAAGCACGTTGGACAACAATAATAGATGATGATTACTAAATCTATGGACTCTATGACTGTCCCGTGTTAATCAGAATGTTGCGTGGGGTCTTCAGCAAAAATCGAAATAGAAAAGGACAAGATCGAGGATACTGTCCCCGAGAAAATCATCCCGAAAGCGACTGTCGGCATCATCAGCACCTCACACGTGTCCAGCCAAACAACTCACTCTGGCGAAGAGATCTGTAGCTGTGCTCCACGACCCTTTTTCGGTAACCTTCTCGTAGATTTGCTGATGTCAAAATTGGAAGTATTAATGAATACTTCTTGACTTTCAGCGAGGTTGATGTGCGGCTATTTGAGATTTTTTTTTTTTTTTTTTCATTTTTACTGTTAACCCCTTATCCTTTTCTTTTTTTCTTTTTTCTTTTTCCATTTTTCTTTTTCTTTTTTCTTTGTTACAGCTTGGTGCGGAAAGCGACTTCAAGGTGCCTTTGTTTCCTCTTTCCCTGCCATCATACGTTTATTGATCATATAATTAGTTTCCATGGAAGTTTCCTTAAACGTACCAGTGAATTGTGGTGGACAAAAATTGAGTAACAATATTTATTATTTTTGGAAATCTAGAAAGAATCTAATGAGATATTTTCTTAATATCCGTAGCATTCCTCTATCTGTTATCCGTTTCTTCTTAAATGTTTCAGTCTGTTTCGCTATCCATGTTTTCGTTTATATTCATACATGTAAGATGAGCTAAAATTTGGAATGTTTTTCCTATAAAAATTTACAATAACCAACTTATCAAGATCTATAAAATCTAGAAAAATCTGCCTGCAAATTTCCAAATCAAGGTCTGTGAGAGAAATTTATTATGTCTATATTGTAACATACTTATAACAATCTTAATTTACTATAATAATCTTGATTTACTGTAACACACGTGTAACAAGTTTTATTCACTACAATCTCTTTATAAATAGATGATCACTCTCATTAGAAGTTAACTTGAAATATTTCTATTAATAGATGATCACTCTCATTAGAAGTTAACATGAAATATTTCTTCACTTCTAAATTGCTCTCGTATTTCAACCTTTTAAAATATTATGTTAGTTTCATTGATGCTATTTGCGATTAGTGTGGCTTCACACTCTTTGACAAAAATCCGATGTGTTTAATATTATTATGAAATAATAAGAAGTAACCATTCCTTGCTCTTCTTTTTACAGCTAGCATGCCCACCAAATTTTGGACTGACATCGTTGCTACTACCACTTATTTGATAAACACGCTATCCACACAAGTGCTTAGAAATAAAAACCCATATCAAGTTCTCTTTGCAAAGGACCCGGACTATACAAATTTGAAGGCATTGGCAGCTTGTAGTATCCTCTCATATGGCCTTGTAACCGGAACCGCTCTCTCGTCCTTGTGCCTTCCTAGGTTAAACATCCAATTCCAAAGATTATCGATGCCTAGAAATGAATACCATGTGCATTTGTGTCACCAGACATGTCCAATCTAAACTCACACTAACCTCAAATAAACCTGCTCGTCCCCCATCTCCACCATCGAGCCTTGCCCACCCACCCCACTTCCCTCTCCTCCACTAACCCCACATCTGCACAACCAGTCCCAACTTCTCATCCTCACATCGCTCCATCCATCCTTCCACCACCCATTGCCAGATCTCAATCTACTTCAAACCTCACTCAATCATCTTCCGGCCCCCTCACCCTCCTATCTAATCCCATTCTATCCTCATCCTCCTCCTCCTCCTCCTCCTCCTCCTCCTCCTCCAACTCCAATACTCCACACCCCCTTCCTATCCATCCCACAGTCACAAGAAGTTAAGCCAGCGTCTAAAACCTAAAACCATACTCACTCTCCATACAACTACTGCTTTTCTTAAGCTTTCCACCTATGAGTAAGCCTCTATCTCTCCGCAATAGGTTAATACCATGCATAAAGAATATAATGCACATCTTCACTAAAGTACGTGAGAACTGGTACCTATTCTATCATACAAAAATATCATTGGGTGCAAATTGGTGTATCACATCAAGTAAAATGTGAATGATACTCTATCACATCACAAAGCTCGCCTCATCGCATAAGACTTCCATCAACAAGAGGGCCTTGACTACTCTGAGACCCTCAACCCCATGGCCAAACATGCTACCACCCGTCTTCTCCTTACCATTGTCATGCATTATGGATTGGTGGTTCTCTAACTAGAAGTCTCTTCCTCCACAGATTCATCTATGAAGACATATATTTAGAGTAGCCTCTAGGCTTTGTGCATTCCGCCTTTCCAAGCTCAAGAAAGCCCTCTATGGCTTCAAGCAAGCCCCTCACTAATTGTATGCTTGCTTAGGTGATTTCTTCACCGTCATGACATTCAATCAGGCAAAGGCAGATGCTTATCTTTATCCTATACAAGAGCTCGCAGATAACTAAACTCTTGGTCCTAACATTCAATCAGGCAAAGGCAGATACTTATCTTTATCCTATACAAGAGCTCGAAGATAACTGAACTCTTGGTATATGTTGATGACATTCTTATTATCAGCAATCTATATAGATCAAGATGTTTATCTCCATCCTTACCAGAACATATCCACTCAAAGATCTTGGTAATCATACCTACTTCCTTAGCATCGAAATACAAAGAGGGATTCAACATTTCTTTCTTTATCAACAGAAATGTGACAGACCTTCTACACAAAAATTATGAATAATACCGAGAAAACTCCTACACCTTGCCACTTAAGAACGTCACTCTTTATAAAAGTATTGTGGGAGCATTATAGTACTTAATCATTACTTAGTTGGACATCTCCTATGCGTCATATGCATATATATGCATTCTCCAGCAGTTTCACTTTGCAGCAGTGAAACACATTTTTCGGTATTTAAATGGCACCAATACTCTTGGGCTCCTTCACGAGGGGCCGCTCTCTCTCTCAAAGCTTTCTCGGATGCCGACTGCACACGAGATCCTACTACTTGTCGCTCTGCAATGGGATATTGTGTCTACTTAGGCCCATGCCCCATCAATTGGAGTGCCATGAAACAAGCTACCATTGCATGAAGCTCCACCAAAGTCGATTATCACTCTCTTGCCTACACGGTCACAGAGCTTGTATGGCTCAAAATACTTCTCACTGATCTACAAATGCCACTTACTGCCACGTCCCTTGTATGTTGTGACAAAAAATCTGATACATCACTTGCATTCAATCTGAATTTTCATGTTCGCACAAAGATGAGGAAGTTGATCACCATTACGTAACACCCCATTTACAATATACGATATTCGATTATGTATAACAAGTACTAGTAATATATTTGGTTAAAATATGCTAAAGACTCTGGTAGAATATCAAAAAAATTGCCACAATAATAATCAATAATTACGATAGAAAAAAATAACAAAAATATCATATTTTATTGATTGGAACGAAATTTGGATAAAGTTGAAAAAATAACAGAAACAATAAAACTAAATAAGAGAAAATAAAGTAACTCTAGACCTTGATTAACCTATCTTTCAAAGCCTCGATTAACCTATCTTTCAAAGTATGCTAAAAATGTTTCAGTTTCAATTTGTCCATTTGCAAGTCTGGGCATATACACACAGGTCATTAGAGTGCGACCAAAACAATATCTATAAAAATAGTTTTTAAAAAATATATAAAAATATCATATTAATATGTAAGAATAATATTAACGGTTATAGATTAAACCTAATGTCCTCTAGTGTGATTAGATAAAAATATATTAAGGATGTCACATAATTGAAAGGTTAATTGATAGGATATCACTGTTTTAATTGTCTCATGTATAAATCCAAAAAATGAACACATGAATCGTTTGGTGTTGAGACGAACCTACTATTAAGCAAACGGGAATAATCAGATATAATCCAGCAAATCATCACACATCCATGATGTACGAAATATCTAGTTGTACAACTTAACAAGTTTATAGCCAAAATATAATTATTTCCATCATTCAGTTTCTCTCCCAACCTAGTGTCATTTAATACAATTTTTGTCATGTCTAAATTCTTGTAATTTGTATATAGATCATATCAGATACAATATTTTAATTAGATTTTATTAATTTGTTAACAATATGATTTAAACAGTTCATTCAATTTATACTTTATTGAATAAATTACAATTTACTAAATTAAAAATATACTGATTTGAGACATCATAGAGTTATATCGGCTAGGTAAGAATATAGATGGTGGGAGGATTTCTATGTAATGCACGTTTCTTAATTATGTAACAATCATACAAAACAACTTTTCTAGACACCGACAAAAAATAATATTTTTCCATGATTACTTTTATATGATTTGTCAAATATTTTATAGATTATTCTAAAATCAAGCGATATAATGTGATTTAATAAATTTACTAACAATTGCTGACAGACATAATAGATTTTTTTGATAATAACAACAATAATAAGTAATTGATAAAACATCAATTTATACAAAATAAATGATATAATTGAAATAACAATTATATATAACAACATGATTAGCGAGTACAAAAATAAACTCTCCTTGATTCGTTTACCGATATTGATCAAATATAAATTACAACGAAGCAATCTTCATATAAAAAATATATTGATAATATTAAAAAAAAATTAATATGAATTTAGATGCTTTTTTTGAGATTTTTATAAATTTTCTAATGCACTCAAAATTGATTTTAAAGATAGTTAGTCTTAACGGTTTGAAATTAATAAATAGGATTGGATCCATTTTTATAGGGTTTATAAGATAGTGATGTTATTTTTAAGTCATTAGGATTGTTGGATAGTGAGTGGATCTATTAGAATAATTTAAACTTAATAGAAAAAAAAGATAAGTTTTACCAATATTGTCACGCCCCTCTCCCGATATACGGTAAATGAGCACGTGTAACAGGTACCGGCAACATATTCAGTTTGAATATGCTAAAACCTCAATAAATTTGTCACAATAATACTCAGTAATTACGATAGAAAAATTCAACAAAATTTTGACTTTTCATTTATTGAAACGAAGTTTAGATACAATTGAAACAAAATTTAATAAAATTAAATAAAAAGAAGCAGGGAATCTCTAATCCGTTATTAAGTTTTAATCTGATTTTTAAAGTACACCAGATCCTGCATCAGTTTTGGCGTGTCCATCGATAAATCTGGGCACGCACACCCAGGTCATCAGATTGCAACCAAAATAAAATACGCAGAAAGAATGAGAAATATAACTGTTATATTCAAATATAATAATAATACAAGTTTTAGAAAATATGGAATGAGACATATGTAATAATAATGTCAATTAATTTAGCTTATCTTAATGTCAATTTAGTGAAGTCAACTTTATAACATAGGTATTTTTGTCTAGGATGTCATGTAATCGGAAAAGCTAACTGATGGGACACAACTGTTTCGATTGTTTCCTGTACAGACCTAGGAAATTGTCACAGTTTTGTCCGGTGCTGAATCGGACCTGCCGTCAGGCAAACAGGAATTATACTCAGGTATGATCCAGCAAATCATCACGCACTCATGGTATGCGAAATATTTAGTTGTACAACTTAACAACTTTACAGTCGAAACAGAGTATATTTCCATCATTCAGTTTCTCCCCCAACCCAGTTTCATTTAGATATAGTACAGCATATTGATTATATCATGTACAATATTTCAATTAGATTTTTCTTAATTTGTTAACAACATGATTTATAGAGTCTGTTCAGTTTATACTTTATTCAATAAATCACAATTAACTATATTTAAGAGTCACTGATTTGAGACATCATAGAGATATCGGCCAGGCAATTATATGGATGCTGCGAGATTTTCCGTGCGTTGCATGTTCCTTAATTAGAGAACCAGCATACAAAATAACTTTTCTAGACACCGACATAAAATGATATCACAAACAGTATTTTTCCATGAATATAACTTTTATGTGATCTATCAAATTTGTATATATGATTATTCTAAAATCTAACTATACTATTTAATTTAAATTTAATGACAATTGATAATAGATTTTTGATGACAAAAAACATAATAAGTAATTGATAAATTCCTAGAAAATAACAAATCAATTTACACAAAATAAATAACATGATTGAAACATGTATATAAAATAGCATGATTAGTGAGTCCAAAAATGAACTCACCTGGATTTTGTTTCCCGATATCGCTCAATGGAGTAATCTACACATTAAAAATATTCTAAGAATATTAAAAACAGATTAATATGAATTTAGATGATTTTTAGGAATTTTTCTAATATTTATAATATACTCTAAATTGATTTTAGTATTAAGTGGGTCTTAAATTAGGAAATAGGGTTGACTCCATTTTATTGGGCTTATAAAATGATAGATGTTTTTTTAGGTTATTAGGATTATTGAGTAGTAAAGGAGTTAACCTATGATTCATTAAAATAATTTAATCTAAGAAGAAAAAGAAAAATAATATCTAACCTCTTATTAAAAGGTGAGAACCTAAAATATGGAAAGAGATGGAAGGAGATACCCTTCTCCGGTGAAGGGGTGGCAGCTCTGGCAGTAGCTCCTGTAATGGTTTTGAAGGTGGCTCAGGCGAGATGAGAGAGAGAGATTAGAATGTTAGAGAATGAATTTTAGAATGAGTAGAATGTATTTTGATTTAGGGGTTTACATAGGATTAGATTTAGGAGTTACAGAATGTGAATGGTTTTGAGAGTTATAGAATTTAAAAGATTTAAAGTGTTATGGAATTTCAAGAGTTTGAGCGGTTATGGAATTTGAAAGGTCTTACATTAATTTAGAGGATTTAGAATATGAAAGGTTTTAGTTTAATTACATTAATTTGGAGGGTTTAAAATATGAAATGTTTTAGTTTAATTAGAGAGTTTAATTTTGAGAATTAAAGATGGGAGTTTTATTATTGAAATAATGGAGAAAATGAAAAGCTTGGAGGTTGAAGAAAATGAAAAGTTTAGGAGGTTAAAGAAATTGAAAGGTGTAAGAGTTAAAGAAAAAAAATAAATGTTATATTTATTATTTTTTTTTATTTATAGGTATAAAAGATGAAGGGTTTTTACATTCTACCCCCTTAGAAAAATAATTTCGTCCTCGAAATTAGATAAGGTAAACTAGAAAAATATTGTCTATCTATTTTTGAACTCATATTAAAATTTTTTATATTTACTCATGATCAACATGCCACTTTGTCTTTTTTTTCTAAGGACGACAGCTCAACAATATTGTTAATTAAGTTTGAGATTGATCTACGGAACAGGCGAATCATTTTTTTAGAAAAAAAATGGAAATAAATGAAGAGTTATGAAAAATATAATTATAAAATAAAGGGTAAATATTTAATCCTTATTTAGGATGTAATTCATTTTAGACACTGAAGAATTTGGACATGGATTTAAAATAGGTGGGTCATCAATTAGGATAAATAAAAGATGCCGAAATAGTCAATAGATTGGGACATTAGAAATTTCAAAGAAAATTATTATATAAATGTGGCAAAATTTTATATCAGGATCCAAATCAATTCAAGTCACATGAACTAATTTGAGAAACCTGGCTCTGATACCACTAAAATACCTGTCACGCCCCTCTTCCGATATACGGTAAATGAGCACATGTAACAGGTACCGGCAACATATTCAGTTTGAATATGCTAAAATCTCAATAAATTTACCACAATAATACTCAGTAATTACGATAGAAAAATTCAACAAAAGTTTGACTTTTCATTTATTGAAACGAAGTTTAGATACAATTGAAACAAAATTTAATAAAATTAAACAAAAGGAAACAGAGAATCTCTAATCCGTTATTGAGTTTCAATCTGATATTTAAAGTACACCAGATCCTGCGTCAGTTTTGGCGTGTCCATCGATAAATCTGGGCATGCACACCCAGGTCGTCAGATTGCGACCAAAATAAAATACGTAGTAAGAATGTGAAATATAACTGTTATATCCAAACATAATAATAATAATAAAAGTTTTAGAAAATATGAAATGAGATGTCTGTAATAATAATGTCAATTAATTCAGGTTATCTTAATGTCATTTTAGTGAAGTCAACTTTATAACAGAGGTATTTTTGTCTAGAATGTCATGTAATCGAAAAAGCTAACTGATGGGATACAACTGTTTCGATTGTTTCCTGTACAGACCCAGAAAATGGTCACAATATTGTCCGGTGCTGAATCGGACCTGCCGTCAGGCAAACAGGAATATGATCCAGCAAATCATCACGCACCTATGGTGTGCGAAATATTCAGTTGTACAACTTAACAAGTTTACAGTCGAAACAGAATATATTTCCATCATTCAGTTTCTCCTCCAACCCAGTGTCATTTAGGTATAGTACAGTATATTGATTATATCATGTACAATATTTCAATTGGATTTTTCTTAATTTGTTAACAACATGATTTATAGAGTCTGTTCAGTTTATACTTTATTCAATAAATCACAATTAATTATATTTAAGAGTCACTGATTTGAGACATCATAAAGATATCGGCCAGGCAATTATATGGATGCTAGGAGGTTTTCCGTGTGTTGCACGTTCCTTAATTAGAAAACTAGCATACAAAATAACTTTTCTAGACACCGACACAAAATGATATCACAAACAATATTTTTCCGTGAATATAACTTTTATGTGATCTATCAAATTTGTATATATGATTATTCTAAAATCTAACTATACTATGTAATTTAAATTTAATGACAACTGATAATAGATTTTTGATGACAAAAAACATAATAAGTAATTGATAAATTCCTACAAAATAATAAATCAATTTACACAAAATAAATAACATGATTGAAACAGCATGTATATAAAATAGCATGATTAGTGAGTCCAAAAATGAACTCACCTGGATTTTGTTTCCCGATGTCGCTCAATGGAGTAATCTACACATTAAAAATATTCTAAGAATATTAAAAACAGATTAATATGAATTTAGATGATTTTTAGAAATTTTTCTAATATTTATAACACACTCTAAATTGATTTTAGTATTAAGTAGGTCTGAAATTAGGAAATAGGTTTGGCTCCATTTTATTGGACTTATAAGATAATAGATGTTTTTTTAGGTTATTAGAATTATTGAGTAGTAAAGGAGCTAACCTATGATTCATTAAAATAATTTAATCTAAGAAGAAAAAGAAAAATAATATCTATCTCTTGTTAAAAGGTGAGAACCTAAAATATGGAAAGAGATGGAAAGAGATACTCTTCTCCGGTGAAGTGGTGGCAGCTCTGGCGGTGGCTCCTGCGGTGGTTTTGAAGGTGGCTCAGGCGAGATGAGAGAGAGATATTAGAATATTAGAGAATGATTTTTAGAATGAGTAGAATGTATTTTGATTTAGGGGTTTACATAGGATTAGATTTAGGAGTTACAGAATGTGAATGGTTTTGAGAGTTATAGAATTTAAAAAGTTTAAAATGTTATGGAATTTCAAGAGTTTGAGGGGTTATGAAATTTGAAAGGTCTTACATTAATTTGGAGGATTTAGAATATGAAAGGTTTTAGTTTAATTACATTAATTTGGAGGGTTTAGAATATAAAAGGTTTTAATTTAATTAGAGAGTTTAATTTTGAAAATTAAAGATTGGAGTTTTATTATTGAAATAATAGAGAAAATGAAAAGTTTAAAGGTTGAAGAAAATAAAAAGTTTAGGAGGTTAAAGAAATTGAAAGGTGTAAAAGTTAAAGAAAAAAATAAATATTATATTTATTATTTGTTTATTTTTTTATTTATTTATAGGTATAAAAGATGAAGGGTTATTACAAATATCAATGAATGAAGATCACATAAAGATTTTTTGGTGAAGCTCTAGCAATGAGAGTGGCGGCTCCGATAGCAACAGCAACTCTAGTGGCAGCTCTAGCAAGATGAGAGGGAGCAAGGACTTTAGAGGAATGACTCTATGTTTGAAATATGTTGGAAATGTATGTTTATATAAGTTTCAAATTTGGAGTTTAGAATATAAAATGTTTTAATTCAGTGTAGAGAGTTTAATTTTCAAAATTAAAGAGGAAAGTTAAATTGAGAGTTTCATTATTGAATTAATAG
Organism: Dracaena cambodiana; assembly: GCA_036321105.1. NCBI lineage: Eukaryota > Viridiplantae > Streptophyta > Magnoliopsida > Asparagales > Asparagaceae > Dracaena > Dracaena cambodiana. Next base: position 43,635,622 of record JAYEPQ010000006.1, read on the forward strand.
AGAAAATGAAGAGTTTGAATGTTGGAGAAAATAAAAAATTAATAATACTTTCAAATAAAAAATGATTGTTACTATAACAACCTAGTAGTATAGCCTAGCGGTTTAGATCTATGACTTAGTTGGACCCGTGTGTAGGGGGTTAAAGGTATGAATTTTCTCAATGTCAATTTTTTATTTTTATGTTTTTTTTAATCTAAGTTTTAGGCCATAAAACATGGGTCTTGGATGCATGAGTAGGAAGTTAAGGATTCGAATACTCTTAAAGTCACATTTTTTTTTTGTCCTTTTATTTAAGTTTTAGACCATAAGACATAAGCTTGGACTTTATAAAAAAAGGGATAAATTTTAGGAATTAAAATGAATTTAGTTTTAGATAATATATCACTTTAAACTAATTTATATTTTTATTCACTCTTTGAAAATTAAGTTATTCAAATAATAATAATATTATTAAACTAGTAAAATAGTATTATATTATAAAAAATACATTGTATAGGTACGGATTATTACATTATATTCGCAAATGTGTCCTTCCCAATAAAGTTCGCCTCTAACATGTTTCCATGATGGCACAAAAACAACAAAGATCTTTACTAAAAGCTTTACTGGACCACTACTTCACTCAACTTCAAACCAATTTGCAGGTCCGAACCTCACATCATATTGCGGGGGATATTATAACCGACCAAGCTTCATGAATCCAGAAAAATCTACCTATATAATCTTTCAAGTCAAGGGCGGTTAGAGAAATGTACACTGTTATATTAGATCCCTTAATTTACTGTAATATATTTATAACAATTTTGATTTAATATAACATACTTATAACAATCTTGATTTATGGTAACACATTTGTAACAACCTTAGCTGTAATCTCTATACAAATAGAGATGATAACTATCATCAGAAATTAACAAGAAAAAAAAAAAAAATCTTTCCACTTATAAATTTCTCTCCTATTTCGCCTTTCTACAAAATTCAAGTAATTTTATTTGTATGATGTATATTAGGAGTACTTTGATTTCAAATTCTATTATCCATTTCGTTTTTTTTTTTTTTTTTTTTATAATTTTCATATGTACCTCAATGGAAACTTTTTTTTAGTTTGGTACACTCCCCTTCGCAGATTTTGTGCAGGTCCAAATAAATACCAACATGTTGGTTCCGAAATATATTCATGTACAATTTCCTTGCAGAATATATACAAAATATACCACAAGAAAGGGAATTTAAGACAAAAGTTTGTGATAAACAGTATACTTTGTCATGTGGAAATTATAATAGTACACAAAATTATACTGCTAAGAGAAATTTAATATTATTCAAACGCTCTTTATTATAAGCCCTTATAGTTTTAGATTTGTAATAAACTGTAAGGCTTTGTTTCCTAGAAATTACAACAATAGGAAAAATTATGTTCAAGTCTCTTCTATTTCATTCCCTTTACCTTATTAACACAAATTTTTCAGACGCGCACAACACTTGACGTAGTTGTTGGCAGTGAAAATTTCTAAGTTAAAAGGATTTTCCACAACAGAACGCGGAGCTAATTCAATAGCCCCGCGTTTGGTTACATTAACCCTGCGTTTGAATAAAACGCGGAGATGTTTAATAACTCCGCGTTGATTCCGCAGTCTGGCTTATATTAGCCTCGCGTTTGAGTAAAACGCGGAGATGATCAATAGCTCCGCGTTAGCTCCGCGTTTTGGTTATTTAGCGTCGCGTTTTGATGCAATTAAAGCTCCGCGTAAGCAGATAACCAGAATCTCAAATTGATTGAGATTATGATTCTGGGCTTATCCAAATATCCGAATCAAGTCTAATCAGAATTCCATCAAAACTAAGATATTTGATTGGAATTCTTGATGAATGCGAGTTCTATTTAGATAGAAACTCTTGCATTAACCTTGAGCTATAAATACCTTCTTGGTGAAACCCTAGAGGATCTTTTGGAAGTTTTGGTAAAATTCAAGTACGCGCGAGAGCCTTGAACTAATCAAAACCAGAGATCAGAGGTCGTCTTCTTCTTTTCGGCATCGGAAGCCTCCTATCGATCCTTTGGCAATTCAAGTACGCGAGAGAGCCTTGAAGCCTTTGCTGATCATCTTCTGAAATCTTAGAGAATTCAAGTTACGCACAGAGCCTTGAGTTCGTGAAGATCAGAGAAAATCACCATCTTCTTTCTGGAGTTCTTGAGAAGTTCGAGTTACGCGAGAGAGCCTTGAACGAATCAAAGCCAGAGAAGATCGTCTATATTCGGCCGATATCTTTAAAAGAGAAGATTTCAACGTATAGATCGTCCAAAGGAACTACTATAGATCCCATCGCCACAGATCCCACACTATTGTAAAAGAGAGAGATTGAAATATAAAATCCTCTCGTTTGTTCTTTTTTTTTATACCTTGTTCACTTTCATTGTAATCTAAGATGTATTCAATGGAAGGAAGCGAAGCAACTTTTGCGACGAACAAACTGGCGACCACAGTGGGAGCCATCTCTTTCACTGATGAAGAGATTGTGGCGCAATCGGACGTTGACTTGATCAGATCCAAAGTAGACACGCTGGTCGTTGAAATCGACCAGCAGAAGTACGAGGAGTTCCTCTCCTCCGGATCAGGTGACTTGGATGAGACACGGCACTATCGCCGTATGTACTCCAATGCCCGAGTGACGGGTAGAAAGGTATCCACCGAGAGACGGGGATCCTTGGAGACTACGGTTATAACGCCGGAGTCCACACAAGAAATCCTAACTGAGGAAGAGCTTCCGATTGTCGAAGAAGACATGGGAACTGGACTGACCAGGACCCAACTCCGGAACAGGAACCGGAGAGCGAGGCGTAGAGCCCTCAAAGCCCGCCTTGGACGTGGAACTAACTCTAGAGGACGCGAGGCTATGGTCCCTCGCAAATTGGCTCGCGCTACCCGCGAGACCAATCTCTATCGCGTTAAACGCGAAGATACAACTTGCCTTAAAAGTAAGGAAAAGCCAGCGTGTGATTTTCCACGCGAGGCTGGTAATACTGGCGAGTTACGCAAAATTCCTGACACTCGCGAGTTACGCGAGTATAAAAATTATTCCAAGCCAGCGTGTGATTCTCCACGCGAGGCTATTACTGTGCCTAGCGAGAGACGCGAAGCCAGTAAGGGTTGCGCTAGTCGCAGAATACCCAACACTCGCGAGTTACGCGAGTATAAAAATTATTCCAAGCCAGCGTGTGATTCTCCACGCGAGGCTATTACTGTGCCTAGCGAGAGACGCGAAGCCAGTAAGGGTTGCGCTAGTCGCAGAATACCCAACACTCGCGAGTTACGCGAGTATAAAAATTATTCAAAGCCAGCGTGTGATTCTCCACGCGGGGCTATTACTGTGCCTAGCGAGAGACGCGAAGCCAGTGATACTTGCAATAAACGCAAGACTTCTGACACCCGCAAGGAACGGGAAGATGATTGGCAGATAGTTGTCAGTCGTAAAAACCGCACTAAGCGCGAAGCTATGATCTGCGTTAATCGCAAAGATAAGCCAGCGTACAAGAACTTCCCTTCACGCGGGGCTATTATTCCGGAACTCAACTTCCAAGAACACACCAAGCCAGCGAGAAACGCGAGGCTAGTGTGGATAAACGCGGAGCTATTCTTCAGGTCCGCATTGTGAAACGCGAGGCTATTCCTAAACCACGCGAGGATCAGTCCGACCCCAGAGCCAGGGTTGATCAATCAAAGAAGCTTCAGTGGATTCCTAAACACTCTCAAGAGTTGAATGGACCTCTTGATTTCATGTCTAGAGGCACTGACCTCAGGGAGCATCTTCATAAGAAGAGAGGCATAGACCAACTTCAAGTTGAACATAGTTGCCATTGCCAGCAACTCATGACGACAGTATCAGCCGTGATGAATAACTGTGGCTGCAGGAAGAATAGGATATCTGTGTTCAACCGATTAAATGAGTCAAACCAGAATCCTGCTAAGAAGACAAGAACTACTCCCCTGAAACAAGGGAGAGCTGTAACTTCCAACATGGTAGGAAAAGGGAAGAAAATTGCAGAGACGGATGATGATTCAGAATCGAGCGATGATGAACTTCATCATATTACTCGACTAAGATCAGGAGCCGTCCCGCCCCGAAATTATAAAAAGCTCGCAGGGGTTTCTTACGACGAGGACAGCGATAATTCCGCTATAGCCTCGCCTCCATCCTCTACATCATCTCGACTGCAGAAGTCAGCGTCACACATGGCAGATAAATCTGGTGATATCAATCAGAGATTTGAAGCTCAAGAAAGGATGATTCGAGAGCAACAGAAAACGATTGAAGACCTTAAGATGCTACTTTTAAAAGTTGTTGAAGATAATGCCAAACAGGGCAAGAAGACTCCAAATGAAGAAGAACAGGAGGAGAAAGCCCACTCGATGCATGAGGAAGAAGATAGATTTTCTTTCCATGATCCGCATGAAGAAAAGCTTGAAAAGTTACAGAATCAACTCGAAGCCTTGATGCGTAAAAAAGAGTTGAAGGAGTCAGGAGTCTCTAGACTATATCCAGCAGAATGGGATGTGGTACCCTATCCTCCAAAGTATAAGCCGCTCAAGTTGGAGCCCTATGACGGGAAGGGATCGCCCAGTCAGCACATCTATTATTTCTTGTCCCAAGCAGGACACTTAATGGGTAATGATCCCATCATGACCAAAGTATTTGCAAGTACTTTGCGAGGGCCTGCCTTTACTTGGTTCATGCAGCTGCCCCCAGGTACTATTAATACCTGGTTAGATGTTGAGAAATCATTTCTCTCACGTTTCTTCGAAGATGACACCGAGATAACGGTTCATTCCCTCCTTGCAACTAGGCAAGGGGAACAAGAAGCGGTTAAAGATTTCATAGAAAGGTTCCGGGAGAAGTCCGTACATTGTAAACACGGAATGATCCAGGAAACTCTAGTCGAGACATGTCGACACAACCTTAAGACCAATGTGCTCCTCAAAATGGGTGCCGTAGAATCTAAGACGTGGAGGGACCTGCTCAAACAAGGAGAGCAAGCTGAAGACTTGATTCGCCGAGTTGAAGAGTCCCGCGGGCCAAGAAGTGCTGGGGGTAGTAAATCATATACCCAAAACAACAGCAACAAGAATAAAGGGAAAGCAGTAATGTCATCAGAAACTGCTCCTCAGAAAACCAGTCCTCTGCCAGAGCCGAAATCTCAAGGTCAACGAGGGTCAAGGCAAATTAGACCGCAACAAGAAAGGAATTACACTTTCAAAGCTGAACAGACACCAGTCCTCTTTCACCTGCTCCAAAAGAAGGGAATGCTAAAACTTCCGGAGAATAAGAAGCCAGAAGATGCGGGTAAGACTAAAAACCCAAATTACTGTCTTTATCACCGGAATGTTGGGCACCCTACCAGGGATTGTTTTCCCCTTAAGAACAGAATCCAAGCACTAATAGAGGCTGGAGTTTTGACGCTTAATGAAGAGCAGAAGAAAGTCACTGCCAATATGGCAACCATAGTGGTTGGAACCCACGAGTTCCCCGCAGGAGTGACCCCAATCCCAAAGGGTGAGGCAGTTACAAAGAATCTTGATCCTTACAATAAAGCCCAGGAAGGACTTGTCCCCATAACAACCCAAAGAGGGGAAATTATGTGGGTTCACCCTGATTTGCTGGAAGATGAACAATGGACTACTTCAAGAGGTCCAGAGAAGAAGCGGGCTGTCAATGCCATTTCTGCGGATATAAAAGGAGAATATATAGCTTCGGGGGTCTTCACAAGTTCTGAAGAAGAACCCAAAACTATGACCACCCATCAAGATGGGGCAGGCCCTTCCGGTACTCGATCTGGAAAGACATATCTTAAGGACTACACCAGAGTGGATCCAAAAGATATCTATGCAGAACTCGCAAAGCCTGCGAAGCAGAAAAGACTTCGTTTCCAGAAGAATTCTACCAGAGATGAAGGAGCCAAAGAAACTCCCTTCGAATTTGACATAATCGCGCAATTGGCTAATATCCCAGCGCGAGTGACGCTTTACGAATTGTTGAGATTATCAAAATCAACACGTGAAGCTCTAAGAGAGGCCTTGGCAGACTCTGAGTCGTTCCTAGCTCAGATTGTCGAGCCGGCCCTCGAAGAGCGGGACTCTTGCCCCCACTGTCATCAAGTGAGGAGGCAGGTCCCACAAATTATCTTATCTCCAGAAGACATGCAGGTGAGGAATATAAAGCATAATAGGCCTTTATATTTCACTGGATATGTCGGGTCCACAAAAGTGGACCGAATTCAGATTGATCCAGGTTCTGCACTCAGCGTCGTGCCCAGTAGATTGATGCAGCTGTTGGGGATTTCCCTTCATCGCTTGACACCTACACACACTACCATCTATGGATTCAACGCTAATAATAGCCATCCTCTTGGTAAGATCCGATTGCGGTGTCAAATTGGAGACTTGAAAACGGAGGTTACATGCTACGTAATTGATGCTGATACCTCCTACAATATTTTATTGGGGCGACCTTGGATTCACTCTCATATGATAGTTCCGTCGACTCTTCACCAGTGCATGAAATATTGCGATGAGGAAGGAGAGGTCCGGACACTAATTGCTGACAAGCAGCCATTCAAGGGGTTGGAAAATTACTTCACAGATGCTGCACTCTACAAGCCAGCACATGAAGCCTCCAATGACAGTCTTAGCAAGTCTCCAAAACCCGACGACAGTGGCAATGAAGCCGACACTGAGTACGAGCTCCTTGGAGAAGATTACGGGGGTGATTACGAAATCAACCCTCACCTAGATCTTAGCTTAGGTCTTGATAACATAGTAGATGTAATAGAAAGTGAATGGGTTATTAATGAAAATGTAAAGTTAGTCTACGAGCATGCTGTAGCTACTGAGTCTGAGCCCTCTTGTACCTCCACCGAAGCGGATGGCCTGACCGAACTTGAAGTTCTGGCGGCATACCATTTGCCCCTCAGGTCTTCCCTCCTCTCTCAATTAAAAATTACCGAGGATCAAGGGCACTTCTTTGAAGTGCCTACCCGACAGAAGTCCCAAAGGCCGATCATGTTCGGCAAAGTGGCCACGTCGCCTCGACAGAGGCAAAGTAGTGAAAGTGATGAACAAACATCACCTCAATTTCACTTATATGAGCAAAGGTCCCGACAGATGATGGAGAAAATGGGATATAATTTTACCCAGAAGCCGGGATTAAAGTTCGGAAAAGGGCGGCGGAATCTCATACCCTCGTTTAGACCGAGAGGAAAGAGCCCTGATTATTATCAGAAGACCCGCAAGGGGTTGGGTTATGTATCTACCCCACCTTCTTCACCATTAAAAGATGAATAGAGTTCTTCGGATAAAGAAGAAACATCTTCACCCGATCATGATTCGGATATAAGTACCGGTGCTTGGTTTCAATCTTTGACAGCCAATATGGTTTCATCCGCGCCAGAAAGCGACGAAGAACCAATTGACGTTCAAGATGATGCTTGGGCTAAGCATATGGACACTCTCTGGGATGTCCGCTTTGAACAGCATGACCCGCCCACAGAAGACAAATTAATACAGGTTAACATGGGAACGGAAGAAAATCCGAAACTCATTTTTATAAGCGACACACTAACTCCTTTAGAAAAGGAGGAACTTATATCTCTTATCAAAGAATATATAGATGTGTTCGCATGGAGTTATGAAGATATGCCTGGGTTTGACCCTCAAATTGCCACACACCGGTTAAATATAAAAGAAGATGTCAAACCTGTTAAACAGCAACAGAGGCGTTTTCGACCGGAATTGATGGAGGCAATAGTTGCTGAGGTCAACAAGCTTATACAATCCGGTTTCATCCGTGAAGAACAACACCCAGACTGGGTGGCAAACATAGTGCCAGTTCGCAAAAAGAATGGCAAAATCCGGATATGTATTGACTTTCGAGATCTGAACACTGCATGTCCCAAGGATGAATTTCCACTCCCCATCACCGACGTAATGATCGATAATACTTGCGGTTATGAGAGGATGTCCTTTATGGATGGCTTCTCATGTTATAACCAAATCAAGATGCACCCGGATGATGAAAAGCATACAGCTTTCAGAACGCCACAGGGGGTATACTGCTATACGGTGATGCCATTCGGATTAAAGAATGCAGGTGCCACTTACCAACGCGCAATGAGCGCCATATTTAAAGAACACCTACGCAGAACAGTAGAGTGCTATGTGGATGACTTAGCAGTTAAAAGCAAAAACAAAGAAGATCATCTTCACGATTTAAGAGTGGTCTTCGATCTTATGAGGAAACATCATTTGAAGATGAATCCCACTAAGTCATTCATGGGGGTATCCAGCGGGAAGTTTCTAGGGTTCGTAATAACTTCAAAAGGAATTTTCCTCGACCCTGAAAAAGTAAAAGCGATTAGCGAAATGCCGCCTCCCCGCAATCTTAAGGAATTAAGGGGATTACAAGGAAAACTCGCTTATATTCGGCGCTTCATATCCAACTTATCTGGACGATGCCAACCATTCTCCAAACTTATGAAGAAGGGAGTGTCTTTCATATGGGATGAGGCATGTCAGCAGGCATTTGATGACCTCAAGGAGTACCTTACTAAGCCTCCTGTACTAATGGCACCAGCCCCTGGACAGCCCTTCCTTATATATGTAAGGGCCATGGATAATGCTTTAGGAGCATTACTTGCTCAATATAATGAGCACGGCCATGAACATGCCCTCTACTATTTAAGTAGAACAATGATTGGGACCGAACAGCGGTATACCCCGATTGAAAAAGAATGTTTAGCCCTAGTGTTTGCTGTTCAGAAAATGCGACACTACCTTTCGGGGCAAACAATTCATGTCATATCACGGGTTAATCCCTTGAAGATTCTGATGACAAAACCAGGATCCTTGAATGGCCGATTGGCGAAATGGGCGCTCTTACTATCGCCCTATGACATACATTTTGTCCCTCAAAAGGCCATGAAGGGGCAGGCAATCGCTGATTTCCTTGCAGACCATCCAATTTGGTCCAAATTAAAGCAGACATCAGAAGTCAACACAGTTACCGGAGAACAACCTTGGCAAATGTTCTTTGATGGTGCCGCGAGACGATCTGCTGCTGGAGTGGGGGTTGTGCTAATATCCCCACATAAACATATATTGCCTAACGGTTACTCATTAACAGAACCGTGCACTAATAATGTAGCAGAGTACAATGCGCTCATTATTGGCTTAAAAATAGCTCTGCAACTGGGGGTGAACCATCTAGAGGCATATGGAGATTCTAAGCTCATTGTCAATCAGATGACAGGTGAGTATGAAGTCAGACATGAAGCCCTCATCCCCTATCATCAGCTAGCTATTGAGCTAGCAGGATATTTTGAACAATTCTACATATATCATGTATCTCGAAACGAGAACATTTATGCAGATGCTCTTGCCGCATTAGCAGCAACGCTGGCAATCCCGCCAGGTGAAGCTAAAAGCATCACCATTGGTAGCAGAGAACTCCTCCACCCAGATGTGGTATCTCAAACCGAAGAGGTATGCCAGATTGGCTTAAACTTAGAGCCCCGTGATTGGCGATTTCCGTTTGTGGATTATGCTTTGCATGGGATATTACCAGAAGATCCTAAGGAAGCCACCTCAATAAAGAGGAAGGCCCAAAGATTTTATTATGACCATAAACTTCAGACTTTGTATAGAAAGTCAAGAGATGGTCTATTGCTACGCTGCATATCGAAAGCAGAAGCAGAACAAGTGCCGAAAGAGACACATGATGGAATATGTGGAGCTCATCAGCCCGGTCCCAAACTTGGAGACTGTATAAGAAGGCTGGGGTACTACTGGCCGAACATGGTTACGGAAGCAATGGCATACGCTAAACGATGTCATGCATGCCAAATACATGCCAATTTTATTCATCAACCCCAAGAATACTTGCACAATACCGTCGCAAGCTGGCCATTTGAAGCCTGGGGAATGGACATTGTGGGGCCAATAACTCCCCCGTCATCCAGAGGACATCGGTTTATTCTTGCAATAACCGATTATTTTTCAAAATGGGCCGAAGCCGTGCCCATAAAGAGGTGAAGACGACAGATGTGATCAAGTTCGTCAAGCATCATGTCGTTTACCGATTTGGCGTCCCCCGACGGATTATTCATGATAATGGTCCGCAATTCATCAGTCAGAGATTCTCCAGATTCTGCAATAAATTCAGAATCAAAGATATCGCTTCTACACCATATAACCCTGCGGCTAATGGGTTGGCCGAAACTTTCAACAAGACGATCATCAAACTCCTTCGGAAGTTCGTCTCCTCCAATAAACGAGATTGGGATGAAAAGTTGGGAGAATGTTTGTGGCTTATCGCACCACCGTTCGCACCCCGACTAAATCTACCCCGTTTTCTTTGGTTTATGGAAGTGAGGCTGTTCTGCCTCTTGAAATCCAGATACCATCATTAAGAGTGGCTTTAGCCACAAAGATGACGACAGAAGAACGCCATCAGCAAAGATTGCAAGAACTAGAGGCGTTAGATGAAAAACGTCTCAGGGCTCAACAACAAATTGAGTTGTATCAAGCCCGAATATCTCAAACGTTCAATAAGAACGTTAAACCAAGGACCTTTAAGTAAGGAGACTTGGTTCTGGCTGTTAAGAGGCCAATGGTGCTAACCCACAAGACTAAGGGTAAGTTTGAACCCAAGTGGGAAGGACCGTTCATTGTAGAGACAGTATACTCCAGTGGAGCCTATCGCTTAATGAATCAAGACGGCGATAGGATGATGATGCCGATCAATGGCAAATTTCTGAAGAAATATTATTCTTAGTATCCCTGGAGATACGAGTCTTCTCTTCCTAGGCATGCGCAGTTTGGTGCCTCTGACCTAAAACCTGGTGAGTTTGGTTCTCAAGTTTGAACCACCTCCAGTCTTTTTCTTAGGCATGCGCAGTTTGGCGCCTCTGACCTAAAATCTGGTGAGTTTGGTTCTCAAGTTTGAACCACCTCCAGTCTTTTTCTAGGCATGCGCATTGTGCGCCTCTGACCTAAAACCTGGTGAGTTTGGTTCTCAAGTTTGAACCACCTCCAGTCTTTTTCTAGGCATGCGCATTGTGCGCCTCTGACCTAAACTCTGGCGTGTCTGGTTCTCAAGTTTGAACCACCTCCAGTCTTTTTCTAGGCATGCGCATTGTGCGCCTCTGACCTAAACTCTGGCGTGTCTGGTTCTCAAGTTTGAACCACCTCCAGTCTTTTTCTTAGGCATGCGCATTGTGCGCCTCTGACCTAAACCTGGTGTGTTTGGAGTACCCAGTTCGAGTTACGCGAGAGAGCCTTGAACCGCCTCCAGTTTGGTTCTCAAGTTTGAACCACCATCAGTCTTTTCTTGGGCATGCGCAGTTTGGCGCCTCTGACCCAAACCTGGTGTGCTCAGTTCTCAAGTTTGAACAGCCCCCAATCTTTCTTTTAGGCTTGTGTAATTAAGCGCCTCTGACCTAAAAGGTATGAATTGCCCAACGCCAACTAGGCAATGGGAAGAGAACAAGTTTCTCGACAACCCATCATACTGGGGTAAAAGTATGAATTGCCCAACGCCAACTAGGCAATGGGAAGAGAACAAGTTTCTCGACAACCCATCATACTGGGGTAAAAGTATGAATTGCCCAACGCCAACTAGGCAATGGGAAGAGAACAAGTTTCTCGACAACCCACCATACTGGGGTAAAAGTATGAATTGCCCAACGCCAACTAGGCAATGGGAAGAGAACTAGTTTCTCGCCAACCCATAATACTGGGGTAAAAGTATGAATTGCCCAACGCCAACTAGGCAATGGGAAGAGAACGAGTTTCTCGCCAACCCATCATGCTGGGGTAAAAGTATGAATTGCCCAACGCCAACTAGGCAATGGGAAGAGAACAAGTTTCTCGACAACCCATCATACTGGGGTAAAAGTATGAATTGCCCAACGCCAACTAGGCAATGGGAAGAGAACAAGTTTCTCAACAACCCATCATACTGGGGTAGAAGTATGAATTGCCCAAACGCCAACTTCGCAATGGGAAGAGAACTAGTTTCTCGCCAACCTATCATACTGGGGGTAAGAGTATGAAATTAACTACCCAACGCTGATTAAAGGCAAAGGGGAGAGGAAGTGAATTTCTCGACAACTCACCATGTTAAGGGGAATAACATGGCTAGCCCAACTCAAACGGTAGTTGGTAAAGACTAATCAAATCCGTTAATAGCTGGGGGTTTGCTAAAAATCCCATATTAAACGTTAGTTGTTATTTCGGTTCAAGAAATTGAGCATAAAACGGTACCGAGATAAATCATTTTGACGACAGGTTATTTGTTGGGCAAGCAAATCTGTTTTGAAGCCGGCAAATAAAAGAGTCAAGAGAATCATCTTTATTAAGGTAAGATACAAAAAGAATTTCAAAGAAACATAGTAAAGTTATCTCTCTCCTGTTTACGAAGTTCTTATTACAAGGAAGATAAAAGTGTAAAGAGAGATGAAACTATTGGCCTCCCAGAAGTCTCAATTGGTTTATTGTCTCGTCCAAATTTCTACGATGAGAAGCCTCCACGGTTTGCTGAGCTTGCCTACGCAACTCATCATCACTTATTGAAAGTTGTTGCTGACGAGATTCTTCTATGGCACGATTCCTGGCTGTCTCTTCCTGCTGAATCTGCTCCTGATGGATAAGCAACATCTTCCGTTTCTTGACAGATTCTCCTAATCGGAGTTCATTTTCTATCAAGGTGGCCCGAGCTCTCGCAATCGTCTCCTGGGCTTTAGAGATGGCCGCCTGACTTTCCTCAATTCCGAAGTTTACCCTTTGCAGGTCGCCAATAACGAACTCCCGACTGGCCTGGAGCTTTGTCAGCTCCTGAGACCATCTCTCCTCCTGCTGCCTTAAAATATTTCTTCGAGATAAGGATTCTGCTCGAAGCCGCGCCAGCTCTATCTCAGTGATCGCCTCCACATCCGCCTGACGGAGTGTGTGTAGCGTGGTCACCTGCTCTTCTAAAGCTGCAAGGCGAGCCCGGTATGGAGCTGCTCGATCTTGTCCACCGAATTCTTCGATATTTCCTAAATACCGGAGTAACAGTGGACGTGCGAAGTTGAAGGAATCATGGCCAGCAAGAACCATCTCGACACATCTTCTTAACAAATACATAAAATCCTCGACAGTGAAGCCAAAAAGTCTTTCAAGAGGATTTGCAGTGTCGGTAGGCAAAGTAGGCAATGCCAAAAGGGGTGTCGTGAGCAAGGGAGCAGTAGTGGCTGGGATTGGAGAAGAAGAAGCCCGTCCCTGCATTAAATTCATGATCTGAGGGACCAGCAGAGCCAGTGCAGATCTGGAAGAACTGGAGACCCCAGACGAAGTACCGTCGGTACAGATCACTTGAGTACCTCCACCAACAGGAAGAGAAAATGGGACCACTTCGCCTGAAACTCCTTCGGTGGGAGAAGCATCTTCGAACGAGAATTTCAAATTATTCTCCTCCCCTGCTGGAAGGCTTGGAGTCGGAAGAGTTGCAGGTATCTCAGCAGCCACGACAACAGACGACGTTAAAATCGCTGACTGAGAAGGCACTCCAACGACCGTGGGAAATGTTTCAGTAGAGCAAACGGGTGTTGGAGATGGCATGCTAGGAGAAGGTGTAGCCTCATTAGCAGCAGCTGCAATAATAATCTCAGTTCTCTCGTCACTTCCCAATTCGTCAATTGGGGGAATTGAAGAGGAAACAGAGGCAGGAGCCGGTGTGGAATAATCAGCTGCAAACTCACCAGCAGAGCTACCCACACCACCAACAGAGCCAGAATGGTCCATTCTATCGTCAGACTCTACTTGGGTAGTCGAGTGCATTGGCGAAAGAAGTTGATCACCTACATTTCAGAAGGCCAGAAAAGCAGTGTTACGTTAAAATAATAACGGGCAAAAGATAAAATGCTAAAGGCCATACCAAGCGATACAAGTCCAGTTGTCGGACTTGAAGGGGGAGCCATTGTTGTTTCCAGCAGTGTACCCGTCTCGCTACCCGTTAGTTGCGCCCCAGGTTCTGCTACAGGCTCAACGGCCGAAGGAGCTGAAATCTCAGCAACACTTGGAGCTTTGGCAGGTTCATCCTCCCTTGCCAACGCTGGGGGTACAGCTGAAGCCAACAAGTCGGAAGCAAGTTTGATAGCCACTTCTTGGGGGACTATCAAAGTTTCATGTGTCAGTTTTTGCTTCTTACCCGGCCTTTTCTTTAAAGTACCGCGGCGTTTGAGAGTTGGACTCAGGGAACGACTGACAACAGGCTGAGGAACTCCACCAGCACCAGCATTGTCATCATCATCACCGGCATCATCGTCTGATTCACTGATGTCCGAAGGCTCAGCCGCAGCGCCAAGGAATTCTTCCATTCCTTTTATCCTTACCCTAGAAGCACCCTGACGGCTAATATAGAGGGTTTCAATCTCTTTGCAACAACTGCGATTGAGAGAGAAGCCGGGCACGTCAGCATTCGCAATGTTGAACCAATTGCAGGAGCTGAGGGTCATGGCCAATTCTGGCACCTTCTGGGGCAAGGAGAATTCAGCTTCGGTCCCGCCCGCTGCAAAATGGAACCAGCCACGAGCACCTTCGTATAAATTTCCCTCATAAGCGAGATCTTTATTTGGATTACCCACGTAAAGTTGAGAATATCCAAACTGGCGAGCAAAGCGACTCGGAGTATATGGCTCAATCTGACACCTGAGATCTTGGCGATACACCAAGTGTCCGGGACGGATGTTGAGAAGCCACCAGAATGCTCCTGCAGATAAAGTAGTGAACTTGTCAGCTCCCATGGCATCCTTTAGCCTCGTCCCATATCCTCCACCGGGAAAGTCAGGAAAATAACGGAAGATCTCGTAATTCTGAAAGCTACGAAGAGTCTTCCGAATCTGGGACATATAATTCTGCCTCCATGAAGAACGTTCATACAGTTCTACAAGGAAGCACTTCTCGCCCGAACGACGCTCTGGCGCACTCATTAAAGAGGGACAGTGCAAGACAAGCCACGCCATCAAATAGGTGTAAGGCATCTCCACCCTAGGGTTTGGAGTTTTCGGTTGGGCAGTCTCTTTCGACTTGCCCTTTCCTTTCCCCTTGACCTTAATAGTAGGGAGGAAATCACGACAGAATACCCTCAGTCCATACTGCAAATTGCATACCATAGCGGGAAGGAGTCCAAGGGGTCGGCCGTATGCAAGAAGAACCGCTGGATATACCACGGTCACTGCAATCGCTTCCTTGGGCAATGACGGCACGACGCATCTTTTGAGCCACAGCATCAAAAACCCGGCAATGAGACCTCTGTTGGAGATCGAAAATTGGGCTTGATAGTGATAGCTCTTAAATGAAGTACCGGGACCGTATCCATTCTCATTGGATTCAGTGGTATAATATAATAGATGGCGGCCCTTAGCAATACGGTGATCAATCTCTGAGCCATAGATGGAGGGATGACCATGGATAGTGGCCGAGCTATCCTTAGAATTCAAGTTGGCAAAAAGGTATTCGGCCCACTTCTTGTGGCCAATACCATGATTACATGCACCTGTCAGGTCAGCGCAAATATGATAATGGCACATCATCTCCCAGTATGTGGCATGGATGCGCTCATCCCTCGCCAGTAGCATGTTCAGCTCCTCGGTGGTAGGGATATACTCCTCGTAAGGGACTTCGCCCATCGAGAGCCCAGAAACCTCAAACATCTCGTGGAGAGCGAACCCTAGCTCACCCACTGGTGTAAAGAAAGTACAGGTTTCAGGGTTATACATCTCCAAGAGGCAGTAAAAGTGATAAGCACTCTGGGGAAACCCGAATTGGACATTCCTGATGGCTTTATACAAGCCAATATCCTTTAAAATGGGCTCGTGGGAATCCAGCATGTACTGAACAAGGCGTGCCCACCACATATTGTTAGAAGAATGAACCCAGCCAGGCATCCTGAAGTCGCTAGCCGGGTACTGACCATCCTTCGCCAAGAACTCACTTAAGAAAGTTCGGGCACGAGATGTGACTTCTCCCACTGGAAGTTCCTTGCCAAATCGGCCTGGAAGCAAGCCAGTAATGCATCTTGGGGAACCATCTTGATAAACCCCTTTGGCGCCAAATTTGCCTGTTGGGACGCCATCTTGCTCTTGAGTCAGTCCCCATTTTAATTCTCGAGGCGTCGCTAGCCTTTGAAGATAGACCAGAGGATAGCTACGATCCATTCTAGGCAAAAACATCAGCATTTCGCCTGAGCTATATAACCAAACATGCTCCTCTTCAAAAAGGATCTTATCTGAGTGGTCCATCTGGTCTCCAAAGAGGAAGACGGGTTTCTCCATCGCCTTTCTGTTCATATCTTCAAAAGCTGCGTCAGTTATGATTTCTCGCGCAGTAGTAGGGTGGTACTTGATCAGCTTCTCCTTGCGTTCCTTCGGGTCTGGTTTATATGAGGGCAGGATGGTAGTGAAACGGAATTGGCCGGAGGGATCAGAACCCCCAGCAAAGCCGAAGTAGTTCTTGTGGGGAAGAGATTCCATCGAATACCCTACTGCAAAAAGAAAGCAGAGTGAGAGAAGTTTCTATAAGACAGAAAAAATTCTCTAAGTATGGACGCGCGAAGCTAAAAATTAGAACGCGCGAAGCTAAGAATAGCGCCGCGCGAAGCTAAAAATTAGACCACGCAGAACTTAAAAGAGCCTCGCGTTTTCAGCGCGACTGCTACTCAAAAGAGCCTCGCGTTTTCAGCGCGACTGCTACTCAAAAGAGCCTCGCGTTTTCAGCGCGACTGCTACTCAAAATAGCCTCGCGTTTTCAGCGCGAGCCTCGCGTTTTTAGCGCGATTGCTACTTAAAATAGCCTCGCGTTTTCAGCGCGATTGCTACTTAAAATAGCCTCGCGCTTTAAACGCGAGGATGACGCGATAACTTCGCGTAAGAAGGCAGTCAGAGACTTTTCTTCTTCTCCAAGCCTTACGGCAGGAGTACGGCGATCTCGCCGGTAAAAGAGTTGATTGATCAGTTAAATTTAAGCCAAATCACTCTAGAAATGTTCTAAAGAGTCTCGATGGAGAGATTCTTACCCCCGATAGGCGAAATGTGGGCTGGCGCGTCGCTGCCTTGGCCGCCGCCACCACTGCTTGCGCCAGTTGCCGATGATGGAGCCGCTCGAGAAGTAGCACGAGTCTTGGGTGCCATTGCTGAGGAAAAGCGACTGAAAATTTGGAGAAACTCGGTCGGAAGAAGATTGGGTCGTCTGAACTCTGATCGCCTGAATCTCTAAGTTTCTGGAAAATTCTCAAATAGAGTGAGAAGGATAAGAAATAGAGATTTCTTTTAAATCGAAGGAACCGCCTCTTGGAATTCGGCGCGAGTTTCGGAGAAAGTGACTGGTCAGTTACTCTCTAAAACGCGAAGCTATTAGCCTCGCGCGACTAAGAAAAAGCGAAGTTGATTAACTCCGCGCAACTATACAAAACGCGAGGATAGCCTGTGCCTTAGCTTCGCGTTTTCATGGAAAAAACTTAGATTTTCTGATGAGTGCAATTAAGCGCTTCCGTCTAAGTTAAAGCGATTCTTATCCGATCATTTGGATTAGTAATCTAAGTCGCGCAGAAGTGCCTTAAACTATTTTACCAAAATTATTAACCATCTGTTTGTTGAGCAAGCAAAATTATTGAAGCTAACAGATAGAGAGGAAAATAATTTATCTTTGTTCATGAAGCAAAAGATTACAAAGAGGGAGTTATAGTTCTCCCAAAAGCTTTTACATGATCAAACTCATCAAATAAGCAAAAAACAATAAGATTTCTCTACGGGGTATTGAAGCTCAGTTCCCTGGTTCACATGCAAAAGGAATTCAGGATTTCTCTACGGAGTGTTGAAGCTCAGTTCCCTGGTTCACATGCAAAAGATCTCCTCTGCAAATGTCAATTCGGATCTGTCATCTGAAATGAAGCACGAGAGGAAAGGAAAGTGCTGCACTGAAGCGCAATTTTGCACTGCAAGTGCTACAGCTCCTTATTTACAGCCCCTTCTGGAGTTTTTCTCTCGGAGCCAGAGCTTGAAACTTGCAACTAGGTTGTAGAGCATATGCTTCTGACTTCCTTAGAGTCACTTCTGCTGATGAAGATCGATAGACCCACATACATTCCTCTTCAGAAAGGATTGGACTTACTGCAAAAGGAACAGAGTTTCCAAAAGAGTGAAAACGCGGAGCTAAGCTAACTCCGCGCACAGTTAAAGAAATAGCCTCGCGCTTTAAACGCAGAGGATGATGCGATAACTTCGCGTAAAGGGGGACAAGATTTCTTTCTGCTCTTTCCTTC
Organism: Dracaena cambodiana; assembly: GCA_036321105.1. Lineage (NCBI taxonomy): Eukaryota > Viridiplantae > Streptophyta > Magnoliopsida > Asparagales > Asparagaceae > Dracaena > Dracaena cambodiana. The sequence continues at coordinate 43,653,970 of JAYEPQ010000006.1, forward strand.
TCTTTCAAAATTCATCACGACTGCTAATCAAAGATAGCCTCGCAATTCATCACGACTGCTAATCAAAGATAGCCTCGCAATTCATCGCGACTGCTAATCAAAGATAGCCTCGCAATTCATCGCGACTGCTAATCAAAGATAGCCTCGCAATTCATCGCGACTGCTAATCAAGGATAGCCTCGCGGATTCATTGGGACTACTAGCAAAACCCCGCGTTTCAAGCGCAGGGACGACACAATAAAACGGCGATCTCGCCGACAAGACAAAGCAATCGTCCAGGTTAAAATCAAGTCAAGACATCTCAGAATGGTTCTTAGAAAACCAAGAGATGAGGTTTTTACCTTCGGAAGACGCTGCATAGACTGGTTCGCTGTTGCGTTTACCTTCACGGCTGCTGCCATTAACGCCGGCCAACTTGCGAAAAGCCAGACTCCTCTGGAGAAACATCCTATGAAGAATTGAACGAAGATCAGTTGAAGATCATTCGTGAGTCACTCGAGTTCTCAGAAATTCTTCGGATGAGATGAAGAAGAAGATGAGTCGGGAGCTCTATTTAAACAGAATTTCCGTCGCTTGGTATTCGGCGTGGAAACTCAGGGTAATTAATGACGTAATTACTCATTTCACTGAAGACGAAGTGAAGCTGATTAGCTCCGCGTAAGTGAGCGTAGCGCGAGATAGACTTGGTATTCTAACTCCGCGTTTCAGTTTAGATATCCAAAGTATTTCAAAATCTGCTGAAGTCTAAGCCATTTTGAAAACTTTGGAGGGGGTTCTGTTGGCAGTGAAAATTTCTAAGTTAAAAGGATTTTCCACAACAGAACGCGGAGCTAATTCAATAGCCCCGCGTTTGGTTACATTAACCCTGCGTTTGAATAAAACGCGGAGATGTTTAATAGCTCCGCGTTGATTCCGCAGTCTGGCTTATATTAGCCTCGCGTTTGAGTAAAACGCGGAGATGATCAATAGCTCCGCGTTAGCTCCGCGTTTTGGTTATTTAGCGTCGCGTTTTGATGCAATTAAACCTCCGCGTAAGCAGATAAGCAGAATCTCAAATTGATTGAGATTATGATTCTGGGCTTATCCAAATACCCGAATCAAGTCTAATCAGAATTCCATCAAAACTAAGATATTTGATTGGAATTCTTGATGAATGCGAGTTCTATTTAGATAGAAACTCTTGCATTAACCTGGGGCTATAAATACTTTCTTGGTGAAACCCTAGAGGATCTTTTGGAAGTTTTGGTAAAATTCAAGTACGCGCGAGAGCCTTGAACTAATCAAAACCAGAGATCAGAGGTCGTCTTCTTCTTTTCGGCATCGGAAGCCTCCTATCGATCCTTTGGCAATTCAAGTACGCGAGAGAGCCTTGAAGCCTTTGCTGATCATCTTCTGAAATCTTAGAGAATTCAAGTTACGCACAGAGCCTTGAGTTCGTGAAGATCAGAGAAAATCACCATCTTCTTTCTGGAGTTCTTGAGAAGTTCGAGTTACGCGAGAGAGCCTTGAACGAATCAAAGCCAGAGAAGATCGTCTATATTCGGCCGATATCTTTAAAAGAGAAGATTTCAACGTACCGATCGTCCAAAGGAACTACTATAGATCCCATCGCCACAGATCCCACACTATTGTAAAAGAGAGAGATTGAAATATAAAATCCTCTCGTTTGTTCTTTTTTTTTATACCTTGTTCACTTTCATTGTAATCTAAGATGTATTCAATGGAAGGAAGCGAAGCAACTTTTGCGACGAACAGTAGTGAGCACCATTTTCTCTATGTTGTCTATAGGATGTGGTGCTCACCAAGTAAAATGTGGTGCGCTAGAATTTCCCAATTGTTCTCTGCCAATGCTAAGAATTGTATGTGCATTTGTACATGCCAAAAGCTTAGAATTGTACGTGCATTTGTACATGCCAAAAACTAACATGACGGAAATAGTAATACATGCATTATTATGGCTTTCATCGACAAATATTAAAGTTAAAACCAACCTTTATGGGGAGTGTCCAACGGGCAAAATGATGTGAGCTAAGAAAAATCCAATGTAGGATCTCTCAAGTTTTCATAATAATTGTTAAAGTTGTCTTCTGAAAGGCACATTACAGGCATATGAAATGGATATTACTTTTTCGGAGCTTGCAGTTGATGTGTCTTTGTGCTTGGTAAAGTGAGATCATGGGGCATCGATGTTTTTGGAATATCTCTTGACGTTTTTAGAATCTCTCACGAGGTTGAAGCTTGTTTGACTCATTATTTTCTCCATGATTCTCAAGAAGTTTGTTTCTGTTAGTTTGGCTTTCGAAAAGTAGCTTTAGCCTGCATTTAAAGCCGACACCTCTCAATTTTTAAGATCTCACTTTACCACAGTCAACCTTAAATGACCACTTTCTTATAGTATTGATTAGTACTTGTAATTAGTTAGAAGCAAGGTACAATTAAAATTATGTTAGATCAAAATCTAAGGATTACTCTATGATTGGGGGCGAAGAGTATTAGTTTTATTAGTTTAAACCAACCCCAACAGGATCCAAAACAAAAGAGCCAACCAAAGCCAAACCCAGCTTGAACGGATCAAGCTAGATCCAGACCCGACATACATGCTCAATAACCGGCCAGGGCTACAATGTTAGTCATAATATAGGAACCTTTGCTTTCTAACCCCATAGCACAACGTTTTGCTTTCCATACAGCAGTACAACATATCGTCAAGCAGAAAAAGTGGGCGAAAAAATGCCAATTCAAACTATCAATGGTGTCCTCTTATTAAAAAAGATCCCTAATAATAATGACAAGAGACCAGCAAACTAAAAATACGCAAAAAAGATGTGGCAACAAAAAAGAGCATCTGCATAATGAGACGAAAATAATAGAGTAGACCCACACAGCCAATTTTGACACATTAGAAAGTACTTGATTAGACATATAATGGGAGCCACCTGTACAAGAAGAATTTAGTGTGGGGGAGACTGGTTGAGCAGTATCGTCGCTCATCAACGGCAACCACTGTGATGTTTCGTCCACAGCTGGAGTCTGACAAAGTTTTTTTTTTTTTTTTTTTTTTTTTGGGGGATCTGACACGGCAAAAAGTTTGTCATATCAGAAAAGGTGAAGACAGTGATATTTTAAAATCAACTGCTATAGAGCTTGGCACTAGTTTAGAGATGCAAGCTTCTTCATTGACATCATGTAATCTGATAGTGTGATGACTGGTGATATCTTGTTTTTTTGTTTTATTATTTAGAAATATTTCTACTGGAGATGAGATTTTGGTTTTGAATCATTGTAGACTAAATTAAACAGGATCATTCACTTTCTGGCCAAAGCAGTAGCAAAAGACCTGTGTTCATAGTCTCATGTTATGTATGGTTTTATGCTACTGCTGTGAAAAGCAACAGGTTGCGGTAAAGTCACTTTGTTGTGCAACAAGTTACGCGTGTTCCAATGAGGGAACCACTAAACTGAGAAAAAAAAAAAAAGGATTGCTGGTAACCTTGATCATTTTCTCAAAAAAGTGAAAAAGATGGATTATTTTCCGATATGCATTGAAGTGGCTAAAACCGCCAACCCTCATGTTAAGGAAACTGTCCAAGGCTCTGTACCAACAATCGAGTTTATCTCCAACTAAAGGAAAACATGATTACCACCCATCTGTGTGTTAGCTTTCTGAAAGTATTTCTATAAATTTGAGTCATTCACTTATTAATAGTGAGCGACTAATCTTGTTTACTCTATTGATTTGAGTAAATCTTTTGTTTACTCTGTGTCGGGCCTTGTTTAGCATAGAGCATATTTTGTACCCGGGAAGCTAGAATTGAAGATAGCAAAGAAAAAGGTCAGGAAATGGAAATAACAAAAGGATTTGAACCCACTCTCCTTTGGCAAACATGTGCAAATTATACATGGCATGGTTTATGAGCTTGCAATTAATCCCAGCAGAAGATTTTGAAACCATCAACAAGAAGTCTAACTCTAAAAAAATTGCACATGAATCGAGAGAAAGACAACTACCTGTACATAATGCAGCATTCTTTCAGCCACCAATTAGAATGACCTTCATAAGGACACCCATCCACAAAGATGAGGCCTATGAGTGTGACATCTAGTACGAATCCATATACAGAATTTTTCCTTCCCTGACAGCACAGAGATGTTGAAATAAGCATCTTTCCATGGGTAAAGTTCTTAGAAGTCATCTTTCATTATTCTTAGAAAAAAGAAAAACAGAATCAAGCATGGTCATATATAAGAATAAGCACATCGGTTATATCACCCAGAGAAGGCCATAATAGGATATGCAACAAATGTATAATAGGATATGCAACAAATGTAACTAACTACTGTATTGTGACAGTCATTTAAAAATGTATAAATTATTTTCATGGTTAGTGTCCATATCTCCTGCAAAACCTCTGATGCAACATGATTGTTATATCTTGATTAATTATGCTATTACAAAGTAGGAATGCTAACCATTTAAGTATATGCATCACTATGAGGACTACTATCAAATATTAACCATTCTCGTATGTATCTTGGTAGTACTGCTTTGAAACACATGCAAGCCTAGTGTTACTGAATATTTTAAGTAAATGCATTATTAGCTCAAAAGCGCCATCTTATCAAGATCCATTTCTTCAAGCTATTAATGAAGAGAATTACTGGCTCTGTATAATGTTAAATCTTCAACAATAAATCTTTTACATCCAGTTTGATTATTAATAGTAAAAACCCATTTGGTCAGAATTAGATATACATATAAATTTCAAACCCTAGAGCACGTCCCAGGACACCCATCCATTGTCAATCAATTTGGTTCATGGCATTTTCCCCCATTAACCTTATGTATGGTTTTGGCAGCTACGGTCGATTGCTAATACTCCCCTATACATTACTATTCCCTGGAATATATTCTTCTAATCGTACCTCTGGTAAGCTTCATGTAACATTTCCTCTCCTTCAGTGAAACCAGATTACTACTTGGTTGTGTATTTCTAACTTGGAAAAAAAAAAAACTCGGATGATTGCTAGGTAAATTATGGGAGATAATAGAAGGAAAAGAAAGCAGGCCGAGCAACTATGATCTAAGCATGAGCAACAGAACATTGCTTTATCTCCATTTGACCAGCACAGTTTCATGTCAATATAAGTTGCTATTCTACATGTATTTCAATGAAATTCTCCAGTTGTTTCACATGCATTTTTTCCTCAAGTATAACAACTACTTCAAACAGGTTCAGTAGCACAAATTCAACCAGAAAAATAGCAAGATTAATTCACTTATTTAAACACACCTGAACCTTACGTTGCAACGTCAGTTGTTGCATTATCACAGATACAAAATGTTGAACTATCACAGGTAAAACACATGAGAATGAGCAAAGAAATGAGGTACAGATAAGAAAAACATAGTATACAGATTTTTCCCTATGCATAGTTATTTCAGCTATTTACATGCATGAGTTACCTGACATGTACGTTGCAACATCATTGTTGCAGTATCATTTCAAGACACAAATACGGAAAAAGAAATGCAGATATGACAAACTGAGGAAAAATGGGATGATAAAATTTCATGCTAGGTATTGGAATAAAATTTCATGCTAGGTATTGGAAATACTTTTGATAATGATGAAACGTTTTCTATACAGTTATATTAATGCATTAAGAAAATAAAGTTTGAACACATGATATCATATACAATGTATATCAAGTATTCATTAAATGGTCAAAATATCATCCAAAAAGGTTCCAAAGTTGAAAAAGTAAATAATAAATTTGACATGTCAGAGGTGTCAGTTGTGTGCTCATACTGACAACACAATAAAGAAATATCCTTCAAGGCATATCCCACGTTATTATATTATGTCAAATACACACTGGAGATGAATGACTTCATAATATGTGTTAGAGCAGCAAAGCTTGAGACCCAATGAAACTAGAAGCAGACTGCTGTACTAGGAAGCAGGGACACTTTATTCTCAAGCCGTATTGTGTCTGACACCACATTGGACACGACATTTTTTTCTGTCATTGTCATTTGGTATGTACTTTCCAAAAATTTTCCTGTGTTAGATGAGTCATCATGTCACACACATATCAACGTGTCCATGCAATCAAGCTTGTTACCAGTAACGTTGAGGTACTGTATTTCCATCTCTACTGTCTTCTTAAACACAATGCATGCACTGATACAACTTAACAGGGGAAGACATGTTCAACTTTAGGTAATTCATTGAACCGAATGAATGAATCATTTTTGTACACCCTCTTTTCGTACTGCCAAGTCACATATCCTAGGCAGAAAAAGAATTAACCTCACATCAAGCAATCTAGATATAAGTAGACATTATCCTCACTTCCAATGGTAAAAGTTGTTAATTTAACCATGGAGATGATCCTTAACTGACGCGAGTGGAAGAAAAAGATGCATGTCGTTTTTCACACCAAAATTTTGGAATAAAGGCATTGTTGATGACTGTTGATGCTGACAACTTTTGGGTGGAACAAGAAAAGATGGTAAATATGGAAAGTATATAAGATGGGACTAATTGTGAGCTAAAAAATAATTTTGCTGAAATCAACAAAGATAGATATATTGTGTAAATTGCATATGAGAAAATGCAGTGCAATTTTTAAGTATGACCCTCAAGGAAATGATGCATTTTGTATCTTGAGGTACAGACAACAGTTATTCACTGGAGAGTAGAACTACAATAAACTCGAATCTTCATATCATTCAGAACCATAACTGACTTCTGTCAACACACAACCCAGAGGTTTGGTATGGCTGATAAGTGCATCATAAAATACACCTTTAACTTTCACTAAAATGAAGAACAGGGAAACAAGCTAGCCCCAGATACCAAATGCATGTTGTATAATATGTATTTCAGAAGAACCAGCTAGCATCAGATACCAAGGTGTATGTTGTATAACATGTATTTAAAGTGACTATAGCACATCTCAGAAAAAAATGCTAAGATAAAGTTCGATTTCCCCATTTCTATCTCCGTTTTTCAATCATAGATACAGATATCAGACAATATCGAAAATTCATATCCATATTCTCTGGAACTGGAATATGGAATGGATATGGGAGAAATAAATATGGATATGGATTGTAAGTATCAAAAAGATATAAGGCAAAACAAATATACATGTGCATAAATATCGTCGAGCGTGTTAGGACACGGCAATACATTTATTTGTTAGTTTTACTTTTGAGATTTGTTAGATTAGATTATTTAATTTATGTATAAAAGAGTTATCAATACCAAGGCTCTAAAATTTAAATACTTAATATAAATTCATAGATTATAACAATTTTCGAACTGTTGGGTCTAAAAATTTTAAATTTTGATATAGGTTAGAGATAATTATCCACTGTAATTACTAAAAGTTGCAAGCATACTGAACCTCGAGTGAGAAAAGTTCATTCATTTAATTAATGTATTTATGAAAACTAACAAGCTTAAAATAATTTGACTTCAAATCCTGGGTATAGAATTACTTTTTCTAATAATTAGTAATCTGTGTCTATATCTGAGTTTTTCCCCATATATCTTACCCAACTCTGAAAAAAATATTTATGTATGTATTCTATCTGTATATGGGCGAATTTGAATTTTTATATCCATATATGCAATCGATCCTAATCCAAATCTAGATACGACTGCATAAATTTAATATCTAATCCTACCTATGAGGGTTTCAGGAAGCTGCCATTAACATTAAAAGTTCTCAATTTTCTCGGAGGGGCATGGCAAATAGTAAGATTCAGCTGTACTTGGCAGATAACACGCTTTGCAAGGTTATCTAGCAGACAGTGTGCTATGTTTTGCTAGAAGTTAGGGAGCTGGATAAGGCCAAGTCTCCAACAAAATGTTGTTTCTGAAGAAGTGGTTATATGGCTCAAGAATGGAGGGTGAAACAGAGAGGTGAAAAGCTAGAGAAAATCTAGAAGAGTTCAATAGGACCTTGACAGAATCGTCTTCCTTGCATGCAAAAACACATAGGCCTTGCTCCTAGTGGTGTCATTGCCCTCATTTGATGACATAATGACTACTTTATTGGTTACTATGGATACTCTCAAACTTGATGAGGTCTCCACTTTATTGTTCAATGAATACCGTCTAGAGTTGTGAATATAGTTGATTAGGTTAAACTATTAAGTTGCTTGTGGTCCACTTTCTTAATCAATAAGTATTGATGCAAGAGTTGCAGTATAGTTGATTAGGTCAAGCATCATGTTGGTTGGTTGGTAGTGATTGTGGTGAGAGTCTAGGCAGGAGGTTTCTTATATGCACACTGAGCATTCCAAGTCAAGAGATTACAAGTCAATTATGTGTTGGTATTGTGAGGAGGGTCATAAAAGGTGGTCTTCCCTAGAGTAGAAGTCAAAAGGAGAGACAAGAGACACATTGAAGTTCTCCGCACAAAAGCCCCGACAAAACAACCACCAACCCCACTGCCAAAATTTGGCCATTTAAAGTGGAGAAGAAATTCTTATACCTTACCACTTTACGCTTTAAGATTCTGATCCGTCGGAATTTGGCCATTTGAAATGGAGAAAAAATTATTATGCCTGACCACTTTAAACTCTAAGATTTTGATATTTTTCATATCCCCAATCCGGATCATGGGACATTTGTTATTCAAAACCATAATTTGGTTATCAGTATTCTAAAACTTAGAGAACTAGTCCAATTAGTTGTCCGAATACTAAAACTCATTCTCCAAACATACCGAGAACTAGAAACTCGCTTAAAAAAAGCTAAAAAAGCAAGTACTTTGACTCAGCAGAATCCGCATTTTAAAGTGGGTAGTCAAATCCTTATCGGGTAACTGAACCAAACCCGCTAGCTTTTGTTACGAAATGGATCGATTTTGGGGGAAAAAAAAAAAAAAAACCAAAGTCAATAACAGAAGATCTAAATCTTTTGCTCGACCTGCTATTTTGATAACTAGATGCTTATAATGTCTAAAACAATCAACTTTACAAATGTCAAAGGGACCAAGAGTTTCTTGGTAGTTTTCTACTAACTTATAAATTTTATTCCTTTTTAAATGCACTTACAATATGTCTTTGAATTCCCTTAGAAAAATTTATTGTTTGACTTTGGAGATAAGTATATTGTTTTTTTACCTATTTGCCATATATATAACTGCTTTTAATTTTACTTATCTAAAAGACATACTTTCTAGTTCTTCTTAATTAACTTTTAGATATATTCTGCCTCATTAGTATTGATGATTTGATATTTGATGGCAATGTTTGAGTGTTGAGATTATATGTTCACGTATTATATATTTAATATCTTTTATATACATATTACAATATTAATACTTCGAGATCTGTACGAGTAATCTGAGCATTCATGGAGTTTTTGGAGTATTCACAACTCGCTCTCGGACTGAGTGTGTAATGAAACTGGATTTTAGAACAATGTTGGTTGTTATTATTTTATTTTTTTTGGCTGGGGTTAACATATATAAATTATAAAAGGGAATTCCCTCAAGTTTGGTTATATATAAAATACAAAATACAATCTTCATCAAATAAGCTTACTACTTACAATCAAACTAGTAGACTACTAGAATTCTGAACTCCTCTATGATTTAAGAACTACAAATGCAGGAAACATCATTCTTAATTACATTCTCTTCATCAAAAGTATAATTTAAACAATCTCCGTTTCTCAGCGAAGGGGGGAAATATTGTCATTCTTGCTTCCATTTCACACTCTGTTTCCTTCTGTATTTTTAATTCTATCTCATTTTATTCATAACCATTTACAAAAAGAAAATGAGAAGATGGAGAAGAAAACTCACTAGAGAAAACACAAAAGATTTGATCTATACTTGGCTTTAGTAAATACAAGTTGACCTTGTCATGACATGTTTTCATGAAATGTCTTAAATATTCTGAAACAAGAAAATCTTAGTTGTTGTTACTAACTTAGACAAGTAAAATCTAAAATATAACAAAAAATTATCTTATTAAAATATTAGGACCTTCCTACGATAGTTTTATTTTTTAAAGATGAGTCTCTAATTTAATTGCAATTTGATGGATTGATATGTTCATAAAACTTAGTTTCCACGGTATTGACAAGTAAATGAGATTTTAATATTTTATGTGTATATGATGTTAATGTCTTCTTTGACATAATGTAATATTTATCATTTCAAAGTCTGTCATGTTCATTTGTCATATTATTTTCCCCCAACTAGTGAAAAAATTTGGTTCTACCACTGAGAATCGAGTAGGATTTTAGATCCAACATATTCACTACATATGTGCTCAGTTCAGAAGCTTCGTTCAAAAACAGTATGACACCCACAAGGCATGTGCCAAGGGTACACGTTCCGGATGGTGAATAGTGTAAAGAGCAAAGTTACAGGAATTGGATCATTTCAAATATAATGTTATAAATGCTGTTAAACACAGTAAGCACTATGCAAATGTTGTAGAAAAACATTCACAACAGAAGGTTGCAGTGTGACAACAGTAATAACCAAAATTTTGATTTAACTTAGAAATTTGAATTATTATATTATTCTTGAATATATAATTGTGTAACTGTGTTAGGAGTTTTATGCAACAAACTCGATAGTTTGGGCTATAAATTGCTATTTTATAATTTCAAAGGAAACTTGAGTAAAATTTTTTAGAAAATTACTAGTTGACGATTTTATTATTTTCTTTTCATACTATCTAGGAGTTTGAGGTAGTTGGTTAGAAAAAAATTGGATAATATAAAATACGATCCTCTATTACTTGAGCATTATTGTGCAAAAGTTATTTAGAGATAGAAAGTTGCATAAACTACTATTAGTTTGGATCTCTTCCAGGATTAATGGATATTTTATTTAAAATCAATTTTTGTATTACATTATTTGGATTTAATTTTCTATAGCCTAAAAACAAATTAAAATCCAATAAGAATTAAAATATTATATGTTAATTTTAGTAGCACAAGTTTTTTCATCAGTTCTCTATTAGAAGTTCCAAAAGAAAGGTAGAAAGGAAGGAGGGAAAAAGAGAGGAACTGAAAAACAAATATTCTGTAGGGATCAGCTGAGCGAGAAAGGAACAAGGAGAAGAAAACTCGTGGCAACTTATTCTTTAGGGATCAAGGATAAGAAAAGTTTTGGTTCTCGAGGCAATTTATTCCTTAGGGTTTTCTTATTTTGAGCTTGAATTCCTCATGATAGTTCTTCTCAGAATAACAAGAGATTAATTTTAGATGTGAATATGTGATTAAAAGTTTTCTTAATATAATTAGTTAAATTGTTTCGTGAATTTTGATTAGTGAATTTTAGCATATATAGATTTTTTGGATTTAATTAGTTAATCATAATTTCTGCATAAATTTGGAACTAAAGAAATAATTTCAGATTGCATAGAAATTTCAAATTCAGTAAAAAGCAAATCTTTTTATGCAAAAGAGAAATTATAGAAACATTCTAGAATTAAAGAAATTTCGTTAAGCAAAAGTACGATTATAGAATTTTCCAATTTAGCAAAATTCTAAATTATCTGTATAAATTATATTACATATTTAAATAATTAAATAATTTAACTTTTGGTCTAAAAATATAATTTAATAGGATGTTCTATATTCTAGCATTCATAATTTTATTTAGTGTACAATGATGTGCTTGGGGATATTTAAATGGTTAGATTAGCGAATTAATGGATTTAATAAACTTTGATGATAGATTATTTGGATGTTTTTAGGAGAATATATAAACTAATTGCTATAGTAAGCATATATGATAGTTTCGAAAGTCCAGGTTTTTTAAAATCTCTATATGATATAATAAGCATATATGTTAAATTTGAAAGGACTAGCAAATTTGTAATTAGATAATATAAAGTTTAGTTATTTTAATTATTGATTAATTTATACATTTAATTGCATCAATAATTTATTTGTAACTTGCCTATTCTGCTTTTAAAAAAATCTATATATCATCACATACTTGAATGGGACATATCACAATTAATTTGAATAAAGTTTTGACATTTATATGGATGCCATATTTTTATTATATAATGTTTTGTTAATAATACTGTTTCAGCATGAGAGAGTGCATCAATAATTAAATTGTGTTGGTTGCATCAGTAGATTGTGTATTATGCTTATTATATTGGCACTTTTGTGAGTGTTTAATGTTGGTGCACCAATTTTGGCTTTAGCAGCATTCACCTTAGGAATTTTGGATTTTGGCTCCTTTGGGGTATTCTGAAATTGGTTGTGGATATTAAAAAAAGTAACATCACCATAATTTTTAAGGATAAAATTTTGAAATATCTGATGGAAAAATATTTGTTTGGTAACTGCAGTTACTTGATAAAGATATTTGTTTTTTAATCTGGATATGTCATACTCTTTGGAATGTTTTTGTTTTGTAAAGTTATAAATATAGCTCTATTATTTTATCCATATAAAGAGTAATTGATGCATTCATATTTGTTTGGTGCTCACCCATATCAAGAAATGTTAGAAAGTTATTATTCAATAATAATTTGGATATGCTTGACTTTATATGAGAATTGAATAGATTGCATCGTTTTGTTTTGAATCTACCACATACATTATAGATAAATGAAACCAGTAGTAGCTCACCCTTTCCAACAAACTTCAGAGATTGACAAGTGATCACGGAACGATGGATTTGCATAGGGAGACTGTTGGAATCGCCATCACACATTAACTTTTTATCTTTTGCTCGAGATTTAGGAAGACAATTTTATTTCTTCCTTTAATTTGATCATAAGGAATTAAGGATGAACTTTGTAGATTATGATTTCTGGATGTAACAGGAAATTTTTATTGGAACTGTATTTCTCGGAGTTTATTCTAGTCTCTGAAAGGCTTTTAAATCAGTTTTATTGCTTTGGTAAATAAGAATGTCTATGGAGAATTTGTTGAAGGTCTATTCTACATAAACTGTGAAGGTATATTTATTAGTTTAGGAATATTTTTATGTGAGAAGTTGGGTAATTACAAAAAAACTTAAATAAAATCCATGTAGACCCAGTGAAGTCACTTACCATGGATAAGTTCTTAGCCAACGTTCACTCAATACATAACCAATTAGTCCATATAATTACCTAAAATCATCCAAACAATCACCCATCAAAATTTATTAAATCCACTACTCGGCTCACCTAACTCTTTAAATGCCATAAATTATATTCCTATACACTTATTAAAATAATGACGGCTAAAATATAGAGAAACCTATTAAATTATAATTTTATCATCGAAAAGTTCAATCACATAAACACAGTTTATGCAAAAAAAAAAACAGATTTTTGAAAAGCTGCAAGATTCTGGATTGCAGTTATACTAAACAGCAAAAAACTATAATTTTAAATTATTTCTGTAAATTATCTTTTGCATAAAAAACCTATTTTATTCTGAATATGAAGTTTCTACAAAATCTGGAATTATTTCTGTAATTTTAGATTTACACCGAAATTATAATTTCTAACTATACACACAAATGCATATACATATATACACACACACATATAATACATAAACATATTTATATATATATGCTAGAATTTATTTATCAAAATTCACAATCAAATTGACAAAGTATATTAACAAAACCTTTGATCGCATCTAGAATAATCCCTTGTAATTTTGAGAAGAACTATCATAAGGAAATTCATGATCAAAAGAAGAAAACCCGAAAACGTAAAATACCTCAAGAATCAAGAAGTTTCTTCTCTTTGTTCCTTTCTAAATTAGCTATGCCTCAATATCCCTTAGCCAGTCAAGTTTTTCTTCTGCTCTCTCAGTTTCCCTTTTCTATTTAGTTTCCCTTTTCTCTTTCTGTCATTTTTTTGTTGTGACTCCAAAAATAGAACATGAGGGAAAAAAAACCTATACTACTAAATATTAACACATGGAACCTTAATTCTTATTGGATTTAATATATTATTGGAATACAACAAAAACAAACAACAACTAATGCTTATCCCAAGTACTTGGGATAGGCTATATGAACCAAATAAGAATTATGCAGGATCAATCATATGGATGATCATTCTCCACTCATTCCTATCTACCAATACGTCTTTATTTAAGCCTTCAGTAACCATATCTTTTCGTATCACCTCCATCCATATTTTTTTGTCATGCCTCCGCTCTTTTAACATGCCCTATATTAATTAACTCCATTCGTTGCATATCAACATCACACATTAATTAACCATCATAGGCAATTTTCTCTCATGAGGGCTAAGTCTATTTTAACAAGAATATTACCATTTCACTTTATCTCTCTTAATATTACCACATAAAACGAAGTATGCATATTTCAGCTACACTCATCTCTACACTCATATTCTATGAATGACGTCTCATTATAACCCAACATTTACTACCATATACAGAGCTGGCCTACTATAGTCCAGTAAAAAAATTTCTTCAGTCTTAGCAAAATGTTACGATTGCATAAACTTCCATTTCACTCATCCATTTCAACTAGTCAGTTTGGATCCTATGATTGACATCACTATTAGTCTCTTATCATTTGAATAATAGAGCCCAAGAACTCTAGTGTCATATAACTATAGTCTCGAGCGTTACGTAAACTAAATTTACACTATATATTCTATTTTAGACTTACTCAATCTAAAACAATGAGATTCTAAGTTTTGCCTCAATAGCTCCAACTTGATATTTATCTCTACTCTCGTTTTATCATATAACACAATATCATCAACAAATAGCATATACGAAGGTATCTCATTCTAAAAAGTTCTAGTAAACTTATCCATCACTATAACAAATAAGAATAGATTTAATACAAATCCTTAATGCATTCCAATTGTGATCGGAAAATTACTTGTTAGCCCGCCACAAATTCTGACATTTTTCACTACTCTATTCTTGGTACCTTATCATAGTTTTTTCTAAATAATTAAAGGTCGTATGCAAATATCTACTTCTCTCTCAAAATCACTCTATAAGTTGATGAAGGAAGTTAATAGTTTCTGTCATCGATCGCCCCGGCATGAACCCTAAATGATTCTCTGATATCATAACAGCCTGTTTTAATTCTGTGTTCAATTATCCTTTCCCAAAGTTTCATAGTGTACTACAGGTTCTATTTTATAGTAATTTTAATAACTCCAAATATCCAATAAAGGTACTATAGCACTCTTTCTCTAGTCGTTGGCATCTTTTTAGTTCGCCAAATCTTATTAAACGGGTCTATTAGCCATCTCACATCCCTTCCTAAGTATCTTTATACCTCAATAAGAATCTCATCCATACCATTAGTTTTTCTTGATTTCATCCTCAACACCCTTTTCACTTTATTTTTTTAATTTTACATATAAAACTACGAATTACATCCTAACACTGAATAGCAAAATTACCCAAATTTTGAGTAAATCTATCATTATATATTCTATCAAAATTCTCTCAATCTTTCATAATCTTTTCGTTTTGAACTAGAACCTTCTGATCCTTATTTGTAACACATTTTACGACATATAAGTTTCTAGACTTTCTCTTTTGTTCACATTTTACAGTTTTTTTAGGCTATGCATACATGTTAAAAACAAAATGTTTTGGGATATTTTCAAAGTGTGTTTTAAAGCATTTTAATAGTATGTGTTTTGAAGTATTCTGATAATACATTTTGGAGTGTTCAAACTTATACTTGGGAGTTTGGTTTTCTTATAAGTTCTCGTGGGTTTCATAAATATGTAAAAGACAAGTATGTCCGATTAGAAAAAGAAAAATATGTGGGAGAGAGTTGGAATAAGGATAAGAGAGTATTTTTGTATTAATAACTCATAACACTCTAAAACACCCGGATATAGGGTTTTTAAAAACACTCCAGGTGCTTTGGGGTGTTCTAAGAACATTACAAAGCAATTATCTAAAAACTCATAAGCAAGTATTATTATGAACACTTCATAACAAATCCCTCCAAAACAACTCAAAACACTTCAAAACTAAACTCCCAAGCATAGTCTTCGTGTTTAACTTCTCGTACATTTTTTTATATAATTTAATTTTTGCATTCCGAACAGCTTTTTTGGTCTCCTTCTTGGCTAGCTTATACATCTCAAAACTTACTCTATTATTGTTTATCTTAAAACCTCTATAAAAATCCCGCTTGATGTTAATAGCATTTTTTATCTCTTTATTCCATCATAACATATCCTTATATGGTAGAGCAACACCTTTCGACTCGGCAAATATATTATTAGGTGCCTTCTTACTGCAGCTAACCATTTTATTCTATGTTGCATTAGAATCATCTTGGACCTTCCAATATACTTCTTATACCACTCTATTTATAAAGACTCTTTCGTTATCTTCTAACCGCCACCACTTAATACAAGGATCAAACTTATTTTTAATCCTTCTAAATCTCCTTCCAATCCGAACATCTAAAACTAAGAACATATGTTGAGTTATTACTCTTATCTGGCCTACCTTATAATTAATGCACATACCTCTACGTACTCAATTAAAATGAAATCTATTTATCTCTCACTCGATCCACTTCTAAAAATAATCAAATGAGAAACTCTCTTTTCAAACTAAGCATTCGCTAAGATAAAATTATACAACAAAATAAAATCTAGAATTAAATTACTTGTTTCATTTCTTTATCCAAAACCAAATTCTCCATGTACATTGTCAAACTCATTACGAATAGTTTCTACATGCCCATTGAGCTCACCATCAATAAAAAGTTTTTTTCTAACGGATATTCCATATATCTTCTTATCTAGATCCTCCCAAAGTTAACATTTACTAGATTCACCAAGTCCTATTTGTCTGCATAGGAACTAATAAAATTAAGAATCTCGCTATCTAAAATAAGTTTAACTAATAAATCATATCTAAACTAAGTTTAACTCATTCGTTATTGGACTATAAGATTTAAATCCAAATGCAAACAATATAATATCAAAATGGATTCTAAATAAGATATCCATTAAACAAGGGGTCTGTCTAAATATATAAAACCCTCAATCATCACCAAAATAACAAAGAACTTCAAAGTTTTGGTGTAACGGAAGGATTTTAATATAATATAAGCAATTCAGTTTCAAATTTCACCAGCTCGTATTTAGTTCTATTTTCCTTGCTCAATTTAATGTTGTTCTTTTTTAAAAACCTTTCGAGCTACGTAAAAGCCAGATTTCAACCGTAAAGTCTACTCCATTTGTAGTTGCATGTTAGAATATAAATATAAAATCCTTAACCCTCACCAAAACTTTAAAGTTTAAGTATAGTGGGACTTTAATTACATCCAAACAAATAGTAATTTTTGTAATTTTCTATATGTAAATAAATTTTGCACAATAACTCCAAATAACATAATATCATATCATATATCATCTGTTTTTTACCACCAACCTCAAAATCCTAAATAGTACCAAAAGAAACTAATAAAGTCACCAACTAAATAATCTTCTTTGAAAACTTTACACGATTTTCCAGCAAAAATTATATAATATCAACTAAAAGTCTAAACTATAAATTTTATTATATAAAACTCCTAACACAATTGTATACTAATAGAATAATATAATACTTAATTCAAATTTCTAAGTTAATCAAACTTCAGGTTATTGCAACAGCTCACTTGGAAAATCATGTTAACAAGTATAACGCTAAAATTTCTAAAAATGTTGGCTAACCATCGTCCCAAGCTGCCAAGTATGTTGTAGATGGTACTAATACGATTCAATACAAAACTTCGAACCGAAAAAAGTAAGACAGCATTAGTGCTTAACAATCAAGCGCAAATATGCATATAACATGTGTGAGCATGAATATTTTGGGATCTATTGCAATGGCTAAACCTGGTTTAGAATTTAACTCTAACAATACTACTTAGTTGTGACATTGCACAAATTTACTGTTAGAAATTACAATAGCTTGAAAAGTAAACAGGTAGTAAAGCCAGGCACTTCCGAGAAGTGGATTGACAGTGAAGTCCAACTACTAGGGAAGTAGGTGAATCTAATAACTAAATATGTGGCAGTAGTAAGGCCAATCCGTTAGAAAGTATATTATGATCATACTAAGGTCCAATCCCTTGGGGCAAAGGGAGATGACAATCGTATTGAGAAATTTCCTCACGATTGTTGAGAGATCCTTCGAGAAGAAGGGCCAATTCTTTTGTGATAGAGTTGTGCTATCTTGCGAGAGAGTCTCTTTGGACTGAGATAGGTGCTCTTCAGGGGAGAAAAAAAAAAGTGGTCTTTGTATTTTTGCTTCAGTTGGAAGCTTGATGGTGGAAACTCGGGATTGACTACACTAAGAGATTTAGTGGAACCATATATCCTTGTCTTAAAATTTGGAATCGGTTCTCCATCTCTATAACTCTAACACTATTGCTTATTGTGAATATAATACTTTATTTACTACACTAATATTTATTGACGCATCTGTATCAGTATTCTACTGCATAGGTTATACCTACCAAAGGATAGGTTATACCTAGAAGTTCATTGGTTTATCTAAGAATGATCAAAAGGCAATTTCTTAAAGTTGCTTTAACTTATTTGAGATTGCCTTGTAACCACCTCTCCCCCCACCCCACACCCCAAAAGAAAACAAAAACCGACGATCCTCGTTCCTAGAGATGAAAATCATCCATTTTTTCCCTGTAACAAACCTTCATTTCTCTGAACTAGGAAGCATGCGCCATGGCTGTGAAGAGATCTTTTCACAATCAAGTTCAACATCAAAAATAAGAATTTGCCATTTCAACATTTAACACTGCTTACTTTCTTCAGAAGACCCCCCTTCTAACAACACAACACCCAAAAAGAAAAAAAAACAACAAAAAACCCCTCCCGCGCCAAAATAGAAAATATCACACAGCACCACTCACCCATTAAACCCCACATTCATCTGAAATCTCGCCCTCCACTCAAACACTTCCTGATTGAGGGAAAAGAAAAATTATTCAAATTGTTTAGATGTTAATAAAAGGATTTTGTATCCAGACATGGCATGCAAGACAAATAAACTTGTTGAATACATGAATTCATACTCATGAACATATAGCCTAGATAAATAGAAGGGAAGAGAAAGAAAATCATCAAACTGATAAGAAAATTCCATTGATGTAAGGAATATTTAGAAGGTGAAAAAGGGAGGTCTAGATATTTAAGGATATGTTTGTACCTTTTTTCTATTATGACATGAGCCAAAATATGTTTGTCCCTTTTTTCAAATATTAGTAAGTATTAAAAACATTTAATGTTGGATTACTGAGGAACTTTCTCCACTCCTATCAACACTATTAAGTGTATTCTTCCTTAATCAAAGCTAACTAAAAGGGATACATCATGTAATAGTAAAAAAAAAATCAGAATTTAACTAACTGTTAGGCCTATAACGGAGGAAAAAATTAATGAAAAGCAGAACAGATAAAAAATATTTGCCTTATGTTATTCCTTTATATGTTGCACAGAGATCGGAGGAACTAAAGAAGCATGGGTTGGCAACCACAAGAATGCAACCATGCACTGCCATTAGATCCATCACTGACTCCTTAACTCTCTAGCAAAAACAATAATTATTTAGAACAGGTGCTAATAGCTGCAATTTGGATTCTGTTGCTCAGCCTGCAACACGTCAAGACTATGTAGTTTAGTCTCTGGTTATTATGGATCAGCAACTTACAAAAATCACTCTAAGGAACTCATTATCCACTTAGCTTTTGTCCGGAGTATCACAAGATTGACAATGATAGTCCCGCATCAACCAACAAACAGACCTTAAACATAGAAGTTAAGGTGCAAAGCTAGAAACTCGGTTGGATCAGGTTTAGATTTAATTGGTTTTCTAAGGCTTGGTTTTGTTTCCAACTATAAGAGAGAATCCAATTAAATAAGCTGCAGAAACAAAATAATCGATACTATATTTTATCCAATGATATTAGACCTGTCCAAAAAGCCGAGGCCTCGTGCCCGATCCCAGTTGAGGGGAGTTGCTATGTGCACCCACATCTTTACTAAGCTCACAAATCTTCAAAACTTTATAATATTTATAATTTTACCAATAATATAATTTAAAAAAATGACCCTTAACTACACACCCTCAAATTATAAATGTTCTCAGATTTTCAATGTACAAACCCATCCTTTTTTCTCTAACCCTAAATCCAAAATTGTTGAAGAAAACCCTTTTATCTTTCTAACGCTAAACCTAAATTTCTTGAAGGAAAAAATCTCAAAAAATTAAATATTGTCGAATGGAGAGTCCTACATAGTTGAGGTAACAAATTTTTTATTTTTGGATACAATTTTTCTATAAGTTATGTTGTGACGCCCTGCTTCCGATATACACTATACAAGTACTTACAAAAGGTTCCGATCATATATTCGGTTTAAATATGTTAAACCATATCAATACATCTACCACAATAATGCTCAATACAATAACAACTAACCCTTTTATCCCAAGTATTTGAGGTAGGCTAAATAATGCTCAATAATAACAATTAATAAAATTCAATAGGAATTTCACTTTTTATTGATAGGAACAAAGTTTTGATACAGTGAAAAGCAATAGTCAAATTAAATAGGAAATAAAACAACTAAGATTATTCTTTTACTAAAGATAACGAAACCTACAAGAATAAAACAAAGGTAAGCATATCCCTTATTGGGTTTTGGTTTGCTCATCGAAGTACTCCAGATTTTCAACCTGCTCTATCAGATCTACCTCCAAGTCTGAACATGCATATTCAGGTCGTCAAATAACAATAAAAATAATATATGTAAAAATAGTGGGAAAAATATGTAACAGTAATAACTATCTCCAATCATGATAATAGAATAAATCTTAGAAATTATTATATTAATATACAACAATAATATTAATAGTTATAGGTTAAACTTAATGCCATTTAGTATAGTTAGATCTAAAACAATAGTATCTTTATTTAGGACATCATATAATTGTAAAAGCTAACTGATAGGATATTACTATTTTGATTGTCTTCTCTACAGATCTAGAAAAAAGGTCACATAGATTGTTCGGTACTGAATCGGAACTCTGTCAGTCAAACAGGAATAATCTAGTGTGATTCAGTAAATCTCCATATATTCATGATGTGCGAAACATTCAGTTGTACAACATAAGAAGTTTATAGCCAAAAGAGAGTATATTTCTAGTATTTAGTTTCTCTCCCAATCCAATATTATTCAAGTTAATTCATATCTAGATTCTTATTCTCATAGTTTGTATGGATTATATCAGGTGCAATATTTCAATTAAGTTTCTATTAGTTTGTTAATAACATAGTTCAAAGAGTTCATTCGATTTATACTTTATTGAATATATCACAATTGGCTAAATTAAAAATTTACTAATTTGAGACATTATAGATATATATCGCCTAGGTAACTATATAATTGCTAAAAGGTTTTCTGTGCTATGCACATTTTTTAATTATGTAACCACCATACAAGACAATTTTCTTAAATACCGCCATAGGATGATATCACAAACAATGCTTTTCTATGATTATAGATTTTATATGATTCTATCAATATTTTATATCATTCTAAAATCTAGATATACTATTTGATTTAACAAATCTAATAACAAGTACATAAGAAAGATACCAAAATTTCAATAAAACAAACAATAATAATAATTGATGAATTCATATAAGATAGCAAATTAATTTATACGAAATAAATAACACAATTAAATTAAGTATTATGTAGTAGTGAGTCCAAAAATGAACTCACATTGATTTCTTTCACGTTATCCATCGATTAGCATTCACAACGAGCAATCTAGACAAAATTATTATATATTAAAACTAGTTTAACATGAATTTATGTAATTTTTAGAGATTTTCCAACATTTATAAAACACTGAAAAACTAATTGTAAGATAAAATATCCTAACGGATCTTAAATCAATAGATGGGCCTAATCCTTCTTATTTGGTCTATAAGTTGATGAATATTTTTTAACCCATTATGGTTATTGGATAGGGGTGAGCTAATTCTAAAATCCAATAAGATAATTTAACCCAATAAGAAAAGATATAGGTTCACCAACCTCAATCTATGGAGATTCAAGAGGAGGAAGAAGATGAAAATTCTCCAGCGAAACTCCAACAATGAGGGTGGCTCTAGCGACGTCTTAAGTGGCAGCTTCAGCAAGGTGCTCCAATAAGGTGAGAGGGAGAGAAGAATTTTGGAATTTGGAGTATGGATTCTATGGTTGAAATGTGTTAGTGTTTTGATTTAGGAGTTTAAATAGGTTCCAAATTTGGGTTTTAGAATTTGAAATATTTAATTTAATTTAGAGACTTTAATTTCTACAATTGAAAGAGGGAAGTTAAATTAAGGGTTTCATATTTGAATTAATTGGAAAGGTGAAGAGTTGGTATGTTAGAAGTTAAAAGAAGATGAATAGTCAAACCTAGGTTCAAATAATAAGTTAATAGTGAATCTAATAATCTAGTAACGTACTCTAGTGGTTTAGACTTATGACTTTATTGGGTGCATGAGTAGGAGGTTAAGGATCAATTTTTCTTAAAGTCACATTTTTTTAATTTATTTTTATTTAAGTTTTAGATCACAAAAATGAGCTTGGGCTCTATGAGGGAAAAAGATAAGTTCTAGAAATTAAAATTTATTTGGTTTTAGTAAAAATTTTATCTTATAACAATTCATATTTGCATTTACTCTTTTAAGAACTAAGTTATTCAAAATAATATTATCACAACCTGCAGCAGATTTCAACGGTTGAAGTCTGCTTATCTCCAGCCCGTGAACTTAACTGATACTATACTATGATAACACCTAATGTTTCCATGAAGAATTATCTATAGATAATTGAACTGTCACATGCCCTGGAAATGAGAGATGAGGTGTTCGGAAATGATTGAAGTTGTTGAATAGGAGGATCATCTATCAATGCATCTTCACATACCACGAACTACGAGATCAACCCTTTCATTATGTGGTAATGGAGGGATCGTACCATTCAAGCCTTTTTCCATGCTTTTCTCGAGTATCAAATCAATTCTTTTTTGAATTTCTATCTGTGTATTAGGATTATACTAAAAAATACATTGCATGGATGCGGGTAATTACATTCAACCACCTACAATAAAGAAATTTAATAAAGCAAAACAAGGAAATACTTTTTTTACCTGATTTGGACTAAGAGTATCAGTCCCTTCTTGCTCGTGATCAGTCGGTTTATTATTTTTTGATAGCTTATCACCAATCTTGTTAATTGAGCTCGAACTCGATCTACGGAATAAGCAAGTCATCATCTTAAGAAAGAAATGAAATTGGAACCAATGAAGGGTTATAGAAAATATAATTCTAAAATAAGAGTTGATATCAAAAGATAAATATTTAATTCTTATTTAGGATAGAAATCTTTAGTTACTAGAGAATTCAAATATGGATCAAAACGAATAGGTCACTGGCTAGGAATAAAATAAGTGACAATCAAAAAGTCAAAGGAATAGGATTTAAAGATTTCAAAGAGTATTATTAGAAATACGTGGCAAAGTTTTATACCAGGATCCAAATTAATTCAATTTACACGAAATGATTTGAGAAACCTAGACTATGATACCACTAGAATACATGTTACGCCCCACTTTCGAACAGTATACAGGTACGTTTAAAAGGTATCGGCAATATATTTGGTTTGAATATACTAAAGCTTTCGGTAAAATAAGAAATTTGTAATTAGCTATGGATTCCTTCCCAAAACTGGCTAGCTATGAATACTTTATATCAATGTTGAAAATAACTCGTTATGAAACTAATTATATTGTGTTATGAAACCTTACGGAACCCCAACGCTACGTAACAACTGAAAATAACTCAGTACACCATAACAATACATTTTTTATGTTATTTTTCGTTATATTATATAACGTTACTTGGAATTACGTTATATTACGTTATTTACAATTAATTTTTTTATAATTTCAATATTATTGTTGATTATTATTTTGATTATTAGTGAATTGCTTAAATTTTCTTACTTGATTAGTTGTTGGCTCGTTTGATTATTTGTGGAATTACTACCTTACTAATTTGCGATTGTTTCCTTATTTGCTTGTTGCAATTCCTCTCTGGTTGCTAAAATATCTTATATATTGATTCTATTGAATTTTTAACTGAACTGAAATCAACAATTATAAATATAAATTGAACATTACAAAATATAAATTCTAATAATAATAATAATTGAAATAAACAACTAGAATCTTGTTTTCTTGTTTCGATTATGCTATAATTACGGTTGCAGACTTAACATAATTTATAAAGATAAATGTGAAAATTATTGTAAAACTTAATATAAAATTAGAATAAATTATGTATTACAAAATGGTTGTATATTCTTTTTTTAGATATTTTAAATTTATTTTTCAATTTATAAAAATTATTTTATATAATTTTATATTTATTTTTATTAAATAAATAGAAAATTGCATAATCTACGTTATGTGTTACGATATATGCGACATAACCTAACAGAGGCAAAACGTTACATTACCGTTATCGCTATTTTAAACATTACTTTATATATTCATGAGAGTAATTATAAATGACATTAACTTTCTCATATCTGATGTGAGACTATCCAATCTCAGGTATTACATATTTGGTTTTATATTTTTTTAAAATATGGATCTACTAGACATCGAAAGTATATGAGCAAATTAATTCTGAGCAAAAACTTTTTGCACGGATGCTTTTGGCCAAACGTGTTTCTTTTGAAGAGGGGATTGCAAGGGAGAGGGAAATCCCTCGACAGGGTCAATTAGAAACTACAATCACATGTAATTAATCGCATCGAAATAAACATCTGTGTTAAAATTAAAAGATTAAAAATGTCAGCAAACATAAAAAACCAGCGCAATCACATACCAGATCAGTAGACGACAATCATTTGTAGCTGGTTTTCCTCTATAAGTGCAAGGTTGGTAAACAGAACCACCAGAAACCACCAAATTCGGGTCAAAACTACTGGAGCCAGCAGGCTTTCCCAACTTGATGAATCCAGTTCAGTCTACAACACTGCCCAATTCCAAGTCACGAAGTACAATAACAAAACAATTTTATTTGGCGTCCAAAACATGTGCATACAGTGTGGTGTTGCTTGTCGATGCAATTGAGATCTTTGTAATACTCCGTCTCAACGTACTCCACTTCCTCCACCGTTCCAAACCAACCTCTACTTAAAATTCAACAATAATTATTAATTAATCAATTTTCAAATCAAACCAGAAGTATTCGGTAGGCGCCATGGGGAGAGGTCCCGAGAGAGAGCGAAGCTACAGGGATTTCTGATAGAGAAAGATGGGGAAGAGAGAGATGGTAACGGTTCCTGATAAAGAGAGAGGATGAGAGACAGAAGGTTGGGATGGGGATATAGTTAGTAAATTTAGAAGGGTAATATTGAAATAATAATGTGGGTATACTTGGTAAATTAGTTAAAATTAGAAAGCATTAGAAGTGTACTTAGCAGGTGGGTAAACTTAGTAAAAAAATGGGTGCAAATAGCAACACCCCAAGTTGACCGCCAGGCTGATCGGGCTACCCCCAGGCCGCGCTCGGGTCCAGGCCACCTTCGGCGAAGCTCAGGCGAGCCTAGCCTGGCCCGATTTATTAATTTAAATGTTAAACAAAGTTTAATTCTTACGGCATTTGATATTTACCTTATTTTTTTCGTAATCTTCCTTAATTACAATTCTAATTTTATCTGTTATTTAGATTTTAATCATGTCAAATCAAGTTTGTCATTTATTTTTAAATACTTACTATATAAATAATTTGTTGTTTTCAAAACAAAAAAATTTTTTGTTTTTTGTTTAGCAAGTCAAATTAGACAATGATTAACATAATTATTTCACTTATGTTTAACTAGGAAGAAATTTATGTTCATATGCATACAAGATCAACCAAAAATAGACTTTCCATTACAATTTATAACAAAATAATTTCTCATAACAATTTCAAATAAAATAATTTTCCACAATAATTTTTAATAAAATAATTTTCCATTATAATTTATAATAACAAATATCATAATCAATCAAAATTGACTTTTCATAAAAAATATCTTAATTGAAAAATTAACTTTCATAACAATTATGTGAAAATTATATAAGAATATTCCTAATAAAAATAATAAATTATTAACCTTTCTTGAAATAAAATTGCAATTTAATAAGCATTAAAAACTTTATTTTTACAAAAAAAAAAAAATTGCATGTATATTGTCATATTTTTTATTGATTTTATAATTTTTTAATTTTTCCTAAATATGATTTTTAAAAATTTTCATTTAAAAAATAATTTCTTAATAAACTGGGCCCGGTGATTTAAATATCGGCCGCAATATCGATATTGCGGCCGATACTGTATTTTTAATACAAAAAGCAACGATATAAGCAGTTTTATAGCGTCTAACGTTTTTGAAAGAATAATGACGCAATGTCTGGTTCAAGCCGATAATATCGGATGCAAAATAACGGCCGATTTTACCCAAAATTAGTTGAGTTTAATTTGAAACTTTTAAACTCATGGTTTTACTTGCATGTTGTTTGGATTATCAGTTTATGATTTTAATATGGACTTATAGACACGATATGAATATGTGATATTTAATTATTTATACTTCTCCTTTCATTGTGTAAAATTATATATATATATATATATATATATATATATATATATATATATATATATATATATATATATATATATATATATATATATATATCAGTTATACAAATTATACAATTGGCTAGCGTTATGGATTCATTAGTTTAATATAAATTGTTGAGATTAGTATATTATAAACTTATATATATGATGCTTTATGTAGCTTTTTATAATGTATGTATGAATTACTTTGTTCATATTTATTTTTTATGATATATGCATATATATTTACATTCTGATATTGATATCCGATATTTTAAAAATGTCACCGATATTTCCCCAATAATGATAACCGCTATACAATTTTCTAATTCGATATATCCGCTATAACCGATTTTTAAATCCTTGACTGGGCCTGTCCGTGTTTGGCCTAGCCTGAACCCACGTCCAGCCCACCCAGTCCAAGCCCAGGCAAGGAGTCAAGCACTCCAATCGACCCGTTTGGAGAGGTCTATATTAAATGCAGTAATTATTTTGTTCGTCACACATTCATCACCAACTAAGAGAGTAATGTAACAATAAATATGATTATAATAAAAAAAACTTAAGTTGCCTAACTCAGTCTCTAACCTCAAGCATTTCCATTTATCTAATTTATCTCCATGAAAGAGTAATAATAGACATTATCAAGATATCAAGTATAAGCATTTATACGGCTACAATGCCAAGATTTCAAGAAACAAAAATGACATCCAAGATGCAAGAATTTGGTTTCGAGTTTCATAACCCTCTTGAAGACACGTTTAATTTGTTAGCCTTTATATATAGGTCTATAATAATGGCTGCTACAGTTCCAATTACTAAATATATTGTATGCCAACATATGCCTTGTCAAGCTATGAGCTACCTATAACATAGCATATGCCTTGTGACATATATTGCATGTCATGTATATAACCCAATTATTAAATATATTGCACGTCATGCATACAAAGCATGTGCCTTCCAAGCTATGAGCCACCAGTAACATAGCATATGCCTAGAGATATATATTGCATGTCATGTATACAACCTTAAAGACTCATATGGTTAATGAGTACAACAAATTCCTGCATAAAGTTGTTTACATTAATTTTTTCATTATTTTCTGATTTTCTTTATATGCCTACTAATCATCATTGGTGGCCCAATCTACAATGTTACTTGGTAATAACAGAGCATTTGGTTTACTGGCGATCTAATGATTTGCAAGCTGTTTGGATAAATGCAATGGGAGCTGCATGCAGCTCTAACAGTGGCAAAACACAGTGTTGCCATTTGTTTTGCTGCAGCCGGATCTAAGGAACTGTTTGGACAATGCAGTTGGAGCTGCCTGCTGCTTTAACTGTATCAAAACACAGCCTTGTTATTTGTTTTGCTGTAGTTGGGAGTTGCATGCAGCTCCAACTGCAGCAGCAAGAGCCGCATTTGGCTCCTTTTTACTGAAGTTGGAGCTGTGGCTACAGGAGTTGGAACTTGAAACTTTTTTAAAAACGTTGGTTTAGTTCCCACATCAGCCTTTAGCATCATCTCCGCAATAAAAGTTGCATCATTGTGTCCACCAAACAGCTTTGCTCAGTTTACTGCAGCTAATATTGCATTTTTTACATTGTCACCAACGTTTAAAATAACGATAACGTTAACGTAACGTTTTTTTTTTTTATTAGGTTATGTAGCAAATAACGTAACGCTTAACGTAGATTACGCAATTTTCTATTATTTAATTAAAATAAATATTAAACTGCATTTAATAATTTTCACAAATAAGTAAATAAATCTTAAAAATTATATAAAATACTGTAAAATCAATATAAAAGCATAGAAAAATTATAAAATTTCACAACAAACATCACAATAATTTTTTAAGTTATACAAAACACAATATTGTTTTTCCTCCATCTAATCTATAATAACAAGATCATCCTCCTCCAAAATATATTTTGCATCTTCCGGATCGATATCATCTCCCGTCTCATCAAAAGTATCACCAGTTGCTTTTCCTTTATCTGAAGAAGATGCTACACAAGAAATATACAAATTAAGATATTATTAGATACTCAAATCACGATAGTATTCATTTAAGAATATTAAATTGTTAAAATTGGATAACTTACAACTATCGACCCTTCGTTTCTTTGTTGGGGTTTCAGTTTCATCTTGCTTGTCTCCCATATTTACAATGGATAGAAGAACATTTTGATTGCTATTAATTGCAGTGACTTCTAAGAAATCATTCGTTCTTGGAACTGAATCGTCATCAGTAGGCTCATCTAGCAATCCAAGATCTTCTGGGAGATAAGGCTGTTCACTCTCAACTAGCCATTCATCATCTGGTGTCGCCTCATCAATCAAAATTGGATCCAAATTCATTCTCTTCCTTCGAATATTTCTCTCTCTAAGCTTAATATTGTACATGACGTACACAAGAGAATGAAGGCGTTCTTGCTCCAAGCGACATCTTTTTTTTAATGCACCTTAAACGAAGTTGTAAATTGTTATATGAGCATAATGATAAATAAAGTACTTGAAAATAATATATTAAATTTTTAAAATTCATACTTGTTCAAAAGTGCTCCAATTGCGTTCACATCCAGAAGCACTAGTCGTAAGTGAGAGGATTCGAATTGCAAATTTTTGGAGTGTGGGAGCATTCTCTTCAAATTTTTCCCACCAGGCAGCTAAAATAGATAAATAATTTTGGTGTTAAAAAATGCAAAAAAAAAACTTAATGATATATCTAGCAATAGAACTCTAGGAATGGAAACAATAAATTAAGATATACCAGGACTTCGAGCATTCATAGTCATTTGAGCTAGTGGGGATCCAAATTCTCCAAACTTCTGTTTATACTGATCCAGCTCCACATCAGCTTGTGCATACTCATTGAGATCGGGGATCATTCGTTGCATGCATTCACGATGGCCTCTTCTAACCTCAGGAACATTAGAAAATCTATCACTGTAGAAGTATTTAAGATTTAGAAAGTAAGCTGCTGCGTGGAGGGGCCTATGTAACATGCCTGTCCACCTCTTATCAATCAAATTCCAGTATGGCATGTATTTCCTCTTACTGCCCCCACAGACATCGGCAATTTTCTCTTTACAACTGTCAAGCATCTCATATAAAAAAGGCATGGAAGGCCTCACATTCGAATCAACCTCTCGCAGCACGTAGACCAGTGGCAGTGTGGTGCTAAAGCAAAAGAGAACTCAGCCCCAGAAACTTCTGCTAGATAGCACTGCCTTCTTTGCCTTCACTGCATTCGGTTTCTTCGCCCAAGCACTCTTGGTGAAATTATCAGAAACAAACAACTTCCTCAATGGCTGCCTTAATTTATAGAGCTTTTGTAAAGTCAAGAATGACGTAGCAAATCGAGTGATTGCCGGTCTTAGCAGTTCCTTTCCCTTCGTGTATGTCCGCATCAAACTCAAAACCCAGCCATGATTATATATAAATTGGATGATCCCCTTTGCTGTTTCAAGAGTTTCCTTATGGATCTTCATCTTGCCTATATCCTCCAGCATCAGATCAATACAATGTGCTGCACAAAGAGTCCAGTAAAGTCGTTTTCGTGAATCCATAAGTTTTGTGCCCGCATTGACATACGAAGCATGATTGTCTGTAATCACTTGAACAACATTATTCTCTCCAATCTCCTCAACTATCTTATCAAGACAGTCCCATAAGTAATCTCCTGTCTTGAGCTGAGCAGATGCATCAATGGACTTGTAAAAAAAAGTCCCCTCTGGTGAATTCACAAGAAAGTTTATTAAACTTCTGCTCTTCCTGTCAGTCCACCCATCTAACATCACTGTACAACCGTACTTCTCCCAATCCGCCATGTGCTTCTCCTTAATCTTGTCAATATCTTCAACCTCAGCCTTAAGAACCCGTGTCCTTATCTCGTACGGAGATGGTTGTTTCAAACCAAATCCGAAATTCCCAACTGCTTCGATCATCTCCTTCCAATAAGGACTATTCAAGATATTAAATGACAGTCCATTTGCATAGATACATCTCCCTATTTTTCTAACACAGTCTTCTCTTGCTTCCTTTAAAGTTGTCTCCAACGTGGATTGTCGGGCTTTAAGATTAATAAATTTATTCATTGCTCCTAAAGTTCGAGGTTGAGTATTGCTACCGGCGGCGCTTTCAAGCTATTCGCTTACCAATTCAGTGTCTGGTTCCCCCATTCTACCAATTTCACGGCTTCGAGATGTCTTTTTCTTCTTTTCCACTTCTGAAGACTTTAAAATATCTTTACATGTTTTCTTTATATCTTGCGGGACTCGTTCACACATTTTCACCCCATGTCTCGTACCGGCCAAAAGATATTTAAGCCGGGTGATTCCAGCAGTAATGTGATGATTACAGAATTTGCAGTATAAATAATTTGGAGGTTCCCCTTCCTTGTGAATCCTCCATTCTCTGGCTGGATCAAAATTTTTTGACATTATTCAATCTACACAAACATACCAATAATTCAAATATTAAATTATTTGAGAATCAACAATTAATTCAATAATTCAAAGCCCATTTTCTTTTACATTAATCCAATTTGCACAGTGCAACCGAATACAAAAATCCCATGCAAAAGTTTTTCTACAATATGTTTTCTATACCAAAACCCTGCAGCAAACCTATTTTCTACAATCTATTTTCTTTACATTAACCCTATGTAAAAACCCAATTTGCACAGTGCAAGCTTTCCAATCCATTTTCTACAACAATTACTTCAAACCCTATGCAAAATTGCAATAAACATACACTGTTGCAGGCTTGCAGTAGCTGCAACAGTACACATTGCACAGTGAATACTAAACAACAATACAATTAACATCAAGATAATTCACATATTTGTTGAACCAAGTAATCTAATTAATAGTCCAATTCCAATGTAAAAATAACAGTCCAATTAGCATGATAATCCAATTAAAAGTCCAATGTAAAATTGAAAAAAATCCAAGTAATCAAACAATGCAAATAATCAAGCAATGAATAATCCAACATTATAGAATTAATTCAATTAAGTATTTATAACTAATTTTAAGAAAATTAGATTGGAAATCTTACCTCTGTTGAACTTCAAAGCATCAGGGCGTCAGGAAGCGAGAGGGGGAGCCGGAGGGCGAGAGCTTCAGGAAGCTTCAGCGTCGAGGGCAAGAGGGTCGGAGAAGCGTCGAGAGCTTCAGCGTCGGAGAGCTTCAGGAGCAAGAGCCGGAGCCAGAGCAATGAGGTCGGAGAAGCGTCGAGAGCTTCAGCGTCGGAGAGATTCAGGAGCAGGAGCAGGAGCCGGAGCCGGAGCAATGAGATCGGAGAAGCGTCGAGAGCTTCAGCGTCGGAGAGCTTCAGGAGCAGGAGCCGGAGCCGGAGCAATGAGGTCGGTGAAGCGTCGAGAGCTTCAGCGTCGGAGAGATTCAGGAGCAGGAGCCGGAGCCGGAGCCGGAGCCGGAGCAATGAGGTCGGAGAAGCGTCGAGAGCTTCAGTGTCGGAGAGCTTCAGGAGCAGGAGCCGGAGCCGGAGCAATGAGGTCGGAGAAGCGTCGAATCTTCGATCAATCGAAGATTCTGAGAAAGCTGATGGGTTAGGAGGTTAATTTGAGAGTCTCGTCAGCGATTTGAAGACGGATCGGCGGTGGAGAGGGGGATGGGAGAGGGGGAGAGAGCTCCGGTGAGAAATCACTCGGGTGGGAGAGAAAGAACGATGGATTTTAGGGTTAGGGTTTTTTTTTTCGACCCGATATTTATAGGATTTGAAGTGGGAAAATAACGTACGTTACGTTACGAAAAAACGTAACGTAACGTACGTTTTAAAAAAAAAACAGTGCGCTCCACAACGGGGCGTTATTTCACCCCGTTACGGAGCGATTTTTCCCTGTTACGCTCCGTAACGCGTTCGCGTTTTTTTCAACACTGATTGTCACCTACATCAATCCCAATCAACTGAAATCAATAACCCGAAACTCCAAATTCAGCCAACCAAACAACTTGCAGGCTTTCCAATTGCATGAATAAAACTTCCATGTAATAGTTGTCACAGAATTGGGTGACAGATGAAATTGCTGATCCTCCTAGTAATAGTTCGCATTAACCATCCAACAGGGAACATCTAATGAACATCAACTGGTAATTTATTTATCAATATAAATTCTGCAAATGAATTGTTTGATGGAATGTAAGTTAAGACACAATCTATAGTAGGTCAAAACTCAACTATTACTGTTCCTGGTTCAATATTCCCAGAATTTATCTCAACTTATACTAAAACAAATGCAGTATTTCTAGAATATCATATGGAGATAAATATATCTCAACTAATACTGTTCTTGGTTCAATATTCACAGAATTTATCTCAACTTATACTAAATCAAAGGCAGGCTTTCTGAAATATCATATGGAGTTAAATATATAATTTCAACAAAAAACAATGTTTATACAAAATATATACTCAAAAAAAAAAAAAAAACCTTTGTTGATTCATGTCCCAAGCTAAACACTTAATTATTACTAAGTGGAGCCTAACACTCCCTTAAACACTCACAATAGGATCAAACAAAGCCAACTAATCTATGCAACATTCATAGTACTAGCCAATTCCTCTTAACCAGATCAAAAAAGGTCAAAAGCACATAGACCATATCTCTTTAATCTAATGAGAACTTAGTCTTCGAAGAAACATAACATTTTGTTAATTGGATACCTCGTAGAAATGTAAATTTTTATAACGTTAATAAAACCGACAAGGTTCTTCATTCTATAGTTGAAGATATCCAGCACGATGCTAGGTTGTAATTGTGGTTGTGTCACTAGCCTTCAAAATGACCATTAGAGTAGAGTCCATAGGAAAGGCCATTTTAGCAATGCCCCCATGTCCTTGTAGTCCTGTCAAATTTCATGTTTCCAGTTGAACCCACCGATAAGTGGCACCAACCAGGCCTAATTAGATTCCATCTACTAAGTCCATATATTCTTTCCTCACAGATTTTGTTATTAGTTGTTGTCAGTTCAATAGAAGTGGTTCCCACTTCCTACCCTATAGACATATGTACATATCTCAAACGAGAGACGTTAAGAATGGAAATGTTATGACATCTAAACCATAAGCCATTCAGAGATTTTCATATGTATACCAATGAACTACCCCCCACCCCACCTATTAAAGAAGAAGGAGCCTCCCCAAACAGCATTAACTTTGACTAATAGAAAAAGAAAAAGAAAAGGAGGGGAAAAAGCAAAAGCAAAAACAAAAACAAAGAACATTATCCCTAGTTTTGGATGAGCTACATGAATCATTTCCACCATCTCCTCCATTAAATTAAAATTAAATATAATTCTTCTTTTCCTTAATCCAGTTTCATTTGAGTTAACTAACTTCTTAATCAAGTAATCATTATCCCATTGCCTTTCACCAGCCTCAATATTTTCACTTGACTCTAAATCATTTATTTTGGAACATTAAAGCATGTTGTCATTTGGACCTATGTTAGGTACCTCAAAAGAACCTTTTCTTCAGCTTCATGGGTATTTTGCAATTAGAATATACGTTAAATACTTCTAATGTAGTTCTACTGGATTGACTACATTCTCGAGCATCACAAACCCTGATATAATAGATCATTTGTTGAATCATTGAGCAAAGGATTTGCACCCACAATGGTCTCTGTATAGAAATGAAACTTACATTAATCATTTCATTGCACTAGATATTTTCAGTTGAATATAAAGTCAAAATGTCTAGCTAGAAGAGTGCTTTCTAGAATGAGGAAAAGCAAAAAAGAATTTATCTCAAAAGGCTGTAACAACCTCTACTTTAATAATGACCCACTCTCTCAGCAAAAAAGAATTTACCTCAAGAGAAATTATCCATCCATTGCACTGTCCTTGTATCATAACAAGTTTGGTAAGATAGGCATCAATTTCAAGATTCTAATGGACAAACTGGGAGTTGGTTTCAGGGACACTGCCTCTAAAATTTTCCTGGCTTGTGTTACAAAACTATATTGACTTATGTCTCGACCAAAAGATAAGAAGAACCAAAAAAGAAAAAAAAAAGATAATTTACGCTTTGCTTTGACGTTATGAAACATAAATTGTAGTATGGATTCAATTAGACCCAAACCCATTCTCAGGACACGTTTTCAGCTAAGTCTAGAGAATGAGTGGTGAAGAACTCCATGGGGACAAGGAGGTTAAGTTGTCATATCATGTCAATTGGAGTATTTGGGAAAATTTTGTTCTCTATGTTACAGTTCAATAGATGGATTTAGAGCTATTGGATAGTGAGAGCCTGAGGTTTAGAATGAGGTTTCTTCTTACTGGTTATAAATCCAGCAACAAAGACAAAAAGAGAAATAAGAAGAAGAGAAAATGATAACCACACACTCATATGCCTTTCCATTCTATTAAGCAATACATAAAAACTAACAGTTAAGATTTTAAACATGTGGCTACATCATTTGCAAGGTGTGATTAGCATATTTCACTTAAAATTGAGTGAAATTAGGTTTTATTCTTGATCATTCATTCAAGGATGTAATATTGGATATCGGGATTGTATCGGATGGGTTCTTTCCATATTGGATAACGGATATTAGACGAGATTATCGGGACATGGGTTCTTATCAGACATCTATATCAAACATTATATATACACATCAAATATATAAATTTGATATTTTAGAGGTTATTTAATTTTATCTATCTGACTACTATGACATAATATATATAAATATATTCAAGGACATGTCATATATTCAAGCATAACTCTATAAAATAAACCATAGAATAAATTCAACTAAAATATAAAACATAGATTATAGAAATACTTGATATTCAAGTATGGTTGGGATAGTAGTTTAAGCATATTGGTTGCAATAATAATTAACGATGAGAATGACAATAATAGCAAAGACATTAATAGTAACAGAACAAGTAAAAGACTTAAAAATAGAAGAAATTGAAAAAGAAGAATACCTTAAATAAAGTTTTAGCTTTGACTAATACTAAAATAAGTTCCACAAGAGATCTCTAGTTGTTAGCTATTAGCACGTTTAAGTGATTCTATCTCTCAAGTTTGTATGACAGCAATTCAAAAATCTAATTGATTTAATTAGATATGAAAGAATTTGAGTTTTTCTTACACATAGAAATGATATTGGGTATGAATATCAAACTTATTTCTAAGTTTAAAACTCAAATAAAAAAATAAACCATATTGGCCAATATATCAAGTAACATACCAGGCCTACATATCGTGATATAGTAAAAGTTGACCGATACACACACACAAAACGCTATTGACCCATTTTTTTTAATGTATCGGCCTGACCTAAAAAAATGATATATCGAGGGATATATCGGCCATATGAGAGACATTTAGAACAATGCATCCATACACAGACCAACATCCGCATCTTGCTTTTCATTCTTATAGAAATTGACCCAACTCAAGAGCCAAGGTTCTACATTCCTGTTTCTATACTCTATTGATTGTTTAACTCTCATATGTAGGACACTTCCAATAACAAAAACTAGCATGTCCAACATTCCCGATTATGTCCTCTCTTGTCTGCACTTACAAATGTGAAACTTACTATCCACCTTAAATATAATATATATTTAACACCTAATTGTTTCGTAGATTGTTTTAATAAAATTAAGTCACTTCATACATGAATATTGTCCAATACACATCTATTTAGTTAAAAAGTCAAATAGACATATCATAAATCAAGATAAAAATAAATGGCCGTGACCTTATGTCTTATTTTGGACAATTGCAACATCTAGTATGTCCATGTTAACTAATTGTAGCTTTTTGATATGTGAATTATGTTGAAGTATACAATTGTAAGGGTGTGGAATCACAGTAGTATGCTTAAGGCTATATTCAGTTTGATAGAAAATGAATTTAAAGAAAAAATGGGAAAAGAAAGAGAAAAGAAACGGAAAAGGAAACAGAAATAGCACTCTCTTTGTTGTTCGGCCCAAAGAAAAACTAAAACTAAAAAGAACATGTAAAAAAGAAAAATAATAAGCTATTGTATCGCTTTATTCCACACATCCGTATCAACTCGGGAGTCCGGATAGTAATACAAACGGATACTGAGTAAATTAAGTTATATTTTTCAATCTAGTCATCATTTCAAATTCCGCAAAGCAGTAACCTCTTATCTTATTATTTTGAATTTTTTGATATTTTTTTAATTATTCCAGATCGGCCGTTTTTCAAGCAAATAACCATTAAAATAATCAAATTAAATCATAAATTCCAATTTTAACTTCCCACCAATTCCAAATTTATCTCTAGAAGCCCAGCAGCTATCCTTGACCAAATTTGAATAGAAATTGACCCAATAGCAAACTTGTAACTAAGATGATGTTTAAGAGTTTTTAATATAGTAGCATACTCACCTTCTAGCAATAGTTTGACCCATTAGATAAATTCAAAAAAATCTAAGAAAAATCAAACTTCTTCCGCATGTCCTCTTTATTTTCTCTTCAGACCTTCAACACTAATTCCCTCTCTCCATTTCTCTCAAATAAATCACCAAATATTCAGCCTGAGAGTGAACTGAAAATCCACTATATTATTCTAAGAGATTTGTTTTTGGGTTTACGCTTTTCAAATCAATTCTAAACTTCGCCACCAACATGAAAAAACAATTTCAAGCACCTGCCCTTATTTCTTAGTATGTCTTGGGGAATTTCTCCACTTTTATAGAGCAATCACATCAGTATCAGTTCTTTTCTAATTAGGATTCAACAAAAACCAAGAATACACTCTCAAATTCTTTAAACTTGTGCTTTCTTAATGTAATTTCCTTTCTTATGATACAAAATGTATTATTAATCCAATTTCATAATTATGAATGCCCAAACTTGTATGCAACTCGGTTTCATTGCACGTGTCACACCTTGTATGTTATATGTGTACAAATCTTATCACTGTGCAGAATTATGCAACAATCTATTGTAGAACTGTCATAACTTTTTCATTTTAACTCCGATTGATCCCATTTCAGTGTCATTAGAAAGATGATTCATTAACTATAATTCCTTCAACTACAACGGATCCTAATTTAGCCATCTATCTATCCAAAAATAACTTGGAACTTCATCCCTCTCTGCTATACCAGGTCAGCAGTTCAGCAACACCATGCCCATGGTAAAATGACCATAACTTCTATTTTAGAACTCCAATTGAGCTCATTCAAGGTACATTAGAAAACAAATTGAATAATCTACAATTGTCCAAAATTTTAAACTCTAATTAATTTTTTATCCTGATCAAATCAAATTTGGAAATTCACTTGTTACTGCTGCATTTCCATGGCAGCAGGTCCATGGTAAATTAGCCATAACTTTTGTTATATAATTCTAATTGAGTTCATTCAAGATTCATTAGAAAGATAATTGAATTTTCTACAACTATACCAAATCTTAGCATCTAATTTCATTTAGCATTTAGTGCTAGTCAAACAAGACCTAGAAGTCTAACATGTCCACTGAGTTGCAGCAATATAGGCACATGTATTATATCCGTGCATATACCTCTTGATTTATGATATGATACTCATATATACATATTTAATCTCTCTTATTATTATATGTACAAGGTAAGTTCAGACATGTCATAACTCATGTCTAGACACACATGCTATAACCGTGCATATACCACTTGATTTAAAATATGATATACCTACATGCATATCGTTTATGCATGATATTACTTGTACATGTTATTCTTCCTTGAAATTGATACCTCGCACATGTGAACATATTCTATAACTCTTGCACCTACCAGAATCACTCTTGTACTTACCAGTATTGCCATGCGTGTCATTTCATATTCACATGGTTATTGATACATGCATCCTATTACATGTCACATTAATACACTGACTCAACATATACTACATTGTGAGTATAAGGGAAATGAATGGTGAAATGAAATATGTATTGTGGAAGTTTGTATCACGCCTAGCAGCAGCCAGTTCGTGTGATAACCGGGTGTGTAGCTGTGGTACCGGGTATGCACGGTACACTTTTGAAACACGTGATTACTCGCACCATTCAGTTCCAAACTATTATGATAGAATTTTTCATGTCATATTATGCATACCATGTACTACAGGATTCTTATTATATTTGGCATACTTTGTTGCTTGAATCCATGTACATCATGATTCATATTATATTTAGTATACTTTAATCATATTACATTTTGCAAAATATGTAATTCATGATCCAAATTATATTTTGCATACGTTATACTTCTTGATTCATTCGTATACATCTTTTATATTGTTTCAACTAACATGTCACACTGATATGCTTTCTATAGTATTGCATGAGTTTAGCTTTTTATTCTTGTATGGATTCTGACTCCTGGGATAATAACACTCTGGTCTACCAACCGTGATTGCAGCAACCGAGGAGGAGGATCAACTCTTCGAGGATCCATATTTTCAAGAATAGGTCGAGTGCTAGTATCCAGTTCCTTATAGAATTTTCAACATTTTTGTGTACTTATCATTTTGACTTGTACGTACATATATATCATACTTCCTAGGTTTGTTCATGATATCCAGACACTCTTGTATATATTCAGTACTTATATTACTCTGTTTAGATATTGTACTTGACTCTACATGAGCAACCTTTTGATATACATGTTGCTTATCATTTTGGATATTGCTATATTTATAACTGTGATATTGTGGTAGATAAATTCAAACATATGGGATATATCTCAAATTTATACACTTCCATATCTCTTATTTGTGATTGTTTGAAAGAGAAAACAAAAGGTCCGTGCACTCCGGTACTGAGAGTCCGCCCATCCAACCCATTATTGGGACACACTCAAGCCCAGTGTGACTTAGGGTGTCACACAAATAAATTTAAAAAAAATTAAAAAACTTTGTTCCAAACTCCCCTGCCATAGCCCATATAGTAGTAATACTAAATAACATTTTCTACAATTTCCTTGGATAGAGAAAATTTTAAATCATATATTCTCTCACTTTCTTTCCTTTTAAAATTTTCTCAAACCAAACAATAGAAAATATTTTCATTTCTTATCGTTCATTTTCCTTCAAACCAAACAACACATAAGTAAGCATAACTTAATCAAGCGAAATCAGTCTAGGATCCACTGTTCTAAAAAACGCCCTATGTGCGCCCGCATAGGCGTTTTCGCCACTGAAACGCATAGAAAAAGCAAAATACGCCTAATTATGCGGACAAACGGGTTATCGGGTTTCGAACGTTAAAAATTCGCCCGGCCCGCACCCAAAACCCGACCCGTACCCGCAACCCATTACTTATTTCCCTTTCTCTTCGATTCGATGATTTCTCTCCCGATTCGAGCTCCCGAGCCCAGCGGGAAAAAAAAACTCTAATTCTCTGATCGCCCCTTCCCCCCTCCGATCTCACCGACGACCCGACAACATCTCCTCCGGCGGCTGTGGTTCTCAAGGCGAGCTCTCCAGCAGCGGCGACGACAATGCAGGTAAATTTTTTTTCAGTTAGGATTTTGAATTTCTTTAGAGTTTCAATATTTTTTTTGGGTATTATTCTTCTTAAATATTTTTTATGATTATTTTGACTAAACTGGGTTGATTTTAGAGTTTAAATTTTTTGGTGAAAGAAAATATTCGGAAAAATTAGGGCTAGGGTTTTATTTGTGGAAAATTAGAGTTAGGATTTTTTTTGTGTTAACTGTTAACTGAGTAGAATTTAGGGTTTGAGTTATTTTGAAAAAGGGGGAGATTCAGCCACTGCATTATTTTGATTTTTCACCTCCATTAGCCACTTTTTTGTTTTTTGTTCTTCACCTTCATCGATGACCACTTCTGCAGCACAAACATCAATAATTTGAAATAATAACTGAATTCTTTTGAAATAATTCTGCAACACAAACTTTTAGGGGAGTTTCTTTTGATAAAGAAGTTGAATTTTGCTTAAAATTTGTTGGATTTAGTTATTAATGAGTAATGTACAGTTTAGTGACTTGATTAGCAATTTAATTTCTATTTGTACTTGATTATTAGTATGTATGTACAGTAATTGCTGAACAATTTAGAAAAAAATTTCAAACTTATGTGAACACAAATTTTTATGATCAATTTTAATTGCTTCAATACTTGATTATTTCTATATCCAAACCGTACATGCATCTTGAATTTTTGAAATTTCACAAGTCCCCGAGCTGAAACTTATCATACACATCTTGTATTAGCAGTATGTTGATTATTGTCATATGTTCATTGTAATTTGTAATTTTGTACATGCATCTTGTAATTTTGTAATTTGTAATTGGATTATAGCCAATTATCTTCATTTTACATGCTTACAGTTATTATTTATAATTTTTAGAGTTTTATAACACTTAATATATCTAGTTTTATAATTATTATATTAATATATATTAAAATATTAATATTCCGCATAATCGGCGCGTAATCCGATTATGCATTATGCGGCCCTAGACCGCACGCATACTGAAAACGCATTTTAGAACATTCCTAGGATCCACTTCATACACGATGGAAACAAATAAAGACATGTATCTGCTGAGAGATTCTATTTTGATTTTACTGTAGGGAAAATAAAGACCTGCATCTGCTGAGATATTATATTGATTTCATGTTGATTTGATTTTATTGTTAGGAATTTTATTAGATTTTGATTGTTTAAATGCACGTGTGGTGCATGTATTTAGTTTCCTATTAGTAAGACTTTTAAGATCATGATATGTTATTAAAATTTTAAATCCTAACATATTAATTTGCTATTATTTTTTAAGTCTATATTCGTAAATTCGTTGAAAGTGGGCATGATTTTGCCTGGGTGCTAAGGCCTAAACTCTAAATTGTTTTTCTCCATATCCACCAATATTTTTGAACTCTACCATCAAACCCTAATTTCCCTTTCATAAACCCTACTTAGTTTGCATCAACACCTTCATAAAATAAACCTAAAAGTAACACAAAAATCAAGAAATAGAAACTGATCTAAGAAGAGTTAGCTGAGCTAGAGTCAGGTTTTAGTGTAGTGTTCATCCACTGATTAACCAAGCTTAGCATTTACACTCTCATCTTATGCAAGCAAACATATAGAAATGTAATGAAAGTTCAACAACCACCCAAATATATAGGGGCAAAAATGAAGGCTGCACCTTAGATATAGGCCGGATCAGCAACCAATAGCACATTGCTTCACACCCAATCCACCCTATCCAACATGCTTAACTTCTCGTTCGCCGAGGGCGATGTCCATCCCCTCAAAATTTTGTCCAGCACCAAATGCCTCAATGAATTGCAATGTGACAGCATCTCCTCAACATCAAGGACGCATATTAAGTTGCAACGAGCTAGCCCCAGCATCTCCAATGACTCATGATCCGCAAAGGCACGGACCCCTTCACCTGTTATCAATTCACATCCCGTCAACCTAATACCAACCAGGTTCTTGCAGTTCCCAGCCACAGCAACAAGAGTTTCATCAGAAAGATTGATTAGCCATGAGAAATCCAACATCCTGAGGCTGGAAATCCAAGAAATAGAAACACCACCTTCATCTGTGATCTTCGGACCACAGTCTGCCAAACTCAGCTCTTCTAAACAGCACATCTGAGGCATAAAAAAGAGACCGTAATCTGTAATCTGATCACACTCAGCTAGATAAAGTATTCTCAAAGTCGCTGACGGCCCCTCCGTCGCCAAAGAAATCAAACTGGAATTCGTGACCAACGAGCATCCCTCGAGGTACAACTCTTCCAAGAAACCCATCTTTTCCATTGCATCAACGGCCTCATCAGTGATCTTACTACACCAAGACAAATCAAGAACCGCCAACTCCTTGGCATTGCTTACAAGCGCAATAACCCCAGCACTCCGAACCTGTTCCCGCCGCTTCAGCGAAACCCTTTTCAGGAACTGGCATTTTGACGCTACGGCAAACAACCCGTCATCACCGAAGTCCCTCGACCTAAACCCTCTGTGCCATTCATCTCGGCGCAGGCACAGGTTGAGGATTCTAAGATTAGGACAGAACTCCGCGGCCAACTCGAGGAGTCGATTAGAAATCCTTGTATCGATCTCCAAGGTGGTCAGATTGGGGAACCTCCGCAAGAAATTGGGAATGATTTGGGGTTCCATAACTCGAAGGGAGGTTCGAGTGAGGCCCTCGACTCTCAGCCATTGCTTACAGACCTCAGAGCACGAGTTTCGATCACCGCGAACAGCGATTCTTTTGAGGATTAATCCCAAGACGTCATCGCCAAATCTTTCCATTGTTCGTTGAATTCAGTACAGAAACCCTAATTGTGAGGGGGTCACGGAAATTAATCGAAAAAAGGAGGTTTGTTGGATTATTGGAACCCTAGAATGTATCGAGCTCGTAGAGAGTAAAATGGAGCTAGGGTTTTGAGGAATCTTACACGTTGGCCGTTGGAGAGTTGGGAGTTGCTATGAAACGATTGAACTTCAAACGGAAATTGTACAGAACTAGGTTGCTCAAAGTCATTTCAATGACATTGTCCTGGTGAGCCCATTTTCCAACTAAAGAAAAAGTCCTACCTAGTGGGCTCACTACGAAACGTGGTGTGCTCCTTTGGAAACTCCCGTGTATATGCTAATGGACTGGGGAACAAATTTGGGCCAGAAGTCCAAATTTCTTAGGACGTCCTGCCCCCACTTTGTGCCTAGGAATTTCTAAAGGCACGCCCCCAGTGTCCAAGGACTAAATTGGCTTTGGTTTTAGAGGAAATTCTATTTATGCACAACAATTTACTCTCGACGTACATATTTGAAACTTGCAAATAGTTACAAGTTTATCAAATTTTTTTTATTAACTTACCCTTTTAAATCCTAAAATCTCTAAAACTTTTTAAAAATTTAAAATATTGTCATCATCTTCCTCCTCTGTTCTTTCTCTAAAATCCAAAAAAATATTTTTTTTGTGCTATTTAAATTTTTTAAAAAATATATCTTTCACAAACTCATCGGTTTCCTGACTCTCTAAAATTTTTATATTCATATTACAATATGCAAGAATTTTAAATTTTTCGAATTTACTATAACAAGTAAAATTAGGATTTAGAGTTTGAGTTTTTTGAAAAAAATAGAAAAATTCAACATGCAATTGGTGTTTGAGAATAAATCTCATATATGAATTTAAAAAATTTATTTTTTAATGAGTTTTTATTTGCAATTAATTGTTACTATTTTTTTTTTTTTTTTGTTAATACAACGGTCGGTCACTGGGTGGAAGGGTTGGGGCTGGAGACAATGAGTGGCAATGTAGTTGGAGTGGCAATGGAGGAGGACAGACAGCAGAATAGGGCTCGGAGAAAAGTTTGGAAATTTTAGGGCTCAGTCATGATAAACGAAAGTATGAGAGAGAGGAAATGAGGGTTAAATTTGAAAAAAAAAATTGGGCGTACTGAGTAAATTGGTGATATTTCAAAATGGAAGACTGGTGTAAAGAATAACCTGGGCATCATACATAGAATTTTTCAATTTTAGTTATAAGTTTGTCATTATCTTTATGACAAGTGTATCCTCTTTTTCATCTTAGTTATAAACAATTAAATTTGAAATTAAGATTAGGAATGGAAGAGAAGGAAGAAAGAAAGGGAAGAGGAGAAGTGGTGATTCACAGAGGGAAAGAGGCCGAGTGTAGAAGTACGAGGACGAGAAGGGGGTAACAGGTTCCTACAGGAAGGAGGGGATAACGGGTTCACGAGAACGAGAAGGGGATAACGGGTTCCTAGAGGAAGGAGGGGGTGGAGGAGATGGTGGGGAGAGTGGTGAGTTTGCAAAGGGAGGATGAAGAGGAGGAGGAAGAGTGAGGAAGAAGGAAGGGAGGTGACAGGTTTATTAAAGACAGAAGACGAGGAGGAAGGAGTGGGTGGTGAGTTCACAGAGAGGAGCGAGGAGGGGGCAATGAGTTTATAAAGGAGGAGAAGGGGAGGAGGGAGGAAGAAAGATGGTTTAGGAAAGAGGGTATTTTCAAGAAAAAAAAAACTTGGTTTTTCAAACTTCGAGTTATGGCCTCAGAAAATGTGTGCTCTTAATCAATTGGGATATGCCTTTAGAATTTCAACTGTGTCTTAGATATTATTAAGAACCCATGGTTCAAAATTCAAAAGTTTAGTTTAGACCTTGAATACGCTCGACTAGACATGACATAGCCATGACATAGCCGGTTTCATCCATTCTCATTCCTAAAACTATATGACATGCAAATTAA
Source organism: Dracaena cambodiana (assembly GCA_036321105.1). NCBI lineage: Eukaryota > Viridiplantae > Streptophyta > Magnoliopsida > Asparagales > Asparagaceae > Dracaena > Dracaena cambodiana. Next base: position 43,698,948 of record JAYEPQ010000006.1, read on the forward strand.
TAAATACAGATGAAGCATTTCTGTTATATTTAGGGTAATTATAATATCTGATAAAGAATCATGTTTTTTCCTATTAGAAAGGATGATGATGACAACTAGCTTCCCGAACAACTATCATGGTTTAGTTGGCTGCTGCCTTTTTGAATTCCATCTTGCATTTGATTACCAGTTTTAGGCTTATTTGAGGTCCATCTAGAATGTGATTACTAGATTTAGACTTGTCAATAGATTGGTTCAACCCTAGGATTGTTTGTAAGGAGAAAATCTATTTATAATTTTGTAAACATCTATTTAAATCTAATCTGGTTAATAAAATTATAGGTGCTATTACTCGTATATTATATAAATATTGTAAAACTTTTTAGCGCTGAAAATTTAAGACAAGTAATAGTATCAAAACAAAAGTTTTATTATATCTGCCAAAATGACATGATCATTTAGGCAAACTAGAAACTGTAACGACAACTTTAATCTAAACTAGAGAAAAATTCCATTTTATTTTATTAACGAATATATTGCAAAAACTTTCTACTTAACATGTTAAATAATTTATAAATGAAACGATAGTTCCATAAATCCATTGATTTGAGATCAAAATTGTCATAATAAACTTGCATATATTGTACTTTCGATAAAACTAAAATCTTCAATTACATAATCTTCAATTACATACTTCCTGTAGAGCTCAATTGGAACTTAAATTGAGTTTGCATACACTCAACTCAACTAAAGGTCCCAGCTCAATTCCATAGCATAACTAAACCTTTTCATAATTGTAACGCCCCATTTCCCGGAGAGATATGGAAACAGAGTGCGTTACCGGCGGGCACGTGTAAGTCAACGTGCACGTGTAAGTCAACGTGCACGAGGCCTATAAGTATGTAAAAGTATAAATGAATTGAACTAAATACTAGTCATCTAGCAGGATCTTGGATGTTAGTCTACTGCCATATAAAAGAGAATATATACATATCTAAAACAGAAAGCAATAATTAGGTACTGATACAGAAGTTGGGAACTAAGCCCTCAAAAGAGATATACATACCAAACCCAAAAATACAAAAAGTGGAGGCCTAAGAATCTACTGCTGCTCGGTCTGCTCCAGAAAGTACGGGTTGTGCGATGACGGATCCTCGCTGACATGCTCAGTACCTGAGCGTGTGGAAAAACTCAGAGTCAAATCCGGCAAGTAAAACAATAAAAGGTAGGGAGCGTATAATATAAACAAATAAGTAAGATATGAGTATGGATATGAAAATATGCGCATGTGTGAAAAACATTAAACGATCAAGTAACAATATCAAGTAGAGATATACATGCATATCAAGTCTATGTTAACAACTTATTTTAATTTATATTTGAACTAACTGGTGAAGAAACAAACATGTATCGTGAAAGTACCCGTGCATACGCGGGACCCGGCCAAGATGCTGGCACTGAACCAGCCGTGCCGCTAAGCACTCAAGCAGATACCGATTACTGAGTAATCGGTCGTCCCATCAATATGGACTAAACAAGAGATGATGGCTCAGTACCATCCGGGCGCCCCCGCGGATGGGCCTCTATTTCGGTTGCGCAACCTATCATAAACGTTTCACGATACAATATTTGTCCACCCTTTAGTTCTCCCATAATCCAAGATTTCAAGTTATATTACATGGAAATCAATCCGGAATATGATGAACCAATCATGTCAAAGTTAATACATATACATGTCTAGTAATAAGAAAGATGTGGTTCATGTCAAAATCAAGTTAACAGGCAAGTCAGGATCCATGGCACTATCAAGACATGTGTATGTACTAACAAGAAAAATCTGGCATATTTTCATGTATCTTATACAAGTAATTTGTATGTATATGTCAAGGCAAGCATGATGGAGTGTCAAATCAAGTTAATAGGCAAGTCAGATCAATGGCATTATCAAGACATGTGTATGTACTAATAAGGAAAATCTGGTATAATTTCATGTATATTGAACAAGTGACTAGTATGTATATGTCAAGGCAAGTATGATAGTCATAGAATACTAGAATGTGTTATGCAAATAATGATCATGTATGTAAACCACACATATATACAATTATGCATATAAATATGTATTAGGTAAATGGGTACTAAATTGTAAGAATAGAAATTAAATAGGCTTAACACTATTATAACGATTGCTTTAATAATGAATGAATTTTCCAAATTTTAGAATGATTTAATGGTATGGAAAGTAGCAAAATTTATTAAACCTTACTAATGTATATATGTTTCAAGTAAACATGAATTAGCATAAAGGAATTATGACCTAATATAATAGCTTGCATAAAAGAAATATTTTAGTAAATTTAATGTAATACTTATATGAAACTCTCTCTTTAAAACATGATAATGAATAAATAAATAAATGTATATATATACATATTTTCTAACGGCAAGTGGAAATTGATTTTAAAATCATTGCATTATACAAGAAGAACTTATGTAGGAAACTTCAAATTTATATACAATATGATGAACATTCATAAAGATGGTTTCTTTGTAATTTCAAAATAAAACATATAGTTTAAGTTGTAACTTATAGTTTAAGCATAGGAGAGCTTAAATAAAATCATAAATTTAATACATAAATATAGAGTAGAGTGTAAGAATCATATTTTTATATTTAAAATAATCATAGAGAATTTTGTATAAAGATATCACGTTTCTAAAATTAAACAAATCAAGATTCTAAATTGGCTATAAAAGATTTTAGTTACAAAATAAAATTAAAAATTAAGCATATAGTTTAACTTTACAACTTATAAATTTAAGAATGAGAGATTATAAATAAAATGATAAATTTGATATATAAACATAGAGTAAAGTGTAAAAAATCATATTTTTATTTTTCTAGAATAATCATAGAAATTTTTGTATAGAGACATTATATTTTTAAGTTTTAACAAATCAAGATTCTAAGTTAACTATTAATAATCGGAGTTAAAAAAAAACATGAGAGTGGATGTGATTTTTACTTGTCTTGATAGGTAGGAAGATAAACCTATTTTGAGGCTAAATAATTTCTTCTTCTTTTCTTCTTCTTCTTCCCTTTTCTTCTTCTCTTTTCTTCTTTTGAGTTGGAGTAAAAAAAAATAAAAGAAAGAGATGAATGAAAAATGAAGGAGAGAAAACAAATGAAAGGAAGGGAAGAAAAAGATATAATAAATGAATGATATGGGGATTAGATGATGGTTTGTCATGCTTGTCCAAAGGACAAGTATGATAAAGTAAGGTATGGGTGAATAAAACAAAATAGGCATAGGACAAATGAATACTAATAATAGGTAATTAGAGTTGTTTAAGATTATAATTTCAAATTAAACTAACCAAAAAAAAAAATCAAACTTAATCTTTACAAGTCAAAAAAGAGAGACTAGTAAAAATATGTATAGGACCCACCGGTGATTAAAATAATATTATTTTAAGTGACTACCTTAAAAATTTCAAGAAAATCACAAAAATATAGAAAAATGAGTCAAACACAACGCATTTATTTTGGGATTAATCTGATATAAAGAATGTAATTTATGATGAAATTAGGTTGTTACAATAATTGAGCTTATTTTAGACTTGTTCGCTTGTTATAACTAGCTTATTTTTTATTCAGACTTTGTTGATTTAGATTATGAGAACTTGTATCAAGCTCCTATCATGTGCCTTTCTCTTTTTTACTAGTCAAGTTCACAAATATATTTTTTTACAAAATTATCTAAATTGAGTTTCAACTGGGAAACAAATTTGCAACATCTCACCAAATGAAGAAGGGCGAAGCCTTTAGATACAAGACTCTATAACCTGATTAATTACTCAAATTAAACACTGCTCAAGATTGCTAGAGATCGAACTTGAATCAATGCTCCTTTTGGAGACATGGAATTTTACCAACTACATCTGTTTTCATATGCTTGCAACAGCTCAACTCAGTTTAAAGCAATTGATATTATTAACCATTATTTCTTCTTAATCATAATTTTTAATCTATTGCCAACCCCAACACCCCCACCCCACCCTACCCACAACAATCACCCTCTCCTCCTCCAAAACAAAGGTAGGATTTTTAGTTGACAACCACCAAACACTACCATACTTTTTAGCAAAGTTTGGGCAGCTGAGTGGGTAGCTAAAAAACTTTGTGCAACACAATAAAAAGTGGCTAGAGGGAGAGAACTCTCTCTGTGTGAATTATAATTTAATAAAAAACTATAGACTACAAACCAAGGAGTCACCATCATTTTTTCACAAGACAAGCAAAAGCAGTTCCAATATCAAATAAAGAGCTCCTCCTTAGCAAAAAAGGTCTTTAAGCATGCAGTACAAAAATTGTAAACAAACTGAAGTGTGGATTTTACCCCAAAAGGCATTGATATTTTCATATCAAATACTAGCATGACAAGTGTTGAGCCATAATATACTAATGTCACTTGCAATGACATTTCTTCGGCCTGAAGGTGGGGGATCAACTTGAGGCTTTCTTAAGACAGCCTCATCATTAAGATAGTTCCTCTTTCATTGGATCCCTTACATGCTGTGATTCTGGATCCATTAATTTTGCCTGCCAATGGTTATAAATTAATTAATAGCCTCTTGTCTATGCTTATTCTAATCATTTCTATCTTAAACAAATGCTGCACTCAATTTTGAATTTGAAACCATGCATAAATAATTTCTGTTCAGTGTTCGCAACAGAAATTTGCTTTCCTTCTATTGAATTCAACTTAGATTACAACGAAAGAGAACAAGAAAAAGAACAAACAAGTGGATTTATAATTTATCTCTCTCTTTTACAATGAATTGTGGGATCTATATGGCGATGGGATCTAACTAGTAGCTCCTTTGGACAATCTGATGACGATGGTCTTGTTGCTCTTGATGAAGAAAATACTGGCCGACTTTAAATGATCTTCTCTAGTCTTGATTCGTTCAAGGCTCTCACGCGTAATTTGAACTTCACAAAAACTTCCAAAAGATTCCCCCAAGGCTTCCTCAAGAGGGTATTTATAGCCTTAGGATAATATGAGAGTTTCTATTTAAATAGAATTTGTATTCATCAAAAATTCCAATCAAATATCTTAGTTTTGATTTAAATCTCTTGATTTAGAGTTCTGATTGGACTTAATTTTGGTATTTGGATAAGTCCAAATCTTAATCTCAATCAATTTATGATTCTGGTTATCTGCTCACGTGGAGCTAATCATATCAAAACGTGGAGCTAAGAAACCAGAACGCGGAGCTATTGATTAGCTCCGCGTTTTACTCATACGCAGGGCTAAGATAGCCAGGCGCGGAGCTACAGAGTTAGCTCTGCGTTCTGTTATGGAAAACTTCATTTTACTTAGAAATTTTCACTACTAACAGAACCCCCTCCAAAGTTTTCAAAATGGCGTAAAATTTAGCAAATTTTGAAATACTTTGGATCTTCAAACTGGAACGCGGAGTTCGAATACCAGGTTACCTTCGCGTCTGTATACTTGCGCGGAGCTAATAGCTTCGCGTTTCAATTGGTAACTGCTTCAGTAATTGCTCTGATTCTCGCGCCGAATACCAAAGGGCGGGTTTTCTCATTTAAATAGAGTCTCTAACTCTTCTTCTCCCTCACTTCATTCGAAGAGATTTCAAGAACTCAGTCGACTAGAGCTCAGGCGACCGGCGATCCCTGCACCCGACCAGATTTTCACCTATTTTCGTTCGATTTTCTCCAAAATTCCGAGATCAATGGCCCCCAGGAGGAACACCTTGTCACGCGCCACCTCTCCGTCGGCGGCCGACGCTAGCAGCGGCGGCAGCGGGCGAGGCAGCGGGCACAGCGGCAAACCAGTTCATGCCGTACCCATTAGAGATAAAAATCTCAACTTTTTGGACTCTTTAGAATGATTTTAGGGTGATTTGGCTCAGTCTTAACCGGCCAATCATTTCTTTACCGGCGAGATCGCCGTTTTCCAGTCGTACGGCTTGGAGAAGAAGAAAGGCCTCTGGCCTTCTTCTACGCGAAACTATCGCGTTATTCTCGCGTTGGAAACGCGGGGCTATTTTGACTAGCTGTCGCATTTCAACGCGAGCCTATGAATTTTAGCTTCGCGTTTATAAACGCGACGTTAGCTTTTTAGCTTCGCGCGGGGTTATTTTTTATACTTAGAAGATTTTTCCAAATTTCTCAAATCTTTTTCTAACTCTTAATTCTTTTTTTGCAGTGGGGTATTTGATGGATGCTCTCCCCATAGGCATTATTTTGGTTTTGCCGGGGGTGCAGATCTGACGGCCCATTGCGTTTTACCACCGTCCTTGCTGCATACCAGCCGGGCCTAAGAGAACGCAGGGAGAAACTGATTAGGTATCATCCTGCTACTACACGGAAGATCATAACTGATGCTGCCTTCGAGGCTACCAACCGAGAAGTGTTGGAGAAGCCCGTATTTCTCTTTGAAGATGCAATGGGGCATTCAGACCAGATCCTCTTTGAAGAGGAGTGCATGTGGCTCTACCAGTCTGGCGACCTGCTGATGTTCCTACCCAGCATGGAGCGCAGCTATCCTCTGGTCTATCTTCAAAGGCTAGCCATGCACCAATTTTCATCAGCAAAAGTAACTCTAAGGAAGCCAGAAGCATATGCTTTACATCATACTTGCAAGTTTCAAGCTCTGGCTCCAAAAGGTAAACTTTTGAAGCGGCAGCTCATTAAATTTTCTTGAGGACCATTTCTTTTAATTGACAATCTCTGTCGCTTTCCAAAGCGATAGAAATGAAGTATAAGGGCTTGTAGCATGTCGAATTCAACTTATGCATCTTCATTAGGTTTCTTGTAGCAGTATCTTCAGATGATCCACTAAGAACTTTAAACAGATCATAGTTGACATTTGCAGAGGAGATCTTTTGCATGTGAACTAGGGAATTGAGCTGGAAAAGCACCTCGTATGGCACAGTACAATCAACAAGATAGTTTAAAATAGGAAGGCATAACAAGGAGCCGTGCTTTTAAAGAATCTCATCAGCGGTTGATCTAGCAATTCGCATTAAATGGCGATGACTTGTGCCGGCAAGCTCAACACTCCATAGAGGAGACTCGTTGTCGAGTTATTGATGAGTCGATGAATAGGTTGAAGCTTTTGGGAGAGCTATAAATCCCTCTACTTTTGTAACTTCTTGCTTTATGAATAAAGACAATTCTTTTTTTTATCTGTTGGCTACAAATTTGCTTGCACAACAAATAACTTGTCATCAAAATAGTTCATTGTTTTGGTAAAACAATCCAAGGCTCATCTGCGTAACTTAGACTGTTAATACCGACCATGTCACAATTACTAACCTCGGTGAAGCCCTTTGAACAGAGCTAGGATGATTGGGTAAGGATCATTAAAGTTAGACAGAGGCGCCTAATTGCACATGCCTTAGTTTGGTAAAAAAAGTTCAAGTGCTCATATGCGTAACTTGAATAGGTGGATACTAACCGAGTCACCACTACTAACCGTGGTGAAGCCCTTTGAAAAGAGCTAGGATGATCAGGTAAGGATCATTAAATTTAGACAGAGGCACCTAATTGCACATGCCTTAGTTTGGTAAAGAAGTTCAAGTGCTCATATGTGTAACTTGAACAGGTGGATACTAACCGGGTCACCACTACTAACCACGGTGAAGCCCTTTGAAAAGAGCTAGGATGATCAGGTAAGGATCATTAAACTTAGACAGAGACGCCTAATTGCACATGCCTTAGTTTGGTAAAGAAGTTCAAGTGCTCATATGCGTAACTTGAATAGGTGGATGGTTATACTTCTAGGGATATGAACCAGATGCGATAGTCACTCTGTCATCATTCTGGTTTATTTAAGCATAGTATTTCTTCAAAAATTTGCCATTAATCGGCATCATTATCTTGTCACCATCTTGGTTCATTAAGCGATAGGTTCCATTAGAGCATACCGTCTCCAAGATGAACGGTCCTTCCCACTTGGATTCAAATTTACCCTTAGTCTTGTGGGTTAGAATCATTAGCCTTTTAATAGCCAGAACCAAGTCTCCTTATTTAAAGGTCCTTGGTTTAACGTTCTTATTGAACGCTTGCGAGATTCGGGCTTGATACAACTTAATTTGTTGTTGAGCCCGGAGACGTTTTTCATTCAATACTTCTAATTCTCGCAATCTTTGTTGATGGCGCTCTTATGTCGTCATCTTAGTGGCTAGGGCCACTCTTAATGATGGTATTTGGACTTCAAGAGGCAGGACGGCCTCACTTCCATAAACTAAGGAGAACGGTGTAGTTTTTGTTGGGGTTCAAACGGTGGTGCGATAAGCACACAAACACTCTCCTAGTTTTTCATCCTAGTCCCGTTTGTTGGAAGAGATGAACTTCCGAATGAGTTTAATAATGTCTTATTAAAGGCCTCGGCCAATCCATTTGTCGCAGGATTGTATGGCGTTGAAGCAATATCCTTAATTCTGAACTTATCACAGAATCTTGAGAACCCCTGGCTGATGAATTGCGGTCCATTATCATGAATGATTCTTCGGGGGATGCCGAAGCAGTAAATGACATGATGCTTAATGAACTTAATCACATCCGTCGTTTTCACCTCTCTCATGGGCACGGCTTCGGCCCATCTTGAAAAATAATCGGTTATTGCAAGAATAAACCGATGTCCTCTGGATGACGGGGGAGTTATTGGCCCCACAATGTCCATTTCCCATGATTCAAACGGCCAACTAGCAACAGTAGTATGCAAGTATTCTGAGGGTTGATGGATGAAATTAGCATGTACTTGACATTCATGGCACCGTTTAGCGTACGTCATTACTTCTGTAATCATCTTCGGCCAGTAGTATCCTAGCCTTCTTATGCGGTCCCCGAGTTTTGGACCGGGCTGGTGAGCTCCACACATTCCATCATGTGTTTCTCTCAGTACTTCATCTGCTTCTGCTTTTGATAAGCAGCGTAGTAGAAGACCATTATTTGACTTTCTGTATAAAGTTTGAAGTGTATGATCATAGTAAAATCATGGGGCCTTCCTCTTTATTGAGGCGGCTTCCTTTGGATCCTCTGGCAGCATCCCATATCAGGCATAATCCACAAACGAAAATCGCCAATCATGGGGTTCCAGAGTTAAGCCTGTTTGGCATACCTCTTTGGTTTGGAATACCGTATCCGGATGGAGGAGTCTTTGCTACCAATAGTGATGCTTTTAGCCTCACCCGGCGAGATCGCCAATGTTGCAGCTAGTGCGGCAAGAGCATCTCATAGACATTCTCATTTCGAGATATATGATAGATATAAAACTGTTCAAAATATCCTGCCAGCTCGATGGCTAGTTGATGATAGGGGATGAGGGCTTCATGTCTGACTTCATACTCACCCGTCATTTGGTTGACGATGAGTTTAGAGTCTCCATATGCCTCTAGATAGTCCACCCCCAATTGTAGAGCCATTTTTAAACCAATAATGAGTGCGTTGTGTTCCTCCATATTGTTTGCGCACGGCTCTGTTAATGACTAACCGTTAGGCAGTATGTGTTATGTGGGGATATCAGCACAATCCCCACTCCAGCAGCAAATCGTATGGCAGCACCATCAAAGAACATCTACCATGGTTGTTCTTTGTTAGTGGTGTTAATCTCTAACACCTGTCTAGGGCTGGACCAAATTGGATGGTCTGCTAATAAATCGGCGATCGCTTGTCCCTTCATGGCTTTTTGAGGAACAAAGTGTATATCATATGGTGATAGCAGTAATGCCCATTTTGCCAATCGGCAGTTTAAGGATCCTGGTTTTGTCATCAGGATTTTTAAGAGATTAACCCGTGAGATGACATGTATTGTTTGTCCTAAAAGATAGTGTCGCATTTTCTGAACAGCGAACACTAGGGCTAAACATTTCTTTTCAATCGGAGTATACCGATGCTCGGCCCCGATCATTGTCCGGCTTAAGTAATAAAGGGCGTGTTCATGGCCGTGCTCATTATACTGAGCAAATAATTACATATATGAGGAACAGTTGCCTAGGGACCGGTGCCATAAGGATAGGAGGTTTGGTAAGGTATTCTTTGAGATCGTCAAACGCCTGTTGACATGCCTCATCCCATACGAAGGAAACCTCATTTTTCATTAGTCTTGAGAATGGTTGGCATCTTCCTGATAGGTTGGAGATAAAGCGCCGGATATAGGCCAGTTTTCCTTGTAACCCCCTTAGCTCTTTAAGATTGCGGGGAGGTGGCATCTCGTTGATCACTTTTACTTTTTCGGGATCAAGGAAAATTCCTTCTGAGGTAATTAAGAATCCAAGGAATCTCCCGCTGCGTACCCCCATGAAAGACTTGGCAGGATTCATCTTCAAGTGATATTTTCGCATAAGATCGAAGACTGTTTTTAAGTCGTGAAGATGATCTTATTTGTTCTTACTTTTGACCGCTAAGTCATCCACGTAACATTCTACCGTTTTGCGCAGATGTTTTTTAAATATAATTCTCATTGTACGTTGGTAGGTGGCACCAGCGTTTTTTAGTCCGAAAGGCATTACTGTATAACAGTACACCCCCAGCGGCGTTCTGAAAGCCATGTGCTTTTCATTATATGGGTGCATTTTAATCTGGTTAAAGCCTGAGAAGCCATCCATAAAGGACATCCTCTCGTAACCGACGGTGTTATCAATCATTACGTCAGTAATCGGGAGTGGAAATTCATCCTTGGGGCATGCAGCATTTAGATCCCGAAAATCGATGCATATCCGGATCTTGCCTTTCTTCTTACGAACTGGCACTATATTAGCCACCCAATCGGGATGCTGTTCTTCACGGATAAATTATGATTTTATGAGTTTATTAACCTCCGCGACTATTGCCTCCATCAGTTCCGGCCGAAAACGCCTTTGCTGTTGTTTGACTGGCTTGGCATCTTCTTTAATATTTATCTGGTGTGTGGCAATCTGATGATCAAGACCGGGCATGTCTTCATAGCTCCATGCGAACACATCTATATACTCCTTGATAAAGGATATAAGTTCCTCCTTTTCCAGGGGAGTCAGTGTGTCGCTTATAAAAATGGGTTTCGGGTTCTCTTCCATTCCCATATTAACTTGTACTAGTTTATCCTCTGTGGGCGGGTCACGCTGTTCAAAGCGGACATCCCAAAGAGTGTCCATGTGTTTAGCCCAGGAATCATCTTGAACATCAATTGGTTCCTCGTCGCTTTCCGGTGCGGCTGAAATCATGTTTACTGTTAGAGAATGAAACCAGGCGCCGGTACTTAGATCCGAATCATGGTCGAGCGGATGTAAGTCCTCATTGGCCGAAGAGCTTTCTTCGTATTTGTGTAGTGATGAGGGAGGGGTAGATACATAGCCCAACCCCTTCCAGTTTTCTGATAATAGTCTGGGCTCTTCCCTCTGGTCTAAACGAAAGTATGAGATTTCGTCGCCCTTTCCCAAAGTTCAATCCCGATTTTTGGGTAAAATTATAACCCATCTTTTCCATCATTTATCGGGATTTCTGTTCATATAAGTGAAATTGAGGTGATGTTTGTTCATCACTTTCACTACTTTGTCTTTGGTTAGGCGACGTAATCACTTTGCCGAAGACAATCGGTTTATGCGATACATGTCACGGCGGTACTTCAAAGAAGTGATCTCGTCCTTTTGTTATTTTAGACTGAGAGATGAGAGACGACCTTATTGGCAAGTGATATGCCGCCAAGACTTCAAGTTCGGATAGGTCATCTGCCTCGGTGGATGTACAAGATGGCTCAGACTCAGTAGCTACAGCAGGCTCGTAGACTAATTTTATGTGAGGGTTAATTTCGTAATCACCCCTGTTATCCTCTTCCGCAGATTCGTACTTAGTATCGGCCTCGTTGCGGCTATCTTCGGGTTCTTGGGGCTTTTTGCAATTATTATTAGAGACTTCGTGGGCTGGCTTGTAGAGCATAGCATCCGTGAAGTAGTTCTCTAATCCTTTGAATGGCTGCCTATCTGCAACTAATGTCCGGACTTCTCCTTGATCATCGCAGTATTTCATGCACTGGTGGAGAGTCGACGGGACTATCATGTTGGCGTGTATCCATGATCGCCCCAGTAAAATGTTATAAGACGTATCTGCATCTATAACATAGCATGTAACTTCTGTCCTCAAATCTCTGATTTGACACCGAAGTCGGATTTTACCAAGAGGACAGCTATCATTAGCGTTAAATCCGTATATAGTAGTGATTGTTGGCGTCAGACGATGGGAGGAAATCCCTTATAGCTGCATCAGCTTTCTGGGAATAACGCTTAATGCGGACCCCGGATCGATTTGAATACGGTCCACCTTTGTGGATCCGACATATCCAGTAAAATATAAAGGCCTATTATGCTTTATATTCCTTATCTGCAAATCTTCCGGAGAGAAAGTAATCTGTAGGACCCGCCTCCTCACTTGATGACAGTGGGGGCAAGAGTCCTGTTCTTGGTCAGCCGGCTCGACAATTTGAGTTAGGAATGACTCAGAGTCTGCCAAGGGCTCTCTTAACGCCTCACGAGTCGATTTCGACAATCGTAACAACTCGTAAAGCGTGACTCGAGCTGGAATATTTGTCAGCTGAGCTATTATATCAAACTTAAATGCAGCCTTCTTAGATTCTTCGTCTCTAGGATTGTTCTGGAAACGAAGTCCTTTTTGTTTTGCAGGCTTCGCGAGTTCCCCGTATATATTCTTCGGGTCTACTCTGATGTAGTCCTTGAGATATGTTTTACCAGATCGAGTGCCGGAAGGGCCCGCCCCATCCTGATGAGTGGCCATAGTTTCGGGCTCCTCTTCAGAGTCTGTAAATGCCCCTGCAATTATGTATTCATCTTTTATTTTCGAGGAAATAGTATTGCTAGTCCACTTTTTCCTTTGACCCCCTGCGGCAGTCCACTGTTTATCCTGTAGTAAATTAGGGTGGACCCACATGACTTCTCCTCTTTGAGTTGTTACGGGGACAAGCCCTTTCTGGGCCTTTTGATGTGGATCATGATTTTTCATGACCAGCTTTCCTTCTGGTATTGGGTTCACCCCTGCGAGAAACTCATGGATTCCGACCACTAAGGTTGCCATATTGGCAGTGACCTTCTTTTGCTCTTCTTTTAGCGTCAGGACTCCAGCTTCTATCAATGCTTGGATCATGTTCTTTAGAGGGTGACAATCTCTGGTAGGGTGTCCAATATTCCGGTGGTTGAGACAATAGTTGGGGTCATTGGTTTTACCAGCGTCCTCCGGTTTCCTATTTTCCGAAAGTTTCAACATTCCCTTTCTAAGAAGCAGGTGGAATAGTGTAGGCATCTGTTCCGCTTTAAAGGTGTATGTCCTTTCTTGCTGGGGCCTATTTTGTCTCGTACCCTTTTGATTTTGGGGCTTTGGGCTCAGAGGATTTGTCTACTGTGGAGCGACCTCTGACGCCATTGCCGTTTTACCTTTATTCTTATTATTGTTTTGTGTATACGGCCTATTATTTCCAGTATTTCATGGTCCACGGGATTCTTCAACTCTGCGGATCAAGTCTTCGGCTTGCTCTCCTTGTTTGAGCAAATCCTTCCAAGTCCTAGACTCTACGGCCCCCATTTTTAAGAGCACGTTGGTCTTGAGATTATGCCGACATGTCTCCACCAGAGTTTCCTGAACCATTCCGTGTTTGCAATACACAGACTTCTCCCGGAACCTTTCTATAAAATCTTTGACCGTTTCATGTTCTCCTTGTTTAGTTACAAGGAGAGAATGAACCGAAATTTCGGTATCATCCTCAAAGAAACGTGCGAGAAATTATTTCTAAACATCAAACCAGGTATTGATAGTTGATGTGTTATATTTACTGCAAGTGCACAGTATTGTTGTAGCGCTGTACAGGTCGTCTCACAGGGATCTAGGGTGTTTCTGCGTTCTTACTTTCTCTATAGTTCACCGGACTAACCAAAGGTTCTAGGTTGAGGTCGAATTAATCTAAGTAGTTTAGGATATAGAATCCACTAATTTCCAACCATGTTCTTACTTCTACTATTTTCTTCTATCATAAAAATTTAATCTTTTTAGTTTAATTTTTACTTAAAGTGCCATAAGCATGAGCTATCAAGTGTTGTGCAAGTATAGCTCATCAAAAGATGCTACTTCATATAAAAATAAACTAAATCTTTTAGATAATTCAAATAAAATGACAAAACCAGCAACCCCAATCCCTAACTAAGCATAGATTATCAAGAATCCTAATTCAAGTATAACCTATCAAAGTTCTAAACTTCGGGTCCTTATATTTTAATCTTTCATTTGAAAAATCATGGCTTTTATTAATTTTATTTAATAAGAAAAATATTAGAAAATAATTACGTGGTGGATCTTAGCTTCATCTACATCCTAGAGCTGATCTAATTAGCTACTCATGATTTTTGCTAAGGAAGATCAAATTTTAATTCATACAATGATAAACCCTAATCTAGAAAGCGGTAAACCCTAATCTAGAAAGTAGTAAACCCTAAATAGAATGCAATCAAATCTAGGCAGAAAGAAAATAAGAATCTCAAGAACAATGGGTTACCTCTGGACACGGTGTTGTGGCCGTCGACCTTCAGCAAAAACCCCAACTTTATTGAACAGCAAAATCGCATACAAAAATTCCAGAATCTAGAATATCGTCAAAATACAAGGGTTGGCCAATATGTAGGCCTCGGAAATCAAACCCTATTTCTAGACAGTACTAAAAAACCAAAAATATTACATCGAAGCCACCGAAATAAACTCGGCTTGTGGACCCATTCTTTGGCCGCTATTTAGCGGTAAATACCGCTAAATAGCGGCCTGACATTGTATAATTTACTTGAAACTCTTTTCACGTGAAGCTCTTGTCTTGTTTATTTTGTTTTCCTGACTGTATTTGACTTTAAATCTCTGAAGTATCGTAGTCTCGTAGTCTTTCCCGCTTTAGTAACTTTTCGGACTCTGATTTCCTACTCCAACATTGATTTCTTGCCATCTCCTTGTACGAATCTAATTATCTGAAAAAGACACTAAAAATACCCGAGTAGCATTTATTTATATACAAAATTAGATAAAGTATGAGAGGAAAAAATACAATATATGATATTCATCACACCCCCACACCTATTTTTTGCTAGTTCTCGAGCAAAACCTAAACCTATAAAGAAAAAGAAAAATCCTAACTCACTTTCGCAGGAATCACGATTGCACTTAGCACGTGCAATAAGCCTTTAAACCCCTAGGTTGCCCTAGTGGACGAGTTATGTCTCGTGAGGGTTTGCAGTGAATATACCCACAAAATTCAAAAAGAAAATAGATTAAGGAATAAAGAAAAGAAAAATAAGGATAACCGAAAATCAAGAAAAATAAAAATTTTATACAAAAGAAAGAAAAATCTCTTTTTTTTATAATATTTTCATCAATTAGTCTCACTAATATACAAACTCAAGAACGCATTTAGATTATCAATTTTTAAATCGAGCGCCATATCAGATACACTTATCATTTTAATCAAAAATTTAAATCATATCTTTCAATACCCACTAACAGATAATCCATTGGCTCCTATACATCTACGTGCACGTGTGATAGTCTACTTCGGCTTTGGACTCAAACTCTAACTCATGATTCATCTCCTCTCTCATAACATTTTTTTTCTTTTTTTTTTTTAATTTTTTTTTTAAAGAATATTTCACCTTTCATGCGAATATTTACGCTTGCTTAGGCGCAACATACCCGATTACTCAGTTCATACTCTTGTTTTTTTATATATAATATTTCACCTTTCATGCGAATATTTACGCTTACTTAGGCGCAAATTACCCGATTACTTGGATCATGCTCTTTTTTTCACTCTTGAGACTATTGCCTTAATACCAGGCGCACCCCATTATTTTATTCTCACTTTTTTTTTTAGAGAGAGAAGACTTACTCATTCGTTATCATCTTTATCCTTAACCTAATAAACTATTGTGAAGTAAAAAATAGATGTATACTTGCCTCAAAACTACTGTTAGTGATATTTATTTTTCGGATTTTAATCTTTTTTTCATAAAATTAAAAGTGTATCGTCCAATCTACTCTCATATCCAATTTTAAATCTAAATTTGTTCTTTATCTGTAATTAGTTTGATCTATTGATAAAAATACATAAATTTGTTGTTAAATTTATTTTTTTTATTAATTTAATTTTTCAGTTTTTTTTTCAATTTTTTTTCAGTTAGTTACCCTAAAATACCCTAAAAACTACCCAAAGTGTAAAATAAAGAAACCCAAAAATAAGAAAAATAAAATCCTAAAAAACATAAAAATAAAATCCTAAAAATCCTAAAAAAAATAAAAATCTCCTAATCTACTCCCCCACACCTAAACTTGTGTATGCCCTCATACACAAATCAGGTGTGATAAAATAAATATGAAAACTATTATACAAATACTGCACAAAGAGTCGTAAAAATTACAATCTCAATATTTTCACCCTATTAATGCATGAAAAGCGGTTACGACCTCTCGATCGCTTCCCACTTTCATAGTGTGTGTGTTTTAAACGTGAAGTGGATGCATTTTTATATGTCATCAATCTCTTACAAGTCACGAGATTACCTGTCTGCTTCTTATGTCGTCCTCGGTTTTTCTTTGTCCACATGTAAGCATTAAAAATTGGGTTAAAGAATTCTTTATTATAAACCTGTCAATCATCATTAGTAACAAGCATACATGTAGAAATATCATGAGGTGAGAAGAGTCTAATATGATTAAGTGAATGTTGTGGTGGCTCTTCTAACTCATGAAGTAATGCGAGCTCCTCTGCAAACAAATCCTCAAAAGTTTGCTCATAATTCAATGGCACACTTGCACAAGTATCATCATATATAAAATCAGTATGTGCCAATTCTTCTAATAGTATGAGTTTATTTTTGAACATTTGCTCAAATGAAGGTTTATCATCAGTGGAAGAGGTCGAATGAGAGTGCAAACTATGAATCATATTGACCTCAATGAGAGAGCTCGTTGCGTGCTCATCCATATTAAATATGTTCAATGCCACAGTCATATTCCCAAACGATAACTTCATGAGACCACTCCTACAATCAATCAATGCATTTGATGTTGCAAGGAATGGTCTACCCAAGATAATGGGAATTTGATTCCGTGGATTGGAGATTAGCTCAGTTTCTAAAACAATAAAGTCTACAGGAAAAATAAACTCGCCAACCTTAATGAACACATCTTCAACCATACCAAGTGGTCTCTTAATTGAACGATCAGCTAGCTGTAATGTGACCTTAGTAGGTTGAAGTTTTCCTAACCCCAGTTGCTGATAAACAGTGTAAGGAAGCAAATTGACACTTGCCCCTAAATCAAGCAACACCCTATCAAATGTAGTGTTCCCAATGGTGCATGAGATTGTTGGGGAACATGGATCTTTGTACTTGATAGGCAAGGAGTTAGAGAGGATATGTGATATATTTGCAGCAAGAAAAACTTTCTCAGGAACGTTTCTTGCTCGTTTCTTACTGCACAAATCCTTGAGGAACTTAGTATAAGTAGGAACCTGTTGTATCATGTCAAGGAGTGGAATATTAACCTTCACTTGCTGAAATGTTTTAAGAATCTTTTCTACTTGCGGTGAAGGCTTCCTAAGCCGATTTGGATATGGTGCTTTCGACTCAGGAACAGGTTCTTCCAAATGAGTACGTGACGGTGATGGAGGTGATGGAGATGATTGTAGAGAAACGGGTGGAAGAGATGATGTAGCCTGCGAGATAGTAGGAGTGGGATCAGGAGGCACGGCTACACTATTATCCACTTGCTTGCCAGATCTAAGCGTGTGAATGGCAAGCATTGGTGGACATGCGACTGATTGGAGTTTGAGGAACTGGCATTAGGATTTATTATGGGTTGACTTGGAAAAGTGCCCTTGCCACGTTCACTCATTTGATTAGCTAGTTGTCCAACCTGCTGCTCTACATTCTTAATAGATTGAGAGTTCACGAGCAGGTGCTGATCTGTTCTTTGAATGAAATC
This sequence comes from Dracaena cambodiana, assembly GCA_036321105.1. Lineage (NCBI taxonomy): Eukaryota > Viridiplantae > Streptophyta > Magnoliopsida > Asparagales > Asparagaceae > Dracaena > Dracaena cambodiana. The sequence goes on from JAYEPQ010000006.1 coordinate 43,716,961, forward strand.
AGTTGACACTTTCATAAGATTCTGCATGTATGTGTCAAGGTTGAACTGAGACTTGAGAAGATTTTCAACGTGCTTCTCAAGTGACTGAAGTCGCTTTTCTTGTTCATTATTAGACCCCTGTTGTGAATATGAGTGGTTTTGTACAGGTGGCCTATTCTGGTTGTTCCCATAATTTGAAGCGTTTGGGTGTTGGTAGGCACCCACATTTTGTCTTGGGAACTGACCAGTGGCTGAAGGTTGTATGTTAGGGTTAGGTACTCCCTGATATTGCCCTTGACCCCATGAGAGATTCGGATGATTCCTCCAGCCAGGATTGTTTGCAGGAGCGTAAGGATTGTTCATGGGTTTTTGATACAAGGCGTTAGCCTGTTCAAGTATGGGACCTATGGAATTCATTAATAATGGACACTCCTCCATAACATGATTCGGAGTTCCGCAATTAAAGCATGTGGGAACTTGAATTTGATTTACCTGACCCACCGGTGGAGCACTAGGAGTCTCCAATGCCTCAATTCTCCTCATAAGGGCGGCGATCTTAGCTTCGGCAACTATAGAGCTGTCGGCGCTATGGATCCCACCCTTATGTGCAGAAGTTGATGCACTGGGCTTCTCAGTGGGACTCTCCCACTGCATAGTCTTCCACGATAGGTCCTCAAGAAAGTTCCATGCTTCATCCTCGTTTTTCCTCATGAACTCCCCCTGACACATGGATTCAAGAAGAGTTTTGGATGTGTAATCGAGTCCTTCGTACACGATTTGACACAACCGCCACTTTTCTATCGCATGGTGGGAGCACTGAGCTAAAAGATCTTTGAATCGTTCTAAGTATTTCCAGAAGGGTTCTCCCGAGACTTGACGGAATTGATTGATTTGATTTCTAATCCTTATCGTCTTATGCGTGGGATAATACTTCTTGAGAAATACTGCAACGAATTCATCCCAAGTAGTGATTGAAGCAGTAGGCATACTGTACAACCACTTCTTGGCATTATCCTTGAGTGCAAAGGGGATGAAGCGGAGCTTAATTGCGTCCTCCGATAAGTATTGCAGTTTTATCATCACGCATACTTCCTGAAATTCACTTATAAAGAGATATGCGTCCTCTGAATCAGAACCAGTGAATTTAGGAAGCATACTGATGTACTGCGGCTTCAATTCATAGTGATTACCTGCTGCGTGTGGAAGTTTTATGCATGATGGAAATAATGTGCGCAACGGGTAACATCGATCCTGAAGGATCGGGATCGGTTGGTCCATCTTGGCTCCCATGAATAAATCTGATCTCACAAGTCGACCAAATTGATCACGGGTCCAATGTGGCATGAACCAGCGACCGTGAGTGTATGCGTGAACTTTCTAAACTAATGCAAGAAGTGGGGTGTGGGGTAGAGATAAAACGGTGGAATGATATGATCAAATAAAAATGTGATTTTTACTGTTCCTAATTTTTTTATTTTTTTTTTAATTTTTCTACAGAACCAGGAAGAAAAACTACAGAAACAGAGAAAATTTGGGTTCAGAACGTACCTGTTTGGCCGCCAAATAGCTGCACTAGCCGTTGACTAGCGGCTAAAGTAGCAAGTTTGACTTGTGATTTTCTTCCACTTGTTCCAGAGGCTCTTCCAATCCTATAAATCTTCCTGTCTCTGCAATTTCTATTTCCTGCACACTCACACACACTGTTAACCCGTAAAATGCTAGAAAAAGTAAGAAAAACACCGTTGATCCCCGGCAATGGCGCCAAAAACTTGATGTGTTATATTTACTGCAAGCGCACAGTATCATTGTAGCGCTGTACAGGTCGTCTCACAGGGATCTAGGGTGTTTCTGCGTTCTTACTTTCTCTATAGTTCACCGGACTAACCAAAGGTTCTAGGTTGAGGTCGAATTAATCTAAGTAGTTTAGGATATAGAATCCACTAATTTCCAACCATGTTCTTACTTCTACTATTTTCTTCTATCATAAAAATTTAATCTTTTTAGTTTAATTTTTACTTAAAGTGCCATAAGCATGAGCTATCAAGTGTTGTGCAAGTATAGCTCATCAAAAGATGCTACTTCATATAAAAATAAACTAAATCTTTTAGATAATTCAAATAAAATGACAAAACCAGCAACCCCAATCCCTAACTAAGCATAGATTATCAAGAATCCTAATTCAAGTATAACCTATCAAAGTTCTAAACTTCGGGTCCTTATATTTTAATCTTTCATTTGAAAAATCATGGTTTTTATTAATTTTATTTAAGAAGAAAAATATTAGAAAATAATTACATGGTGGATCTTAACTTCATCTACATCCTAGAGCTGATCTAATTAGCTACTCATGATTTTTGCTAAGGAAGATCAAATTTTAATTCATACAATGATAAACCCTAATCTAGAAAGCGGTAAACCCTAATCTAGAAAGCGGTAAACCCTAAATAGAATGCAATCAAATCTAGGCAGAAAGAAAATAAGAATCTCAAGAACAATGGGTTACCTCTGGACACGGTGTTGTGGCCGTCGACCTTCAGCAAAAACCCCAACTTTATTGAACAGCAAAATCGCATACAAAAATTCCAGAATCCAGAATATCGTCAAAATACAATGGTTGGCCTATATGTAGGCCTCGGAAACCAAAACTTATTTCTAGACAGAACTAAAAAACCAAAAACATTATATTGAAGCCACGAAAATAAACTCGGATTGTGGACCCATTATTTGGCCGCTATTTAGCGGTAAATGCCGCTAAATAGCGGCCTGACATTGTATAATTTACTTGAATCTCTTTTCACATGAAGCTCTTGTCTTGTTTATTTTGTTTACCTGACTGTTTCGACTTTAAATCTCTGAAGTATCGTAGTCTCGTAGTCTTACCCGCTTTAGTAACTTTTCGGACTCTGATTTCCTATTCCAACATTGATTTCTTGCCATCTCCTTGTACGAATCGAATTACCTGAAAAAGACACTAAAAATACCCGAGTAATATTTATTTATATACAAAATTAGATAAAGTATGAGAGGAAAAAATACAATATATGATATTCATCAATAGTACCTGGAGGCAGCTGCATAAACTAAGTGAAGGCAGGTCCTCGCAAGATATTTGCGAATACCTTGGTCATTACAAGGTCATTGCCCATTAAATACCCTGCTTGAGACAAAAAGTAATAAATATGTTGACTGGGAGATCCTTTCCCGTCATATGGCTCCAATTTAAGTGGTTTGTATTTCTCAGGGTATGGTGCCAAATCCCATTCAGGCGGGTATGGTCTTGAAATCCTTGATTCTTTCAACTCCTTCTTGTGCATTAATGCCTCGAGTTGGTTTTGTAACTTCTCGATTTTCTCTTCATGAGGGTCATAAAAAGAATACTTATTCTCGTCTTCATGTGTCAAGTGAGCCTTTTCTTCTTTATCTACCTCGTTCATTTTGTTGAACGGAGTTTCTTTTCCCTTCTTGGCGTTATTCTCGGCAATTTTTTGATTATTTTCGACCACTTTTGAGAGCATCATTTTAAAATCTTCGATTGTCTTTTGTTGCTTCCGAATCATTTGTTCTTGGACCTCAAATCTTTGGTCAATATCGTCAGATCTATCCATCGTATGTGATGCAGACTTCTGCAATTTAGACGATGCTGAAGAACGAGGAGAAGCTATGGCCGAGTTATCACTATCGTTATCATAAGAACCTTTCACAAGTTTCTTATAGTTTCGGGCCGGGATAGCGCCTGACTTAAGTCGGGTAAAATGATAAGGTTCTTCATGTTCGCTTGATTCTGAATCACCATTCTTTTCTATGATTTTCTTACCCTTGGCAACCATATTCGAAGTTACAATTCTTCATTCTTCTCGGGGAGTAGCTTTTGTTTTCTTAGCAGGATTTTTGTCCAACTCAGTCAATCGGTAGAACACCGATACCCTGTTCTTGCTGCAGCAGCAATTATCCACTACAGCGGATACTGTTATCATAAGCTGCTGGCAATGACAAATAGATTCAGACTGAACTTGATTTATACTCCTTTTCTTGATTAGATATTCTCTAAGATCAGTGGTCTTAGATATGGAGTCATGGGGTCCACTCATCCATTGAGAGGGTCCAGGGGCCCACTGGAGCTTTCTGGAACCATTGGAGTCAGATTCTGGTCTAACAGTGCAATGATCAACCCTGATTTTGTATTCAGGTTGATTTACGCGGAGCTGAGCAGTAGCTTTGCGTTTTTCTACGCGGGGCTGAGAAATAGCCTCGCGTTAGGATACGCTAGCCTCGCGTTTTACGCTGGCTTGATGTCCTTGTAGAAGTTTATCTTCTGGAATTTTAACCCTGCGTGGAAGAAGATTCTTGTACGCTGGCTTATTTTTGCGATTAACGCAAGTCATAACTTCGTATTTAGTGCGATTTTTGCGATTAATGCAAATTTGCCAATCATCATCGCGATTTACGCGGAGCTGAGGAGTCTTGCGTTTATCGCAAGTATTACTGGCTTCGATTTTATCGCTAAGCTCAGTAGTAGTCTCGCGTAGAGAATCACACGCTGGCTTTAAGGAAATTTTATCCTCGCGTTTATTGCGAGTGTTAGAAATCTTGCGTTTATCGCAAGTATTACTGGCTTCGCTTTTATCGCTAAGCTCAGTAGTAGCCTCGCGTGGAGAATCACACGCTGGCTTTAAGGAAATTTTATCCTCGTGTTTATCGCGAGTGTTAGAAATCTTGCGTTTATCGCAAGTATTACTGGCTTCGCTTTTATTGCTAAGCTCAGTAGTAGCCTCGCATGGAGAATCACACGCTGGCTCTAAGGAAATTTTATCCTTACGATTAACGCAAGTGATAAAGATCTTGCGTTTATCGCAAGTTGTACTGGCTTCGCGTTTATCGCTAAGCTCAGTAGTAGTCTCGTTTGGAGAATACACGCTGGCTCTAAGAAAATTTTATCCTCGCGATTAACGCGAGTGTTAGAAATCTTGCGTTTATCGCAAGTCTTACCTTTGCGTTTATCGCGATCTTGGCTGGTCTTGCGATTAACGCGAGCCAATTTGTAAGGGACTATAACCTCGCGTTTTGTAAAGCTAGCCTCGCGTTCGATGCGGGCTTTGAGGGCCTTTCGCCTAGCTCTCCGATTTCTATTTCGGAGTTGAGTTCTGGTCAATCCAGTTCCCAAGCTTTCTTCGGCAGTAAAGAGGTCATCCTCTGCTAAGATTTCCTGCGCAAACAATGGCTCTATGGCCGCGGGTGGACGCCCAAAAATTGAATCTTTGATTCCATTGCAAAATTATTTGAATACAAGAAAATTGAGATTACAAAAAGAAAATAGGATCATTACAAGAACGGGAATATTAATGGATTCCCTTTTTAAGTGGGTTCGGATGGCGGTGGAGTCTTATTGCTGCCTCCGTTGACCGTCCGACCAGGAGAAGATGGCTCTGCTCTTTGCTTTGATCTCACGAGCTCGCCCGAAATCTTCCCAAAGTCCAAGAATCCAAAAGTCCCTTCTCCAGTTAAATTCCTCTATTTTATAAACCGAAGAAGCTCCAAATCCGGCTCAATTCTCTCCTGAAAAATCGGATCACGGATTATCAGTCCAAAAATAGGAAATAAAACAACGAAAAACAATAAAACAACGGAAAACAACCCGCGGGTTGGCACCCGCGGGATCTCTCCCGCGGGTGGCAACCCGCGGGATCGCTCCCGCGGGTGGCAACCCGCGGGATCGCCCCCGCGGGTTGCATCCCGCGGGCAACCTGCGGGTGCAACCCGTGGGTGTGCCCACTTAGCAAATTTTGATTTTTTTTTTTTTTGTATCTACATAACCCCCTCCAAAGTTTTCGAAGTTCTGTATTGAACCGTACTGAATTTCGAAATACTTTGGATTCTTTAATTTTGGTTATAGACCTTTTAAAAGATTTGGTCGATAGAGATAATTGTTAACATATTCATTTATTCAATGACAAGCAGAGGTATGATTTTAACGTACTCATTAGAGGATAAGCAGAGGCATGATGTTAACATGCTTATTTTAGGTCAAGCAGAGGTATAATATTAACGTTCTTATTTTAATCCTAACCGTTCAGTGACATCTAGTATGACGAATCAGGAAAAGACAGAGGTGACATTAAACGTGTCTTGGAGCTTAACCTATTCAGAGGATCTGGTCGTGATAGGGAAAAGCTGACTAAACAGAGGTGACGGTTAACGTATTTAGTTTTGGAATCGGACTATCAGAGGTAACTGTTAACTTGATAGTGAGATGATTTTCGTCAGAGGTGATTTTTAACTTAACGATATTAAAAGCAAGTTCGTCAGAGGTTGTAATGTTGGACATGATGAAGTGTGAATTTTCTTTTCTGTCAGAGGTGAAATCTTAACGTGACAGGGGAGGGATTTAATTGGATCTTATCTCATTTGATTTTGAATTATGATGTCAGAGGTATGATTTTAACTTGACAAATATTTTGGAGTGTCGCTTGCTCTGTTGGAGCAAAATGACAAGAAAAGTTTTGTTGTCAGAGGTGAAATCTTAACATGACAGGAGATTTATCTGATCAGGATTTTTAGCAAACCCCCAGCTATCAACGGGTTTGATTTGCCTTTACCAACTACCGTTTGAGTCGGGCTAGCCATGCTATTTCCCTCAGCATGGTGAGTTGTCAAGGATTTCGTTTGGGTTTAAATACCAAACTTTTCCTCTTCCCTTTGCCTTAGCAGCTTAGGGCAGTGATGTATTCTTATATTCGGATAAGAATACTGTTGTGACAGATTTGTCGTGGGATTTTCAGCAAACCCCCAGCTATCAACGGGTTTGATTTTGCCTTTACTAACTACCGTTTGAGTTGGGCTAGCCATGCTATTCCCCTCAGCATGGTGAGTTGTCAAGAATTTCGTTTGGGCTTAAATGCCAAACTTTTCATCTTCCCTTTGCCTTAGCAGCTTAGGGTGATTCATGCCTTTTACCCCCAGCATGGTGGGGTTAGCGAGAATTTTATTCTCTTCACGTAGCTTTATCGGCGTTGGGTAATTCATACTTATTACCCCCAGTATGGTGGGGTTGGCGAGAAATTTATTCTCTTCCCGTAGCCTTGTCGGCATTGGGTAGTTCATACTTCTTACCCCCAGTATGGTGGGGTTGACGAGAAATTTATTCTCTTCCCATAGCTTTAGCGGCGTTGGGCAATTCATACTTTTTACCCCCAGTATGGTGGGGTTGGCGAGAAATCTATTCTCTTCCCGTAGCTTTAGCGGCGTTGGGCAATTCATATTTTTTACCCCCAGTATGGTGGGGTTGGCGAGAAATCTATTCTCTTCCCGTAGCTTTAGCGGCGTTGGGCAATTCATACTTATTACCCCCAGTATGATGGGGTTGGCGAGAAATTTATTCTCTCCCCGTAGCCTTGTCGGCGTTGGGTGGTTCATACTTATTACCCCCAGTATGGTGGGGTTGGCGAGAAATTTTTTCTCTTCCCGTAGCCTTGTCGGCGTTGGGTGATTCATTTTTTTTACCCCTAGTATGATGGGGTTGGCGAGAAATTTATTATCTCCCCGTAGCCTTGTCGGCGTTGGGTGGTTCATACTTATTACCCACAGTATGATGGGGTTGGCGAGAAATTTATTCTCTTCCCGTAGCCTTGTCGGCGTTGGGTGATTCATTTTTTTTACCCCCAGTATGATGGGGTTGGCGAGAAATTTATTCTCTCCCCGTAACCTTGTCGGCATTGGGTGGTTCATACTTATTACCCCCAGTATGATGGGGTTGGCGAGAAATTTATTCTCTTCCCGTAGCCTTGTCGGCGTTGGGTGATTCATTTTTTTTACCCCCAGTATGATGGGGTTGGCGAGAAATTTATTCTCTCCCCGTACCCTTGTCGGCGTTGGGTGGTTCATACTTATTACCCCCAGTATAATGGGGTTGACGAGAAATTTATTCTCTTCCCGTAACCTTGTCGGCGTTGGGTGGTTCATACTTATTACCCCCAGTATGATGGGGTTGACGAGAAATTTATTCTCTTCCCGTAACCTTGTCGGCGTTGGGTGATTCATTTTTTTACCCCCAGTATGATGGGGTTGGCGAGAAATTTATTCTCTCCCCGTAGCATTGTCGGCGTTGGGTAGTTCATACTTATTACCCCCAGTATGATGGGGTTGGCGAGAAATTTATTCTCTTCCCGTAGCCTTGTCGGCGTTGGGTGATTCATTTTTTTTTTTTGATGTTTTTTCTTTTTTCTTCTTCTTTTATATATATATATATATATATGGGGGTTTAAATTAACCACCTTGAGCCCATTTTTTGGGAATTGTTGTGAGCCCAAGTAGTACCTTTAGACCTCACACATTAAATGTGTCGGAGTTAGCTCTAATTCCTTTTTTGTTCAGCTTTGAGCTGAACTGCTCCAGCGTCAATCAACGCGTGAATTTTATCTTTTAAGATAAAACAATTTTTTGTGGGGTGACCTACAATCCGATGGTACAGGCAGTAATTCGGATCATTAGTTTTCCCTACTTCTTCAGGTCTCTTGCTCTCCGGCAATTTAAGCATCTTGCGTTTGGTGAGTAGATTGAACATAGTAGCAGTATGTTCATCCTTGAACGAATACTGCTTTTGAAGTCTGGGCGACTTTGCTGTGTTGCTTGTAGTTGGCCATGGTTTCTGCTTCGGTGTACTTTCTACCGCCATTGCCGTTATGTCTTTCCCTTTTGAACGGGAAAAATGGAATGGAGATTCGTTTGTACCGTCTCCGGTTGCAGACTGTTGCATTTCGAGACGTCGAAGTATTTCTTCGGCCTGTTCGCCCTGCTTAAGCAGATCCTTCCATGACTTGGATTCGACCGAACCCATCTTGTCTAAAATATCGGTCAACAAGTTATGTCTGCAAGTTTCCACAAGCGTATCCTGCGTCATGCCATGTGGGCATCGAACGGAAAGTTCTCGGAACCGCTCGACATAAGTTTTGACCGTTTCGCCTTCTTCTTGCTTCGCTGCTAGCAAAGATAATATGGAGACTTCTGTATCATCTTCAAAGAATGGGGCTAGGAACTCACGTTCTACATCAGCCCAAGATTTAATTGTTCCCTGGGGAAGTTGCATAAACCAGGTAAATGCGGGCCCCCGTAAAGTGCTCGCAAATATCCTAGTCATAGTTGGATCATTCTCCATGAAATGTCCTGTCTGTGAGAGGAAATAGAAGATGTGTTGCTGCGACGAACTTTTACCGTCGAATGATTGAAGATTCAACGGTTTATATTTTGCAGGATATGGTACGGTCTCCCATTCTATGGGATATGGACGGACTACCCCCACCTCTTGTAGCTTTTTGCGATGAAGAAGAGCTTGTAATTGGTTCTCCATCTTCTCTATTTTCTCTACTTGAGGATTGATGATAACTTTCACTTCCTCTTCCTCTCTTGAATGAGGAGGCACTTCTTCATCTTCGTCTTCGCTGTCTTCATTTATTTGGATAGGCCGTTTTCCTTTCTGCCGACTAGAAATGGATGGCGATGATTGGTTCTTTCTAGTTTGAGCCAGTAACTCAATCAAAAGTTGTTTCATTTCTTCTATGGTCTCCTCGTGCTGTTCGAGACGTTTTTCTTGTCTCTCAAGCCTTTCAGAGACTTCTTCTAGAAGCGTGCCCTCTGGTTCGATAGAAACACCTTTTGACCCTGGAGTAATTTCCTTATCCGAAAGGTTGTTTCCGACCACCTTTTTGCCTTTATTAACCATATTTGATGAGGCAGCAGGTAGATCGGTTCCAGAGCACACCCTCTTTATTGTCCGTATTCCTTTGGATTCGGTGATCCGCTCAAAAACGGACCGTCTCGGATGGCACTCGCAGTTTGATAGAACAGTTGAGATTAACTGTTCGCATTGGCATTGAGAAGTATTCTGTGCAGAGTTCTTCTTCCAATTGAGGTATTCTCTCAAGTCTTGAGATACTTCTTTATCTCTATTTGCAACCTGATGCCGCTTGCGTCGCAAACTTGGTTCATAATACCGGAGAGTTTGCAATATTTCAGGGCTGGGCTCTTTTCCCGAATCAGATTGTTCTCCAACCCTTCTGCGGATTCTTCTGGAGTGTGTGCTGGCCTGCGCAGTTGTACGGGCCTCGCACGCATCTGACTTGTTCTTCGGGATTTGGAGGATTCTATCATGAATATGTTCATCCGAAGAGAAATTTGAAGACCTATTCTCAGGTGAGTTCATGAGCACATCCTTATATTTGTTTGTAGAGGAACGGGATGGTACACCTGAGAGAGTAACTAAAAAGTTAGATGTGCGCTGTGTGCTCACTGTGCGTGTGCCCGAATAGACATCAGAACAAACCCCTGATTTTTCCTGCGGAGTGCAACCCGAGGGAAACCCGCGGTGTGCATCCCGCGGTTGGAACCGCGGGTTTGCACCCGCGGTTGCAACCTCGGGATTGCACCCGCGGGGTGCAACCAGCGGTTGGAACCGCGGGTTTCCACCCGCGGTTGCAACCCGCGGTTGGAACCGCGGGGTTGCACCCGCGGGGTGCAACCCGCGGTTCCAACCGCGGGTTTCCACCCGCGGTTGCAACCGCGGGGTTGCCCCCGCGGGGTGCAACCCGCGGTTGGAACCGCGGGTTTCCACCCGCGGTTGCAACCGCGGGGTTGCCCCCGTGCGGTGCAACCCGCACTTCTGCCTGCGGATTTTTATTTTTGGAATTTTTTTTCTCTGATATTTCCTGATCTGGATTTTCTGCCCGCAATTTTCCAGAGGCACTGTTGAGGCGGGCCCGCTGGGACTTACGCCTCAGGTTTCTCTTCTGAGAGCGGGTCAGGGACAGGTTTGACTTTTGGCTTGACTTTGGAATGGGCGATAACGCCGTGTTCTTGACAGACGATGACGTCCTGTCAGTTCGAACGGGCGATGACGCCTCATAAATTCTCATAGGCGATGACGCCTTTCCGGTGGGCGATGACGCCTCACCTTTTTTCATCGTCACCCGGCGATGACGCCTAGGCTCCGAAATTCCTCATATTTTTGCTGGTCAACTTCTATGACCAGCGTCTCAATCATTGAGCCAATCGGCACCCGGTCGGACTGCGCCACCAGATTCTCTGTGGTAAACAGAGGGGCTCCCACTGTGGTCGCCAATTCTTGTATGCCGAAAATTGAATCTTTGATTCCATTGCAAAATTATTTGAACACAAGAAAATTGAGATTACAAAAATAAAATAGGATCGTTACAAGAACGAGAATATTAATGGATTCCCTTTTTAAGTGGGTTCGGGTGGCGGTGGAGTCTTGTTGCTGCCTCCGTTGACCGTCCGACCAGGAGAAGATGGCTCGGCTCTTTGCTTTGATCTCACGAGCTCGCCCGAAATCTTCCCAAAGTCCAAGAATCCAAAAGTCTCTCTAGTTAAATTCCTCTATTTTATAAACCGAAGAAGCTCCAAATCTGGCTCAATTCTCTCCTGAAAAATCGGATCACGGATTATCAGTCCAAAAATAGGAAACAAAACAACGGAAAACAATAAAACAACGAAAAACAGCCCGCGGGTTGGCACCCGCGGGATCGCTCCCGCGGGTGGCAACCCGCGGGATCGCCCCCGCGAGTTGCCACCCGCGGGAATCCTCCCGCGGGTGGCAACCCGCGGGTTGCAACCCGCGGGCGCACCCGCGGGTTGCATCCCGCTGGAACCCCCGCGGGATGCAACCCGCGGGTGCGCGCGGGCGCACCCGCGGGTTGCAACCGGCGGGCGCACCCGCGGGTTGCATCCCGCGGGGGTTCCAGCAGGATGCAACCCGCGGGTGCAACCCGTGGGTGTGCCCACTTAGCAAATTTCGATTTTTTTTTTTTTTTTTTTTTGGTATCTACAGCGGGCTCCAAGGGTCTCCGTTTATCAGTGGATATCTGATGACCCGATCTTCGGTTATTGGAGCGCACGCGACGATAGGTTCTCGTTCCGGTCAGGTTACCTGACTCAAAGGAGAGATACTCTTCGTACTTCTGCTAGTCGATCTCTACGACTAGCATGTTCACGTCGGATCCGATTCTCTCGACGTTAGATTGCGCCACGATCTCTTCTTTGGTGAAAGAGACTTCTCCCACTATGGTCGCCAGTTTGTTCGCAGCAGAAATTTGCTTTCCTTCCATTGAATTCAACTTAGATTATAACGAAAGAGAACAAGAAAAAGAACAAACGAGAGGATTTATAATTTATTGCTCTCTTTTACAATGAATTGTGGGATCTTTGTGGCGATGGGATCTAACTAGTAGCTCTTTTGGACGATCTGATGACGATGGTCTTCTTGCTCTTGATGAAAAAGATGCCGGCCGACTTTGGATGATCTTCTCTGGTCTTGATTCGTTCAAGACTCTCACGCGTAACTTGAACTTCACAAAAACTTCCAAAAGATTCCCCCAAGGCTTCCTTAAGAGGGTATTTATAGGTTTAGGATAATATGAGAGTTTCTATTTAAATAGAATTTGTATTCATCAAGGATTCCAATCAAATATCTTAGTTTTGATTTAAATCTCTTGATTTAGAGTTCTGATTGGACTTAATTTGGGTATTTGAATAAGCCCAAATTTTAATCTCAATCAATTTATGATTTTAGTTATCTGCTTACGCGGAGCTCATCGTATCAAAACGAGGAGCTAAGAAACCAGAACGCGGAGCTATTGATTAGCTCCGCGTTTTACTCATACGCGGGGCTAAGATAGCCAAGCGCGGAGCTACAGAGTTAGCTCCGCATTTTGTTGTGGAAAACTTCATTCTACTTAGAAATTTTCACTGCCAACATTCAGTATACTATTGACTCGAATCTTTTTCTTTTAGCAAAACGATAGGTAAGTCCCCTGCAGATAGAATCGAGTCTTATTGGCATTTTTCTCAGTTTTTAGGCTCTAGGAGCTCAAACAATTTATATCTCAAAATTGTGTCCTACAATAATTAGTAGATTTGCATGTAGCTTACTAGATATGTGTTAATTTCCCTCTGCTGTTTGCATGCATGCAGAACAGTAATTTAAAAGGAAAAAATAAAAATAATAATCATAATCCAAGCCTCTCTTCTCTAACTTTACCAATTTAGTAAAAGTTAGTATTTGTTCTATAGTTCACTTGCCTTTAATCCAGTGTAGTATAGAACAAAAAGATTTTTTGTGAACAAAACAATTTATACACATATGATAGAATGATAAATGAAAGATATTTATTAAAGCAGTTATGGAGATAGAGGATGGACTGATGGGAGTTGAGATGTAAAAATTCTAATTTTTTAAGAACTAGATAACTTTGCTAATTGATAACAAAAAAAAGTTCTTGCATTATCATCACATATACAATATATCATTTTAATAATGTACATGGGTTTTAATTAAGATATTCTGGTAAGTGGGAAAAAAAACTTGTCAAATCTTTATAAAAAAAATGAGACTGATCATATTACTATGAAGATGTGCTTTTGAATTAATTTAATATTTAGGGCTTTTAGTTTGTTATTAGCAAAACTGCAAATGAGAACCAAATAATTAATCATTTACTAGGTGAATATTACTACAAAGTTCCAATTTCAATGCAGCATTGTTCAAATTCATGATTAAATTAGTCAGGACCACATACTAATTAGCTATGACTGATCAAATTTTCTCTAAATCACTCCTGGTTGAATACTAACTTGATCACCAAGTCCTCCATCTTTGAAAGCTTTTTAATTAACACGCAAATAAGAAAAAAATATATAAATGGAGGAGGTAAGTTAATATGAGCCTCTAGTATAATTAGTCGTAATCACAATGATTAATTGAATTGCGTCCAACTCTCTCTCTAGTTAGGAAAATTCTATTCACTCAAGATGCCCATATTTCTTAATCAAGAATTAGTCCTCCGAGCAGTTTTTACACTGATCGGGGATTAGTCCCAAACGGGTTTAAAATCAGTTGGGAATTGATCTCCGAACAAGACAAAAAATTTCATCACAAAAGATAACGATAAACTTGTAATTTTTTACAATTTTAGGATGTGGGCATCTTGAGAAAAGTCGTGTGTGAATAGAATTTCCCCTCTAGCTTGCATCAATATGATGTTCTCTTGCATTAGGGTTTGAGTAAATAAGATGATGTTAATTAATCAATCTATAAAAATTAGCTTCCTTTTGCCACTTCATCTCAACACAGCACATAATTTTCTGAAGGCAATGCTGAGATGGCTACTAATCCACAGGGTTAACTAGCTTGCTCTCCTTAATCATCATCAAGCATATAATTGACCACAGCGTTAACAATCTGGCTCTCCCTGTAGTGACATTTAGATGTATATATCTAAAAGGGAAGAAAAAATAGAAAAAAGTTTTGATTTTAGGAGTTAATTATATGTCTGATTAATTAGTTGGTAACAGTCACCATCATTTACAGTAGTGAAATGGACATTTGAAATCAACAATGGTTCCAAAAAAAGGGGAAAAAAAAAGATCCAGAGGGTTTCCGACTTGTGAAACTCCTTCAATCTTCTTCTAGAACTTGTGGCACCTTACCGAAGAAAAATTAACAATTTGGCTGCACGTACGATCAAGTCTAAATGAAAGGCAAATGCAAGAAAAATGAGACCTGTGCTAGTGGCTGAGATCATTATCAGCGAGACTATACTCCAATAATACACTAACAAAGGGCCCCAACCACCATGCACCACCTTTTGCAGGCTCTTTAATCAAGGTCACCATCAGTCCCTTACTTTGTCAATGAAGTTAATTTGCATTATTGAGCTTTCAGTTCCAGCGATTGACAACTAGACAACCCATTGAGGCTTTAAACCCAGGGACTAATTGACGGTACGTGATTAGGTGTGAGCATGGGTCCATTTGGTTCGATTTTCAAACAAATCGGCCAATTGAAAACGAATCTATATTATAGTAAATCAGATCAAAACTGACCAAAATTAATTCAAATCCGAAACCAAACAGTATTTTTTATTGGTTTCGGTTTTTTGGTCTGAAGCCCATAGTAGAAGACATTCAATAAATAAATATTTTCATCCCTTATACTTTATAACCCACTAAGATGAATACAAAATTAAAAATAAATATTTTCAAAAATATACTTTAATTAGTTCGTAGGCCAAAATTTACTACAATAAAAATTTAATATCTCAAAAGCTGAAATATAAGAAATAATAAAAAACTATATATTTAAATTTTCTATCTTCGTCATTTTTGACAAGTGGCACCGAAATCCAAACCAACACCCGCTAAAAAAATTCGATTTTAAAATTAAACCGATCCGAAAAACAAATTAACTGTACTTATGATTGGTTTGAATTTTTTTTGGTATTTTGCTAAGTGCTAACTGTGAACACAGCAATTCCTCTTTTCTCAGTGCTCATGAAGTGAGGGGGGTTAGCTGGATCAATTGAGCCTCTGACCAATTATTAGCTAATTGGAGGGTTGGTGTTTGTCTTGACAAGTTTAATTTAGACTTACAATTGGTAGGACTATCAAAATCTCAAATTAGGTTTAGAAATCTACTAGGCGAGATTTTGGTTGCATAGTTTTTTTAAGTGTTATTTTTTGGACACATAATCAATAATTGAGTGTCTTTACCTGGACCAAATATGTAAAGAAATTTGAGAAGAGTTTGTAAAAGCATTTGCATTTTAGAAGAATAGTCAGAAATTAATTTGAAGCACATCATACAAAGCTAAAAAGCAATACCTTTTGTTTTATTTTGAGAATATGATGGAATTGTTGGCCTCGTTCGTTTCAAATGTCAGTAACAATTCATAATACGATAAGAAAAAATTAGAGCATCTACATGGAGTTGCTAATGTCACGGTAGTATATTAGTAAAATCCTTTAGTTATATATCAAGCTATAAGATAAGTTGCCACCATGAAAACTGTGCTACTAGTTTGTTAAATGGACAACAATATAAGGTTGAATTACGTGAAGTACCATATTCAAGTTCAGATTAGGCCCATGAAGGCATCCATGAAGGTTTTAAATATTGATCAATATTAATATAAATGATGACTAACATGGTTAATTTTGAGGTATTCAATATGGTATAGACTCTCTGGTGTTGGTACATATATTGCTGATATTTTGTCATAACATCTGCATTTTCTTTAAAGATGGAGTACGAAAGGGGGCAATATTAATCGGGGAGAAAAGGATTGTATATTATTACTAAAAGCACTCCATCTTGCATGTCCTTGATGGCTGCTACTTGTCTGCTTTTGGTTACCCCGTCCCTTTCTCCTCCCTTCTACCATTCAATAATCTTCTCACTTTCATTTAGACACAGTTGTATTTCTAACTAATTGCAGTTTACCTTAACCGTACGTATTATAACCTCATAATTAAGAAAAATATCAAAGCATATATTAATTGAATAGTTGCAGCTAAATAGAGCTCTCATGAACTTGTTATCAATCTAGACGTTGCAATTTGTAGGCTGTAGAAGGATTGAGATCCATAATCAATATATGTTGGCTAGTGTCTGATGAAAGGATATGACCAATTGCTATCAGATATAGACTCGCAATTAAAAAACTAGGATAAAGGAGGAGGGCTGTGATAAATCAGTGAGTGACAGCCAACGTAAAACATTGTCACATATTATGACATGAGCCAAAATATGAATTTCGTTAGAGCGTTTCCTATCGAGCGACGCGCTATATCGGAGTCCGAGTATAGTGAAAAATGTGTGAGGATTACTAGGTCATCGCCCAGAAGCAACGCGCCACGTCGGCGCCAGGATGTGTTGTCAAATATAAGAGCGTTCCCACATCTTAATGAGCGGGTGGGGTAAAAAATTTAGCTCATAAACATAAAAAATAAGCGCGCACACACACACACACATATACATATATATGAGATTACTGTAAGTCAGCCGCCATCTCAGGAAAAGTTACGTGAACTAGCGGCAAAACTATAATGACTTAATAATTTTTCTTCAATTTTTTTAACAATTATTATCTCTATCTTCTTAATTTCTTTCGGATTAAAATTTCATAAATTTTAGAGTTCATTTAACATTTCATCAAGTGCATGCAAAATGTTCTATTCATTGAAAACCGTTAATTTTGTATTAACTAGATGGAGGACAAAATCAAAATTAAAACCCAAGAAATTGCGTATAAGTGAACACTAGGAGATTTAGATCATAATCCAAAAGAAAATTTTTAAAAAAGATTATTGGAGATAGTGGAAATGAACTGCAGCTCAGATAACTTGCGTGAGCCGTCAGCTCATTTCCATCTCTCTCTCTATATATATATATATATATATGAGAATTTCTAGTGTAGCAATTTTTATTGATGATTAGATACAAACTGGGAAGGTTGATGGAAAGAGAAATACTTGGTTTTTATTTAGAGCCCCTGGTATTATGAGTGTTCTATAAAATTCACACTTACACATGCTCATAAAGTCGAGAGCTATATAAATCCTTTTGAAGTAATAACCTTCTTTAATTTTCCTTTTCAAATATAATAATATACTATTGTATGCCCGAAAAATTGAATCTTATCCAAATTGCCAATTTGATTTTGAATTACAGCAATAAAAGAAAAATTACAAAATAAATTCGAGATTACAAGAATGGGAATCAATTGATTTCGATTCCCTTTATTTTTGTGGGTTCTGGCAGCAGTAGAGTCTTGATTCTGTACTCCGTTGACGATCCGATCTCTCTGAATTGAGAAACTCCTCTCTGAATTTTTGGACTCCGGCCTCTGGAAAATTGCCTCGCTAAAGAATTCCCTCTTCAAAGGAATCTCCTCTTTTCCTCCTTGTTCTGAACTCCGTTCCCAATTTTATATATTGAGAAGCGCTTCTAATCCGGCTCAAATTCTTCTCTCGAATCCGATTAAATCCCCAAAAATCCGGATCACCATGCAAAACGATACAGAAGCAGAATGGAAGCGGAAAACAACCCGCGGGTGGCAACCCGCGGGATCGCTCCCGCGTGTGGCCACCTGCGAGAGGAATTCCCGCGGACACCCGCGGGATTCCTCCTGCTGGTGGGACCCACGGGAATTCTCCTGCGGGTGCCCTCCCGCGGGATCCCTCCAGCGAGTTAGCACCCGCGGGAGGAGTTCCCGCCGGTGGACCCCGCTGTAAATTTTTTTTTTTGGTGTCTATTTTTTTTTTGGTGTCTACATAACCCCCTCCAAAGTTTTCGAAGTTCTGTATTGAGTCGTACTGAATTTCGAAACACTTTGGATTATTTAATTTTGGCTATCAGACGTTTTAAAGGATTTGGTAGACAGGGATAACTGTTAACATATTCAATTATTCAATAACAAGCAGTTGTATGATTTTAACGTGCTCATCAGATAACAAGTAGAGGTATGATGTTAACGTACTCATTGGGTGACAAGCAGAGATATGATATTAACATGCTTATTTTAGGTCAAGCAGATGTATCATGTTAACGTGCTCATTAGAATCCTAACCGTTCAGTGACATCTAGTATGACGGATCAAAGAAAGACAGAGGTGACATTAAAAGTGTCTTGGAGCTCAACCTATTCAGAGGATCTGGTCGTGATCGGGACAAGCTGATTAAACAGAGGTGACGGTTAACGTATTTAGCTTTAGAATCGGACTATCAGAGGTAACTGTTAACTTGATAGAGAGATGATTTTCGTCAGAGATAATTTTTAACTTAACGATATCAAAAACAAGTTCATCAGAAGCTGTAAATTGGACTTGATGAAGTGTGAATTTTCTTTTCTGTCAGAGGTGAAATCTTAACGTGACAGGAGATTTAATCGGATTTTATCTCATTTGATTTTGAATTATGATGTCAGAGGTATGATTTTAACTTGACAAATATTTTGGAGTGTCGCTTGCTCTGCTGGAGAAAAATGACGAGAAAAGTTTCGTTGTCAGAAGTGAAATCTTAACGTGACAAGAGATTTATTTGATTAGGATTTTTAGCAAACTCCAGCTATTAACAGATTTGATTAGTTTTTACCAACTACCGTTTGAGTTGGGCTAGCCATGCTATTCCCCTCAGCATGGTGAGTTGTCAAGAATTTCGTTTGGGCTTAAATGCCAAACTTTTCCTCTTCCCTTTGCCTTAGCAGTTTAGGGCAGTGATGTATCCTTATATTTGGATAAGGATGCTATTATGACAGATTTGTCATGGAATTTTTAGTAAACTCCCAGCTATCAACGGGTTTGATTTGCCTTTACCAACTACCGTTTGAGTTGGGCTAGCCATACTATTCCCCTTAGCATGGTGAGTTATCGAAAGTTTTGGGCTTAGATGCCAAACATTTCTTCCCTTCGCCTTAGCAGTTTTAGGCAATTCATGTTTTTACCCCCAGCATGATGGGGTTGGCGAGAAATTTATTCTTTTCCCTTTGTCTTGACGGCTGTAGATACAAAAAAAAATGAAATTGCTAAGTGAGCACACCCGCGGGTTGCAACCTGCTGGAATGCAACCCGCGGGAGCTCCCGCAGGAGGATTCCCGCCGGTGCCAACCTGCGGGAGCAATCCAGCGGGTTGCCACCCGCGGGAGGACTCCCGCGGGTGCCAACCCGCGGGAGCAATCCCGCGGGTTGCCACCCCCGGGAGCGATCCCGCAGGTGTCAACCCGCGGGTTGTTTTCCGTTATTTTATTTTCTATTTTATTTTCCTGATATCCCGTGATCCGATTTTTCAAGAAGGATTGGAGCCGGATTTCGAGGTTCTTCGATCTATAAAATACAGAAATTTAGTCGGAGAAATGACTTTTTTGGGCAGAGTTGGGAGATTCTTTGGGGAAGAGTCCAATTTTCCATAGTCCAAATATCCAGAGAGGAGTTCCTCAATTCAGAGAGATCGGATCGTCAACGGAGTACAGAAACAAAGCTCCACCGCTGCCAGACCCACAAAAATAAAGGGGAATCGAAATCAATCGATCCCCATTCTTGTATGCCCGAAAAATTGAATCTTCCTTTGAAAAAATGAAATTGCTAAGTGGGCACACCCGCGGGTTGCAACCCGCGGGTCCGCGGGAGCACCTGCGGGATGCAACCCGCGGGAGGACTCCCGCGGGTGTTAACCCACCGGTTGTTTTTCGTTGTTTTATTTCCTATTTTATTTTCCTGATATCCCGTGATTCGATTTTTCAGGAAGGATTGGAGCCGGATTTCGAGGTTCTTCGATATATAAAATACAGAAGTTTAGTCGGAGAAAGGACTTTTTTGGGCAGAGTTGGGAGATTCTTTGGGGAAGAGTCCAATTTTCCAGAGTCCAAATATCCAGAGAGGAGTTTCTTAATTCAGAGAGATCGGATCGTCAACGGAGTACAGAAACAAAGCTCCACCGCTGCCAGACCCACAAAAATAAAGGGGAATCGAAATCAATCGATCCCCATTCTTGTAATCTCGATTTTCTATTTTGTAATTTTTCTTTTATTGCTGTAATTCAAAATTAAATTGGCATATAAAGGAAGATTCAATTTTTCGGGCATACGAGAATTGGCGACCACAGTGGGAGTTTGGGCGGCGCAATCCAATCTTTAAATTTTTTTTTGGAGCCTAGGCATCATCGCCGGGTAACGATAAATAAATGTGAGGCGTCATCGCCCACCAAAATTGACAAGACGTCATCGTCTGTCAAAAAAAAAATTATGAGGCGTCATCGCCCATAAAAAAAAAAAATTTGACAAGACGTCACCGTCTGTAAAAAAAAAATTATGAGGCATCATCGCCCATAAAGAAAAAAAAAATTTGATAAGACGTCATCGTCTGTCAAAAAAAAAAATGAGGAGTCATCGCCCATGAAAAAAAAAATTATGAGGCGTCATCGCCCATAAAAAAAAAAAATTTTTTGAGGCGTCATCGCCCAAAAAAAAAATGACAAGACGTCATCGTCTGTCAAAAAAAAAAATATTTTGAGGCGTTGTCGCCCAAAAAAAAAATTGACAAAACTGGATACAACTCCAGGATGCAACCCGCAGATGGAATCTTGGGACCCGCGTGGACGCAACCCTCATGTGGAAGCGCGGGATGCAACCCGAAAATGGAATCTTGGGACCCACGTGGAAGCAACCAGAATATGGAAGCGCGGGATGCAACCCGCAGATGGAATCTTGGGACCCACATGGACGCAACCCACATATGGAAGCGCGGGACGCAAACCTAGGTCACCCGCACTTTTCTCCCTCTCTCCCGCACGAAAAAAATAAAAAAATAAAGAATAAAAATAATATTAATAAAAAGGCAAAAAATAAAAAAAAAAAAAAAAGGAAAAAAAAAGAAAGGGTGTTATCGCCCACAAAAAATTGACAAAGTTAAAAAAAATAAAAAATAATAAATATTTAAAAAAAAAAGAGAAAAAAATATGCAGTATGAGTGCTCTACCCATGGGTTGTATCCCACGGATGCACCTGCGGATGCCAAAAAAAAAAATTAAAAAAATTTAAAAAATTAATTAAAATAAAAAATTAAAAAAATTAAAAATATATATATATATATAAATATAAAAATAAATAAATAAATAAATAAAAATAAACAAAAAATAATAATAAATAAAAATATAATTGCAAGGCCTCATCGCTTACCAAAATAAATAAATAAATAAATAATAAAAAAATAAAATGCTAGGCGTCATCACCTAAAAAAAAAAAAAGGACATCATTGCAAAAAAAAAAAAAAGAGAGATAAAGAAATAAAAATGTATATATAAAATAAAATAAAATAAAAAAATGATGAATTACCCAACGCCGACAAGGCTACGGGAAGAGAATAAATTTCTCGTCAATCCCATCATACTGGGGGTAAAAGTATGAATTACCCAACGCCGACAAGATTACGGGAAGAGAATAAATTTCTCGCCAACCCCACCATACTGGGGGTAATAAGTATGAACCGCCCAACGCCGCTAAGGTTACGGAAAGAGAATAGATTTCTCGCCAACCCCATCATACTGGAGGTAAAAGTATGAATTACCCAACGCCGACAAGGCTACGGGAAGAGAATAGATTTATCGCCAACCCCACCATACTGGGGGTAATAAGTATGAACCGCCCAACGCCGCTAAAGTTACGGGAAGAGAATAAATTTCTCGCCAACCCCACCATACTAGGGGTAAAAAGTATGAATTACCCAACGCCGACAAGGCTACGGGGAGAGAATAAATTTTTCGTCAACCCCATCATACGGGGGTAAAAAGTATGAATTACCCAACGCCGACAAGGCTACGGGGAGAGAATAAATTTCTCGCCAACCCCACCATACTGGGGGTAATAAGTATGAATTGCCCAATGCCGCTAAGGCTACGGGAAAAGAATAAATTTCTCGCCAACCCCACCATACTGGGGGTAAAAAGTATGAATTGCCTAACGCCGCTAAAGTTACGGGAAGGGAATAAATTTCTCGCCAACCCCACCATACTGGGGGTAAAAAGTATGAATCACCCAATGCCGTTAAGCTACGGGAAGAGAACAGATTTCTCGCCAACCCATTCATACTGGGGGTAAAAGTATGAATTGCCCAACGCCGCTAAGGCAAAGGGAAGAGGAAAAGTTTGATATTTAAACCCAAACGAAACCCTCGACAACTCACTATGCTGAGGATAATAACATGGCTAGCCCAACTCAAACGGTAGTTGGTAAAGGCAAAATAAACCCATTGATAGCTGGGGGTTTGCTAAAAATCCCACGACAAATCTGTCACAACAGTATTCTTATCCGAATATAAGAATACATCACTGCCCTAAGCTACTAAGGCAAAGGGAAGAGGAAAAGTTTGGTATTTAAACCCAAACGAAATCCTTGACAACTCACCATGTTGAGGGGAATAGCATGGCTAGCCCGACTCAAACGGTAGTTGGTAAAGGCAATTCAAACCCGTTGATAGCTGGGGGTTTGCTAAAAATCCTAATCAGATAAATCTCCTGTCACATTAAGATTTCACCTCTGACAGCAAAACTTTTCTTATCATTTTGCTCCAACAGAGCAAGCGACACTCTAAAATATTTGTCAAGTTAAAATCATACCTCTGACATCATAATTCAAAATCAAATGAGATAAGATCCGATTAAATCCCTTGTCATGTTAAAAAAAAATCACCTCTGACAGAAAAGAAAATTCACACTTCATCAAGTCCAACATTACAACCTCTGATGAACGTGCTTTTGATGTCGTTAAGTTAAAAATCACCTCTGACGAAAATCATCTCCCTATCAAGTTAACAGTTACCTCTGATAGTCCGATTCCAAAACTAAATACGTTAACCGTCACCTCTGTTTAATCAGCTTGTCCCTATCACGACCAGATCCTCTGAATAGGTTAAGCTCCAAGACACGTTTAATGTCACCTCTGTCTTTTCCTGATTCGTCATACTAGATGTCACTGAACGGTTAGGTTTAAAATAAGCACGTTAATATTATACCTCTGCTTGACCTAAAATAAGCATGTTAACATCATACCTCTGCTTGTCCTCTAATGAGTACGTTAAAATCATACCTCTGCTTGTTATTGAATAAATGAATATGTTAACGGTTATCTCTATCGGCCAAATCTTTTAAAAGGTCTATAACCAAAATTAAAGAATCCAAAGTATTTCGAAATTCAGTACGGTTCAATACAGAACTTCGAAAACTTTGGAGGGGGTTATGTAGATACAAAAAAAAAAAAAATGAAATGAAATTGCTAAGTGGGGACTCCCGCGGGTGCCAACCCGCGGGAGCAATCCCGCGGGTTACCACCCTCGACAGCGATCCCGCAGGTGTCAACCCGCGGGTTGTTTTCCGTTGTTTTATTTCCTATTTTATTTTCCTGATATCCCGTGATCCGATTTTTCAGGAAGGATTGGAGCCGGATTTCGAGATTCTTCGATCTATAAAATACAGAAATTTAGTCGGAGAAAGGACTTTTTTGGGCAGAGTTGGGAGATTCTTTGGGGAAGAGTCCAATTTTCCAGAGTCCAAATATCCAGAGAGGAGTTCCTCAATTCAGAGAGATCGGATCGTCAACGGAGTACAGAAACAAAGCTCCACCGCCGCCAGACCCACAAAAATAAAGGGAAATCGAAATCAATCGATCCCCATTCTTGTAATCTCGATTTTCTATTTTGTAATTTTTCTTTTATTGCTGTAATTCAAAATTAAATTGGCATATAAAGGAAGATTCAATTTTTCGGGTATACAACGGCGTTGGGTGATTCATGCTTTTTACCTCCAGCATGGTGGGGTTGGAGAGAAATTTATTCTCTTCCCGTTGCCTTGACGGCGTTGGGTAGTTCATGCTTTTTTACCCCCAGCATGGTGTGGTTGGCGAGAAATTTATTCTCTTCCTGTTGCCTTGACGGCATTGGGTGATTCATGCTTTTTACCCCCAGCATGGTGGGGTTGGCGAGAAATTTATTCTCTTCCCGTATCCTTGTCGGCGTTGGGTAAAAAAAACTTTTTTTTTTTAGGTGATGATGCCTAGCTTTTTTATTTTTTATTTATTTATTTATTTATTTATTTTGGTAAGCGATGAGGCCTCACAAATTTATTTTTATTTATTATTATTTTTTTGTTTATTTTTATATTTTTTGTTTTATTATTATTATTATTTTTATTATTTTTTTAATTTTTAATTTTTTTAATTTTTTTTTTGGCATCTGCGGGATACAACCCGTGGGTAGAACACTCATACCGCATGTTTTTTTTAATTATTTTTTTTATAACTTTGTCAATTTTTTGTGGGCGATAACACCCTTTCTTTTTTTTCTTTTTTCTTTTTTCTTTTTTTTTCTTTTTCCTTTTTTTTTAATATTATTTTTGCCTTTTTATTATTACTATTATTATTATTTATTATTTATTTTTTTATTTTTTTCGTGCGCCCAGGTGGGCCCCACCCGAGCATAGTACTTTTTTTTTTTAATCTCGCCTCACATTTTTCTTTATTTATTAACTTTTTATTGTAATTGAGGCAATTTCAATTTATTATTTTATTTATTTTTATTTATTACTATCATATTATTATTATTATTACTTATTTTTAATTATTATTTTTTTTTTGTCTTATGGATTCTGTATCCTGCAGATTGCATCCCGCGATTGCATCTGTGGGTTGCGTCTCCGCGGGTCCCGCGGGTTGCATCCCTCGATTCCATCTGCGGGTTGCGTCCATGTGGATCCCGCGATTCCATCTGCGGATTGCGTCCCACGATTCCATCTGCGGGTTGCATCCCGCGATTCCATCTGCGGGTTACATCCTGCGATTCCATCCGCGGGTTGCATCCCGAGGGTTGTATCCAGTTTTGTCATTTTTTTTTTTGGACATGATGACGTCTTGTCATTTTTTTTTATGGGCGATGACACCTCATAATTTTTTTTTTGACAGACGATGACGTCTTGTCAATTTTTTTTATGGGCGATGAAGCCTCATAATTTTTTTTTGACAAACGATGACATCTTGTCATTTTTTTTTATCGGCGATGATGCCTCATAATTTTTTTTTTGACAGACGATGAAGTCTTGTCAATTTTTTTTATGGGCGATGACGCCTCATAATTTTTTTTTTGACAGACGATGACGTCTTGTCATTTTTTTTTGGGCGATTACGCCTCATAATTTTTTTTTTGACAGACGATGACGCCTTGTCAATTTTTTTTTATGGGCGATGACGCCTCATAATTTTTTTTTTTGACGGACGATGACGTCTTATCAAATTTGGTGGGCGATAACACCTCACATTTATTTATCGTTACCCGGCGATGACGCCTAGGCTCCGAATAAAAAAATTTAAAGATTGGATTGCGCCGCCCAAACTCCCACTATGGTCGCCAATTCTTGTATGTCCGAAAAATTGAATATTCTCTAAATTGCCAATTTGATTTTGAATTACAGTAATAAAAGAAAAATTACAAAATAAATTCGAGATTATAAGAATGGGAATCAATTGATTTCGATTCCCCTTTATTTTTGTGGGTTCTAGCAGCGGTAGAGTTTTGATTCTGCACTCCGTTGACGATCCGATCTCTCTGGATGGAGAAATTCCTCTCTGGATTTTTGGAATCCGACCTCTGGAAAATTGCATCGCTAAACAATTCCCTCTCCAAAAGAATCTCCTCTTTTCCTCCCTGTTCTGAACTCCGTTCCCAATTTTATATATTGAGAAGCGCTTCTAATCCGGCTCAAATTCTTCTCTCGAATCCGATTAAATCCCCAAAAATCCGGATCACCATGCAAAACGAAACAGAAGCGGAATGGAAAGCTAAAAACAACCCGTTGGTTGGCACCCGCGGGTGGCAACCCGCGGGATCGCTCCCGCAGGTGTCCCGCGGGAGGAATTCCCGTGGACACCCGCGGGATTCCTCCCACGGGTGGGACCCGCGGGAATTCTCCTACGGGTGCCCTCCCGCGGGATCCCCCCGCGGGAGGAGTTCCCGCGGGTGGACCCCGCTGTACATTTTTTTTTTTTTTTTTGGTGTCTACAACAATTACACAAACCAGCCATTAAATGCTAATACATAACAATATTTGTTTGTACATGCATGTTTTGGTATAAAAATACGATATTATGTGAAGTTATAATTTTCGTCACTCTACAAATACAAATACGTGATAACCCAATAGTTAATATGGAAGCATATCTAAACCTCAAATTATTGTGCTCTCGTGCGCCAACATCATATACAATGATTAACATTGCACATCAAGAAAAGGCAAAGGCAAAGGCAAAGAGTACCCATACTGTGGTCGAGATATATTGTTAGTTATTCTCTTTAAGCTAGTGCTACTCACACATATTACTAGTTGAAGTCGGCTTTTGGCTAGCGGCTCGCCCTTCCTCAAAAGCATGGAGGTTTCAAATTCAACTTCTGAAGCTTACTCCTCCCCTATCGTGTGTGTCTGGGTAAGTGATAGTTACATCTCTCCCGCCAACATTTCTATCCACGCCTACTGCTCCAATTTGGGAAATTTAATTTATGCACACCACTTTGCTCATGATGCACATATTTGAAACTTTTAAGAAAGTATAAGTTTACTAAATTTTTTTTTGGATTAAGTTATTCTTTCACAATTCACCGGTTGGATATTAATTTTCGACCTAATTAAATACCAGTCAGATATTAATACCCGTCAAGTTTCGCTTGGGTCGGATAGTAATAACTGACCAGGATGAAATGGAATAGACAAAAAGAGAAGAGAGAAGGTTAAAATTGGAAAAAAAAATATTGGTCTGTTAAGTAAATATGGCTAAATTCTATTTGCATACGAAATTTTACACTTCACGTACTATTTTTAAACTTGTAAATAATTATAAATTTACAACTTATTTTTTTTGACTAAGTTAATCTTCGTCACCCGCCAACCTCCTCACCCCAGCCCCACCTGCATCCTCCTCTCCCCTCCCTCCACCTCCAACCCCCATCTCTTCCATCCTCCTCCCCTTCGCCGCCCGATTCCTCCTCCTCCCCTCTCCCTGTAACACCCCCTCCTACAATCCCATCGAATCCCCCGCCGCTACCTCCCCTCTCTTCGCCGATTTCCTCGCCGACCCCAACCTCTCTTCCGTCCCTCCTCTCCTCTCGCCTGCTTTAAAAGGGATGGTTAAAATTGGAAAAAATTTTGAATGTAGAGAATAAAATTGTGATATTTTAAAATAAGAGATTGAGGTAAAGAGTAAGTAGGACGCGAAGAATAAATTATCGTGCGCAAATAAAATTTTGCATAAATATAAGATGATTCGAAATTAAGATGACCGTAGAGGGAAAGTTCTGCGTCTTAAGAAAAGTGGCGTGCGTGCCCCCCTTTGCGGCAAATTCTAAATGCGCACCACTTTTCTCTTAGTGACCACGACATCTTATGGTAAAGTGATTAGCACTGTAGGGGGAAATGGTGTTCTCGAAGAGGAAAGTGGTGCGCATTTAGAATTTCCCCCAATTTGCTCGCCCTAGCTTCTATCCACATGGTCAATTTTGCCCCTGTACGTCCAAATCAAACCACAATCACCGCCATTTCTGAAGATGGGCTCTCTAGTAATTTAGCCCCCAATAATTGCCAAAAGGACACTCTCATCGTCTTCATTTTCCAAATTTTCATCAAAATTAAGATTAATTATTGGGGCTCGCTTTAGCTTTCCGCCTCCTTTAAATACCATCTCCCCCTTCCTCCTCTCTTACTCACACCCAACCAAACCAAACCAACAAACCCATACTCTCTCTCTCTCTCTCTCTCTCTCTCTCATCTCTCTGTACTTTCTCTTCTAAAACCCTAAAAAAAACCCCCTCTAAACAAAACAAAACTAAAAAAAACGCAACACAAATGGAATCTAGCAGTACAAGCAACATACCCAGCAACGGCATAGCCAAGAAGCTGCTGCACATGTTCAAGGTTGCATACTACATGCTCCGAAAGGGGATATTCTCCAAGAGGAAGCTGATGATGGACCTCCACATCCTCCTCAAGCGAGGCAAGCTCGCCGGAAAAGCCCTCGGCAACCTCATGACCTTCCACGGGCACCACACGGACCACTCACCATCATCGGCCTACTCCTCCTCCTCCTTCTCCTGCCTCTCCATGGACCCGAACCTCTCCTTCTACAATCCCCGCGAGGTCGAGTTCAGCTGCAGCAACACCCCTTCGTTCCCCGTGAACATCACCAGCAGGCGAAAGCACCACCGCAGCAGCAGCAAGAATTACTCCTACGACTACGACGCCGTGGCTGCCATCGCCAAGGCCTTCGAGATGCTGAACAACGACGGCAGCAACATGGGTGAGATCTCCGACCAAGAGTCTGTCCTGCCGTCGCCGTCCCCCATGATAGCATTCGGGAAGAGTCCTGCGACCATGGCGAGGCAGCTCAGGATAACGGACTCCCCGTTCCCCTTAAAGGAGGACGAGGCGGCCGACGGAAAAGTCGATAAGGAAGCTGAAGAGTTCATCAGGAGATTCTACGAGCAGCTAAGGATGCAGCCCGCCACGCCCGAGTACAGCTACAGGTTCCGGCGAGGAGCTTGAGAGTAATTTTATTAAGTAAATATTTGTAATTTCAAGCACTTTCTCTTTCTTCCCTCCATTTTTCTTTTTTAAGAGAATGTACGTAGATAGTACCTGTTTCTCTCTTTCCATTTCTGAATGCTGTGATGCTTTTGTACGAGGGATTTGAGAGTGTGTACTTATTATTTTCTTAATGAGAACCTGGGTGTTGAGGGCTTTTGGAATTTAGGATGAAAATAATACGCAACTCAAAAAAAAAAAAAAAAAAAACTTGTTTTTGTTTATCGGCTCGATCAATACAAAAACCTAGGAATATTCTGAGTTCCTCCGCAGTTTTCGGAGAGAATTAAGATTCGATGTCCGGACAAAAGGACACAGGATTCACGTCATTTTGGCCTTTGTTGGAAATTTGAGATTGTAGAAGGGGTTCTAGTTCAAGGGCCAAATATACTGTCAGTCTATAGGTGCGGAGTTTTCAAAGTAGCACACAATTTTTTTTCTAGTGAGCCCATTTTAGAATAATTTAGACTGAAATTTCAAACTAAAAATATACTATTAAGTAGGCTCACCAAAAAAAATAGTATGCTCCTTTAGAAACTCTTCCATCAGTGTTGTTATTAAATTTAGCTCATTATCTGCCAAATCCATTCTAACAGTAATATATGTGCTCATATTATTACAAATAATTAATATTACTTGCCATGAGAGTAAATTATAAATAATATATGATCTCAATATGAATTTGGTTTGTTCTATATGTTCATATAATGCACTTACAACTACTCAAGATTATTTTGCGACTCCTTATCAAATCAATCCCACACAAAACTATCATTTGCTCATTATGTTTCCTTTATATTCAGACGATAGAAAAAACTAACATCCTATGAATTTTGCTGCAAACTCCATTATAGCAATAACCTGGGAGTAATACATTCGACCAGAAGTAATAAGATCTCCGAGTCGTGATCCTACTAATTTATTGTGGACAAAATATTGGCTATTTAGGAAGTAATACATATGACCAAAAGTAACAAGACCAATAGCTACCTGCTTAAGTTGGATTTTAGAAAGACATACGACATGGTGAACTAGTATTGGTAGACCATAGAGAGAAGGGGATTTGGCTAAAATGGACATCTTGGCCGTCTATATGGGTTGAATGGTTGAATGGCTAAGATCAATATATATTCTGGTGAATTGGAAGCGGAGAAAATATATTGTCTGCAAGGAAGTCTATGACAACTCCTCTCTCACCCATTTTATTTACATTAGTGATGAATGGTTTAAACACTATTACGAGGATTGCTGATTCTGCTATTTAGAGGAGTTCTCCATTTTATACCTTGGGATACCTATTAGGCCAAGCAAGCTCAGGAAGGAGGACTGGCTGATTCTACTAGAGAGATCTAATAAATTGGGGTAGATTCCTCTTTGCGGGTGGGAGAGTCATGTTGTCAAACTATGTCCTTTCTGCGACTCTGTTACACCTCATTTGCTACTTTAGTTTGCTAGTTTAGGTACAGGTAAAACTGGACAAAATTAAGAAGAAGGGAGCGAACCCAAGACCGATACTAGGACTTATCCATTGGTGGCTCGGAACCATGTGCGCAAACACAAATGCAAAGGTGGTATAGGATTCCTGTATTTAGATGAGATGAATATTACTTCTCTCATATAATGGTGATGGAAATTGGTATCATTGACAGGCTGCCTCGCCAAAAAAAATATTAAGAGAGAGTTATGTCCCAAGATTGTAAATGCTCAAAGAAATTCGTTCATTATCTTAGATTTATAGATATATCCTAACTACTAAGGATCTTTTCCGGCACATCCTCAATTAACACTATTAGTGATATTAGACCGAGTTTTCGGAAAGATAGATGGAATTAAAGCTAGTTGAATGATTCTTTTCCTGACATATTCTCGTTCACTAATGAAGAACGTCTCAATTGCGAATTGTTTTGCCAGAGGCCGCTTTGGACATTCCTTCGGCTATGATGGTAGTTCGACCGTGTGGGCAAGATTAGTATATTCACAAGAGTTGTTAGAGGGTCTGTATCCATATTAGGATGATTATAAGTTCTTTTGGTTGTGGCATGGCTCGGATAGATGTTAGGTATCTGCTTCTTATAGGATTATCGTCTCTGTGAGATCAAGTGACTTAAAGTATATTTTGTTAGGTTTGCAAAAACTTTTTCTAAAATTCACGTGTTC
This sequence comes from Dracaena cambodiana, assembly GCA_036321105.1. NCBI lineage: Eukaryota > Viridiplantae > Streptophyta > Magnoliopsida > Asparagales > Asparagaceae > Dracaena > Dracaena cambodiana. The sequence goes on from JAYEPQ010000006.1 coordinate 43,748,041, forward strand.
CTATGGGCTGTATCCTGCACATCATTATTGACATGGGATAATCTCTAGAAGAGAGATTGACAGAGTTCCAACATCAATTGTGACAAGGATGGGAAATCTGCGCATCACCATATCTTCTCATGCCCATTTGCTAGAGAGATTTGGCGTGTTTTATCTATTAGATTTTATCGCAACCGCGGAGTTCACCACCAGTGACGTTTTTAGTTGGGGCATTTTTGGCATGAATAATGAGAGGCGTGTGTCTATCTCTAATCACTATTAACTCACGATTGTGAAAATCTTATAGAATATCCTACTTGAACACAATAATAGAATTTTCAATAAAATTGCAAATAATTATATTAATTTCTTGTTGTTTTCATACTAAGGAGCTATTATTGTTGTGGACAGCTTGAGCAAATATGAGGGGTAAGCTTTCCAGTACCTCTTAAACTATGAACGAGGATCCTGTAGGAGACTCACCCTTCATATTTGCTCAACCTATCATAACTAGAGATGATCATGGTCGAGGAGGAGTGGACCCGATCCTTGCTAGAGATCCTTGTTGGGAATCAAATCCCCCAACGAGATTGTAAAGACGAAGAAAATAATACAACACAAGAAGAACACAAGAATTAACGTGGTTCGGCCGACCAAATTCGACCTACGTCCACGGAAATAACGAGAGAATTATTCACTATGAGAAAAAAAGATTACAAGAAGAGATCCAAGTATCTCTCTACCTTTCGCATCTCTCATAATAAGAGAAGCATCTCTCTCAGCCAATTGCTCTCTATTCTCTCATATCAAATACAAGAGATATATATAGTGTTCATATCCTATTCCCATTAGAATAGCACTATCACTATCGAATTGGTGTTCCAATCCAATTAGAACTCTGGTCTTCTAACCCAAGTCCAACTAGAACTCTGGTCATCTAATCCAAGTCCAACTAGGACTCCTTGCGATTCTTGATCACATCTGGATACTCAACGGATGCGAGACACAAACCCAACAATATCCACCTTGGCTCGTATCCGATGAGCCATGCATCTTGGAGAAACTCTGTTGCTCTCGTCATCCACTTCGCAGACATCCACCGCATGATCACCATGCTCCACCGACTGGGAACAAGTTGTATAATCATCACTGCCTCTATATTTGAGCATTCATGAACACTAAACCATGTTCTCCTCCGAGCATTCATGATCACTAAACCATACTCTCTTGAACACTCACGATTACTACACCACGCTCTTCACCAAGCGCTCATAATCGCTACACCGTGCTCCACCTCGGTCAAAACACATGGACCTCCTAAGTACTCACAATCACTTATCATTTTGTGCATCAGACAAAAGTGATCGATATACTGTATGTACTCTATCTTGATCCAAAAACTATGACCAACTCTTAAAAATAGATGATTATATATTACCATGTGCTTTATCATGTCATGAAGTAACTGTATCCATCAATATGAAGTACCATGACATATCTCATCATCGTAGAATCAACCAACCATCGATTATGGATCATCTCGATCAATATCGATCCCGCGATCATCATCGATCACTACTGGTCTGCACAAAATCTGCTCTAAATAGTGGATTTTGCCTAATCCGCATCCACCACCGCATCCGGAATGCTGAAAACATAGGATTCGACTCCTGAATCACTTTAATAGGATACCGATTATTCGATCCACGCTCCGATCAACCATAGCCGTCTATCTGGGCCTCAGAATCTATCTCAGTTATCAGCCACTCCTTTTGGTGCATATTGCTAGAGTCTCCGTTTGTGCACATCGCCAATTGTATCTGGTTATTTTTTTCTTCTTCTTCTTATTGTTTTTTGCCTTGATGCCTCCGCCAACCTTCTTGTCGACTAGACATCAGATCCACCATCTCGCAATCTCAATTCCGGATCTATAACTCTGGCTCTGATACTAATTGTTGGGAATCAAATCCCCCATCGAGATTGTAGAGACGAAGAAAATAATACAACACAAGAAGAACACAAGAATTAACGTGGTTCGGCCGATCAAATTCGACCTACGTCCACGGGAATAACGAGAGAATTATTCACTATGAGAAAAATAGGTTACAAGAAGAGATCCAAGTATCTTTCTATCTCTCGCATCTCTCATAATAAGAGAAACATCTCTCTCAGCCAATTGCTCTCTATTCTCTCATATCAAATACAAGGATATATATAGTGTTCCTATCCTATTCCCATTAGAATAGCACTATCACCATCTAATTGGTGTTCCAATCCAATTAGAACTCTGGTCATCTAACCCAAGTCCAACTAGAACTCTGGTCATCTAATCCAAGTCCAACTAGGACTCCTTGTGATTCTTGATCACATCTGAATACTCAACGGATGCGAGAAACAAACCCAAGAAGATCCTAAAGTGATGGCTTTTGTTCTTCGGTCCTCTCCTGCAAGGATGCTTTTTTGTTGTTTTCATCCGCCCTTGTAAGGGTGCTATATTGTATATATATCTAAATTATGTTTAACTTTTGATCAATGAAACGCATGTGTGACGATCCACCTCTTCATCTAAAAGAAAACCAAATAACTTGGGATATTGACTTGGCGTAAGTATATCTGATATCCTAATGAAGATTCTAGTGTTCACACAAGTATTTTAGCAATCAATATCACTACACTAACAAGTTCTCTTTATTAGAAGCCAGCAAAATCAACCAATCATTATCTACATCTATTTTAACTTTTCTCATTGGTTGCTCGTGTGGGACACGTTTCAACCCATTAGCACAACCCCTGACACTTGTCAACTGACAGTTGGATCTAAGGTGACAAGAAACCATGCAATCTTAGCTGCATGCAATCTTGTTCTCTCCCCAACAATTGGCTTTTCCCTGAGACGAAGCAAACGAATAGCTGTTTGTCAATGTGTCCCTATAATCATTGCCACCAGGAGAGCTGCCCAACTTTAATTTTTCCTCTTTCTCGGCCTGTTACAAGTTTGATCAGCTCCACCAAACCTTTTATCATTCGATTTTCTACACTTACTTTATGTTATAACTTCAACTTTTGGTAAAGACTAAAGTTGATGTCCCTTCATCTCTCTCTTGTGGGTAGCCCACTCACAAGTATGGACGGTAACGTGTGGATCGAAGGATCAATTCTTAGCCTGTTTTATTCAAAATTTTTAAATTAAAAAATTAAAAATTTTAATTTTAATTTGAAATTTTAAATAGAATATTAGTTTTTGGATCCATCCCTTCTAGCCTCTGCATGACAAGTCATAAGTCATAGTTAGCTTCAAAGTTCTAAGAAATCCCAAATGTTGAATTGTTCAAAGAAAGTTCTAGTTCAATAGTAAAACGTCGCTATTGAATATCTGGAAAAAAAAAAAACTAAGTAGACAACATAATCTTTTTCTTACTATTGTTTCCTAGATAATAGAATTTCTTGTTCTTTTCACCATTGATGATGAATTAGTGTTACTTTGGTTTAATGGATGAGCTTAATAGATTACTATGGTTTAATTGGACCATAAGCAATTAACTTGAATTAATTAGTAGTGACATCATTTCATTTGTTCGTAGATCATAATCTTTGCCTTAACCCTTGATCAGTGATATTTCTATTTCTCTTACCGAGGGTACAAAATGAGACTTATTTCTTGAATTAATATGAGCAAATGTTTTATTTTGACTACTAATAACCGAATCTGCATTACTCTGTTGATTGCAATATTAGTCTTGCAACAATAATTATTCATAGTAAAAATGAAAGTTGACGTGCCTTAATCTCACTTGTGATTAGCCCACCCAAAAGTCAAGGACCAATCGAATGTCCTTAGCGGGTCCTAATTAAATGTGAAAATTCTCAAAAGAAGTTTTGGTTCCATGGGGAACGTCCTCTACAATTAACTGAGTCCGTGATGATCCGTTCATGTTAACATGTAATTTGGGGACCGACCAACTTTTTTGTTGGTTTAAAGACAGACTTTATAGTTGGTCTAGGAAGTATTTGTCTTGATTGTGGATTCTACATAAGTCGATTGAGATAGAGTCTTAATTCAATTACTCTATTAGCAGACATCTTTAGGATTCGAATTAGTTGTTGAGCTGGTTTTTCTCCAAGTTAGACATATTATTTTAATACTTTTGTCTTGGACCTTCTGCATATGTAATAATATATCTATTTTGTATACCCACAATGCAGCCGACTAATAAAACATGATTGAATAACAAGTAACGCTAGGTCTTTACTAAGAGATACAATTAATATTTGGTTTTAAAAAAAAATGAACAAAGAAAAAGAGAAATACCAAAATTAAGAACGTGGTTCTTTAATTTCACGTGGTTCTTTAATAATACTAGAGTCTCTGATTATTTTCTACAGTCTCCTTTCACTTTTCATCTACTTTTATCACCAATAAGGGTACACATGAGAGTGTGGCCGCCCACTTGGAATGAGAAAAGTGACACTAATGATACATGCAAGTTGCTTTCCCACGGCCAATTGGAATGAGGACCCTAGCGTACTGAAAACCTCACTCGAGGGGATGCCTTAACCTTGTAGGGCTACCCCTAAAGTGGGAATCTTAATGAAGAGAACGATTGAACCCCTAAACCTAATTAAGCCACTTTGCTTAGTGAGCCCCTGCTTCTTTTGATTAGAAAAAATTTTCTCAGTGAGCACACCTTTTTTTTCCCCAATCCCTCCTTTCTTTTTTCACCTGCATTTCCTCCGTCTCCTTTCTACCCCCCACCAAGAAAAACCCTACCCTCATGTCCTCTCCCCCTCATCTCCCTTTGCAATTTCTCCAACCCCATGACGCTCAAGCGCCTCAGTTTATGGGCTCAAAATTTTTGAAAAGAAGCAGGGCTGAGCATAAAACCGAAAAAATCGAACCGAACTTCAAAACCAAACCGAACCGATCGGTTCGGTTTACTCGGTTTTCGGTTCGATTTAAAAACCGAAATTAATTACGGATTTCGAATCGGGTTTCGGTAGTTTTAGCTCCAATCAAAACCGACCGACCAAACCAAACTTTTGGAATTGTAGTTTTTTTCTTTGATTTATTTTCAATGTGTTTTTCTTTTAAATTTTTAATGAACAACATGTGATTGTTATTTTAATAGGTAAAAAAAGAAAAAAATTGTTATTATTCCTATAAAATACATGTGTTTATCACATAATTAGTTTCAAACCCTAAAAATCGAAAACATACCGAACTGAACCAAAAATTCAGTTCAGTTTTCGGTTATCACTTTTACTCGGTCGGTTCGGTTTCGGTTTTATATGTTCGGTTTGGTTTTCGGTTGGGGTTTTTTTTCAAAAAACCGAACCGATCGACCAATGCTCACCCCTGAAAAGAAGGTGGATTAGGTTGTGTACTGGAAGAATGGATTGTGGTGTGTTGAAGAAAAAGACGAGTAAGTCTGTCCCTAGAAAAATGACATTCTTCTAATTTTTGACAAGTTAAATAGGTGTAAGATAAGCGGTGTGCTCAGACCCCAGGGCCAGTGGTGTGCTCATTTAGAAATTTCCTTAAGCCCATCAACTTCTTTAATGTATGTTTGATTGTTAGCTAGACATCACTCTTTAGAAATAGGAGGATTATTATGAGAATAATTTTTTTGCCTAAAAATGGAAACAAAAGAGAAAAAAAATCTATTTCAATACATATGTTGCAGGAAATTTGATTTTGCATGCGACGACACAAACACAGTTCCATTTTGGTTTGAAGATCGGAGCAATCTCTTTTTTTCATATTGCAAAGCATGTTACATTTAATTTTTCCCAACACTTGTTTATGTTCTTCCTAGCCTCTGTCCCCTGTGTTGTAAAGGAAGCCACCACGAAGTATCATGGCTTTACCAAAAACCTCCATAAACTATTTTATGTTATAAATCTTTATGAGATTTCAAATTTCATGGAAATCTAAATAATATTAATGGAAAGTCTAGTACATCGATTTAAAAGTACAGTAAGTACATACTCTTTGACCTTTCACTTTCTTATTTAGTATATTTTACTCAAAAAATATATATGTAAAATTGTTGAACAGTGGATACTTGATATGTATTTAGATCAATCAATTAATCTTTTCATTATGCAATTTGGGAGTTTCCATAAAATTTGAAATTTTGTGGAGATTTCCATAATATTAAAAAGTATATAGGAATTTCTGGAAAAACTTTAATACTTTGTGGGAATTTATTCTAATTTCGCTATTAGATTATGATCCGAATCTGGAACCTCCCTTTCTCAATGTCCTACTTTACCAATGTATTGAGTCTTATTATGTTCGTAATTCTTATTGATCTAAATAATTGTTCATGGTCTTTTACCAATGAGAGGGGAGAGACTATGATTAGATTACTCCTTCAAACTGGTGTATCAATTTAATTAATTGAATTTCTCATTCTAATTTATTAGATGTTTTATGCGTTTTCTACCATCCATTTCAACTTTTCATTGTTCTATTTGTTAGGGATGTTGGTCGGAATCGTCGGAGTTCAACGAAATCCATTCAACACCGACTATGCGGAGGATACTAGCTCCGACTTTATTACTTGGCCAAATTGGACCAAATTCTGATTACCACTTGGTCGGTCGGATATGATCAGACTCCAATGGGGTAAAAGGTTGTCAACGAGGTGAGCAGTGTAGGACAAGCAGCAAATCCTTTCTCCTTCTCAAAATTAGCATATCCTTCTCCTATCTCCTCCTTCTCTTGACATTTTCCTTTCCATGAGGCATGAGGAAGGAATCTAAAAAACCAAAATTGTTAATAAAATTGAAGAGGAAAGATTTTTGGGAAAGGAAAAAGGTTTTGCTGGTCCTTGAAAAAAAAGAGGAAAGGTTTTTGGGGAGAGGAAAGATTTTTACTGGTCTTGAGAAATAAAGAGGAGCAAAAAAAAATTATTTCTTTTTAACTGACCGACTCCGATGAGAAACCAACTTACTCTGACCATCTTGTTCTTTCAAATATACAACTCTAATCAATGGAGTCTTTCTTCTCCAACAAATTTTCGATCAATTCTAATCGGAATCGATTAATGCAGTTGCAGTGGAAGGCCATGTACATCCCTAATGTTAATATTTGAAAATGCAATTTAATGCTAAATAAATCTATTAAAAAGGAAACAAGAAAAATTTTATAGGCATAGTGGGCCAGTAGTAGCATTTATGGAGCAATACAAATCCCAATGAAACTGGATGGGCCCCAAAATCATTTTGGACTCCTCTATTCAAATTTTTTGTAATTAAAAATAAAAAATTTATTTTTAATCTAAACTTTTAAATGTGACAAATCAAGAATAATTTTGAGGTCCGTTTCATTCCCATCTCTCTGGACCATCAAGTGGCCTCCCTCAAAAGTTGCTGCTATTTGTTTTTCCACCAACTTGAAATGGGGCCCATTTGCTATATGTGCGCCCAAATCCATGGGACTGTACGTCCCATATTCAAAGCCTTGATGGCTGTTGGTCAAGCTCACACCTAACTAGCACTTAAGGATGAACAATTGGTTGGAGTTATTGAATTTTGGAGTAATTGATTAGATTTCGATGGGTGAAAAAAGTAAAACTCCAACCAATATTCTTAATCAAAACCGATTGAACTCCGACTAACTTTTTGTCGGTCAGATATGGTTGGAGTCTGTCGAAGTCGGATGGATTTAGAATTTTTTTTCTTCAATTTATCTGCTAAACAGCTTCAGTTTAATTTTTTTAATACTTATTTCCAAAAAACAAATTGAATTTTGGAACCAATTTAATTCTAAAGCATTGCATATAGCATTCTAGGCAGTAACTTTGCATGTATCGTTAATTTCTTCTCTTTCCAATTTCTAAGTCAAAACTCAATTTTCGAAACTGCATGTAGCATTCATGTATCCTCTTTCAAAATTTTCAAGTCAAAATTTAATTTTTCCTCTTTGCATGCAGAGCATGCTGCATGCAACATTAGTGTTTTTTTTTTTTTTTTTTTTTTTTGTACTAGAGAATCAAATTTTAATTTTTCCTCTTTGCATGCAGAGCATGCTGCATGCAACATTAGTGTTTTTTTTTTTTTTTTTTTTTTTTTTTGTACTAGAGAATCAAATTTTATTGGAGTCAGACTCAGACGGACTTAACTTTGTGTAATTGAATATGAAAAAACGAGAGGTAGTGAAGATATCTTGAGAAGAGTAACCCTTTTAGCACAAAGCAAAAAGAAAGAAGAAGAAAACTAAGGATCTCTTTAACTTTTATTTTGTCATGTTCTCCGTGCTAATTTGAAAGGGTGACTTCTACATTGTGCAAAAATGACTAATTTTTTCCATTTTCTCTGTTAAGCAAATATTAGTATACCTAGTTGAGATTAATAATTTGTATAGCCTTGTTTGTTGGACATCATTACTTACTTCTATACGATACTAAATAAAATCTTATGCCTTCTTAGATTTGATATTTGTATCCGCCGTACCCTCTGATATTTGTTTGCACTATTTTAGCTATGAGTGGTACGTAATTTGCAACAACTCTTGTTTCACTAATTACTAATTAATGGAAGGGGAGCTCTTTCCACTATTTACGTTCAAAAAAAAAATGAGTCCTATGCCTCGTTCCAACTTCAATATTTGACTATTATGGGACTTTGAGAACAGTTTCGCTTGGTCGTTTTACTCCATTTCTTTCTCCTTTTTCCTTTCCCCCCTTTTCCTAATAAATAAATAAAAGTAGGTTAAGCTTTGCAAAACTTTCACATAGTTCAATAAGTACCTTAGTTGCTGAGCAAAGAATCTCCTTTCAATTCTGATAAGCTCTCAACATATAGAGGTTAACTATAAGAATAATATGATGCATGCGTACATTACTCAAGTTTTAAACTTAACATATATAATTACCCAGGATTTGTCACTAATTACGTATTGTATTGATCTAAAATTACTACAAATAAAAATACATGACATGGAAAGTGCATTACACCTGCATAATTTATTTTTGATGTAATCACCCTTTTTTTCCATTGATCTTATCCGTTTGCAAAGCAGAAACCTAGCAAAACGAACAATGCACACAATATTATTTAATTAATTTAACACCCATTATCTTTGATTAATGGATTAGAAAAGCAAAGAGAGATTTTAAAAAAAAAACAGTAAAGCTTGTTTCTCCTGAACTGCGCAACGTTAGCTCCCTTTGAGATGTGGGCCCTCATCTCACTTGAGGGTTCTTTAATGAATTAAGAGTTAACAATATTATTTTTAAAAATAGGTGTCACTTGCATGAATTTATTTAATTTTTTTTTTAAAAAATTAGCCTTCATCCGTAAACAAAATTTCTTGTCACTTGCACTTTTCCTGTCTAGTTATATATTTAGGTCTTGTAATTAAGATACTCCGGAGAGAGAGGACACCCACCTCCTGATTTAGCCACTATCTCTAGTTACAGTCGTTGTGATCCTCATAGGTGACTTGATCTGCAACATATCGAGGAGGAGGGAGAGGATACCCATGGATATAGAGACACCCGGAGAGATCAACGGGCGGGGGGAAGCATGAATCTACACAAATATGAATGATAGGTCTTCTCATTGTATTGATAATTTAGTTGCTGAAAAATGAATCTCCTTTCAGGTTTTGTGAGATTATATATATATATATATATATATATATATATATATATATATATATATATATATATATATATATATATATAGTTCAATTGACATTTCTTTTCTACATAATAATTCAGATTACTAGTGATTCTACAAAAAATCACCCTACAAGGAAATTTTTTATGAAGTTGGCATGTGTGGTTATCATGCAAAACCTAAACTAGGACTAATTACTGTAAAACTTTTAGTTGTATCAATTCAAAATTGGTTTCATTCAACGAGTGTATATAATTAACTAATTTTCACAACTCCAGAAAAATTCAAGCTACTGGAATTGCTGCCACTGATCAATCATCTGAAGGGACCTATGAAATAAATGCAACCAATAATACACCTGATTATTTATTTTTGATGGCATCTGTCTTTATTTCCTTTGAGGCTCATGAGCTTATCCATTGACAAATGCAAAAGCCTACAAAAAAGAGTGCAACAAACATAATTTGCCACTCTTTGCTTAATAATGGACAAAAAATAAAAAGGGAAAAAACCATTAAAGCTTGTTTCTCCTCAACTAGCTAGCACTAAAGTTTGTTCACTTTGGGAAATAGGCCAGATTGATCACCAAGTGTATGAACTGGATAATATCCCTTATCTTATTTGATTGATCTTAAGCTTAATTATATAGTGTTAGTTGATTAACAACATATAATAAGTTTCATTTCTCCATAAGTACCTCTTGTCACTTGAATTTTTATAATATTTTCTTGGATCCTTTTTGTATTGTAACTTTGTAAGTGCTAGCTAGTGCAACCTCCTTTTGTCTTGCTTTTTACTGGGTGGAACGAACAAATTCTTTATTTGTAGTACTTAATATTTGATCTCCTCAGTCAATGGAGCTGTGGGGTTTCAAACATAAAAATGCTCTACTTTTGTTGTGAAATGTATATTAGTAATACAATAATGCACCTTCCCTTCTCTTTATTTGGAAGCTTAATTAAGTTATATACAATAACAACTAAGCCTTTTATCCCAAGTACTCGGAGTAGGCTATATGAACCCAAGAGAATCACGCCGGATCGATAAGCTTAATTAAGTTATATACAGTTTAATAATTAAGAAAATTATTGTGCTAGCTAGCTTGATCAGGTAGTGCTCTCTAAGCCACTAATTAAAGGTCATACTAATTATACAAACAGTATAAGTACAGACAGTATGCTATTCTTGTACTCCAATATGTCGATATGTAGTTCATTATTTTTGTTATTTTCTTGGGCACACAATTGGTGGTGGACAAGAAAAATAGCATAGCTAATATTTTTCTCCAATATAAGTAGAGGAAACTAGTTTGATACTAAAGAGATTGATAATTAAACAGTACAGAAATACTCAAATCAATGGTTCATAGACTAATTAGTTTGCAAATCTATAATTATATCCTCTAATTCTGATAATGTACATCTAAAAATACACTTTATTATAAGCACCATTTGAATTTAGACGCATTCCATCAGTGATAGGTTCTCTTAGAAATTTTCAATAATTTCTAAATTCTTGATTGGGTCATGACGGAGTACATAAGGAGATTATCTACTTTATCGTGGTTGCTGAATGAGCAAGCAAAATTCAAGAGATCAAGAGAGACATGGCATCACTTTGAGAGCAGAGGGGGGACAAATAGGATCACAAGGATTGAGAGCCATACTCGATAGAGAACGCACGCTGGAAGGTGTTGAAAGTACGATCTTACTTAGACAAGTCTGTTCTATAGGCTCGTACTATTGTTTTCTTAAATTTTAAAAAAAAAATATACACATCACAATCTGATGGATGATATGTGGCCTCATGTCCATAATGTGATTAACGGTAAGGATCCTCTCTTGGATCTCTATTGTAGAGGATCATTCCCATTGGATCAAAGCCCGGCAGAAATGGACCTGAGGTTGTCTGATGGTGTGATTTTGCATCGTTCATCTGAGCGCTGAATGCATTGGTTGCGTGACATTTGCTATGAGGATTGTGTGATTGTATTTACAGCTTTTTTTCTTGTTGCATCTCTTGTTATTTTGTCAAGGGTAACATGATTGGTGTCCTTCTTCACGTATAGAAAAATATTCCTTTGTCCCAATTATATTGGCTTTGGTCATATTCTAAATTTCTTAATCTCAGTTCTTTATCTGGCTCATATAATCGAGTAACTACAGTAAGATATTCACAGTTAGGTATGGGAATAAGGTATGGGCGAAGGATCAACTTTTGGCTTATCATATTAAAAAATTTAAAATATAAAAACAAAGTTTTCATTCATAACGACGCTCTAAAAATATAAAGCATACAAACATTTAGCATCCAAAGATTTCACAATGTACTATATATGCTACATCCATGACATTATCTTGTCGAACTTGTAAGATTAGTAGTACGCCCGTTGCTGAACTTTTAGCTGCTCATAAAACCTCCTAATGAAATCCTCCGCTTGTGCATCAACTCCATCACCATCCGCCACCTCCTCTTCTCTAGCAGGAAACGGCGAATCCGTTACCCGTTTCCGCCTTGCCTTCATCGGACTCCCCTTCTCGACAGACTGATGCACATCCGAACTCTCCATGTTCAGCATCTCAAATACTCTTGACATTGCAGCAGCAGCAGCGCGACTGTTCTTTCGCTTGTTGGCTGGATACAACGGCATGTTGCTGCAGCTGAACTCAACTTCTTGCGGGTGATATGCCGACGCATTTGGGTCCGTGAATTTGCTTGAGAATATGGCTTTACCTGCGAGTTTGGTTCGCTTGAGGAGGAGCTGGAGGTCGAGCATGAGCTTTCTCCAAGAGATGATGCCCTTCAGGATCATGTTGTAGACTGCTCTGAAGACTTGCAGTAGCTTCTTGGATTCCATAATTATTGGTTGCCTGATCAGGGAGTTTTTTAAAATTTTCTAGTGAGAAAATTTTGAAGTTCTGCCGGCTTGGCTCGACGGAAGAGAGGAAGAGGGGAGAACGTATTTATAGGGCTTAAGAGCGCAGGCTCATTATATTATTTCGAAGGGTAGTTTTGGAAAAAAAACATTCGTGTTATTTACTATATTCTCCTTCAACGGTAAGAGTACTAATCACGTGGGTTTTAGATTACTTAATGCACTCTTTGGTAAATGGTTAATCATGATAATCACCGTTGGTAACCATAATGTGTTCTGCTAATGCAAGTGTCGCGGTGGCTTAATTAGTAATAAAAGCTCTTTGTAAGTATGCAAGAAGTTGGGATTTTGAAAGCCATTTGCATCAAGAAAGGAAAAACATAGAGTAAGAATGGCTACAGATTTTGTTCAAACAGCTAACTGGTAAAATATTCATTTAACTATAATATTTCACTATCTATGTAAAAAGTGAATTTATTTTGGTTGAAACTAATTAATCATGTATTAGCACTTATTGGCCGGTAGAACATCCATTGAATCTCATCTTTTGTTGTTGAAACTGAACTATTAACAGAATGAGGTAATAACTTGCAGAAGCATTGAATACGATGGATATCATATAATCAAATAGACAATAACATATAATCAATCATAGCATGAAATAAAAATATCAGAGAATCAAAAACAGATAAACATAGATATTTTTACGTGGAAAATCCTTAAGGTAAAAAACCATGGATAAACTAAGTGCAATAAATCAATGTTAATATATGATTTGGGATATGATCGCTAAATAAGCATGCTCATTAATAGCTCGATATCTAATTCTAGCATTAGGCAGGCACAGTGAGAATCTTAACTCTTAAACTACCATAAATCCTAAAAAGACATCTCTCGCACAATTACAGATGTAGAAATAGTGAAAGAAATAATAGACGAATACAAGTTATCAAGCATTTAGATCAAATCCTTATCTGAAATGTGTAGATATGGATGAACAATGATCTCCAATTTTCAATGAACAACACCATGATAGTGAAAGAAATAATAGACGAATACAAGTTATCAAGCATTTAGATCAAATCCTTATCTGAAAGGTGTAGATATGGATGAACAATGATCTCCAATTTCCAATGAACAACACCATGATCTTTTCAAGTTTCGATCTTTAAAAACTCTTCTTTTTTTTTTTACTTTCTTGAATTGTTTTTTATCTTGAAATAGATGACATCCATAAAGGGTTTTTCTTCTCTCCAAATCACCCTAAATCCATCTTTAAATCTCAATCTTAGATCTAAAGTGCTAAAACAATTTATATCCAACTCAAATATTTCAAAAATCTGACTTTAAATCCAATAAAAAAATGATTCCCAACTTTTACTGACAAGTTACTAAGATAGAGCTACCAATGGGATACTAGTAAATCCATCAATAGTTTCTCTTGGGCAATTTTCACATTTAGTCTACTGGTAGAGTTATGGTAGATGCAGGAGCTGCTGTAGCTTTCTTGTGAACTACCGATAACTTAACGCGGCTACTATTTGAGTTACCAGTAGGATTGTTGGTAGTTTAACACACCATTGGAATTTTTGATTTTTTACTTTCTAGTTTTTAACACGTTTTGTCGACTATAAACTGGCATAAGATCTTAAAATCCTTACAGTCGTTAGAAGAAAAATTATATTTCATTTCAACTTATATGTAAGTTGGTGCCCTCCAATATCCCGTGGAGAAATATATGTGGTGTGTTAGCTTTTCTAAGACACTACATATGATTCTTAATGTAGTGTGCCCTCCAATTTCCCATTAATTGGTGGATTTGCTAAGACAGGACAGTTGCACACTAAGAATCTGAAAGCTGAAACCTATAAATAAAAACTTGAAAGTTTTGCACCCAAGAATGAAAGATGGAAAGAAAAATATTTTTTACCCTCTTAAACTCAACCCTTTTAGGGCCTTGTTAGGAAATTGATTGATCAAACAACCAAATCGTGGTGTATCGAAACTTTTAACTAAACACTTTCGATACAAGAATGGGGTTTGCTATGAGAAACCGAAGAACGCATGAGCGTCGGGATAGCCTGCTGTAACCATATGGGCAATGAGAAACAAACCAATATATCTTGAAAGACATTTGGCGCAACGAGTTGAGCAATGAGTTAACCCTCGACCTCCAGCCCCCTATACAAGAGAATCAAAATCAAAGGTGAAGTCATAGCCAACATCTTGAGCATGAACAACAATTACAAAACAGGAATCGAACTAGGATTTTAGAAGGGAAAGGACAACTAATAAGAGTTTCAACATGAATTAATAAAAGTATACTACAATTTATACAAATTATCTATGAATCAAAGCATACTACAATTCGTTACAAAATAAGAAAAAATATAGTGAAAAAAAATAATGGTTTTCAAATATTTTAATGTGGATCATGAAATTAATTTCAACTTCTATTAATAAAAGCATAGTACGATTAATCTTAAAAAAAAAAAAGAACAACTACAGTAACAAAATAATTTTCGAATATTCTAATATAGTCATCTACCAAAAAGGAATACAATGCTCATTAAGATCCTAAAAACATCTTCTGTGATTGTCATTTTGCTAAATTTCAGGCTTCTAATTCTTGTTTGGAAGGCAAAATATTATCATTTGTCAAAATTTGAACGAGGGTTACAAATTTTAAACAATAATAAAATTACTTATTGGGATGCTATGTACTGATCCTAGCACCTTTTTATGTCATGCAAGAGCTCCACTACCTATGCTACGACGTCTTTTTGATGTGTTTAGTTTCTACAAGTATTACACATACTCAAATATCTTTGTGTAAGGCAGCAGACGGGTACAATATTTTTTGAAAAATACAGTTTTTTCATTCAGTACAACCCTTTTTGATTATTTGTAGCATCTATTTTATATGGATCCATTTATTCATCTCTGTCAAATTTGGACTTAGCCAATTTGTTTGTAAAAGGAGGCAATGTGAAGTCCAGTTTAGTAGCCCCAACACGCCTTCACATCTCAATAAGCGAAAGAATCAAAACTAGCATCATGAATTCTCTACTGCTGAAAAAGAAAATGTTTAAGCAACAAACCATCAGGAGATGGGCTTTGAAGTAGTTATTTCAAGAGTGTGAAATAGCTCACTGGTCTAATTCCTTGGCACCGCATTTGTATAATTATTGGATCCATACTTATGAAAAAATAGAGCTTGCACAAAGAATTGATAAGTGGAATACAAATTATAGAAAAAGAGATATTTCTATTGGAAGCCTGAAATTGTTATCATCCATCTTAAAGGGGAACTTTGTTGCTTGTTGTATCTCTAAATCCTTACTCTGCTCTTTTTTTTCCATTTTTTTTCTTCGAGCCCCCAACTTCTCTCTTTCCCCACCCCCTGTTATACTTCTCTTTTCTTTTCTTTGAGCCTTACTTTTCCTTCAGAGTGGTATCACTGGTGAAGTGTGATGCAAGTAACTATGTTATTACATGGCTATAATCATGTGTTAGTGAAGCCTAGTTTTTAGGAAAGTTAGATAATAGTAATAGTAAAGGATGCCATGTCTTCATTAGTTTTGCTTTGACTATGTTTTGTAGGAGTAGACACTATATGATTTAGTAGTGGATAGTAGTGGGTAAGCCACTTAGTGTCATGCTAGTCTATTTAAATCCCATGTATGTCCATGTTAATATGTGCCTCATAAAAGCTTTTGCTTCTCATATTATGATATAATAGTTCGTCTTATCTTTATTCACTTTATTTTTTCATTCTTCTCCAACATTTTTGGTATCAGAGCCGTGTTTCGATCAAGTTGAGAGTTGTGATGTGTTGCAGAGATCTTGCCGAAGCAAAGTATCTTCATCCAAGAAGTTCGAATCTCTATGGGATTCGAAAAGAGGTAAATTTTGTAAGTGATTTGTCATGTCTAACGGTATGAATACACTTAACCTCTTTACACCTTGACTGTCAATTTTTTATGGAGATAATTATGAATTTTGGGGTATCAAAATGATGACATTTTTTATTTTTCAAGATCTTTGGGATTTGGTTGAGAATGGTTAAATAAAGAATTAGATGCCAGGGCTCAGAAGAAAGAGAAGACAGAATGGAAGTAGCTACATAAGAAGGATGCAAAGGCTCTGCTAGTGCTATAGCAGGCGATGTCTAAACCCATCTTCGCTCATATTACAAGTACCAAAATGTCAAAAGATGCCCGGAACATATTGAAACAAGAATTTTATGGTGATAAGAAGATGAAGATAGTGAAGCTTCAAATATTTCGGTGAGAATTTGAAGATAAGATTACGGATGCAGAGTGCTCCATGTGAATTCGCCCATGTCTTGAAGGGTACTCCATGATGGCGAGGAAGCTGGGAGTAACAGACTTGTCATTGCCAATAAAAAAAAAAGACAAATCAAGTTTGCGATGAAAGGGAGGATTGAGAGGTTAATGAGTTTATTAAGACTATATTTGCTTTGAGGGAAATTGAAGGAAAATAAAATAAGGAAGAAAATATTTTTCATTGTTTAACTTGAGAGAAAATTAAAAAGAAAAGAAAATATTTTCTTCCTAGCCAAACATTAAAAAAAAAAAAAAACAATCATCTTCTTCTCTCTTTTCTTTTCTCTTTCTTTTTCTTTTTTCCATTTTCTTTCAAACCAAAACACAGCCTAAGAGATTCTACTAACAATTAAGGAAACAGTAATAAGTTGTCGTGACACTACTGTACTAGTTTTATAATCGGGAATGAGCACAAATTGAGTCCCTCCTTAATGTGATTGTAACTCGATTTTAATCAAAAGAAGGAAAAATAAACTCAGTAATGTACTCTTCCCTCCAATCTTATTTAATCTTATATTCTTAGAAGAATAAATAGTTAAGTTGAAAGGGTGATCCATCTCACGATAATACTACATGCGTCTATATATTGTTTAATCTAATATTTAGACCTACTTCTGTTTGCTCAAAAATTGGATTTTTCCTTCCATTGCAAAATTATTTGATTACAAAAGAAAATCGAGAATTACAAAAAAAAATTGAGGAATAACAAGAACGAGAATATTAATGTGTTCTCTTTTTTATGTGGGTTCGGGTGGCGATAGAGCCTCGCTGGTGCACTCCGTTGACCGTCTGACCGGGAAGGGGATGGCTCTACTTCGCTCCTTGATTTCATGAGCTCACCCAAAATCATCCAAAAGTGTTTTCTCTGGACTCAATTTCTATCTTTTATAGACCGAATCAGCTCGAAATCCGACTCGAATTCTCCCTGAAAAATCGGATCACGAGATATCAGTCAAATAAACAACGGAAACAGGCAGAAAACAACCCGCTGGTTGGCACCTGCGGGATCGCTCCCGCAGGTGTCCACCCGCGGAATCGCTCCCACGGGAGGCATCCGCGGGAGATCTCCCGCGGGTGCTCACCCGCAGGAACCCTCCTGCGGGTGCCCACCCGCGGGACTTCTCCCGCGGGTGGGCACCCGCGGGAGGAACTCCTGCAGGTGCTAGGCACCCGCTATTTTCATTTTTTTAAATTATTATTATTATTATTATTTTATTTATTTATTTATTTAATTGTTATATATATATATATATATATATTTAGTATCTACATAACCCCCTCCAAAGTTTTTGAAGTTCTTTATTGAGCCGTGTAGAATTTCAAAACACTTTGGATTCTTTGATTTTGACTATCAGACCTTTTAAAGGATTTGGTAGAGAGAGGTAATTGTTAACATATTTTGCGGAATACGAGAAGAGGTATGACGTTAACATGTTTATTCAATTATTCAATAACAAGTAAAGATATTATTTTAACGTGCTCATTTGAAGTCAAGCAGAGGTATTATGTTAACGTGCTCATTAGAGTCCTAACCGTTCAATGACATCTAATATGACGGATTAGGGAAAGACAGAGGTGACATTAAACGTGTCTTGGAACTCAACCTATTCAGAGGATCTGGTCGTGATAGGAACAAGCTGACTAAACAGAAGTGACGGTTAACGTATTTAGTCTTGAAATCGAACTATCAGAGATAACTGTTAACTTGATAGGGAGATGATTTTCGTCAGAGGTAATTTTTAACTTAACGATATCAAAAACAAGTTCATCAGAAACTGTAATATCGGACTTGATGAAGTGTGAGTTTTCTTTTCTGTCAGAGGTGAAACCTTAACATGACAGGAGATTTAATCGGATTTTATCTCATTTGATTTTGAATTATGATGTCAGAGGTATGATTTTAACTTGACAAATATTTTGGAGTGTCACTTGCTCTGCTGGAGAAAAATAACGAGAAAAGTTTTGTTGTCAGTGGTGAAATCTTAACGTGACAAGAAATTTATCTGATTAGGGTTTTTAGCAAACCTCCAGTTATCAACGGATTTGATCAGGCTTTACCAACTACCGTTTGAGTCGGGCTAATCATGCTATTCCCCTCAGCATGGTGACTTGTCGAGGGTTTCGTTTGGGCTTAAATGCCAAACTTTTCCTCTTCCCTTTACCTTAGCAGCTTAGGGCAGTGATGTATCCTTATATTCGGATAAGGATACTGTTGTGACAGATTTGTCATGGGATTTTAAGCAAATCTCCAACTATTACGGATTTGATTAGCCTTTACCAACTACCGTTTGAGTTGGGCTAGTCATGCTATTTCCCTCAGCATGGTGAGTTGTCGAGCATTTTGTTTGGGCTTAAATGCCAAACTTTTCCTCTTTCCTTTGCCTTAGTGGCGTTGGGCAATTCATACTTTTACCTCCAGCATGAGGGGTTGATGAGAAACTGGTTCTCTTCCTATTGCCTTGACGGCATTTGGTAGTTCATGCTTTTGTACCCCCAGCATGGTGGGGTTGGCGAAAAATTTATTCTCTTCCCGTCGCCTTGACTGCATTGGGTGATTCATGCTTTTTAACCCCAGGCATGGTGAGGTTGGCGAGAAATTTATTCCCTTCTCATTGCCTTATCGGCGTTGGGTAATTCATACTTTTTACCGCCAGTATGATGGGGTTGGCGAGAAGCTGGTTCTCTTCCCTTTGCCTTGACGGCATTGGGTAATTCATTTTTTATTTTAGTTTATTTTATTTTATTTTATATATATATATATATATATATATATTTCATCATTCATTTTTTTTGCAGGTTATGGGGGTTTAAATTAACCGCCCTGAGCTCGTCTTTGGAATTATTGTGAGCCCAAGTGGTACTTTTAGACCACCCACATTAAATATATCCGAGTTAGCTGTAACTCCTTTTTTGTTCAGATTTGAGCTGAACTGCTCCAGCGTCAATCAACGCTTGAATTTTATCTTTTAAAATAAAATAATTTTTTGTGGGGTGACCTACAATCCGATGGTACAGGCAGTAAATCGGATCGTTAGTCTTCCCAACTTTTTCAGACTTCTTACTCTCTGGTAACTTGAGTATCTTGCGTTTACTGAGCAGATTGAACATAGTAGCAGTATGCTCATTCTTAAACGAATACTGCTTTTGAAGCCTGGGTGACTTGGTTGTGTTGCTCATAGTTGGCCATGCTTTCTGTTTCGGTGTGTTTCTATCGCCATTGCCATTATATTTTTCCCTTTTAAATGGAAAAAATGGAATGGAGGTTCATTTGTACTGCCTCCAGTTACAGACTGCTGCTTTTCAAGACGTCGAAGTATATCTTCGGCCTGTTCACCCTGCTTAAGCAGATCTTTCCATGATTTGGCTTCAACCGAGCCCATCTTATCTAGAACGTCGGTTAACAAATTGTGCCTGCAAGTTTCCACCAGAGTGTCCTGCGTCATGCCATGTGGGCATCGAACAGAAAGTTCTCGGAATTGCTCGATATAAGTTTTGACCGTCTCGCCTTCCTCTTGCTTTACCACTAGCAAGGACAATATAGAGACTTCAGTATCATCTTCAAAGAATCGGGCTAAGAACTCACGTTCTACATCAGCCCATGATTTAATTGTTTCCTGGGGTAGCTGCATGAACCAGGTAAATGCGGCCCCCGTAAAGTGCTCGCAAATATCTTACTCATAGTCGGATCATTCCCCATGAGGTGTCATGTCTGCGACAGAAAGTAGAAGATGTGCTGTTACGGCGAACCTCTACCATCAAATGACTGAAGGTTCAACGGTTTATATTTTGTAGGATAAGGTACGGTCTCCTATTCTATGGGATAGGGACGGATTACCCCCACCTCTTGCAGTTTTTTGCGATGAAGGAGAGCTTGTAGTTGGTTCTCCATCTTCTCTATTTTTTCTATGTGACGGTTGATGATAACCTTCACTTTCTCTTCCTCTCTTGAATGAGGAGGTACTTCTTCATTCTCGTCCTCGCTGTCTTCATTTATTTGGACGGCTCGTTTTACTTTCTGCCGACCAGAAACGGACGACGAGGATTGGTTCTTTCTAATTTGAGCTAACAACTCAAATAAAAATTGTTTCATTTCTTCTATGGTCTCCTCTTGCTGTTCGAGACGTTTTTCTTATCTCTCAAGCCTTCCAGAGATTTCTTCTAGGCGCACGCCTTCTGGTTCGATAGAAACTCTTTTTGACCCTGGAGTGATTTTCTTATCTGAAGGGTTGTTTCCGACCATCTTTTTGCCTTTATTAACCATATGCGATGAGGCAGCAGGCAGATCGGTTTCCGAGCACACCTTTTTCACCATTCGTATTCTTTTAAGTTCGGTGATCCGCTCAAAAACTGATCGTTTTGAGTTGCATTTGCAGCTTGATAGAACAGTTGAGATCAATTGTTCGCATTGGCAGTGAGGAATATTTTGTGAGGAGTTCTTCTTCCAATTGAGATACACTCTTAAGTCTTCAGGTACCTTCTCATCTCTATTTGCTTCTCGACGCCTTTTGTGTCGCAAATTTGGTTCATAATACTGGAGAGTTTGCAATATTTCAGGGCTGAGCTCTTTTCCAGCATCAAATTGTTCTCCAACTCTTCTGCGGATTCTTCTGGAGTGCACACTGGCCTGAGTAGTTGCGTGGGCCCCGCGCACCTCTGATAGAGAGATTAAAATATTTGGTGTATGTTGCATGCTCACCACAGGCATGCTCAAAGAGACATGAGAGTCGTGTTCATTGAGCGTAACCCATCCTTGCTTCCGCGAAATGAAATCTACGGGGTGCAACCCGCGGTTGCATCTGCAGGATGCAACCCGCGGTTGCAACTGCGGGTTTGCAACCCGTGGGTTCATATGTATGGTATATAATATCTAAACACATTTTATTGTTATTAATTAATTCTTGAATGTTATTCGTATAACCCATATTTCTATAAAATAGGTCTATTAAAATTTCCAATCTATTTAATTTACATTGTGGATCTATAACGGTTGCAAAATATAGTAGTATAAAAAAATTATAAAATATTTACTAAATTTAATTTCCATGGGCTTTACAATGTCTAGAAATGGGTTATTCCTACTTTCATTAAAAACCGAACTAATTTCGGTTAAATAATAAAGTGCATTGCGTGTGTTTAGGTAGTAAGTACCCAAAAGTGCTCTAATTTTATTTTCAAATTTACTTAAAAAATACAAATGCAATGCAAATGATTCCATTCATTAACATCCAAATTACAAGATGGCAATTCTATTTCATTAAACATATTTACTATATCTATATATTTAATTGCCTCATTTAATATTTTAAGTATAGAATTCCATCTTTTTCTTACATCTTACGGTAGATATCTTGGTGAGATTTTAAAAATATTACATATTTGTTAAATATTTGTCTTCATAGCCCACTATATTTTACAAATGCAATTGTGTTTCTAAGTTTAATTATTAAATTATTTACTAATCTTAATCTATCTTGCACACACAAATTAATTATATGACAAAGACACATAGTATGAATAATTTACCATTTAAAATTGGTTTAGTAATATTTTTTAAAACTTCTATTGTGGTCGTATTTTCAGAAGCATTACAGAAAGATATAGAAAAAAAATTCGTTCTATTCCAAATGCCGAAAAACACTTAATAAGAATTGTGAAAAATTATGTGCATTATGTGGAAATTCAAATCTTTTAAATCCTATTATTCTTTTTTGAATTATCCAATCTTGATTTATATAGTGGGCTGTTACACAAAAATAATGACTATCATTTAAGATCTTCCAACAATCGGAGCTTATTGCAACTCTATAAATTATTAAACTTAAAATGACAATTAAAATTTATCTCATATCTTTATATATTTTTATAATATCCGATTTACAAGTTGATCGTAGGACTTTTTTAAATTTAGGGTTATGTATCGTTCTTATAATTTTTTTAAATTTTGGGTCTTCGGTTATAGAGAATAGTTGTTCGGCGTGCACTATAATGTTGCTGATTGTTCTCTACCGGATATAGAATTATATTTAAGAGTTCCTAGAATTCCTCCATATGTGTTTAATTGTGTTTGTTATGGCTCATTTGGTGAGTGTATTTTTTCTAAATGTTTTTTAAGGTGATCTGTTCCACTTCCTTTAGGGAAGGAGTAGGGTTTTTTGATAATATTTGCATGTAGTTTTCCTAACACAATCTTTTATAAATTTTTCAAAATGATTCCATATATCGGATTTTGAAGCCTAGTGGGAATGGTTGTTTCGGATATTATGGTTTGGGTGGGCTCTTCTTCAGGCACATTAGAGGACTCTATATTTTCGTATGACTGTGATGCAAATGATACATGTGGAGAGTATTCTAATAGTTTACAAAGACTTCGGTTTTCATCATTTGATGAAAAAAGGAAGAAAAAAAACCATATACGCTTGAGAAGAAGAAGCATCGGACGAGTATAGATCTATTTTCAAAAAGCCACGAAAAACCGAATAAAAAAATCAAAATATAAATAGCTCAACACTACAAGCCAAAAGAAGAGCTTGAGAGTTGAGAGTTGAAACCGAAAATTGCTTCTTGATGCGTGAGAGCTGAGAGTTGAAACCGAAGATTGCTTGAAAGATATTCTTTTGATACTTGCTCTTGAGTTTTGAATCTTGATAGAATATAATAAAGTTTTGTGTATGAATTTTGTATTTGGAAATATTAGAGAAAGTTGAAAATTGAAGAGAGATTGAGAATTGTGAGAAAAATAATGAAATTGAAGAAAAGATGGGGTATTTATAGGAGGGAGAAGTAGTTTTTTTTGCAAAAAAAATTGCAAAATCTCTCCAACCGGCTAGTTTTCATATATATATATATATATATATATATATATATACACACACACGTCCCGTGCTCGGAACGACATGGCACGAACGTGTCGTGGCAGGCCGAAAGCTCGACTACCTTGGCACGGGCATGGGCCGACCGAGGGGCACATGCCCAACATGTGTCAGGCCAGGCGTGCTCGATGGGCCGTCCGACCTATTTGTCACCCCTTTATATGGGCGAAGAAGGTACCTCTCTCTTGTTTCTCTCTCCATATTTTCTATTGACTACCTTACATGAAATAATCAATGGAGAATAGGTGAGTGCCACCGGTCTCTCTCTGTCTAACATCCAAGCACAGTCTAAGGATAAAACTATTAACTATCAGCACCCATTCAAGTACACGCACAAACCCAAATTGGTTTCAATGGGGCTTCTTGCAAGATAATATAGCTATTTGCATACATCTTCGTGTATCTCTTGACGTCCAAAATAACCCGATGGAATCCAGTACGTTATAGCGTACTGTGCTTGTACATATTAACTTCATTGGTAGTATTTTGACCCAGTCGGCACACATAGAAGATGAAGCTCTGGTTGTTAGCTATATATAGTTATTGCCGTGATTCTTTTCTCTCAAAAATGTTAGCTACAGTCAAGTTTTTCTTACAAAGATGATGAAGTGCAGCTCTCACTGCACTTAGCAAGTATTATTTGGATTAAATCCATCTTTCGGTGAGATTATCTGTAAGCAAAAGTATAAAAGCAAATCGGTTATAGCCTATGGCTCTGTTCATTTTATTAAAGAAATGGAAACAAAAGGCAATGAAGATCCCTAACCTAACAGAAAGGAAGAGAGCCTTTGAGAAGTAGACTGGATGATACCTTTACAACCTTAAATAATCTTCAAATATCTGTAGAAAACATTATTAAATGAAAAAAAGAAATAATAAGAAATTAAAAGTAAATTTTAAGGGTTAAGCTATCCATATCGACAAGCACTTGGCTGACATTTTCATTTGTTTGGTCTCTTCTTTTATGGTTGCAAGTGCTGAGCCAACTTCGCTCTGTCTTGCTTTTTACAGTAAATTATTTCTCTGAACTCTTTTGATTGGGTTTTTGATGTGATCCTTCGTGGATGGAAGTGGTGGGGATCAAATAGAATCCCACTCCACTACTTAATGTTGCCCACTTGGAATCTTAGTAGCAGAAAGCTGGTAACATATTGTCAAATAAATATACTATATACTATAATTAAGTATCTGGTATTAATAACAAAAATTAAAATAGTTTATATTTAATCACGGGTTCCTCCCTCATAAAAACTAGCTGTGATTACTTTATGACTCATGGGAATTATTATAAACTATATGAACTCTAGTCTCATACCCGATATAGGATTATACAAATTAGGGATATTTTGCTCTTGCATAAGATACTAGAGATTAGCAACTACTTTATGATGGGTAGTATGCCTTGCCTATAGCAGCATCATCCTTAATTTCTTGTTTGTGAGAGGTTACGAATTTAACTTCAAGTGAGAACTCAATATGGATAATATTGCAAAAAAATATGTATATATGTGTTTGACCAGCCAAAAAAAAAAGTAATTTATATTGGACTAGTAAATGTACTTTGGCCTCGAAATTTTGAGATATATATTTTAGGTTAATGTTGTAGGTACACATATTAAAACATCTGATGCATCTCTGATATTAATTTTGATAATTATATCTATAAATATCCAAATGATGTTTCAGTTGTAGATAAAATTATTAGTGGACGCAAAAATTGGTGGCAACTCTATTAACAAATGTTGTAATACAAAAGTTGCAGATAAGAGAGGTTATCTCCCTCATTAGCACATCTGCAAGATACTTCCATTTGAAGTTAATCGGTTATGTGGCTGTCTTTAGCCGTGTATGATCTGTCTTAAATGAAAGTAGCATGAAAATTTTCATTTAGAATTTAAAAAAAAAAAATGCAATTATATTTATTGATATCTGACAAAAGATCCTAGGCAATTCATTTTTAAATAAAGAAAGAATATGATTGAAAAAGCTGCGGAAGTTGAGAGTATTCAATGGATATCAGAATACTAAGCAATCAAATAACCAATCAAGCACAGCCGCAGTTTCACATCGTCAAACAAATAAATATAGAGATTTTAACTTGAAAAATCCAAAATGGATGAATAACCACAGAAGAAATTGTAATATGATAAAAAAAAAAAGTCAGTTATAACTATTTGAACAACAATCGCTAGACAACCATGTCTAAATAATACCTTGAAATCCGACTTTTCTACTAGACAATTATAGACAAGTCAAACACTCAAACTATCTCAAATTTAGTAAAAAAAATAACCATTTACAATTGCAGGTATACAAATCGATTATTAATGAGAAAATCTAAATATTAAGAGTTTACCAAAAAAACTATATACATGATCGAATGTTTAGAAATGAAAATAAAGATATTGAAGTTAATTTTCGATCTTGAATTGTAAGAACTTCTCAAGTTTTAATCACTATAAATCTCATGAAATCTCCCTTCAGCTCCTTTGCTTGAGTCATCTTTCTTTTCTATATATCAAGAGTTTATCCAAAAAACTATATATATTTTTGACTTTTCTTATTATAATTTTTGACGTGATTTGCCAAAAAAAAAAGAGTATAATTCAAAATCCTAGTACTTGTTAAGTAAGCTCAATACATGACACACACCATACATCTATGTGAAACAGTAAAAGGTCTCATTTCATGGATCATACATTGCTCTATTTAATAATTATGAATACGTTAGAATCATTCATTAACACATAGCATCATCACAATGCAAACTGGAAAATCACCAAATTGGACAAGTATTTCACTATAGCCTTCAAGAACATTGGTCCTTGGCCTTTTAAGGAGGGATGAGCATAAAGAGTAGCTAATGGAGATGTTGGCCTATTCTTCTGTTTTCTTGAAAAGCTAAATAGCCCAATAGACTAAACAGTTCAATAGAGTACATAGATAGCATGTGAAAGCATTGTATTCAATGAATATAAGATTAATCAGATAATCAATAAGATATAATCAATTACGGTACAATATATAAATCTCAAATAATCATTATAGATAAAAATAGAAATTTTTATGTGAAAAATCTAAAAGGATTAAAAAAAAGAATGAACGATACTACATTTGTCAATTATAATGTTTGTCTCCCAATCAGGAGATAGTCACGATCATTAGGGGTTTGATAACTAATTTTATTATTAAATAGGCATAGTAAGACTCCCAACTCTCAAATTACCACAAACCTTACAAAAATGCCTCTCTCAAAGTCACAAATTTAGGAATAGTGAGTAAAATAACTGACGAGTACTAGTTAACAAATACGTTGATCAAACCCTTGTCTAAATAGTATAAACGTAGATGAAAGATGATATCAAAGTCTCAATAAACAATACTATGATTTTCTCAAGAATCAAATGTCATGAAACTCTCTAAATCTCCTTTGATGAGTCGTCGAAGTCCCTTTTTCAATCTTGAATAAAATGTTATATATATATATATATATATATATATATATATATATATATATATATATATATATATATATATATATATATATATATATAAAGGTTTTAACTTCCCCTCCCTAAATAAACCTTAAGTCTAATCTCATACATCAATCTCTTAGATCCAAGTGGCTAAAAACAATTAGTCTCCAATGTTAATGGTTTAAAAAAAAAAACGTCCAAAATAACATAGAAATAAAAAAATAAAAAATAAAAAAACTCAATCAGCTTGCGTGTTTGTATTTCTCTCCTAATCGCAATGACAGAATAAATTGTCACAATAGCAAGCGAGCCATTGATGTCCATTCCAAGCGCTATAACAAGTGGCTCGCTCAGCCAAATCTATCATCGATAGCGGTCACATGCCTACGATGTCTACCATCGATGTTTGAAATTGCCATTGGACTAAATATTCATTTAGATCAAGTTGTCACGTTTTGTTAACAGGAAATTCTAAAGGCACCAACAAATATCTAAAGACACACCCCCTTCTAAGGGTATAATCATGCAAGTTTGAAAAGCTAAGTTTTTCCAAGGGCTCACCTTCTTTCGAAGATACCCTTTCTTTCTCAAAAGTGTTACGTGTATGTTTAAATTACCTAGGTTTCCAAAATAATAAATAAATGGTAAGGTTTTAACTGGGCGTATCAATGCAATATCGTTTTAGCTGTATTAAAGAGAGTTGTTATACGCACCTACTTGTTTACTAATCTCTCAAAACTATAATATTTATTATTTTACCCTTATTATAATTAGACAAAATAATAACCCTTTTACACAAACCATACCGTGCTCAAATCAAAAACTCTCTATTCTCGTCTTTAACATTAAAACTCATCTTTTTCTTTCTAACCTCAAACTCAAAGATTGTTTAAAGGAAAAAAAAGAAAAGAATTCTAAAAGATGGAGATTGTTGAATGAAGAGTCTTGAAGAAAATAGAGCGAAAGCGGAATGAAAAAAATTCTGTATATTTTCTTATCATTGAACTGTACAATGACCCATCCTTTTATAGGTGAAGGAGGCAATCAAAAGAATAATTATAGGATCTGTAATTGATACTAATTACATAAAATCAGAGATTTGCCAACTATCATAAATTAGTCAAATCAAAGATTTATCAACTATCCTAATTTAGGAAAATATCTCAATATCTAGTAGGAAAGTATCTCAAAATATTTTAATATTATGATCATATCTCAATTATATCTCAACATCCCCCCTCAAACACATGGTGGCACCGTAGAAACCAACTGGAGTTTGCTAACAAGTTCACTAAGACGACCAGGTGAGTGTGACTTAGTGAAAATATCAGCAAGCTGATCAGCAGAGGAAACGGAACACAAGCGAAGGGTGTCATCACTGAGATGATGCCTGATAAAATGGCAGTCAATCTCAATATGCTTTGTGCGCTCATGAAAAATATCATTATGCGCAATCTAAATAGCACTCTGGTTATCACAGTAGAGAAGAGAACGAGACAGCTGAGGGGTATCCAAGTCAGCCAAAAGACGACGCAGCTTTAGAAATTCAGCAATAGCATCAGCAAGGGCGCGATACTCAGCCTCAGTGGTAGATCGAGCGACAGCTGTTTGTTTCTTACTTCGTCAAGAAATAAAACACGAATCAAGTAGGAAACAAATACCAGTAGAAGAACGACGATCCATAGGATCACCAGCCCAATCAGCATCAGAATAACCTCGTAACTCAAGAGATGACTGAGATGAATAGTGTAAATCATGGAAAAGAGTGCCCTTGACATAGCGAAGGATTCGAAGAACAGCAGCATAGTGAGGTGAGCGAGGCTCATGCATGAATTGACTGACTAGGTGAACAGCATAAGAAATATCAGGGCGAGTAACTGTGAGATAAATAAGACTACCAACCAACTGTCGATGGAGAGTAGGATCAAACAGAGGTACACCATCAATAAGGTTGAGCCGAGCATTATATTCCAAACGGGTACTGGCAGTCTTGCTGTCGGTTAGACCAATCATGAATATAAGATTTGAAGCATACTTAGCCTGAGAAAGAGAATAACCATCCAAAAAAAATATCACCTCAAGACCAAGAAAGTAACTTAGAGTGCCAAGATATTTCATTTCAAAATGATGACCCAGAAAAACTTGAAGCGCACGAATGCCAGCAGTATCATCACCAGTGATGATCATGTCATCAACATAGAGAAGTAGAAAGGTGGTGCTTGAAGCAGTCTTACGGATGAATAAGGCAGCATCATAAGCACTGGCTACAAAACCTTGCTGTGCGATGACAGATGTAAATTTGGCAAACCAAGCACGAGGAGCCTGCTTCAGACCATAGATCGCACGATGAAGGTGGCAAACCTTATGAGGAGGATGCTCATAACCAGAAAGAGGCTTCATATAAACTTTCTCAGTAAGATCTCCATTCAGAAATGTATTTTTAGCATCCATCTGAAATAATGACCAATGCCGAACAACAGCAACAGCAATCAAAGATCTAACAGAGGTAAGTCGAGCTATAGGAGGAAAAGTCTTCTCATAGTCAATACCATACTCTTGAGAGCAATCCAACGCAACAAGACGAGCTTTGTATCGCTCAACTGAGCCATCTGCCCGAGTCTTAATCTTGTAAACCCACTTACAAGCCACTGCAAACTTTCCAGGAGGCAAATCCACAAAATCCCAAGTATGTGTCTTGCTAAGAGTATCTAATTCATCAGACATAGCTTGTTGTCAAAGAGGATCAGAACTGACCTCATGATAAGATTGAGGCTCATGAAGAGTAGTAAGAGCAGAGAAATAATGATAATCATGAAGATATGAAGGAGGAGCTCTTACCCTATCAGAATGATGAGGTGCAATAACTTGGGAGGACTCAGCGGTAGAAGGTGGTACATGTATATCTTGAAGAGAACCAAGTGATGATGCTGGATCTGCAGGGGGAGCAAGGTCATTGAAAGAGGCCGAGGATGGATCGTTAGAGGAGTTGGTATCACCTGTAGAAGAGTTAGTAGACTCGAAAAATAGAGTAATAGAGGGATCAATGAAGACAGGTGAATGACTAGAGTAAAGTAAGGGAAATAAAGAAAGAGTGGTGAAGAACTTATGTTCCCAAAGCTCTACATGACGAGGATATGAAGGCGTTTTGTGATAAGATCATAACAACGGTATCCTTTTTATTCAATGTCATAACCAAGAAAGCAACATAGTCTGGAACGAGATTCTAACTTCGTTCCTGTGGGGGGAGAAGAACGAAGTAGGCACAACCAAAAACTCGAAGAGAGCTGTAATCAGGAATGGTACCATATAACAGTTTAAAGGAGTTTTGTTTTCAAGAATGGGTGACGGGACACGATTGATGGTGTAGACAGCAGTAAGAGCAGTCTCTCCCCAAAGACGCTCAGGAAGCGAGGCAGAAATGAGGAGAGATCAAACGGTGTCTAAATTGTGACGGTGTTTACGCTCTGCTCGACCATTTTGTTGTGATGTATATGGACAAGAGCGATGAGAGAGAGTTCCATTTTGTTGTAAAAACTCAATGAATGATTTTTCGTTACACTCCAGAGTATTATCAGAACGAAAAATCTTGATAGCACGAGAAACTAGGTAAATACCATTTGATGAAAGCATTTGTAAATTGCAAACAACTCAGAACGTTTATGCATAAGATAAATTAATGTATAACGTGAAAAATCATCTACAAATATGACAAAGTAATCGGAGCCCCACTCGGTAGAAATTGGAGAAGGGCTCCAAATATCAGAATGAATAAGATCAAAAGGAGCAGAAGAAAAAGAGTCACTGGTATTAAAAAGTAAATGAGTTTGTTTTCCAAGTTGAGAAGAAAGACTATCAAACTTATCAAAAGTGACAGAACCAAGGAGACCATTAGAGGCTAACTACTGAATACGAGGTAAAGAAGTATGACCGAGACGAGAATACCAAACGCTAGAGGTGATGGCAAAGACAGATGTAGTAGAAGAAATCTACAAGTTCACCATTTCAAACATACGTCCAACTTTACGGCCTGTCCCAATAACCTGACCTAACCGAGGATCCTGCACATCAACACCACGAAAAGAAAAGTGAAGCTCAAAACCTAACTCAACAAGTTGGCCAATAGAGAGGAGATTCGATGATAACTTAGGAACTAAATATGTATTATCGACATAGATGTCGGAGGTAGAAATAGAACCAATATGGCTAACATGCATTGCAGAACCATCGGCAGTATAAATAATATGGTTAGGGTCCAGTGCAAATTTAGTGGAAAAAATAGTGGGATTAGAAGTCATATGATTACAACAAGCAGAATCTATAAATCAAGAAGAAGTACCTGGAGTGACAAATAGTGCAGTAGATGAACGAGACAGAAATGATGAACCAAAGCCTCAATATCAGCAGCAGTGAGCGAAGTAGACTGAGAAAGGGTGGTTGTAGACATCCAAAAAAATAATAAAAAAATTATATGATAAAATAAATAAAATAGGAGTGCCTCGCGGACCTCACCGTCGGGTGCGCCCGCAGGAGCGTATCCACGGGTGCGCCTGCGGGAACGCTCCTGCGGGAGCGCACCCGCTGGAGCGTATCCGTGGGTGCACTCGACCCACGGGAGTGCACCTGCGGAAGCGCCCCGCGGGTCCCACCCATGGGATCGCTCCCGTGGAGCGCTCCATCTGCGGTTGCTTTCCGCTTCCGCTCCGCTTCTGTTCCGTTTTGCATGGTGATCCGGATTTTTGGGAATTTAATTGGATTCGAGGGAAGAATTTGAGCCGGATTAGAAGGGCTCCTCAATCTATAAAATTGGGAACGGAGTTCAGAACAGAGAGAGGAAAAGAGGAGATTTTTTTGGAGAGGGAATTCTTTGGCGAGGCAATTTTTCAGATGCCGGAGTCTAAAAATTCAGAGAGGAGTTCCTCAATTCAGAGAGATCGGATCGTCAACGGAATGCAGAATCAAGACTCCACCGCTGTCAGAACCCACAAAAATAATAGAGAATCGAAATCAATTGATCCCCATTCTTGTAATCTCGAATTTATTTTGTAATTTTTCTTTTATTGCTGTAATTCAAAATCAAATTGGCAATATAAAGGAAGATTCAATTTTTCGGGCATACAAGAATTGGCGACCACAGTGGGAGTTTCGGCGACGCAATCCAATCTTTAAATTTTTTTTATTCAGAGCCTAGGCATCATCGCCGAGTAACGATAAATAAATGTGAGGCGTCATCGCCCACCAAAATTGACAAGACATCATCGTCTGTCAAAAAAAAATATGAGGCGTCATCGCCCATAAAAAAATGACAAGACGTCATCTTCTGTCAAAAAAATAATAAATAAATAAATATGAAGCGTCATCACCCATAAAAAAAATTGACAAGACGTCATCGTCTGTCAAAAAAAATATATGAGGCGTTATAGCCCATAAGAAAAAAAATGACAAGACGTCATCGTCTGTCAAAAAAAAATGAGGCGTCATCGCCCATAAAAAAATGACAAGACGTCATCGTCTGTCAAAAAAATAAATAAATAAATAAATATGAGGCTTCATCACCCATAAAAAAAATTGACAAGACGTCATCGTCTGTCAAAAAAATAAATAAAATAAAAAAATATGAGGCGTTATCGCCCATAAGAAAAAAATGACAAGACGTCATCGTCTGTCAAAAAAAAAAGAAAGAAAAAAATTGATAAAACTGGATACAACCCGCGAGATGCAACCCGCAGAGGGACGCAACCCGCAAATGCAATCAAGGGACACAACCCGCAGATGCGATTGGGGGATGCAACCTGCGGGATACCGAATCCATAAGACAAAAAAAATTAATAATAATAATAATAAATAAGTAATAATAATAATAATAATAAAATAGTAATAAATAAAAATAAATAAAATAATAAATTCAAAATGTCTCAATTACAATAGAAAAGTTAATAAATAAAGAAAAACGTGAGGCGAGATAAAAAAAAAAGTGTTGTGCTCGGGTGGGGCCCACTTGGGCCACCCGCACTTTTCTCCCTCTCTCCCGCACGAAAAAATAAAAAAATAAAAAATAAAGAATAAAAATAATAATAAAAAAGAAAAAATATAAAAGAAGAAAATAGAAAAAAAAAAGAAAGGGCGTTATCGCCCACAAAAAATTGACAAAGCTATAAAAAATAATTAAAAAAAACATGCGGTATGAGTGTTCTACCCACAGGTTGTATCCCGCGGATGCACCCGCGGATGCCGAAAATAATAACAATAACAATAATAATAATAATAATAATAATAATAATAATAATAATAATAATAATAATAATAAATAATAGAAAAAAATAAACAAAAATATAAAAAAACAAAAAAATAAATAAAAATAAATTTTCAAGGCCTCATCGCTTACCAAAATAAATAAATAAATAAATAATAAAAAAATAAAAGCTAGGCGTCATCACCTAAAAAAAAAATTCAAAACATGTCATCGTTTATAACAAAAAAAGGACGTCATCGCAAAAAAAAAACAGAGAGAGAGAAATAAAATATATATATATATAAATAATAATAATAAAAGGACCAAAGCTCTAAAAAAAAAAGGTTGTTCGATGCGTGGGATTCAACCGCAGTATGCAATCCGCAAGAGGTACACCCGAGGGATGCAACCCGCAAGAAGTATACTCACGCGATGCTCCGGTGGGATGCAACCGGCAAGTGCTACCCACGGGTTGCCAAAAAAAAAACAATAATAAAAATAAAAATAAAAAAATAAAAAAATAATAATAATGAAAAAATAATAAAATAATAAAAAATGATAATAAAAATAATAAAATAAAAATATATGTAATAAAAAAATAAATAAAATAATAAAAATATAAACATAATATAAATAAAAATTCAAAAAAATTTAAAAAAAAGAGAGAAAGAGGTTGCACCCGCAAATGCACTGCCCGCAGCCCCCTGCGCAAGGAGTCGAAAAAAAAAGAGAAAATTAAAAAGATAAAATTCCTTTGTTTATTATTAACAAGGTGAATAAAAATAAAATATCTCTCTTTCTCCCTGCAGATCAGATTTCGAGATCTAAATGAAGGTAAAAGGAAGAGAACAATTTTCTCGCCAACCCCACCATGCTTGGGGTAAAAAAGCATGAATCACCCAACGCCGTTAAGGAAAAGAGAAGATAATAAATTTCTTGCCAACCCCACCATGCTGGGGGTAAAAACCATGAATCACCAAATGTTGTCAAGGCAAAGGGAAGAGAATAAATTTCTCGCCAATCCCACCATGCTGGGGGTAAAAAGCGTGAATCACCCAATGCCGTCAAGACAAAGGAAAGAGAATAAATTTCTCGCCAACCCTACCATGCTGGGGGTGTACGCCCGAAAATTGAACCTTTGATTCCATTGCAAAATTGATGAATTACAATAGGAATTTAGATTACAAAAATTCCGAAGAATTACAAGAACGGGAATATTGGTGGATTCCCTTTTTAAGTGTGGGTACGGGTGGCGGTGGAGTCTTGTTGCTGCCTCCGTTGACTATCCAACTTGGAAGGGGATCTGTGAAGAAAACCTGCTCCTTCTGATCTCTCTCAACCCTCTGTGAAGAATCGCTCTGCCGGCTCCAAAGAAAAGTCCTCCTTTCTCTCAACTTCAATCCTGTATTTTATAGACTGAGAGAACCTCAAATCCGGATTGATTCGCTCCTGAAAAACCGGATCACGGAATATCAGTAAAGGAAACAAAATAAAAATACGGAAAATAACCCGCGGGTTGCCACCCGCGGGAGCTCCCGCGGGTGGCAACCCGCGGGAGACTCCCGCGGGTTGCAACCCGCGGGATCTCTCCCGCGGGTTGCAACCCGCGGGAGGCTCCCGCGGTTGCATCCCGCGGGAGTTCCCGCGGGATGCAACCCGCGGGAGTCTCCCGCGGGTGGCATCCCGCGGGATGTCCCGCGAGTGGCAACCCGCGGGATGTCCCGCGGGTTGCAACCCGCGGGATCCTCCCGCGGGTAGCAACCCGCGGGAGCTTTCCCGGGTTGCACTTTTGGGTTCTCCCTGGTTTCCATATAATAATTTATTTTTTATTTTATTTAATTATTTTTAGTGTCTACATAACCCCCTCCAAAGTTTTTGGAATTCTTTAATTTATTTGTAATGAATTTCAAAATACTTTGGATTTTTTTCTTTTTAAGTGGGATTGTTTGTTATTTGGATCTTAGTTTGAATAGGAATTAGCATTAGAATAGGAAAAGGATTTTAAATAAATATCCAAGTCCTGTTTGGACTCTAATCAAACTCTGATTTTGGTCAGAACTTTAATTCCTTTCCCTATTTGAACTCCTGCTAATTCACTATAAATACCCATAGATCTCCAACTTTTTTCTCATAATCAGAAAATCTCTCGTTCTTTTATTTTGTACGATTACTTTCTCCTTTCTCATGGCTTCCGCAGGCACTTCGCAACCACATGATTTAAATGCTGAAGATCGATCAGTGGGCGTTATCGCCGATGAGGATCGACACGCAGGCGTCACCGCCGCTGTTGATCTCTCTTCCTTGATATCAGGTAAACAAACGGTCATCCGTTTACTTTAAAATCGCTTTTGCGGTGCACGACTACACAGTGATGACCACAGGATTGATCACAAATCTCACAAATCTACCCTACCACAGGATTGATCACAAATCTCACAAATCTACCCTGTTCATCATTTTTTTTTTTTTTTTTTTTTGGACTAAAGTTTTTTTTTTTTTTTTTTTTTTACAGTTCAGTACTCGACGGATCCTTTGTCCAAGAATAATTATTTTGGATTTTCGAGCAGTCCGAATAATCAATCTCACTTTGGATTCGACGGTCACATCCCTTTGGTTGAGGAGCGAAGTAGTGCAGATCGACAACAGAAAATTATTAGCTGCAACCCACTCACAGCTCGTGAATTAATCACGGATTCCGTCTTCGAAGGCGCCCATAGACAGATTTTGAAGAAACCGCAATTTCTTTTTGGGGATGCTGTCAACCAACGAGACGAAGATTTATGGGACAACGCCAAGTGGTTGAGCAATGTTGGAGGTCGCCATATGTTTATCCCGGATCTGGAGCGCAGCTATTCTTTATCTTATCTGCAGCGGATTTCATATCCCCGCATGATGTCTTGGCCAATTACTCGTAGCAGTCATGGCGTTGCGACCGGGAGATTTAACAGAAACGGTCCATTTGTCGATGGCCCGGCAAAGTATGTTACAGGTCTGTTGCCCAGTAGATTCGGCAAAGACTTACCTGTTGGAGAGCACCCGAAACGAGCAGACACCTTTATGAATCAATTTTCGGATGCCCATGGTCAATTCCCAGCTCATGATTTCCGCACTCCTGGATGGATTCACTCCACTTCGC
The DNA here is from genome assembly GCA_036321105.1 of Dracaena cambodiana. Classification (NCBI taxonomy): domain Eukaryota; kingdom Viridiplantae; phylum Streptophyta; class Magnoliopsida; order Asparagales; family Asparagaceae; genus Dracaena; species Dracaena cambodiana. Next base: position 43,784,581 of record JAYEPQ010000006.1, read on the forward strand.
GATCATGGTGGTCTCGGATGACCCATTTCGTTCTGGAAAATTTCAAGACACGTTTAGAGAAGCTTGGCCTCTATCGTGCGGTGCGTAACGTGCAATTTGGAATTCCACATAGTTCTCCTCACTTTTTCTGCATACTGGAGATGTATAATCCGGAGACCAATACCTTCTTCACTCCTGTTGGAGAATTGGGATTTGCCCTTCACGAGATGCATGAGATTTCAGCGTTATCCATAGGCGAAACCCCTTACGAGGAGTATGTTCCGAATACGAAGGAACTGCTCCGCCTCAAGGCCGTTCCTAATGCATACTCAACTTACTGAGAGTTGATGTGTCATTACAACATTTGTGCTGATATCTCCAGGCCACGAAATCAAGGGGCGCGCCAGGCCCGAAATCAAGGAGTGCGCCATAAGGTATGGGCAGAATATCTGTTCCAGAATCTGGAAAGATATGAGCGCAGTATCCAAGTACGGGCTGCTTGCGATATGGATACTGTCAATAAGAGGATTGGCACCTGCTTCGCAACTACATACACTGCGGAATCTGATGAAGACGGGTTCAAAGCTCAGACTGTTTTCGAGAGTTACCACTACCAAGCAGCTTCCCCCATATCAGACAATGCTATTTTTGCCGGATATCTCATGTTGTGGTTGAAGCGCTGTGTAGTACCTACTTCGTGCCGCGAAACTGTTACTGTTGATGTTATTTATCCTGCAGTCCTGTTAGCGTTTGGCCAGCCTCTGGGGTTATTACCAGCTATGGTTTGCAGTTTGCAACGTGGCTTGAGGGACATAATTGCCCAATTTTGCAAAGTTCAACAGGCGGAAGATAAGGGTGGTAACACTATCTTCAAAACGCCTAATCCCCGCATCGACCTGCCATTCACTTATCTAATGGCTTGGTTCGTATTGCACTGTCCAGAATTGATGACTTCTCCTTCAGGACTTATTGATCATGTCATTCCTCATGTACAGCGTTTCGAAAATTGCTCATGGAATGGGAGGTACATGGCTAAGATTCGGCAAATCCTTGGGCGACATCAAAATTACCATATTTACCGTTGTTTCCCAAAATTTCTCGGAGGAAGTTATAGTAGCCAATTTGAAGATAGCTCTGGAAATGATGGCTATACATCCTTGCCATCGGGTTGCTTCTGGTGGCTTATTAGCATCCGGCCAAGTCATCTGGTTTTTCGACAGGGTCGAATTTGCCTCATGGAGTCCTATACACCCAGTCGCTTCGCACGTCAGTTCGGATATGATCAGCTATATGTTGGCAATCCGAACTCTTATCTCCGTCGTGAGGGAAATCTTCTCGAGGGTGCGCGAGGATGGTACCATTTTGCGGCCGGAGGTACAAAGGCATCTTTTACCCTTCCAAGCCAGTCACCCTCCCTTTTTGCATCAATGGGATTCTGCAATTGGTATCATCTTGCAGATATTATCCCTAGCGACTACCAGATTAATCATTCCTTCTTAAGGCATATTGAGGCATCGCATAGATCCTCAAAAAAAGGCTTGGCGCGTGAATCCCAATCCATAGGCGCCTCTCTTAGTCCTGATAGCAATGATGGCGATGGACAAGATGATACTTCTACCCCAGCTTCTCCTCATGGAGGTAGATCCGCGTCAAAGTGCTCAAATCCCAGAGGAGTCAACGTTCCTCAAAAGAAGAAGAGATTTCAGGCTCGGGTTGACAATTCGGTTGTAGGACGAACCGTTAGTCGTTTCGGTCTGCCGACCACGACTCATCCGGATCGATCGACCACGAGTCATTCAGATCTACCAACCGCGACATCTGTAGTTCCGTCAATCGTTTCATCTAGGAATGATTTTCCTATTACCACTTCGATGTTTGCGTCAGGAGGACACTTGTCTACTACAACTTTTCCGGTCTTTTCCACTGTTACACCCACACCGACTTCTTCTAGCGAGACTGCCAGGATGTATGGTTTTGCCGCCTTCTCCACTCTTGAGACACCTGCTACCGTAAATCCAGTCCCTAAGGCTGCAAATCTTGGCAGGAGTGATCCAACTATCCCGGATAGAGGAGCTGCGGAGCCGACGGGTACTGCATTGGACAATAGTGCACTAGACGTCTTCTTGTCATCTCCCGGTGAAGCCGCTTTGCCTAGCTCAGCACCAAGACTTGTCTCTTCTGGTGAGCGTTTTTTTTTTTCTTTAAGGTTTGGACTTCATTCCATTTTTTTTTTTAACGCATATTTGCTTGTATCTCAGGTGGTGAAGGTTCAACGACCCATGCCTTCCCGACTGCCAGATCAGACTCTTTGGATCTTGTGGACTATTCTGGTGTAAGTGGGGACATTTGTGACCTTGACGGTCTAGGCTCTGATGGAGAGTTCGATAGTGACTACTTCTATCAACCCAGCATGGACAAAGCCTCTCACTTCCCTTTGGAGGTCTCAGAGGCGGATAGACCTGAGAGATCTGGTTCTATTTCCATAGCCGCCACCAATGTAACCTTTCCACCAGGTATTTGCATACTCTTTTTTTTTATTTTGCACAAATCTTTTTGATTATGATACACGACCGCTCTATTTTTACCAGACGCAGGTGATGCTAGCGCACCTTCCATGTCTTCTGCAGAGGCTCTAGTAATATCTGTGAACACAGAAAGCCTTCTTTTGCCGACATGCATGGTTTCATCACATTCTGACGCCATGGAACCAACGTGCGGCGCATTAGCCATGCCGCTAACATTGGCGACCTCGACAGCAGAGGTGATGACCACTCCAGCGCGAGTTGCGACCAATTTATTAGATGCGGCGGCAACTCTATTGTTAGAATCTCACATATCATCAGTACTCCCTACGGTCGCTCCATCATCCATACATCCTCTACCTGTAATCTCAACAGATTTGAAGCAGAATTCGACCTCCAGCTTTAGTGAAAGAATCATCAGTCGCAATGTCGAATTCTTTCTTGAACTTTTTTATGGATGCATTGAGGAGATTCTCAACGGAGAGGATTCTCTGGAGAAGGTTCATCCTCTCATGGTGAGTCACCTAGACCATATCACGAGGATTGGAGGACCGCAGCGAGCAGCTCCTTATAGGGCTCGATGGGACGAGTTGGAGGTCCAATTGTCATTACTCAACAGTTTGCGCCAGGCCGATCTTGCCGAGATAGCAAACCAAGAAGTGGCTCGCTTACGAGCCCAAAACTTGGCTCTTCACGCCGAACTTCAGCAGAATATAGAACGCCAGGCCCAACTCGTAGCGGGACTCCGAGGTTCTTCAGAGAAGTTGACTTGGGACCTGACCCAGATGGAGAATGATATCGAACACCGCCGTAACTCCGTAGACCGCGAGCGGGAGATCATCGCCAAGGCTCAAGCCTCAATTACTAATCTTGAACTTGAAATTCAAAATATTTCTGGCAGAGCATCTGAGATCTCACAGCAAAAGGATCAAACCGAACATGACATCGCTGTCGGCATCAGGGAGTTAGAAGAACTCCAAACTCGGGCTGCACAACAACCTCTCATGGATGAAATGGACTTGCAGAGGAGAGCTTTAGAGGCAGCGAGAGAGAGTCTCCACCGACGGCTGCAGGAAGTGGAAGATGCTTTGAAGGCTTTATCTCAAAAGTAATTGTTACTATTATTATTATTATATATATATATATATATTTTTATTTATATTTTTTTTATTTGTAATAATACAGAAAGAAAGACTTCGCTATGTGCTGCTGTATCATCATTATTATTATCTTTATCTTTTCTTTTATCCTTTCTTTTATCTCTTCTTTTTATACACTTTCATGTATAATAACTCAGACTATTCAGAGGTTCAGGACTTGATAGTGAGAGTTTTCAGATAAATTTAATCCTAAATGTTTAGCGACATATAGTGCGACCAATTAGGATTTACGAACATAGGCAGATGTACAATATTAACGTGCCTAAAGACAAAATGTAAAGCAGAGGTTGGATGTTAACGTGCTTATAGGATGACAAGCAGAGGTGTAATGTTGACGTGCTTATAGGATGACAAACAGAGGTATAGTATTAACGTGCTTGTAGAATCCTAACCGTTCAGTGACATCAAGTATGACAGGTTAGAAAAAGACAGAGGTATTATTAAACATATCTTGGGGCTCAATCTATTCAGAGGATCTAGTCGTGATAGGAATGAAGGAGCCGACCAAACAGAGGTAATTGTTAACGTGTTCGGTCTCAAAATTCTGACTATCAGAGGTAACTGTTAACTTGATAGGAAAGATGATTGTCGTCAGAGAAAACTTTTAATCTAACGACCTAAAAAGATTATGTCCATCAGACGTTGTAACTTTAGACTTGATGAAGTATGATTTTTTCTTGACAAAGGTAAAATCTTATCTTAATAAAGAATTGATCTAATGTAAGGTTTTTAGCAAACCCCCAGCTATCAACGGATTTGATTAGCCTTTACCAACCACCGTTTGAGTTGGGCTAGCCATGCTATTCCCCTCAGCATGGTGAGTTGTCAAGGATTTCGTTTGGGCTTAAATGCCAAACTTTTCCTCTTCCCTTTGCCTTAGCAGCTTAGGGCAGTGATGTATTCTTATATTCGGATAAGAATACTGTTGTGACAGATTTGTCGTGGGATTTTTAGCAAACCCCCAGCTATCAACGGGTTTGATTTTGCCTTTACCAACTACCGTTTGAGTTGGGCTAGCCATGCTATTCCCCTCAGCATGGCGAGTTGTCGAGGATTTCATTTGGGCTTAAATGCCAAACTTTTCCTCTTCCCTTTGCCTTAGCGGCGTTGGGTGATTCATGCTTTTTACCCCCAGCATAGTGGGGTTGGCGAGAAATCTATTCTCTTCCCGTAGCCTTGTCGGCGTTGGGCAGTTCATACTTATTACCCCCAGTATGATGGGGTTGGCGAGAAATTTATTCTCTTCCCGTAGCCTTGTCGGCGTTGGGCAGTTCATACTTATTACCCCCAGTATGATGGGGTTGGCGAGAAATTTATTCTCCTCCCGTAGCCTTGTCGGCGTTGGGTAAAATTTTTTCCTTTATTTTAAGAATAATATTTTTTGAGAAATTTTCCATTAATGGGCGCCATCATTCGATCTCCATGCTGATTAATCAACCGATATGCTCCATTTGAGTAGACTGTCTCCACTACAAATGGGCCTTCCCATTTCGGCTGAAACTTGCCTTTAGTTTTATGCGTGAGAATCATAGGACGCCTGACTGCTAGGACCAAGTCACCCACTTTAAAAGTTCGTTCCTTCACCTTTTTGTTGAAGGCCCGAGATATTCGCGCCTGATAAAGCTCGATTTGCTGTTGAGCTTTTAAGCGTTTCTCATCCAATGCTTCTAATTCCCGAAGTCGTTGGCCATGTTTTTCCTCGGTGGTCATTCTTGTAGCTAATGCCACCCGAAGAGAAGGAATCTGAATTTCTAGAGGTAGTATAGCTTCGCAACCATATACTAAAGAAAATGGTGTACTCTTTGTGGGTGTCCTAACCGTCGTGCGATAAGCCCACAGACAAGCCCCCAATTTTTCGTCCCAATCACGCTGACTTGAAGTGACAAATTTCTGCAAAAGCTTCACAATGGTCTTGTTGAATGCTTCAGCTTGACCATTTGCGGCCGGATTATATGGAGACGAAAATATGTTTTGTATTCTGAACTTATCACAGAATTTAGTATAGGCTCTGCTAGTGAATTGAGGGCCGTTGTCGCTGATGATCCGTTTAGGAACACCAAAGCGATAAATAACGTGGTGTTTGATGAAACTGACCACATCATTCGTTTTTACTTCTCGCAAAGGGACAGCTTCTGCCCATTTTGAGAAGTAATCGGTTATAGCCAGTATAAACCGATGTCCATGAGAAGATGGAGGAGCAATGGGACCAATGATATCCATTCCCCAAGTCTCGAATGGCCATGTAATTGTGGTTGGATGTAGGTACTCTGCGGCCTGGTGTATGTAGTTCGCATGTACCTGACATGCATGGCATTTCTTCGCATATGCCATGGCATCTAACATCATTGTCGGCCAGTAGTAACCCATTCTCTTTATCCGGTCTCCCAATTTAGGTCCCGGCTGATGAGCACCACAGGTCCCGTCATGCGCTTCTTTGAGTACTTCTTGTGTTTCTTGTTGTGATAAGCACCGAAGTAAAACTCCACCTGACATTTTCCGATATAAGGAACTAAGCTCAGGATTATAATAGAATTTTTTTGCTTCCTTTTTTACTTTTGCGGCTTCTTTAGGATCTTCGGGTAACATCCCGTAGAGAGCAAAATCGACGAATACGAACCGTCAATCTCTGGGTTCGAAGTTCATCCCTGACACATGGACCTCATTTGCCTCGAGTATTTCCACAGGGCAAAGGAGCTCCCGGCTTCCAACCTCAACACTTTTAGTTGACTTAGCAGGGAGCGCTAATGTAGCAGCGAGGGACGCCAAGGCGTCAGCATATGCATTCTCGTGCCGTGGCACATAGTCAATATAAAATTCTTCGAAAGAGTCGGCAAGTTTTATTGTTGCCTTGTGGTAGGGTACGAGATGCTCATGTTTAACTTCGTATTCTCCTCTTACTTGATTTACTATGAGCTTGGAATCCCCATAGGCCTCTAAACGTCGGACCCCCAGCTGTTGGGCAATTCGCAATCCCGTTAATAATGCATTGTACTCGGACACATTATTAGAACATGGTTGAGTTAATGAATATCCTCGGGGGATCACATGGTTTTGCGGGGATATTAGAACCACCCCCACTCCAGCAGAGTTCTTTCTCGCTGCTCCATCAAAGAACAGCTGCCAAATCGGTTCTTTAGAGACCATATTGGCTTCCACTATCTCATCTGGAATATCCTCATAAAGTTTCGAGGATTGCGGGACAGGATGCTCTGCTAAGAAGTCAGCAATTGCTTGTCCCTTAATCGCCTTTTGTGGTATAAATCGCATGTCATATTGCGATAGGAGGATTGACCAATTGGCTAACCTGCAATTGAGTGACCCAGGCTTGGTCATGAGCACTCTCAGAGGATTTACCCGAGAAATCACATGGATTGTTTGGCCTACTAAGTAATGCCGCATTTTCTGAATTGCGAATACCAGGGCCAAACATTCCTTCTCTACTGGAGTATACCGATGTTCGGCACCTACCATAGTTCTACTAAGATAGTAAACAGCTTGCTCATGGCCGGAGTCATTGGTTTGGGCTAACAAGGCACCAAGTGAATGGTCTATTGCCCGAACGTATATTAAGAATGGTTTTCCCGATATAGGGGCTACCAATACCGGAGGCTTTGTGAGGTACTTCTTGAGATCTTCAAAGGCTTGTTGACAAGCTTCATCCCAAACGAACGACACCCCTTTCTTCGTTAGCCTGGTAAAAGGTTGGCACCGCCCTGAAAGGTTGGCGATAAATCTCTGGATATATGCTAGTCTCCCTTGTAATCCACGAAGTTCTTTAAGGTTTCTTGGTGGCTGCATCTCTTGAATTGCTTTTACCTTTTCAGGGTCTAAATAAATACCCTTGGATGTAACAATGAAACCAAGGAATTTGCCACTAGAAACACCGAGAAAGGACTTAGTTGGATTCATTTTTAATTGGTGTTTTCTCATAATATCAAACACCGCTTTCAGATCCCGGAGATGATCGTCTTTATTACGACTCTTGACAGCCAAGTCATCCACATAACACTCTACCGTTTTACGGAGATGCTCGCGGAAAATTGTGCTCATAGCACGCTGGTAAGTTGCACCTGCATTCTTCAGACCGAATGGCATGACTGTATAACAGTACACGCCTAACGGTGTTCTGAATGCAGTATGTTTCTCGTCTTCCGGACACATTTTGATTTGATTATATCCGGAAAATCCGTCCATGAAAGACATTCTTTCAAATCCGCAGGTGTTGTCAATCATGACATCCGCTATTGGAAGTGGAAATTCATCTTTAGGACATGCTGCATTGAGATCTCGAAAATCGATGCAGATTCGGATTTTTCCATTCTTCTTGGGAACCGGAACGATGTTCGCTACCCAATCAGGATGTTGTTCTTCTCGTACGAAGCCAGATTGTATAAGCTTCTTTACCTCATCTTCGATTGATTCCATCAGTTCTGGGCGGAATCTTCTCTGTTGCTGTTTTACTGGTTTCGCATCTGGCTTAATATTGAGTCGATGCACAGCAACTTGAGGATCTAAACCCGGCATGTCTTCATAGTTCCAAGCAAAGACATCTATGTATTCTCGAACGAGAGTCACCAGGTCGTCTCTTTCATTAGGAGGTAAACTCTCGCTTATAAATATGGGTTTAGGATTGGTTTCATCTCCCATATTTATTTGGACCACCTTATCCTCCGTAGGAGGTTCACGTTGCTCAAAACGCATGTTCCACTGGGCATCAAGATGCTTTACCAATGCTTCATCTTCTATAAGGGTCAGTTCATCGTTTTCATCTGGGGTTGGACTGATAGATGTCATGTTTACCGTCATCTCTCTGAATAATATACCCAGGTTGATATCCGAATCCCAATCGGAATCTTCCACATTCTGGCAAATCATATCTTCGATATCTGAAGGATCGGGTGTTGTGATGTATCCCAACCCCCTGCCAGTTTTGTGATAATAGTCCGGTTCTTTTCCTTTGGGTACGAATGAGGGAAGCGGATCCCGACGTCCCTTACCAAAGTTTAATCCGGGTTTATTGATGAAATCATATCCCATTTTTGCCATCATCCGGAATGACTTTAGTCCATAATGATAGAATTGAGGGGCTTCCTGAGCCTCACTCTCACTATCACTGGATGAGGCTATATGTGATTTAATTCTTCCGAAAAGAATAGGTTTTTGACCTGGTCGATGGGCCGGTACTTCGAACACCGCCCCATCTGCGTTTTCGATGTTTGGTTGTACCATCATCGATGACCTAATAGGCATATGCATGGTTGCTAAAGTCTCAAATTCTGAGAGACTATCTGCATCCGTGCTAGTAGCTGAAGTTAAAGAATCAGTAAGAACACCAGGCAAATAAGCAAAGTTCAGATTCTCATTTATTTCCCACTCGCCTTCATCACTGGCGGTGTCATTTACATCTAGCTCATCAAGATTAATTACAAGAGGTTCAAAGCCTTCATTGGCAAAAAACACTCCTGACTCAGTATCCGCTTCATTTCCACTATCACATTCATCGTGTAGTGGGGGGTCGACCTCAGCACTTTCAGCATACAGAAGGGCGTCTACGAAGTAGTTTTCAACACCCTTGAATGGCTGTTTGTCAGCAATCAAAGTATGCACTTCTCCATCTTCATCCACGTACTTCATGCATTGGTGCAGGGTGGATGGGACGATCATATTAGCATGAATCCATGGTCGTCCTAAGAGAATGTTATAAGAAGTGTCTGCTTCGATCACGTAACAGGTCACCTCGCTTTTAAGATCTCCGATCTGACATCTGAGCCTGATCTTTCCCAGAGGGTGACTGCCATTGGCATTGAAGCCAAAAATGGCAGTATTAGTTGGAGTCAGTTTGTAGTGAGGGATCCCTAGAAACTGCATAAGCCTCCGTGGCACAATGCTCAAGGCAGAACCCGGATCAATCTGAATTCGACCGATTTCCGCTGAGCCAATATACCCGGTATAGTACAGGGGCCTGTTGTGCTTAATATTCTTCAGCTGCATGTCCTCTGGTGTAAAAGTGATATAAGGGGCGTGCCTCGACACTGAGTTGCATTGCGGGCATGCCTCCTCAACCTCCTCCGGGAGATGGGCTAAGAAAGCTTCAGATTCCGCTAGGGCTTCTCTTAGCGCCTCTCTTGTAGACTTGGACAGGCGTAATAACTCGTACAGAGTTATTCTTGCAGGTATATTCGCCAACTGTGCCATGACATCAAACTGAAAAGAGGAACTTTGCTCTTCAGAGACATCTTTTCGTATTGCTCGGTTGTATCTGAGCTCCTTTTGTTTTCCCTTGTCGGGAGTTTGCTTGGTAGTTCCTTCATTAGTCTCCTTGGTTGGCTTAGAGGGGCCAGCTTCTGTGTTTGAGAGATCCTTCAAGTAGTGTTTTCCAGATCTGGTTCCGGAAGGTGGTGCAGGCTCATTCTCCACCGCCAGAGCTGTCACCTCCGATTCAGAATATGTCAACAGCGGAATATCATCTGCATCCTTCTCAATGATTGCTGAGACGGCATTGCACATGCGCTTCTTTCCTCTTGTTTCAGTTTTCTTTCTGGTCCTGACGGTTATCCATTGTTCATCTTCAAGAATGTCTGGATGCACCCAAAAGACCTCCTGCTTCTCTGTCGTGAAGGGGACTAACCCTTTCTTCTGTTGATTATGGGGGTCCAAATTAACCACTCTGAGCTCACGCTTTGGAATAGGTGTGAGCCCATCTGGTACCTCCAGCTCACCCACTGTAAATGTGGCCGAGTTAGCCGTCACCCTTTTTTGTTCAGCTTTGAGCTGAACTGCTCCGGCATCAATTAGTGCCTGAATCTTATCTTTCAAGATGAAACAGTTTTTAGTTGGGTGACCCACGATCCGATGGTATAAGCAGTAATTCGGATCATTGGTCTTTCCAACCTCTTCAGGTCTTTTGCTCTCTGGCAACTTGAGCATGTTGCGCTTAGTGAGCAAATTAAACATGGTAACAGTATGTTCATCCTTGAATGAATACTGTTTTTGTATTCTGGGTGACCCCGCTGTGTTGTTTTTAGCCGGCCTTTGTTTCGGCTTGGACGTATTCTCCACCGCCAGTATGTCTTTCCCTCTGGAACGGGGGAAATGAGATGTTGGCTTGTTCGAGGTGCCTCTTCTTGTAGATTGTTGTTGCTCTTCAAGGCGCCGGAGTATGTCTTCGGCCTGCTCACCTTGCTTGAGCAACTCTCTCCAAGATCTGGATTCAACCGAACCCATCTTGACTAAGACATCAGTCAATAAGTTATGCCTGCAAGTCTCCACGAGGGTCTCCTGCGTCATGCCATGCGGGCACCGCACGGAAAGCTCTCGGAACCGCTCGACAAAAGCTTTTACTGTCTCACTCTCTCCCTGCTTTGCTGCTAGCAGGGATGGTACCGAGACCTCAGTATCGTCTTCGAAAAATCGGGCCAAGAACTCACGTTCTACGTCGGCCCACGATTTAATCGTTCCTTGGGGTAGTTGCATAAACCAGGTAAATGCGGGTCCTTGTAAGGTACTCGCAAATATCTTGGTCAATGTTGGATCATGCCCCATCAAATGTCCTGTCTGTGACAGGAAGTAGAAGATGTGTTGCTGTGGAGAGCCTTTCCCGTCAAACGATTGAAGGTTTAACGGTTTGTAATTTGCAGGGTAGGGCGTGGTCTCCCATTCAATAGGATAGGGACGCACTATTCCCACTTCCTGCAACTTCTTTCGGTGAAGAAGGGCCTGCAGCTGGTTTTCCATCTTTTCCATTTTTTCCACCTGAGGATTAATGAACACTTTTACTCTTTCTTTTTCTCCTAACTGAGAAGGTACTTCTTCGTAGTCGTCTTCACTGTCTTCCTCTACGCGGACATGTTCCTCTTCATGTTGTTTAGCGGATGACGAAGATTGGCCTTTCTTCGTTTGGGCCAGCAACTGAGTCAAGAGTTGTTTCATCTCCTCCATAGTCTCTTCCTGCTGTTTAAGGCGTTGTTCTTGCCTTTCAAGTCTTCTAGAGACTTCTTCCGGAAGATCGGCCATATTTACTGTAGCTTCCAACCCTCTGTTTGAATCAGAATAGGGTGAAGATACAATAGCAGAATATCTGTCTTCCTCTTCGTCAGATCCTGCAGCTAACTTTTTATAGTTCAATGGTATGGCGACTCCCCTCCTAGCCCGAGTGTGTCGGAACACACCCTCTGGCTCAACAGACACCCCCCTTAATTTTGAAGTGAACTCTTTGTCTGAGGAGTCACTTTCGGCAATTTTCTTGCCTTTACCAACCATATAGGATGAAACGGCAGGCAGATCATCCCCAGGGCACATCTTTTTTACTATCCGTCTTCTCTTTGGCTCTATAATCCGCTCAAAAACGGATTGTCCTGACTTGCATTTGCAGTTTGACAAGACGGCTGAGATCAGTCGTTCACAATGGCAGTGAGAATCGGGTTGGGATGTGCTCCTCTTTCGAGTAAGATACTCTCTCAAATCTTCGGGCTTATCTCCATTTACATTCTGACGCCTCTTGCGCCGCAAGTTCTGTTCATAATATTGGTTGGTTTGTAATATTTCAGGGCTAAGGGCTTTCCCTGTATCAACATATTCTCTTCTATGGAGTCGTCTAGAGTGTGTGTCGGCTTGCGCAGTTGCGCGGGCCCCGCACACATTGGATTGTTCCTCCGCAGACATCTTCCCAGGTGAGTGCATGAGCACATCCTTATGTTTGTTTGAAGAGGAATGAGATGGTACACCTGAGAGAGTGACCATAAAGTTAGGTGTGCGCTGTGTGTTCATTGCGCGTGTGCCCGAATAGACACCAGAACCAGATCTTTTTTGCGGAGTGCAACCCGCGGATTGCAACCTGCGGGGTGCAACCCGCGGTTGGAACCGCGGGTTTGCACCCGCGGTTGCAACCGCGGGGTTGCACCCGCGGGGTGCAACCGCGGGGTTGCACCCGCGGGGTGCAACCCGCGGTTGGAACCGCGGGTTTGCACCCGCGGTTGCAACCGCGGGGTTGCACCCGCGGGGTGCAACCCGCGGTTGGAACCGCGGGTTTGCACCCGCGGTTGCAACTGCGGGGTTGCCCCCGCGCGGTGCAACCCGCGGTTGGAACCGCGGGTTTGCACCCGCGGTTGCAACTCCGTGGTTGCCTCCGTGCGGTGCAACCCGCAGTTCTTCCTGTGAATTTCCATTTTTGGATTCTTGGGCTGGATTTTCCGACTGTAATTTTCCAGAGGCGCTGTTCAGGCGGGCCCGTTGGATTTTGCACCTCAAGTTTCTTTTCTGAGAGCGGGTGAGAGTTTGATTCAACTTAGGAGTGGGCGATGACGCCTCAAGTTTTCTGACAGAGTCAGTTTTAGCGGGCGATGACGCCTCATAAGTTCTAATAGGCGATGACGCCTTCTTTTTTTCGGTGGGCGATGACGCCTCACCTTTGCTCATCATAGCCCGGCGATGACGCCTGGGCTCCGAGTCAGAGGAAGAGATAAACTCTTCGTATTTTTGCTGATCAACCTCTACGATCAGCGTTTCGACAACAGATCCGATGGGTATCAAGTCGGACTGCGCCACGACGTTCTCCGTAGTGAACAGAGAGGCTTCCACTGTGGTCGCCAGTTCTTGTACGCCCGAAAATTGAACCTTTGATTCCATTGCAAAATTGATGAATTACAATAGGAATTTAGATTACAAAAATTCCGAAGAATTACAAGAACGGGAATATTGGTGGATTCCCTTTTTAAGTGTGGGTACGGGTGGCGGTGGAGTCTTGTTACTGCCTCCGTTGACTATCCAACTTGGAAGGGGATCTGTGAAGAAAACCTGCTCCTTCTGATCTCTCTCAACCCTCTGTGAAGAATCGCTCTGCCGGCTCCAAAGAAAAGTCCTCCTTTCTCTCAACTTCAATTCTGTATTTTATAGACTGAGAGAACCTCAAATCCGGATTGATTCGCTCCTGAAAAACCGGATCACGGAATATCAGCAAAGGAAACAAAATAAAAATACGGAAAATAACCCGCGGGTTGCCACCCGCGGGAGCTCCCGCGGGTGGCAACCCGCGGGAGGCTCCCGCGGTTGCATCCCGCGGGAGTTCCCGCGGGATGCAACCCGCGGGAGTCTCCCGCGGGTTGCCACCCGCGGGATGTCCCGCGGGTGGCAACCCGCGGGATGTCCCGCGGGTGGCATCCCGCGGGATGTCCCGCGGGTGGCAACCCGCGGGATGTCCCGCGGGATCCTCCCGCGGGTAGCAACCCGCGGGAGCTTTCCCGGGTTGCACTTTTGGGTTCTCCCTGGTTTCCATATAATAATTTATTTTTTATTTTATTTAATTATTTTTAGTGTCTACAGGGGGTAAAAAGCGTGAATCACCCAATGCCGTCAAGGCAAAGGAAAGAGAATAAATTTCTCGCCAATCCCACCATGCTGGGGGTAAAAACTATGAATCACCCAACACCGTCAAGATAAAGAGAAAAAAATAAATTTCTCGCCAACCCCACCATGCTGGGGGTAAAAAGCATAAAATGCCCAATGCCTTTAAGACAACCGGAAGATAATAAATTTCTCGCCAACCCCATCATGCTGGGGGTAACAAATAGTATAAATTGCCCAACGCCTTTAAGAAAACCGGAAGAGAACCAGTTTCTCGCCAACCCATCATGCTGGGGTAAAAGTATGAGTTGCCTAAAACTGCTAAAGTAAAGGGAAGAGGAAAGGTTTGGCATTTAAGCCAAAACGAAATTCTCGACAACTCATCATAATGAGGGGAATGGCATGGCTAGCCCAACTCAAACGGTAGTTGGTAAACACAAATCAAATCTGTTGATAGCTGGGATTTGCTAAAAATCTCATGACAAATCTGCCACAACAGTAGTCTTATCTGAATATAAGGATACATCATTACCCAAAACTGCTAAAATAAAGGGAAGAGGAAAAGTTTGGCATCTAAGCCCAAACGAAATTCTCGACAACTCACCATGCTGAGGGGAATAGCATGGCTAGTCCAACTCAAACGATAGTTGATAAAGACTAATCAAATCCGTTGATAGCTGGGGGTTTGCTAAAAATCCTAATCAGATCGATCCCCTATTAAGTTAAGATTTCACCTCTGACAGAAAAAAAACTCATACTTCATCAAGTCCAATACTACAACCTCTAATGAACTTGTTTTTGATATCGTTAAGTTAAAAATTACCTCTGATGAAAATCATTTTCCCTATCAAGTTAACAGTTATCTCTGATAGTCAAATTTCAAGGCTAAATATGTTAATCATCACCTCTATTTAGTTAACTCATTCTTATCATGACCAGATCTTTTGAATAAATTTAGTTTTTAGACATGTTTAAAGACACCTCTGTCTTTTCCTGATCCGTCATACTAAATGTCACTGAACGGTTAGGATTCTAATGAGCACATTAAAATGTTACCTCTGCTTGACCTCAAATAAGTATGTTATCATCACACCTCTGCTTATCATCTAACGGGCATGTTAACATCATACCTCTACTTGTCACTTAATGAGTACGTTAACATCATACCTCTGCTTGTCATCTAATGAGCACATTAAAATCATACATCTGCTTGTTATCGAATAAGCATGTTAACATCATACCTCTGCTCATATTCCAGGAGATACGTTAATAGTTACCTCTGTCTATCAAATCTATTACACGTCTGTCATGCACTTAGTTTCTGAACGAGACGTCAAAAATATTTTTGTATGCAGACAACAAATTCTCTGAAGCAAAACTACAAGCAAAAGTTTGGCTCGGTCGCACAGGTACAATGGCAGCATCAAGAAAATTCGCTAGAAACAATATCTGATATATCGAAAAGGTTCAACAGTATATCTCAAGCAATAAAACAGCTAGAAAATAGTGATTTTAGAATATGGTTCACAGTATACCATAAAAATCAAGAAGAAGACTACAGAGTTAAAATCAAAGAGTCCAAAGTATTTCGAAATTCGTTACAATTCAATACAGAATTTCGAAAATTTTGGAAGGGTTATGTAGACATCCAAAAAAAATAATAAAAAAATATAATAAAATAAATAAAATATGAGTGCCTCGCGGACCCCACCCGCGGGAGCGCACCCGCGGGAGCGTATTTGCAGGTGCGCCCGCGGGAGCGCACCCGCGGGTGCACCCGCGGGTCCCACCCACGGGAACGCCCCGTGGGTCCCACCTGCGGGAGCGCCCCGCGGGTCCCACCGGCGGGATCGCTCCAGCGGAGCGCTCCATCTGCGCTTGCTTTCTGCTTCCGTTCCGCTTCTGTTCCGCTTTGCATGGTGATCCGGATTTTTGGGGATTTAATTGGATTCGAGGGAAGAATTTGAGCCGGATTAGAAGGGCTCCTCAATCTATAAAATTGGGAATGGAGTTTAGAACAGGTAGAGGAAAAGAGGAGATTCTTTTAGAGAGGGAATTCTTTGGCGAGGCAATTTTTCAGAGGTCGGAGTCCAAAAATCCAGAGAGGAGTTTCTCAATCCAAAGAGATCGGATCGTCAACGGAGTGCAGAATCAAGACTCCACCGCTGCTAGAACCCACAAAAATAAAGGAAAATCGAAATCAATTAATCCTCATTCTTATAATCTCGAATTTATTTTGTAATTTTTCTTTTATTGTTGTAATTCAAAATCAAATTGGCAATATAAAGAAATATTCAACTTTTCGGGTATACAGTGGTGAAGTTACACAACACCAAAACTCCGAAATTATGGTGAGGGTTGAGGAAAATTATATTTTAACATACCCCCGCAGGTTGAAGATCCATTTTTGGGTAGAAACTGGGTTTTAACGTAGCGGTATAATTTTTTTAAAACCCGCAATTAAAATGCATGCCCAACAGGAATCGAACCTGGATTGCTCTGATACCATATTGAAAGACCCTTTCACTACACAAAAACTCCGAAGTTATGGTGAGGGTTGAGGGAAATTATATTTTAACAAAATATTTTAGCATTATGATCATATCTCAATTATATCTCAACAAAGAGATTCCATGGTAATTGAGGTATTAATTTTTTCATTTTTTATATAATTTTTCCATCACTTATTTGGTTTTTAAAGTTTTGAAAATTAGCTAAAAATATTCACTTGAAAGGACAATTAATTTTGCTCGGGTACTAGAAGTAGAGCAAGACCTTTATTGGGGGGAGAGGGGATGACTGGGGGAGAGAGTTGCAGGTCAAGGAATTTTCTACAAAGAGAGAGAGGGAAAGAGAGATGTTTGTAGGGTTTAGAGATTTGCCATGGAGAGAGAAGGGAAGAGAGAGGGTTGCAGTTGGCGTTGGAGAGAAGAAAGTGTAGAGACAAGGTTGAGGGTAGGAAGTAGTTAGTAAGTTTGGAGGGGTAATATTAGCATAATATGAAAGTATACTTAGTAAATTAGTAAAAATTTGAAAACACGAGGGGCTGTGCTTTGCTGGTGGTGAGCTTAGAAAAGAAGCGAGTGCAAAAGCTCAGAAGAAACTCTAAGTTGGCCCACTACTGAGCACAAACTTTGTTTGAGATATAGCCCATAGCAAATTTTCAAAAGCCTCAAAATTTCGAAGATTTGTGCACAATCTCAATAACCCAGCAAGCTAGCCAATCCGATTTGGATTTGAATATTAAAATCATGCTCATTAGATAGGATAAGAATTATAGATATATATCTTATGTATTAATCAAACTAATTATTAATTATCAGGGTTGGCTAATGATTTTAAAGTTTCGAATAGAAATGAACTCATCTTTGTGAATTTGATTGACACTCTATTTGATGTTGAACCCCCACAGGACATAGAATAAACACATCATGTCAACTGTAACGAACCGATACCACAAAATCTTGACTTTTAAGTTATAATTCTAAATAATTAATTATAGTTTAAACTTTTGCCACTATTACATAGTGGTATGTACAGTCACCTGAAATTAATAACAACAATCTCTCTAATTCTCTCCCTCTAAAAGAGTTTTTAGTAGAGTTTTTAGTGCTTGTGTGCTTATTTTTTGAAATAAAAAGTGCACTAGGAAAATATTATTTAATTGTCTAATAAAATAATAATAGTAATAATATTTTATTTGTTAGTTAGAAAATAATTGAAAAATAATCATATGGTATAAGTAAAAATATTATTATTTTATCTAGTTTCTTGAGTTTCAAGAGCCCTTCCAACGAAAAATAAGAGGAAAAGAAAAAAAAAATTAAGAGTGCTATATACTATCCACATCATCCTAGTAAAATTAATTTTTAATTTTCTTTTCGGTCAAACAAACACACCCTTAATAAAGCGTGTACATCAAAACTGAACTTATTTCAACTGTGCTAGGTAGCAAATTAAAACTTGCTGGTTTTCACAGTATTTATAATAAAATATTGTTTTACGGCCATATGCACAAAGAATACCCTAAACATTGGGCCATAAGTTTCTATAACCTAGAATATGTCGTAACATAAATCTATAGATATTTAAGTACTAAACTGCAAACACTCTAAGAATATAATATTTATAAGATGTCATAGGGGCATTTGAGGAATTTTAAAAATCTAGAAATTATTATAAAGGAAAATTAAAAGAGCAATTATAAATTTTCCCCTACCATTTCTATGTACTTTTTTTTACTGAATATATCTCATATGAAATTCAAGAATTTTTTTTTTATTTTTTTTTATCTAAGTACACCATTTTGTATTCCTAAATCACCTTTCTCCTCTTCCTCCCCTTCTTCTAAAGTTTTCCATCTCTCCAAATAGTTGCTTTTATCTTCTAAGAAACTCAAATCAACTAAACACATAAAAAAATTTTAAACTACTTTTTAATACTACTCAAAAAATTGTCTTTTAAAAAATTTTAATTTACTTTTATTAGATTCTATATCGCAAGATCATTCCTTATGATCTTTTGAATTTCATTTTTATCATTATTTATTGTATAAATTTTTAATGAGATTTAGAGATATTTATTACTTAAGTTTTGAGAGAATTATTAGAGTTTAAAGAGGGATTTAGAAAGAAGAGAAGGGAAGAATACGAGAATAGAAATGTCTCAAATATTTTAAAAAATTCTATTCTCAAACATTTTAAAAAAAACTTATAATAAAAGTGTATAAATAAGGTAGTGTATTTAGCAGTTGCCTATTCTAAATGCACACTCCAACATCTAAATATCCTCTTAATAAGTACACCCCAATGAAATTAAAAAATATAATTAAAAAATATAATTTTTTTTTTCTAAATATACCATCGTATATTCTTGATTACCCTTCTCATTTCTAGTCGTAATTTAGAAATGCCCCTTTCTCCTAATTATTTCTTCACTACTTCTAAAACGGTGAATTTTCCAATAGAAGTACTTAGAAATTAGAAAGATGCATCAAGAAGTTTTCAACTCTAAATGCACTCTCCCAATTTCTAAGGACTATCCTTACTAAATATACTCCTTATAAAGTTCGAAAACATAGAATTTCTAAGTTACAAGCTTATAAATTATCCTTTTCCTTTTGTTGAAAGTTTTTTTATGTCTCTTTTTCTCAACCGTTTTTTTCTTATCATAAAAACTTCCAATCTATTAAACATCTCATAAACAATTTATCTAAATTTAAACAAAAAAATAAAGCATTGAGATGTGAAAAAAATTGTTAGTATAATATTATATATTTTTTTATTTTTCCAAAAATTTAATAGTTTTTAATTTTTAATTTATTTTGTTATACTCTCGACTATGGGATCATTTCTTCAAAGTTTTTAAATTTCGTTTTGATTAAAATTGAAATGAACTTTGCTATTTATTATATAAATTTTTAGAGAGATTCGGAGTGATTTTTTACTTAAATTTTGAGAGAATTATTAAGATATTGAGAAATATTCGGGGAGAGAGAGGGAAAAAAAAAAACTAATATAGAAAGTCAGAAACATCTATAAATTTATATTAGAAGTGAACTTTTAAGAATATACATAGAAATGGATGGGGGTGCACTTAGAAGTTTCCTTACTGTGATAATAATAACCGGCCCTATCTTTTCACACCCCTCTCGCTCGCTTTCCCTATCCGAATCTTTTCATCGATAATGCCAAATCACCATCAAATTTCCGCCATTTTTTTTTAATTTCTCCTCCAAATTATTAAACTACAAATAGTAATAAAACCCTAGCTGCAGATCTCAAATCCCCGATCTAAATTACTTTTTTTTTTTGTCCACAAATGATAGTCTAATATAGTCATTGAAAGGAGCAGTCTTTCACTTTGTCGATCTCAGCTGAACAATTACTCGCTTGCTTTCTTTCTTCGTCAATCGCTGCATGCTGTCCCGCTTTCGAGTAGCCAGAATCGGTAAATTTTCACTCTTCGGCCCCATTTTCAATTCAAATTATGTTTATTTTTGGATTTTAGTTGCATTTTAGTGAAAAAGATTCGTGCTTGGTGGGAAGACAGTAGTTCAGATCTGTTGAGATCTGTTGAATGCTGTGAATAGTTTGATTTTGGTATCTTTAATTCTGAATAATGTAAAGATAGTGACTTTAGAAAAGAGTTTAGTTTGCTTTTTCTATTTCTTTTCCCTGTAAATATACTGGGTTGAGTGAATGTAAAGGCTGTTGCTTTGTTGGAATCAAAGTTGCATATAATTTATTCAATTTATTTTTGTGGAACTTGAGAAAAGGAAAATATTCAAGATTTGGGGATCTAAGATATTGAGTTTTAAATCCAATTTGTTTCATTATGAGGTTCTCAGAGTTCCTATTTAAAGAACATTGCACTGGAATCTTGAGTTTGAAATTTTTTTCAGCGATATGCACATCTTATCTTTATCTTGGTTTTTATTATAGTTTGTTCTATTGTCAATTGTTAATGGAATGCGGAGGACTCGAGCTTGCCATTTCAACTTTAAAAAAAATTATCTAGTTTTTGCTATTATATAAATGGATATTCCCCATTCCGAAATTTATAATTATTTTTGTTGTTATGAAATTTAGTATTGTGGATATAAGGTGCTGCATTGCAATATCGTTTCGTATATAATTCAGAATTTACATTATATAATCAAGTCTCTACAATTCAATTTCCTTGCAGATTTCCCTTCCACAGATCTTCCTATAAGTTTTCAAGGTTTCTATTTAACTCTATTCTCCTGATTAGATGAATGTTCTTGTTTTCAAGATTGTGACTGATTAGTTTATTTACTTCATTTGCTGACATTCATTTTATTTTGATGAAGGGCCTTTAAGTACAGCGATCGTGTAGCACTATAAGATTAGGCAATAACAATATGATGTATAAGCTTCAATTTGACTTTGAAACTTATAATGGTTTTAACATTTTATAATTGGGGTAAACTATATGTTTTACCCTTCTTTGCTGACTTAAAGCATTAGAATCTCTTCTCCTATTTTTGGTGTGTGAACGTGCACGTTGGTCAAATTGACATATGTGGAGGACCTTAGACATTCAAGAGTTATAATTATTCTTAATAGCATAAATGGTGGGTTCGTTTCAAGAATGCATTATTAAGGTGGTTCCTAGCCTTTCTTTTTCCTCTTTAAAATCATGCCTTCATCAAGTAGATTTCCTATTTATTATTATTGTTCTTTAGGAACATCTAGTTTTGGCTGGTATATAACAGAACTTTCTTGGAACTTGTGCAATTATTCCTTTGGCTTTTATATGTTCTTTTAGAAATTTTGCTTTGTGAAATCACCTTTCTTTTTGTTGCTTCAACAAAGACTTGAGGCGAATCCACGCCCACTCTCAACGAATCCAATATGAGAGTTTTTTTTTTTTTTTTTGGGGAACACAACGAATCCATGCAGTTTCTCAAAATTCAATTTTTATTCAATATCTAATATCTCAAATACTTTATACAGAGATTATTTATAGGAAAACTCAACTAAAATCCCAATAGAATCCAAAATCTTATCAAATCCAACGAACAAAATCCTAATATAATCCAAAATCCTATCAAATAAATCCTATAAGATCTCAAAATCATCTCAAATCAAAAATCTGATCTCCATCAGGGGTCGCAATGGAGCCAAACCTAATACATTTCATCCTTAATGTGTAGGTTTGGATCTTAAAATCTAAGGTTTCAAGTATTGTATATTATCATATATATCATATCAGATTTGAGGTACCCGATACTCGTTATAATGGAGAATATCGACTAGTAATCAGATATTGCCAATACAAAGACCTCAAATTGTTAATTCCATGCCATAGGTGATTGTCCAATACTGATTCCGGTATTTTAACCTTTGCTAAAATCGTTCATGATAGCTTACTAGGTAGGTTATGGTTATAAAACTGGATTCAATCCTTAGTGGATCTAGACCTGGATCTTTGAGGATCCAAACAAACCCCATAAGCTGATATCTATTTATATGGATTATTTTTTTCATAGAAGAAACAGTTGGAAAGTCGCCTCATATTCTATCAATAAGGTTTTAATGGAACATCTCGAGAACTATGTGGATTACTTTTCTTAATCCTAAATAAATAAATTATTTATGCTCATCTTAACTACTAAACATAATTTACATAACTTTGCTTGAATAATCAATATTCCTAAATAAAATAAGATAATACAATATTTGAAAGCAAGAACATTTGTAATTTATGTTTGATTCTTAGCAAAATTCAGGATAATTAGAAAGAAAATATGGATATCGGATAATTTGAAACCTAATCTAAATTCAATAAGTCATTGCGTTTGGATCCTCAAGTAGATTCTATATTTCTTAGTAGGCTTGGATCCTAAGTGGATCTTACAAATTTCTAGTGGATCCTAAGTAGTTCCTTTAGGATTCGACCCAAGTCCATCCCATTGTCACTCATAACTAAGACTATATGAGGTCAAACTAGAGTATGACTATATATTAAGCATGTGCCTAGTATATATTAAGCATATCCGTAGTCATCTAAACTTTTTTTCCACCAAATTTAAGATCAGTGATAGAGCTGTAGACATCCAAAAAAAAAAAAAAGAAAGAAAAAAAGAAGAGAAGAAAATAATTAAATAAATAAATAAATAAATAAAACGGGAGTGTCCGCGGGTCCCACCCTCGGGAGCGCTCTCGCGGGAACGCCCCGCGGGATTGCTACCGCGGGTGCGCTCCCGCGGGAGGGATCCCGTGGGTGCGCTCCCGCGAGAGGGATCCACCCGCGATTCTCCCTTTCCGTATTTTGATTATGATTTGATCCTGATTTTTGGAGATTAATTACGGAGATTTGATCGGATTTGAGGGAAGAATTTGAGCCGGATTGGAAGCGCTCCTCAATTTATAAAATTGGGAGCAGAGTTCAGAACAGGGGGGAATTCTTTTGAGAGATAATTTTTCAGAGATAGAGAGTCCAAAAAGAAGATTCTTTTTTAGAAGGATTTTTCCAAAGAATCCAGAAGTTTCAGAGAGATCAATCTTCATCCCAATGCAGATCGGATCGTCAACGGAGTGTAGAATCAAGACTCCACATCTGTGAGAACCCACAAAAATAAAAGGGAATCAAAATCAATCGATCCATATTCTTGTAATGTTGGATTTCTTTGTAATTTTTTTTTATTGCTGTAATCGAAAATCAAATTGGCAATTTAAAGAAACATTTAATTTTTCGGACATACAAGAATTGACGACCACAGTGGGAGTTTGGGCGGCGCAATCCGATTATTAAATTTTTTGATTCGGAGCCTAGGCGTCATCGCCGGGTAACGATAAAAAAAAATTATGAGACGTCATCGCCCATAAAAAAAAAAAGACAAGACGTCATCGTCTGTCAAAAAAAAAATTATGAGGCGTCATTGCCCATAAAAAAAAAAAGAGACAAGACGTTATTGTCTGTCAAAAAAAAAAGAAAGGGGGTGAGGCTTTATCGTCTACAAAAAATTGAAAAAACTGGATACAACCCGCGGGATGCAACCCACAGATGCAATCGTGGGAAGCAACCCACAGATGCAATCGCGGGAAGCAACCCGCAGATGCAATCGCTGGATGCAACTCGTGGGATGCAACCCGCAGATGTAATCGCGGAATGCAACCCGCAGATGCGATCGTAGGATGCAACCCGCAGATGCAACCCGAGGGATACCGAATTCGTGAAAAATAAAAATAAAAAATAATAAAAAGTAATAAATAGAATAGAATAAAATAAAAAAAATAATAATTAAAATAAAAATAAAAATAAATTGAAAAGGCCTTATCTACGAAAAAAATGATAAATTTAAAAAAAAGCGAGGCGTCATCGCCCAAAAAATAATAATAATAAAAATAAAATAAAAAAATAAAAAAAATTAACATGTCATCACCAATCAAAAAAAAAGAGAGAGAAAAGTAAGGCGTTATCTCCCACAAAAAATTGACAAAATTGTAAAAATAATAATAAATTTAAAAAAAAATCTTGAAAATAAAAATGCGGTGCGAGGGTGCTACCCACGGGTTGCATTCTGCGGGATGCCGAACAAAAATAAATAAATAAAAATAGAAAAAAATAAAAAAATAAAAAAAAATAAAAATTAAAAAAATAAACTTACAAGGCCTCATCACCTATCAAAATAAAGAAATAAATAAATAAAAATAAAAATAATAATAAAAAGCTAGGCGTCATCACCTAAAAAAATAATAATAATAAAAAAACTCAAAAGGATATAAAAAAAAGGAAGTCAGACGTCATCGCAAAAAATAATAAAAATAAAAAATTAAAAAAGGGTCAAGGATCTAAATAGAAAAAAACAGAGAGAAAGCCGTGCGGTGTGCGGGATACAACCCGCAAGAGGTACACCCGCGGGATGCAACGCGCAAGAGTTATACGCGCGGGATGCAATCCGCAAGTGCTATCCATGGGTTGCAAAAAATAAAAATAAAAATAAAAATAATTAAAAAAAATAATTAAAAAATAATACTAAAAAAATATATTAAAAAAATAAAACAAGAAAATAAAAATAATTAATAAATATAAAATAATAATAATAATAAAATAATAAAAATGATAATGAAAATAATAAAATATAAATTGAAAAAAATAAAAATAATAAAAAAATAAAAATAATAAATAAAAGTAAAAAAATAATAATAAATAAAAAAACAAATATATGTACATATAAAAAATAATAGAAAAAATGATAAATAAAATAAATAAAAATATAAACATAAAAATATAAATTAAAAAATGAAATTAAAAAAAATTAATAAAATAATAATAATAATAAATAAAAAAGTAAAAAAATATAATAATAAATAAAAAATTATATGTACATATATAATAAATAAATAAGTTAATAAATAAAATAAAGAAAAATATAAACATAATAATAATAATAGATATAAATAAAAATTTTAAAAATAATAATAATAAAAAATAAAAAAGTAAAAAAATAATTAAAAAATAATAAAAAATAAATTTTAAAAAAAAGAAGAGAAACGGGATGCACTCGCGGGGTGCTCCCGCCAGGTACCGCATGCGGGTTACACCCGCAGATGCACTGCTTGTAGGCCCGTGCAAAGAGCAAAAACAAATAAAAAAAATTGAAGAGATTTGCTTTGCTGTTGCAATTAACTAGATGGTGATCGAAGATTTACTGTACAACCCTATGCCAAAGAAACTAGCAAGTTCAAGCTCTCAAACAGCCTAACTGGGCAGCTATCGTGCTCTCAACTAGTCTTCCTCATGAAGAGCTTCGTAAAAGATGAGGTCACTGCCTGATTTGAGAAAGGGGCACCGAAGGTGTCTATGGTGTCTATTGGAATGCCTAAGTGGTGTCACAAAGAACGGGGACACGGCCCAGTGGCTACAGAAAACTGCTAGAGATGATGTTAGCAAAGATCTTGTGATTGCCTTGAGAAAGCGTGCTGAGATAGATTATAAATACTTAATCTAGTTTGTACAAGATGATGCTTCAGAATTAAGACAATCACTCAACAGATTAATAGGCCTATTTGTAGAGCTGTATAACACATTATAGAAAGAGAGGGTGACGCTAGATCAATCTATTATATATAAAAAACACAAAGGAGGCAATTGAACCATAGAACCTGTTATATGATGAACCTACTGGAGGACTTGATCCTACTGCATCCACTGTTGTCAAAGATCTCATCTGCTCAATGCATCTTAAAGGGGATGTACGTAGTGGTCATTCATCAACATAACACCATTAGAAGAAACTGCTGACAGGGTTAAGAGGCTAAAGGACTTTTGCAAGGTCGAGCTAGCCTTACAACTAACCGTGGATTCAGTTGAAGGTTTCCTTAAGTTGGCAAGGCAATGCAACGTGCCAAAGCACCCCCTGCAGTGTATGAGGTTACTGCACAAACAATTCATTGCAGTTCAAAAAAACTGAATTATGGTTGCTCTTCCAGAACGACTCCTAGTTCAAGTTAGAAATCTCACATTCAGAGAAGAAGAGGACATGAAGCAAAAGAGACGAAGAAAGTTAAAAGAGCTCTAGAGTGAACTCAAAATCGCTGCAAGAGTAGAAGAACACTCCAAAATCCGCATTGAACACAGGATTGAGCTAAATTTGCCAGAACGAGAGGTTATGCCTGCATTCAACGCAAGGCTAGGCCAATGTAAAGAACGCGAGGCTAAGACCTATAAATAATGTGAGACTATATAAAATAAAGGCAGCATAATCTCATCTAAACGCGAGGCTATGCCCGCAACAACAATGCAAAGCTAACTCAATGTGCGAGGCTAAGTCAGCGCATGAATCTAGTTCGGTGCGCGAGGCTAAACTAGTGCGCAAGTCTAATTCAGTGCGCGAGGCTAAGCCAGCACACAAGTCCAACTCCACGTATAATGAGGTTAAAATCCACGTACTGTGCGAGGCCAAGTCAGCGTAAAGTTATTTTAGACGCGAAGCTGATTCAAGACCAAACCATAATAAAGTCATCTAGATGCAAGCCTAAGTCGAAACCAAACTATTGTAAATTGATCCAGAATGAAAGTTTATGCCCATGCCTGAAGAGCAAAACTAAGTTTCATCCGTGTGCGAGCCAAATGGGATCCACACAGGGGGTAGGACCCACATCCAGAGCGCGAAGCTAAATCCCACAAAAAACGCGGTGCCTAGCGGCTTAAACTCAGCCAGACGCAAGGCTATGTCTGTAAGTAAAGTAAGAGATTTATTCAGTGCGTGAGGCTAAACCAGCGCACGAGTCTAATTCAGTGCGCGAGACTAAGCCAGCGCACAAGTCCAACTCCACGTATAATGCGAGGTTAAATCACAATCCAAATGCGAGGCTAAGCTCGCTAAAGTCATCCAGAATATATGGTTACGCCCACATCTGTTGAGCAAAGCTAAATTTCAGTTTTGCATAGAATCGTCAGAATACGAGGCTAAGTTTCAGTCTCGCACAGAACATCTAAAATGCAAAGTTAAGTTTTAGGCCAGCGCGAAAGTGCCAAACTGTGAAATCAAGACTCAGTCCATGTAGAAGTGTTAGAACGCGAGATTAATACTCAGCTCTGCCTTGCATTGGAAATTTGAAGCGTCAAACTAACCATGAGTTTCATGTAGTCCATGATAAAAATGGAAGTAATTGGACTTCATGATCAGCCAAATTAGGCCTGCACAGGGGGTGGGACCCACATCTAGAGAACCTTGCATATAAGGCGAGATTAAGTCTGAAATAAGGATGCTAGGCTAAAATCCACGTACAACGCGGGTCAAACCAGCGTAAAACTAGCCAGATGCGAGACTAAGTTCGCAATTGAAATGAGAGGCTAATTCAGTATGCGAGACTAAACCAGCATACGAGTCTAACTTAGTGCACGAGGCTAAGCCAGTGCACAGGTCTCAGTGCGCGAGGCTAAGCTAGCGCACAAGTCTAACTCCGCATATAACGCAAGATTAAATCATAATCCAAATATGAGGCTAAGCTCGTTAAAGTCATCCAAAGTGCAAAAGTGAATGAAAACGCAATACTATATCTCAGTTGAGCATAGAAGACCCCAAAATGTAAGGCTAATCTGCAATCCCACGTAAAACAGTTGAAACATGAGAATAACACATATGCGAGGCTATCTGGTAGCCCGAGTGATTTTCATTGTTGGAAGAAGATGCAGAACACAAGGCTAATTTGCAGCCTGGCATGAAACCTTTGGTATACAAAACCAAGCCAACATGCGTAATTAACACAGCGCGCGAGGCAAATCCAGATTACAAAGTTAATTCAAAGCGCAAAGTGGTTCAGAATGCAAGGCTAACTCTCAACTCCGCATAAATTTCAAGAAACGGAAGGCCAAGGTCTGCGTCAGAGACTTACAGCGTCATGCTAACCAGCACTTTTGCATAATTTTTATGAAGAAGAAGGTGGCTCTTGATACAATGGGCTCATAACCAGTCAAATGTGGCCCATGCAGGGGGTGGGACCCACATCTAGTAAACATTGTATACAAAGTTAAATTCTGCATACAATGCGATGCTGAGCCAACATAAATTCATCTAAACGCAAGGCTATGCTCATGTGGAGTGCAAAATTATGCCCGCAACTAAAATGCGAAGAAAATTCAGTGTGCGAGGCTAAGTCAGAGTATGAATCTAATTCAGTGAGCCAGACTAAGCCAGCACACAAGTCCAACCCCGCGTATAACACTAAGTTATACTAGCCCAGTTGCGAGACTTTGCCAGCTTAAAATACGAGGCTAAGCCCGCGGATATAGGGCTAAG
This sequence comes from Dracaena cambodiana, assembly GCA_036321105.1. Lineage (NCBI taxonomy): Eukaryota > Viridiplantae > Streptophyta > Magnoliopsida > Asparagales > Asparagaceae > Dracaena > Dracaena cambodiana. The sequence continues at coordinate 43,812,852 of JAYEPQ010000006.1, forward strand.
CTTGTATCTTGAATGTGCAGTAATAAATCAAGTTGTACCAAGCGAGCATCTCGAGAGCGCTTTCAACAAGAAAGTGTAAGAAAGAATTTTCAAAGTGGACGATTTGGTCTTAGCAGTCAGGCGACCAATAATCCTAATGCATAATACTAAAGGCAAATTTCAGCCAAAGTGGAAGGGCTCATTTGTAGTAGAGGCGGTCTATCAAATTGAGCATACCAATTGATCAATCAATACAATGATCGGATGATGATTCAGATCAACGAAAAATTCCTGAAGAAATATTATTCTTAAGGGAATGAAGTCATCCGACCTCTTTTTCAACACAGCAAAATGAACAAATATTGGCTCGCCGCTAGCATGCAGCTCCACACCCTAACTGGGGGTACAAAATCAAAATGAATCCTACGTCTCTATGACTAAGGATAGAGGAAACGTTTGGCATGTAAGCCAAGCGAAGTTTTCGTCAAACCCTATCGCTGGGGGTCAAAAGTATGAATTGCCTAATACCGTTAAGGTAATGGGAAGAAAATAAATTTCTCGCCAACCCATCATGCTGAGGGTAAAAGTATGAATTGCCCAACGCAATCAAGGCAACGGGAAGAGAATAAATTTCTCGTCAACCCCATCATGCTGGAGGTCAAAAGTATGAATTGCTTAATACCGTTAAGGTAATGGGAAGAGAATAAATTTCTCGCCAATCCCATCATGCTGGGGGTAAAAGCATGAATTGCTCAGAGTTGCTAAAGCAAAGGGAAAATGAAAAGTTTGGCATTTAAGCCCAAACGAAACCCTCGACAACTTACCATGCTGAGGGGAATAGCATGGCTAGCCCAACTCAAACGGTAGTTGGTAAAGGCAAATCAAACCCGTTGATAACTGGGGGTTTGCTAAAAATTCTATGACAAATCTGTCGCAATGGTATCCTTATTCGAATATAAGGATACATCACTGCCCTAAGCTACTAAGGCAAAAGGAAGAGAAAAAGTTTGACATTTAAGTCCAAACGAAATTCTCGACAACTTACCATGCTAAGGGGAATAGCATGGCTAGCCCAACTCAAACGGTAGTTGGTAAAGATTAATCAAATCCGTTGATAGCTGGAAATTTGCTAAAAACCCTAATTAGATCGATCCCCTGTCAAGTTAAGATTTCACCTCTGACAGTAAAACTTCATTAATTTTCTCTGAAAGAGCCAGTAGGTCTCTAAAATATTTTTCTCCATGAAATCAAGTCCAATCAAATCTCCTGTCACGTTAAGATTTCACCTTTGACAGCAAAATTTTTCTCGTCACTTTTCTCCAGCAGAACCGGTGACTCTACAAAATATTTGTCACGTTAAAATCATACTTCTGACATCAGAATACAAAATCGAGTCGATTTTCTATATGAGATCATATCCAACCAAATTCTCTTGTCAAGTTAAGTTTTCACCTCTGACAGAAAAGGAAATTCACACTTCATCAAGTCTAACATCACAACCTCTGATAACTTGTTTTTGATATCGTCAAGTTAAAAATTTCCTCTGACGAAAACCATCTCCCTGTCAAGTTAACAGTTATCTCTGATAGTCAAATTCCAAACTGAACATGTTAACAGTCACCTCTGTTTAGTCTGCTCTTTCCTATCATGACCAGATCCTCTGAATAGGTTGGGCTTTGAGGTATGTTTAAAGATACTTTTGTCTTTTCCTGATCTGTCATACTAGATGTCACTGAACGGTTATGATTCTAATGAGCACGTTAACATGATACCTCTGTTTATCATCAAGTCAGCACGTTAATATCATACCTCTGTTTGTCCTCAAATAAGTACGTTAATATCATATCTCTGCTTGTCATCTAATTGAGTACATTAACAATATAACTCTGCTTGTCCTCAAGTCAGCACATTAATATCATATCTCTACTTGTCATCTAATGAGCACATTAGCATTATACCTCTGCTCATATTCCATGAGACATGTTAACAATTATCTATGTCTGTCAAATCCATCATACATTTGTCATGCACTCAGCCTCTGAGCGAGATGTCAAAAATATTTTTGTATGCAGACAACAAATTTCTGAAGCAAAACTACAAGCAAGAGTTTGGCTCGCCGCACAGGTATAATGGCCAACATCAAGAAAACTTGCTAGAAGCAATCTCTGATACATCGAAGAGGTTCAACAGTATACCTCAAGCAACAAAACAGCTGGAAGATAGTACACCATAAAAATCACGATGAAGACTACAGAGCTAAAATCAAAGAGTCCAAAGTGTTTCGAAATTTGTTACAATTCGATACAGAATTTCGAAAACTTTGGAGTGGGTTATGTAGACATCTAAAAAAAGAAAGAAAAAAAGAAGAGAAGAAAATAATTAAATAAATAAAACGGGAGTGCCCGCGGGCCCCACCTTCGGGAGCGCTCCTGCGGGTGCGCCCGCGGGAGCACACCCGCGGGTGCTCTTGCGGGAGTGCACTCGCGGGTGCGCCCGCGGGATCGCTCCCGCAGGAGCACCCCACGGGTCCCATCCACGGGATCGCTACTACGGGTGCGCTCTCGTGGGATCCCTTCCGCGGGAGCGCTCCACCCACGGTTCCCCCTTTCCGTGCTTCGATTACGATTTGATCCGGATTTTTGGGGATTAATAACGGAGATTTAATCGGATTCGAGGGAAGAATTTGAGCCGGATTGGAAGCGCTTCTCAATCTATAAAATTGGGAGCAGAGTTCATAACAGGGAAGATTCTTTTGTGAGGCAATTTTTCAGAGACAGAGAGTCCAAAATGGAGATTCTTTTTGAGGAGGATTTTTCCAAAGAATTCAGAAGTTTCAGAGAGATTAATTTTCATCCCAATGCAGATCGGATCGTCAACAGAGTGCAGAATCAAGACTCCAACGCTGACAGAACCTACAAAAATAAAAAGGGAATCGAAATCAATCGATCCCTATTCTTGTAATCTTGGATTTCTTTGTAATTTTTCTTTTATTGCTGTAATCGAAAATTAAATTGGAAATTTAAAGAAAGATTTAATTTTTTGGGCATACAAGAGCATGACACAAAGTCAAGAAAGCTCAAACAAATGCGGAGGCCCAGTCAAGACTGTTCATCAACCTCTTTCAATCTTCTATTTGTTGGTGCCAAATCCCTAGCCCAGAGAAATATGATTGAGGGCTCTGCCTAAGTGCCTAGTTATTTTGTTCTTCTTTGTTTAAATTGGTGCATCATTGATGCTTGGAATCTAGTTCTTTCTCTAATATTTGACTTATCCTTTGTGATTTACAAGGTTGTATGGACCAAACAACTTAACGGATAAATCTTTAAAAATAATATTGGGTATTTATTAGCTGCATTTAAAGTGCATGTCTGAAATGAAAATACAATTGTGTATATTGAGCTTTAGAGTTTACCTATGTAGCATGGTACTTCTAAATTAGTTGTACCCGTACTACACACGTAGTGGACACATGTTTGTGTCCAATGCTGACACCTTCTTTGACACTTCTTGGATGTGTGTTGAATACTTTTTTAACCGCTTCTTCAATTTTATAATATATATTCAAGTTAAGTCACTTCTCATATACTTCTTGAACATGTCACTTTTTGGTTTACTCTACAAGTTTGAATTATATGCTTAATTTTGTTTATATATCAAAGATATTTAGTATGATGGGACAACTTTGATACTTGTGGATGTAATATAAAATGATGATCTCGTCTTGACCATACATATCAACATTGTAGTATGAAATGTTACTTCTTTTCTTTTTGTGCACATAATATAGTTGTATCCCCGTACCTAAATTTTACAAATTTAGCATGTCTGTACCTGTATTCTTACCCGTGTCTGTGCTTCATAAGAGTTTACATGTTGTTTGGATTATTTGACAAGTTAAACCTTGTTATTCCTACTTTTGTTTGCATATGATTTCCTGAAATGGTAGTGTCTTAAGTGTAGTGATTTGAGGGACATGGCCTGTAGCAGACTTGACGAACTGCTTTAATGAACTTGCAAATTCTGCTTGCCCACTGGTTGTGCTAATGCGTACACCGATTCATATATGCACAATTGAAAACAAACCTATTTGATGTTTCTTTCCTAGGTTGTACATAATTGATTGGATAGTTCAGTTGATCATCATAGTCATAATATAGGCAATTGTGATTCGTAAGAAAAATATTTTTCTCCTAGGCAGCTCCTAGCTAACTGTTTATAATGGTCAACACCTTGCAGAGCCACCAAAGAAACAGTGATGTTTCATCAATCCATGAGCCGGAATCAGAGAGCTAGAGGTTCCAAGGTAAAGAATATTCTTCAAGTGACCGTGCTTTTGGCTGTGGTAGTATGGTTGCTCTACCAGACCAAACATTCATATGAAAGAAAACCCGAATATGACAAAACTGAGTACAACCAGCTCAGCAAGAGAGAAACAGACATAAAGCTCAGTCGAAAGGTTAATGCAGGGTCTGAGAATGTAATCATTATAGACCATCATGGCAATAACTCTGATGAAACTACTGACACTGAGGAAACTGGAGTAGGTGAAGATGTTTTCAGTCAGAACTCTGAAGAGAACGCCGCAGAAGTTAGAAATGACAGTGGAGAGTCTCGAGAAGAGAGAACAAATAGCGGCATGGAAGAAACCCAGCCGGAACAACAGGGATATGTGGATGATAATGGTGAATCTCATGCTGAAGGTGAGGTTAATACTGATGTTACACAGGAAGATTTACTCTTGCCCAGTCAACAGGATAGTGATAATGTTGATCAAAATTTAAATCAAAATGAAGTTGATAATTCCCTTGATGAAAATGGTGTTTCAAAAGGTCGTGTTGCTACTGGTGGAAGCTCGACCGCCAACAATCAAACTGAAACAGGTGAGACTGAAGAGCAGGGAAGTGAAACCAGTGAAACAGGTGAACATAGTGGCAATGCATTACCTGTAAAAGAACAATCGTCCAGCTCATCTGCTTCCGATGATCAGAGCAGTAAAGATATGTCAGGAAGTGAAGAAATGGTTGAAGCCCAAGAAAGTACTGGGTCTGATAACAAAATTGAGGAGGCTACAACTAACTCAACATCTGATGATGCAAGTGAAGTTGAATCCCAAGTGGTTAGTGATTCTCAGTCTGAAATTGCTGGTAACAGCTCGATAGAAGCTGGAATGACTGAAGGACGTTCTGATGATGGAAGTACCAATATTCCCAAGTCAGTGGAGGAAAACAATGTAGTGATGGCAGACAGTAATGATGTCCCTGTAGGGGAAGAAGGTGGATCGCTAGCGGACAGGACTTCTGAGGGCCAAACTAATGGAAATGGCTCTATTGAAGCTGTTGCTACCGACATGAGGTCTGAAGGTGAGAATGCAGATTTAGCTGGCTCTTCCAAAGAAAAAGGTAGAGTGATGTCAGATGTCAATGGGGTTCCTAATGATGAAGAAGTTCAGTCGCAAATGGGTGTTTCTGAGGGTGTAAAAACTGATAACAACTCGTCAGAGGAAGCAAAGGCTGACACAACTGACAAGCAAAGAAGTGCAGAGAAAAACAGTGAAGCATCTGAAAAGGAAGCTGGTGTATCTCAAGGAGGCAATGCTGCACATGCTGAAGTTACTATCAACAATACTGTTGAAGAGTCCAATAATCCAAAGTCCACTGACAAAGCTGCTAATTCTTCTCAGGTTAGTGAAAATGAAAATGTGGAGTTGCCAGCAAATGGAGAGGATTCTGTGGTGGGGGGAGCACAATCCCAAAGAAACAGTGGTTCCAATGGTGAAAATTCAGGAAAGAACCCACTTGAAGAGGAGAATTCTGAACAGTCTGGCGATTTAGTTGCCAAGTCAGCTCAGGATAACGAGCAAAATAATTCAGATTTGACCAACAATGAGACTCCTAACGAGGCAGTTACGTCTCGTGAAGACAGTGCCTCAAAGGTTGACGATAATAATAAGAATGTTGAAGATGCAGCGACTGAACCAGACTCCAAGGATGCAGCAACCTCTGTTTCGGGCAACAACGTCGAGCTTTCATTGGTAATGGATCTGCAGAAGGGCAAGAAGGCAGTACAAGTTCAGAATCATCAACATCTGGCTCTGAGGAAAATTTAAAGGGACCAGCTGAGAAGTAATATTGCATATTTCGTGTATTTCATGAGGGTGAAGCCACTCTCCCTGAGTATGATTCATTGTCCTTTCATTCTCTCTCACTTTTCTTCTCTCTTTCTTTGTAACTTCCCTTGTAGTGCCCAAGTTTTTAACTGTAAGAATCTGAAGTGTCATCTTTGAATCTGCCCTTTATACATGGCCCTCGTCACTACATATATATCATATATTCTAAAATTTATTAGTTAGTTTAGCAGTTGCTTTGTCAGTTACCCATTTTGTTGTTGTTGTTCTGCAAAGGGAAATATTTGTGGAGAAGAAAAGTTTCCCTGTGATATTTACTCAACATTAAACTCAAATTTAAGCATGTAGTGGTTGATGCTTTTAAATTGTAGTTCCTAAGATGTGCCTGTTTCCTTACCTTTTTTAAACCTTGATTTTTCAACCAAGTACTTTCCTTTTTAGTTATATTGAATTTTTTAAGGATTAACCTTCAATTCATGTTGAATTACATAATTTCTGTGGATGTTATAGATTGCTGATCTTATCATCAAAAGCTATTCATATCACATCTAATCAGATCTATGTGGATCCTCTATCACACTCGCTGTGTTCACATTTAAAGCAATCCTTATGAATATTTTACTAACAAACCTGATATTTTCTCTCTCCCAAGTTACGTTAGAAAATAGTTTTCTTGTTTCTTGATTATGGTGAAGGAGGAAACCCCTCTCCCAAACTCTTGCATCGGTTGTATTAATTCCATGGTATTGGATTGGATTTTAGACATCTTCCATTTGTTATTATCAAGGCTTTTTTCCCCTTCTACTTTTGATGAAGCATGTCTTTACTGCTGGTCACTATGTTTTGGGGTAATATATATTCTTGCGTTTTTGTATTGCATATGGGTCAGTATCCGTGTTTCCCAATTGGGATTAACTAGGATATGTAAGACACTTCTCCCAGTGAAAAATCGGTAGATTCGATAACTTTGATCCACCCAAACACATCAAGCATGTTCTGTTGGGAATCAAATTCCACTACCCAATCTCAATACACTATGAGATCAACATATCAAGTACATCGAGAAAGAAAACAATCACAAAAGGAAGTGCATAGAAAAATAACGTGGATCAACCTCGACTTACATCCGCACGGCACAATGAGAAAAATTTATTATATTAGAACAAGATTATAAGAAGAGATCCATGTATCTCTCAACATTTCTAACTAACCATAACTTTCTTCTCTCATGACATGCAAAAGCTGTATCTCTCGTTGCACATACAAGATATATGTAGTGCTAAGATAACATTACCTTCATCTATATGGTGTTCCAAACTAAATAGAATATTGGTCATCTGGTTCCAAATCCAACTACGATTCAGTTTGATTCAGTTTTATTCCTGATCACATCTGGATGCTCAGCAGATGCAATACACAAATCCAACAATGTTCAACTTCGTTCTTATCCGATGAGCCATGTAATTTGGAGAAACTTCGTTATTTTTGTCATCCACTTTGTAGATATCCACCGCATATGCGCCATGATCCACCAAAAGGAAACAACCCATATAGTCATTTCAATCTCTATACTCGAGCACTCATGATCACTAAACCATACTCTTCTCCTAACACTCATGATCATTAAACGTACTATCTTGAACACTCATTGTTACTATACCGAGCTCTCCACTAAGAGCTCATAACTGCTATACTGTACTCTACCTCGGTCGGAATATCAGGACCACTTGAGTATCCATTATCATTTTTCATTTCTTGCTCCAAACAAATGTGATTGTTACACCATACTCCACTTTGACCCAAAAAACTGTGACCATCTCCAGAGACAAACATCAATGATTATATAGTACCATATACTATACTATGCTACAAAGCAATCGCATTCATCACCATAAAGTACTATATCATATCTCATTATTATACAAACAACTAACTATTGACCATCGATCGGACCATCGATCGTTTGGATCAACATTGAGCTCTTGATCACCATAGATCACTGCTGATCCAGACAAAACTTGCTTCAAACAGTAGATTTCTTCCAATCCACATCCACCCACTATGTCTAAATGCTGAAAATATACGATTCAACTCCTTAATCGCCTTAATTTGGATACCAATTTTTCGATCAAGCTCAACCATCAATCTAAACTCAAAATCCTATCATTGTTTTCAACTAATCCTTTGGTGTTTGTAGTGGGAGTAGCAAGTAGTGGTGATAGCGATGGCATAGGCAACGGTGGTGGTAGCGGTGCAAGGGGCGACGACAATGACAACGGCTACAGGGGAAAGAAGAGAGGAGAGTAGGTGGATTAGGGATGGTTAAGATCTATTTCATATCCTTGATATGATACTATATTATGGATAGAGCAGCTACATATAAAGGGTTATAAAGTGGATAGTATGTAAAGTGGGTCTGGATCCAGTAACCTAAACCCATTAAATTAACGGGGGTATTATTGATACATTTCTAATAATATGGGGATATTTTTTTATAATTAACTCTTTATTATATGAGAATAGGGTTACAAGAAGATATCCAAATATCTCTTTATCTTTCTAACGCACCCTTGTATCTTCTCTCATAACATGCAAAATCTTGTCTCTCATCTCATGCACAAGATATATATATATATATATATATATATATATATATATATATATATATATATATATATGGGATTACTGCAGGAGAGCCGCCAGTTCTGGAAAAATTACATGAGCTAGCGGCAAAAATACAGTAATCTAATTATTTTCCTTCAAACTCTTTCTAGAATTAGAATCTCTATCCCTTTAACTTTAATATGATTAAATTTCAAGAATTTTGGAGTTCATTTACACTTTCATCAAGTGGATACAAATGTTTACTCATTGAAAACTATTAAAATTTGTGTCCCTTGATGGAGGACCAAATCAAAATTAAAACTCAAGAAATCGGGTGTGAGGGAACCATAGGAGGTCAAGATTATAATCCAAAAGAAACTTTTTAAAAAGTTTTATTGGAGATAGTAGAAATGAACTGCAGCTCAGGTAACTTGTATGAGCTATAGTGGTACAATTCAAACCTTAGTAGGATAACACTATGTTTATCTATGTGTTGCTCCAAACCAAATATAATATTGGTCATTTGGCTTTAAATACGACTCATTGTAATTCCTAATAACATCTGGATACTAAATGAATGCGAGATATAATCCAACGTGCCCATCCATGGCTGACTTATTCATCTTAAAATATGTATATAACGTGGAGTATTTTGTGCCCTGCCTTTTAAAATCTATTTATATTATATTTTACTAAAATTCATATATGAACAGTAACGACTCATGTACATGAGTGAATTATACTAATATTTATATCAAACATAGATACATAGTTGTGGTCTAGGATCATGAATTTTAGATAAATTGTGTCTAACATGCCTTATTTGTATAGGAGCATGAGGAGCAGGAGGCCCTTGTTTGTATTAACTAATCATAGGTTTTCTCAGTTATACCCCCTTCAAATGTTTCTCAATTCCCCTCCCTTACTCTCCATTACTTTGATATTCTATATGACCCCATTAAAATTCCAAATAACAAGAGAAATTGATTGAGATACCCTCCTCATTTTCATCCACGAACCCCTCCCTCCCCCGCCCCTTTCTCCCACACACAAAAAATGGAAAATTAAAATGACCATATGGACAATGGTATTTCACTCATTTCAAGAGTTATTTTAGGGGGGAAATTCACGATTTCAAGGAGATGCACAGAATTTTGGATATTTGAGGCCATCATATGAGCTAATCTCATTTGTATATGCCAATTTCTTAGAAATAGTGAAATTAGAGGGGGAGTGTGGGGGTAAAACCAAGGAAAAGGGGCGTATATCAAAGTAATGTAAAAGTTTTGTATGCACAAACGTGCATGTTTGAGTTATAACTAAAATCTCAAATTATACTAAATCTATAAATTAAAAGTTATTGATGCTTTATGTAATTAATACGTAAATCATGTATTTATAGTAAAACACATTTTTAATCTTGCTCGAAACCAAGTTTTACATATCGCAAACATCATATCAGATTTGGTATCTAATTTGCAAATATTTTCTCAAAAAAAAATATATTGCAAATATCATATTAGATTTGGTATTTGATTCAATATAGACTTTATACTATTCCAATATAGCAAACAATACCAATATTATTTTACTTAAATATCTGATATTCTTGGTATGTACGTCTAATATAACTAATTCTAATACTATCCATAAACCATTGGCCAATATCATTGTGATTTTGAGATTTTAGACCTTGCTGGAAAGTAATGTTGAAAATAACACGTTATGAAACCCGCGCGTAACCTAACGGAACCCTAGCGCTACGTAACAACTAAAAATAACTTAGTGCACCATAACAATATGTTTTTTATGTTATTTTACGTTATATTACGTAACGTTACGTTAAGTTACGTTATGTTACGTTATTTACAATTATTTTTTTAGTAATTTCTATATTGTTGTTGATTATTATTTTGTTTATTAGCGAATTGCTATAATTTTCTTGATTAGTTGTTGGCTTATTTGATTGCATGTGGAATTGCTAACTTGTTAATTTGCGATTGTTTCTTTATTCGCTTGTCATAATTCATCTCCGGTTGCTGAAATATCCTACTTATTGATTTTATTGAATTTTTAACTGAACTGAAATCAATAATTACAAATAAGATAAATTGAACATTATAAAATATAAATTACAATAATGATAATAACTGGAATTGGAATAAAAAATTGAAATCTTGTTTTCTTGTTTAAATGATGATTAGAATTACGGTTGGAGACTTAATATAATTTATAAAGATAAATGTAAAAATTATTGTAAAAATTAATATAAAACTAGAATAGATTATGTATTACAAAATAATTTTATATTCTTTTTTAGATATTTAAAATTTATTTTTGAATTTATAAAAATTATTTTATATAGTTTTATATTTTTTTAATTAAATAAATAGAAATTTGCATAACCTACGTTATACGTTATGCTATATGCGATATAGCCTAACAGAAATAAAACATTACGTTATCGTTATCGCTATTTTAAACATTGCTAGAAACTTATTGGCATCTCGTACATGAATTTTCAATATTTAATTATGAATACCTAAATGCAAATTTTATGTATATGCTCATGATATGGGCAGAGTCAACATAGTGTGGTAATGTTTTATTTTTGTGTGTGCATGCTCATGTATGCTTTGAACTATTGTTATGAATTTGCGGTGTGTAGTACATTTTAGGTACCATTTTAAGCAGAATGCCAGCGAAAATGTATCTCCAAACAGGAGCCTATGAGATATTAACACTTTGACCCTAAAAGCTTTCCTGCAAAAACTAGTGAACTCGCTTTTGATATCTAGGTAACCTGTCTTTTATATATTATATCACATATACTTTTGTCATGAAGCCGTGTCAGGTCGAAAGTGTGTCGAACATGCATGCGGGACATGAGTTTCCTATGTGCTTCTTAGAATATGCAATGTGTCTGCATGTCAGTGCCCATGTCAGCCTTGCCACGCCTTAACATAGTCGAAACCTGTAGAGTATTCATAAAAATTGTATTGTGAGTCTTTAATCTACATCATCAGCAGATGAATGCAATTGCCTCTACCAAATTTAGACTGTGGAGGACGTAAAGAACGTTGGGGTTTCATCCATATGCAGTGTTTGTGTTATTCTTTTCCCCTTTCCGTTTGTTTGCATATTTCCTTGGATCTATAATGGAATATCTTATATGTTGCCCTGTGTTTAATGTAAGTCTTATGTGGAAATATGATGACATGAAGCCATTTAAATTTCCATGTAGTCTCTATAGCAGAAGGCATTTATTCGTTAGGCTTATTCTGGTTTGTTCGTTTAGATCAGCTTGGGAAAGACTGTAGCACTGAATTCTCAGCTTGTGAGTTCGATTTTGTTCTGAACTTAAAAATGGGATGTACTCTTATTTTATGGTAACAACTAACTCTGTTTCTTCTGCCTGTAGAGAGTGTTTCACCAGCATGATCTGGTTCTTTCGGACATATGATTTATGATTTTTGTTGTCAATCGGTTTATTTATCTTTATTTGGATGAATGTAATATTGTTTGATTAATAATAATAATAATACTAATAATAATATCATCATCATCATGTCGAGATAGTTTCGGTGGATTTATAGGGAAATCAAATGTGTTATTTGCCCATCTGTAAATTTTGTAAATATTTGTCATGTATAAATAGATACCATTTCGCCCCATTTTCGCCATGTTTGCTGTAGTTCATGCTCTTAAGATACAGGATCAAGATTTCACCACCGTGAAAAATTATGTCAAGGAAAAAAAATAACATTTCTTATGGCAACTGAAAGGTTCAGACAATTACATCCATCCTTTAGTGGAGACTTTAGTCTGCAGATGGAGTAAAAAAATTTAGAGTCGCTTGAAGAAGTTAAGTTAGATGATGGTTTCAGGGTTCTTATTGTGTTGTACCAGCAACATGACTTATTGCATGTAATAGTTATTAGAATGTCACAGGGCAACAAGTGGGAATGGATAATATTGGAGCAGCTCAGGCCAGTCATAATGCTAACACAGACACTGATGCTGAAAATTTCTGCACTACAGACGACAACTTTGTACTGAAGTATATATTCCTGATATTATTTGAATCCTGATCAGAAGTGTTGCGCTACTTCAGCAAGTATCGCATTCTTGAATCCCTATACTCCAGCCATCATTCTGCTAACATGCATAAATTTTATGAAGCAAGAAAACATTTCGTTTTCTGAAGAAACTTTAAGCATAACTACTCATATTCAGCAGTTTTTGACAATCCTGAGAATAGACGGAGCAACAATCATTCTGCCAGTTACTATCATAAATTTAAACTGAGAGCACGGTACAAATTCCCCGCAGCAACAGACACTAGTCTTCTTAACAAATTAAGAACACCTTTATTTATGTTCACAAGCTTTGACAAACATCAACCCTGTCCATATTTCAATGAATTAATATTGAGAGAAATAGAACCACTGATTTGAGCTATTATAATCTCCTGAACCTTTTGGTCAGGGAAATCTTTGAGATGAGGAGTGTCATAATGCCTTCCCAATGTCTTCCTCCCTATTTTAAGCTTTGCTGCTGTAGTTTCCTCTCCATCCAATTAATGATGTCAGCCCCAATTTCCACCCGCTCGGGCTCAAACAGGAGGTCGTGTAAGAATCCTTCATACAGCTTGATGTCTCTGTGTATTGATGCAGCCTTGTTATAGAGGTCTTGCGACGCCAAAGGATCCGTGACCCTATCTGCAGTCCCATGGAGGACCAAGAAAGGTACGGTAACTGATCTCAAATTCTGAGTCAGGTAGGATGATATGCGAAGGATCTCGTGGCCCGTCCGAACTCTTATTGGCCCTGTGTAGACTAGCGGATCAGAATACTTGGCCAGCAATGCTGCAGGATCCCTTGACACAGGTATTCCCCTCTTGTTAGCCCCTTTGAATGCAAACTTGGGGGCTACCAGTGACAGTATTGGAGCCACAGCCTGCATAAACAAGAGATGCATTAGATTTACTACTATTCATTTTCTTCAGCAGAACACATTATATAGAACAATTGCTGACAAACATTTATCATACTGTTCTAGGATTACACAGAAAAATAATGTGCAGAAGCTTTTCTTAGAAGTTATTAATCACCCTGTTATTTATTTAAGAGATAAATCTACTCTCTAGATCATTTACTTTGAAGGCATGATACTATTATGATAAGTCACAACTCTGGCCAATCATCTAATTCTATCTCACACAAGCTCCACGGTTGTAGACTCCATCATGTTAATACATTTTGTTAAATACTAGTACAATGATAGGAGCCAAATGTTTATATCAAAGGGAGCCAGAATTTATCTTTAAAAGTAATTCAATCACAATAACTTGAACAGGAATTAAGAAATAAAAAGTGATAGTATCTAGTTTTCTACACTCTTAACCTAAAGTTGTAAAGACATATTTTCTTCTAAATAGAATGCTTAAACCAACACTAGACAAATCAGGACTCAACCTACACATTGCCATAACTTATATTTGTAGGTATGAGAGTGTCCTGCTCTGTCAGTACAAGAGATGTCACTTCAATATCAAATGCCCATATTATTGAATACCACGGCCAACAGCATATCCCATAAATTATTGTTGTCGTCGTAAAACCACAAGCACATCAATTAACTTTCCGTTATCAAATTATACTAGAAATGAGTTGTTGAAATAAACAGTTCTTACAATCTGATAAGTGAACATTCGACCAGTTAAACTCGGGCATGGATGCAAAAAAAATATATAATAGAAGTGTAAAAGAAATGAATTACCCCAACAATTGGATGAGCTGGCTTTACACGCAGTGCCGGTGATGTTAGTATAACTCCTTCCAACATAGCCTGAATATGAGGGCGCAGGGTTGCCTGTATTGTTATACAATTACTAATAAGCAAAGGACAGAATAAAAGGATGATAATCAATCCCTAAGCCAGGAGGTTGTCTTGATATGGCATTACCTTCAAAGCCACAGCTCCTCCGGTAGAGTGACCAAGAAGAAAACAAGGCACGCCAGGATTTTCTGATTTAATTTTCTCAAGGAAAACTCCCTGTAACAAGAGAAAAAGAAAATGACCTCAAAAAGAGAGAGGAAAAAAAAAAAAAAATCTGACTTACAAAACTTGTGTTTATAGACAAGTGTGTCATACTACACTAATTTGTATACATAGAGAAGTTAACTGCAAAGCCAGAAATGGAAAAATCAGCTTAGGTACACACAACTAATGAATTGATCATACATATTAAGATGGAGAGACAAGTAGAAGCAACTGAATGCGCCTTTAAAATGCGCCCTCTGCGGACATTGATGCCCCCGTAATCATGAACTCAGTGCCCCCTCGAGGGTGGGCAGCAGTCGTGAAGTTACGTGGCAGATTTGATTACATTTGAACGTCGGGTGACCAAAGAGAAGGTGGCGCACTTGCTGCAAGTGTTCAATGAAATACTAGTGATTCCGGAGGAGAAGCTTGCGAGAAATAGAAAACAACGACAATACTCCTTGATCGAGAAATTTCTCGGTAATAGGGGATTGGACCCAGAGTTTCTGGCCAGACCACTATTTTACAGGTGGAAAATGAGAGGTAGCTATGATATCATCCATATGGGTAAATAGTTTATTAACCTTTAAGTTTAACCATAAGGAAGATAAGCTGATGGTAAAAACAGAAGGCTGGCTTGGTGGAGGGCACTGTCTTGGTCGTGAATGATTAGAGAATGAATTTTTAGCCGTCTAAAAACGTGATCTTAGAAATTGTGGCGTGGGTGAGGTTACCGAACTTGCCCGACTACTGGAACAAAGAGTTTATCTTGGATATTAGTGTTTTGCCTGAAGACCGTCGACAATCGATGCATGTACAGAGACGACGTTGCAAAGCATATTTACTCAGAATTGGTTGAGATTGATACTACGAAATAATTCCTAGAGTTCTGCTAGGATCACCCGATGATCCTGATTGGCAAGAGTTTTGTTTCCGATGTGGAGTTCATGGGCATTGAGTCTCGGATTGGTGGTGTGAAGTGTAAGGTCACCACAATCATGGGCAAGAAGGTGATTAGTGTATTTGTGAGATGATGGATGCACTATCGTGGGTAGAATTATTCCCAACATTGTGGGTGCTTCTATAAAGGTTAATGGAGACTCGAGCGGGATAGTGAGAGAAATAGCTGAACTCTGAGGATGCCTCTGCCATGAGGAGCTCTCCAAATGAGGACAGGGGTGATGAGGCTACATATTTAAATATACCATGGCTGGTGGCACCTGTGAGAACTCGAAAATAAACTAGTGAAGAATGCCTTATGACATTAAAATAAAGAGAAAGCTGGTGACATTTTTCGAAAAAGCGAGCTTCTACAAGTTCATATTGAATTAGTGTAGACTAAAGAGGCTGAGGGCCTGTGAGAAGCCGAGGGTGCTAAGCTCGGCTTAGAGGGAGCTACTAAAAGTTCTGTGATTTCAGGAACTGTTGTGGAGACAAAAATCATGTCTTACTTAGTTGAAAGAAGTTGACTCGAATTCTCACTTATTTCGTTGTACGGTTATGGTACGTAAATAGAAGAACCTAATTGCCGATGTGCACGGGTTGGATGGGGTGCTGCGTTCTGATATAGCCAAAATTGCAACGGATTTCCTAGAAAACTTCAAGTTAAGGTAGGCTAGTGATGCAACAATGGTGGATGCACGTAACCTGGTGCAGAGTATCATTGACGAACCAATTTATGTTCAGGACAATAAGCAGTTGTGCAGACTTTTACCTATTCAGTCGATGAGTGCTAATGAGGCCCCTGATCTAGATGGGTTTATTGGTTATTTTTACAAGCAATACTGGAAGATCTTCAAGGGGAGTGTTATGGCGGCTATCCAACACTTCTTCTCAAGGGGCTTTTTACTAAAATTGTGGAAGGCAACTTTTATGACTGTTTTGTAAGATAGGTAATCCAAAACTTCTTAAAGATTTCCACCCTATTAGCTTGTACAATCTCTTATAGGTTGATTGCTAAGTTTCTGGTTGGTCAACTAAAAAGTTCCTCCCCATGCTAATCTCTGAGGAACAGGGGCCCTTTGTTTCCACGAGTATTTTCAACAATATCATGGTAGTGTAGGAAATCTTGCATTCAATGACTTAATCTGCACGAGGAAAGCCAATGGGCCTTAAAATTGATATGGAGAGAGTTTATGATCGTATGAGCTAGGATTTTGTCAAATTCCTACTGCTAAAATTTGATTTCCATCCGTAGTCGTCACATGGGCTATGAGGTGTTCATGAACCTTCATTTGCTATTCTTGTCAATGGCTCACCAACATAGTGGTGTTCTTTAACCATGGGGCTCGTCAGGATTGTCTGTTATCTCCTTTATATGTTCATTCTTACTTTTAAGGCTCTGGCTAAATCCTTGAAGTAGCAGGATAGGAGTTGTCTAGCCAGAGCTGCTATAAATAGTGGAGGTAATTCTGCAACTCATCTTTTATTCGCAAATGACTATTTCATTGTGGGGCAAGTACTATGCTAATGGAGCAGATGTTAAGGGATACATTTGAAAGATATTTGTGGCAGTCTATTAACTTGGGTAAGTCTACAATCTAGCTTAGTAAGGAGGCTGATATCCGAATTCAGAAAAAGGTCTCGAGATTCATCCTGACAGTATGTTTTTTAAGTATCTTAGTATTTCAGTGGGTGGTAAGAGGATCCCTCTTAGAAACTTTGATGGGTTGGTGGCTAGAGTACAGTAGTAACTAAGTGGTTGGAAGTGTAACTTATTATCACTTGCTACACTTAAGATTTTACCCCAGTCAGTCTTGATTGTTATTCTGCAATTTATGCTTGCTAACAGTTAGGTGCCTAAGATTGTTATCGACAACTTTAACAAGAAATTTCGCCATTTCTTGTGGGATAAGGGCAATGAGTCTCGTGGGATACCACTTGCTACTTAGGAAAGAATCTATAGGTCACACAAAGAGAGGGGATTTAATGTCTCGCGATTAAAAGATCTGCAAAAAGCGTGTCTAATATAGCATTTGCCGAAATGCTTCGATGGCTCCAGCTCATTTTGGGTCCTACAATAGCCTCATTCTTCCTCTTGGGCTTGCCAATGCTTTCAGGATAGACGAGTATCCTGAAGGAGGATTTCATGTGGTCGGTTGCGAATGGCCAATGTATCCGGGTATTGGAGGACTCATGGATCTCTGCATTATCGCTGGTGGTGGATATTGTAATTACTAATGCATTAATTGTTGATTCGAAAACAAAGCAGACATTTCATAATATCTGTTCGGACGTGAGATATTGTCAGGCTTGACACAGTATTCCACCCCTTATTGGTGGAATATCCTCAAGGAGAATTGTATGTGGTCTGTTGTGAATTATCTGTCCATTCAGATATTGGAAGACCCGTCGATCTCTGAATTATCATTGGTGGAAAATACTGCAAGGGTTGATGCATCGGCTGTTGATCCGGGGACCAAAGTCACTCAGTTCATGACACCTGTTTGGACATGGGTTATTGCCATGCTTGGAACTGTATTCCATCCCTTATTGATAGAAACTATCTCAATAATTATGATTTCACAAAGAAGCGGTGATGATGTGGCCCTCTGACATGGTATGGCTCAACTGGAACTCCATACTTCTATCACTTATAAGCATCTTTTGCACACAACTCTCACCCCAATCTATAGTGGTTATGGAAATTGATTGCAGCACCGCATATTTGGATTTGGGCTTGGAAGGTTATTGTTGGTTGTGTGACTACTCAGTTATTTCTATGTAGTCAAGGTGTGCAGGTTGACCCAACTTGCCCTCGTGGCTTGATGGGAAAATCCATGGAACATCATGTCTTGCTAGAGCTCGATGGATATTTGGGAACGGGTGCAATTGCAATGGAAGAACAGGCTTTGTTCACTCTCTAGTATGGGTGTGGGTGCTCTTTTGCTCAGGAAATTTGTCTATTCAGTTCTAATGTATATAAGTTGGGAAAATTAGAAAGAACTGAATGATTTATTATTCGAGAACAGTCTCTTTTCGCCAGAGAAGGTAGCCATGTTTGCAATTGTAACTGCAAGGGAGATTTGGCTCAGTAAAGGTGATCTTATTACCCCCTATCTCTAGTTCAGCTACGGGAACTCTGGGAACTTAGGAGTCTTGTTCCCCAAGCACGTCTCCAAAGATGGGTTATGTGGGAGCTTCCGCAAAGAGATTGGTATGAATTGAATTTTGTTGGCTCTATTTGAGGTAAGAAGGCTGGTGTTGGGTTTGTTGTCGGACAGATATTGGACACTAGATGGACAATGGCAGTTATCCGATTATTATATTGTCTATGCTTGAAACAGAAATTAGGGGCTTATGTGATGCCCCTGTGTTAAAAGATTGTGCTTAAAGGGGATGCTTAGACTATTCTTAAATCTTTCCTGACTATGACGGGAGACTTTGCTCCACAGCATCATGCCCACATTTCACTTTGATTCAACTTGAACAAAATGGTTTAGGTGTGTTTACGAGATGGATTAATTCTCTTATCCAAATCAGACATGACGTAGGACCAAAGTAAGCAGACAAGACAGATGACCTGACAATTGAGCAGGCACCATAGAACTCTCTTTCACACTGTCAAAAGAGTGCTTCGTGTTCAAGACAGGAAATGATTAAGAGTAATGAGGTTGCCCTCAATGACTCAGAAGAAAAGACCACAACAGTTGCACCGGTGTTGGTGAGCTTTGATGAAGGGATGCACTCCTCAATAAAAATGGTATCTCACTCCAATCTTTTCATCTCAAAATTTGAAGCCATAAGTTTTAGACTCAGAGTTCATCGGCCCCTGATAGTGGGTGTCATCCACTCCTTCGAGATGCCCGACTTCTGGTTTCATCTTTTATGTAAGTTCAGGTTCAACATATTTGGAGGAAGGGGACGACTATGTGCGTTGATTTTATCGCCAGCGAGGGCTCTTTGTTGGTTTCTACGATTTTGTTGCAGGGCCTCATTGATTTGTAGATCTTACAGTGAGAGACGTGTCCAAGTGTCAGTATGAAAGGCTATAGTTCTTTAGTACCTATTGTAGCAAAAAAAAACTAATGAATTGATTGATGATCTTATAATATGAAAATAAAATACTTACAATATCTGCAGCAACACAATCTAGCGAAGGTACATAGCCATGCAAACCATCACTGCCTCCATGACCTGTCAGCAAAGAGAAAAATATGTAGTAACTGTTAATGCCTGCAACTTTCTGATTACCAAACCTTTGAAGAGCAATGGGAAAATTTATGATGCACAAATGAAGATTGGTATGACAACACAAACATTAGATGTTGCTCACTTCACCATAGTAGAGCTATAGCAACTCTGTGTGGAAGCAATCTAAATTGAGTAACCACACTGAATAAATCCATTTGACAAGTGTGAGCAGAAATCTCTACCTTTCTATGATATTTCCAGGATATTGTGTATATCTAGTATGTGCGCAATTGTATCAAAGGACCAAATAAGAGGAGGTATCGAATAACAGTCCTCTTTACCATATGTATATTTGCAGCAAATGACCAGATGACCCGAAGAAAAGGCAAACTAGAAAAACAATAAGGTGAAAAATATGGATAAAAAATCGACCCAAATTAAAGGCACTGATTTTGGTAACATCATACATGTCATTTGAGATAAAGATTAATGCATTCTAAACTCAATCTCAGGCAAGAGGATGCAAAATAAAAACAATTTCAGCTGGAAATTAGCTTTTATAATTGAATTGATGAGAGTCCACCAGAAAAAAAGAAAAATTTTGCACCACCAAGGGGATGAAACAGGGAGATGGTTGGGAATAGCTAGTTACAAGGTAGCTACCTGTCCAGTCCATTGCATATGCTCCAAAGTTGCTCGAGGTTA
This sequence comes from Dracaena cambodiana, assembly GCA_036321105.1. Classification (NCBI taxonomy): domain Eukaryota; kingdom Viridiplantae; phylum Streptophyta; class Magnoliopsida; order Asparagales; family Asparagaceae; genus Dracaena; species Dracaena cambodiana. Next base: position 43,833,442 of record JAYEPQ010000006.1, read on the forward strand.
GTTGCTTTGCAAACTCTGTGTATCTACCACTGGAAATAGAAATCAACTTATTAGTATAAAAACTCATATAACTATTATAATAAAATGGATGTATCCATTCCTATTGACAAGCAGGTAGACCAGATTCACCTAAATAAAGTTCATGCCTCCAAAGTTACCAAAATGATTATAGCAAGATAACCAGGCCCACCACTATAGGAACCATTTGATAGAGACTGGACATTGATCATGTTCAGGACTCCAGGATCACAGTTCACTCAAGGCACTGCTTCCACTAAGTAAATGATCTATTCTCTAGAAAAGAGCCTGACACCAACAAGTGTCGAGATTGAATCTAACGGACTGCAATGGAATATTATGATATGACCTATAGTAGCTAAAAGAAAAATGCTTCAGAGATCGATATGACTCTCAGCTTAAATCACATTTCTTACCTGTGTTCGTTGAGGCCGTGGATGATCACCAGGATTCCCCTGAGGAAAAAAGGACCAATGTTCATTAAATTCTTTCCACGAAAGCTATAAAGATTGGTTAGGATCTTTCATGGGAATAACCCATGATAGGGTTCACATGAAACTAAGTTTGAGAAATGGTGCGTGCGTGCACACACATGTGCGGTGTGTGTGTGCATGCGAGCACACACATATACACACATACATATGTATGTGTGTGTATGTATATTATATACATATGTATACTATACACATTCGTATATAGTATACACACACATATTTGTAATACACATATACACATACATATGCATATGTATACATATATCATGTATGTATATGTGCACAAATGTATCTATACATATTCACATATATTTACATACACACGTGTTGTGTGTGTGTGTGTATAAAGAGAGAAAGAGAGGGAGAGTTAGACTACAAACTTTATATTAACTCTACAAGGTTAGATTTAACACATCTCTCACCATTTATTTACCTTGAGATGTATTGGTCAAAATTTCAAAAAGTAAAAAGTCATAAAGGAATAAAATAAAGTTGTGCAACTATTGAATGTGTGGTGGAAAAAGTGTTAAAACTAATTTTTTAGATTTAACAAAAAGTTTATAGTCCAACCCATACATGTATATGTGTGTATGTGTGTGTGTGTTAGATGAACAAGAACAGACGAGTAAGTAGTCATTTGGCAGAAACATGTCACTGTTACTCAGTGCAAAATGAGTGCAAGCAACTATTTACTGATACTCAGAATATGTGCGCTTTTGAAAATAGAAAATTGTGAAATTTTGATTATCCAGAAAACAAATGTGATAAAGGAACAGATCTGTACCAAACTCATTGGCTTAGTTGTTGTTGTTGTTGTTGTTGTTGTTGTATGTGTACCAAACTCATTCTACATGCAGAAACCCAAACTGCTCGTCATGAAATTGCACAACTTTAGGGACACTTATTGCCATGTGCATGCTGATGGAACATTGATTTGGACCCCATTTTATTACGTCAATGTTGATATTATCTAAGATACCAAGTAGATAAATCCCCAATATTATCAGATGGTCATCTCTCACTGTCAATCCAGGAGAAAACCAAGTATACTTTATGGATTAATTTCTAGTAGGAAACCAAATAGATAAAATCCAAATGTAGTCTGATGGTCATCTCTCACTATCAATCCACTACGAAACCATGCATACATTAGGACCTTATTTCTATGTATTTATGGCATAGCTGTAAACTAGCATAATATGGTACAACACTTTACTGAACAGATTATCTCAATCCAGAATCTCTACATTTCTGAAAGGAATGCACATTTGAGAAAATAGTATAATAGGGGAAAAGAGGGGAAAACAATGCAAACAGCTCCTCCAAATACAAGATAAAAGAAATGACCTTTTGTATTCTGATTTGAACGGCAAAATTCACCTTCTTTACTAGATCAAAATATTTTCCGGAAGCAGGGTACAGGTAAACAGTCTGCGGTACTGAGGCAATAAGTAAAATTTGTTAAGTCCTAATAGTTTACTTTTTGGAGGAAAAGGGTGGAACTATTAAGGTCCCTCCCATCGACCACCCACACAAGCATGCACGTGCACCACACACAGAGCACCGGTTTCGTTAAAGAGAAGATAGCGGAACAAAGTCCAGTATGATTATGTTGAAGATAGTGGAAAAAAGTCCACCAAAATTACAACATAATCATACAAAATGCTAGTCTCTTTTATTTTAATTACAGATTAACATGATATCCTAGGTCATGTAACTGCAAAATGCATACTTCGTCACAAGGATTGTTGAGCTACTCATAATTAGGATAAATCATAGCCTTAACCAAAGAAAAAAAAAAAGGCAAGCCAAAATTGAAGCTGAGAGTTTGCAGACTAACTCTTTGTATAACAAGATACCAGGTTTCAAAAACTGGGCACCTCCAGCAAAACACATAAAATTTTTTAATTATATATGAAAATATATTATGAAAAAACTTTAGGATCATACTCCAAAAAATATTTTTGAAAAAAAAAACAATGGGACCAATATTTTTCTGCCGTTGACTCCAGCAAAAAATTGGTTATCTCATTATTTTTTCAATATTTCTTTGAGATTATAATCTACACTCATTAACTTCTTGAGAATCAAATTTAATGAATTTTAGAGTTTATTTCTCCTTTCATTAACTACCTACAAAATATTTATTTACTAAAAATCATTAATTTTATTTCTACTTGATGGAAGACCAAATCAAAACTAAATTAAAACTAAAATCCAATATAATGGTTATGAGTGAACCCTACGATTTTGAGATTAAAATCCAAAATAATTAAAAATAATAATAACAAGATAACTATTTTTTGCTTTTAGCACACAGCTAACTTACGTGAGCCAACTTACTTGACACCACAATTAAAAAAATAATAATAATAATAATAATAATAATAATAAAATAAACCATAATCCAACTTACTTGACACCACCGCCGGCGAGCGGGGCCCACGACCGGCAGAACAGCACGTTCCTCTGCCTCCCCTCGATGAGGAAGCTCTCGCCGCCATCGCCCACTTCCAGGCCCTCGGCCAGAGCCCTCCGCCGCCTGACATCCTCCTCCTCCTCCGCCCGCCGGAACCGATCGGCGGATCGCCGGCGGGGCGACAGCGGCGGCGCCGATGTGGATGTTGGGGAAGCAGGGAGGACCTTGCGCTGGCCGCGGCGGGGCAGAAGGAGGAACCAGAGGAGGATCGACTGGAAGAAGACGAAGACGCGGAGGAAGTGGTGGAACACGGGGATTATGTGGGCGCTCGCACCGGAGGTCAGGGTCACCGTCGGTGCGGCGAGGGTCCTGTCCATCGTCGGTAGGCGAGGGGTAATTTTGTCTTTTTTGGAGGATTTTCTCGCTCTACAGTCGGATTCTCTGCTGTCCTCTCTCTCTCTAAAAATTTGCGTGAATGAATAGGAAATGTCGAGTGCTGGCTTGGCGAGGGTATTTATGTTGATAGGAGACAAAGGAGGAGGAAAAAAAAAAAAAAAAAGGAAAGGGAAAGGGTGCACCGCCCGATGATTTTGCAATTTTTTTTTTTTTTTTTTTTTTACTTTTTGTCGTTTCTTTTCCATTTATCACCCTCTATAAATTTCTACTTACACAGATGGCTTAATGTGGCTCCTAACAAGCCAACTAACAAGCCAACTACCAAGCCAACTGGCAGTTCATGATGCAGCGTCTCCTTAAGAAGGAGATGATATATCAAAATGATTTATGTATTTTAAGAGGATTATATATCCAAAGAATACATGTTCCATATGTTTTTTTTAAATTCTTCTACGATTAATGACTAATATTAAATATTGCATATATGCATATTAGATATATGTTTTATATGATTTTTTGGTCTCCGTACACGAATGAGTTGCAATTATTGAATTAAAATAGTTTATAGCAAGTAGTAAAATATTATTTAATTATCGATTTTATAGAAAGTACGTATGTTATTTTTAAGATATTATATGTCTCTGTGTACTTGTATCGATACTTGTATTTGTGCAACTTAGCAACATCTAATGACATTTATATATTTTATAATGTTTATGTATAGAAATAAAAATGAAAGAAGTGTACTATACACTATTTACCATGATTCTGTTTAGTACTGAGCTTCTTTTTTTTTTTTTTCTCGACAAACTCACATACGTTTATTTTTTTTGCATATTACCCAGGTTGAATTTTCACTATAAGTAGAATTTAGGACCTCTTACACATTGAAGAGTGATATCACTAAAAACAAGAGTGGATAACTAACGTAAATTCTATATAGTTGTTTTGAACACTCTCTATAGTCTAGAGGAGATTTAGAATTTGAATTCTACCGGAAATAAGAATTATCGCTAAGAAAGTAATATTTTATTTTATATTGAATAATAAGGGATAAAGATGATTTTGTCCATAAGTCATCAATATACTCCTCATCCAACTTTCAAATTTCCTCAAGATTGTTTAGAATTTGAGATTGAGAAACAAGTTCTCTTGGGCAATAGAATACAATTATGGAGAATATTATGCATTGTTCCTCTACTTCCACCACTTTTGTCCCAATTTAAAACCACCATTTATTTTTACCAAATCATACAATGGAATAGCTATCACAAGATTCCTACACAAAGCAAGTTCATTGAGAGGAAATTATTTACATTCTAACTATAATCTAATTATTTTGCTAATTAATTGCAATCTAATTCGATGGAGAGAATCTTCGATCGAATCTACTCATTGCTTTATGCGGTTTGTGCGGTGAAAATGTCAAAGGGAATTCCATAAGGGGGTAAAATATGTTAAAATTACTATTTAGAGGGTGATTTATGCACTTTTTGTCTTGGGAAGTCTAAACGAGCACAACACTTGACTTGGTCTCACAAAGTCAAGTGGTGTGTTCATTTAGAGTTTCCCTTGTTCTAGGCAATTTCTAAATGAGCACGTCTTAAGAAATTACAAAGTTTTGTCATTTATTTGAGAACAAAATTACTCTTGTTTTCTTCTTCCACAAAATCACATTCATCTTCTTCTCCAAATTTATGTTTGGTGAGGACTCGTGAGGGCTGAGCGGGGAGAACTCGCAAGTGGACCGCTTGAGGAGGACACGAGCAAACTGAGCGAGCTTGACTTTGGTGGGAAAGAGTGTGGGTTCGGTGAAAGAAGAGGCATCGGGTTTGGGGAAAAAAAAAAAAAACAAAGTGCGTAATCAATGAGAAAAAACCCTCTGTTTTCTCAGAAAAAGAGTCGTGGGCTAAGTGAGAAAGGTGTGCTCACTAGTTAAAGGGTGTGTTCAATTAGAATTTCCCTTATTCTGGTGGACAGCTGGACTCTGCCCAACACGCGGAGGGGAACTAAAATTTCTCTAAGAAAGGATAAAACAAAATAAAATTGGATAGAAAAGGTTACCGCATAGAAACTTCGTATGTAACAGGCTTGATCCAAAAGATCGCGTTACTTGAATAAAGTAGTTGATCTAACAGCTTGTTGTTTGGTGAGACTAGATTTTTCGTTTTTGGTGAAACGTTTATGATTAATTAAAACCGACTTTAAAATGTTAATAGGGAGCGCGTGGATCCTCAAGATATATATATATTTAATTATATAACAAGTTTGCAGCCCAATTAATTATCTAAGAGAAAACGGAAACTTCCTAGTTTCTTCACCAGTGATCCAATGAAACAATTACACGTTGTGTCACTCAAAAGATGCTTAAAAAAGTTATTTTATTTGTTACTTAAGTGACGGTACGTGTAGTTATTTTATTGGGTCACATAAATACTAGTACTAGTGAAGTAACTCTTTTCACTGTCGATGAATTTTCAATTTTTTCATTATCTAAATTAAAATTTGCTGATCATACAGTTTCGCTTGCTGGCCTAACATTCTTTCTCCTCTCATGATCTTAGTTTTTCCGAACAAATTTTTTCAAAATATCCTAATTCCTTGTTAATTTGCTTCCTTGTTAATTTGCTAACAAGGAATTAGAATATTTTGTCGATAAATGTTTCATATTTGTACGATGATAGTGTTAAATAGTTTTTCTCAATTCTCACTATAATTTCGGAGTTTTGATGTAGTGTAGGGTCTTTCAATATGGTTAAAAAAAATTATACAGTTGCGCGCATTTAATTGCGGGTTTTTAAAAAAATTATATCGCTGCGTAAAGTTCAGGTATCTGTCCAAAATTGACATTGGCCTTCAACCTGCGCTATAACTTCGGAATTTTGGTGTAGTGGTTGGGTCTTTTAACAGATAGTAGCACACGAAGGAAGGGTAATAGAGTTTTTAGACCCTCATGCGAAAAAGGACCACCGACCATGAGCCGTCGTCTATATATCAACCCTGGCCGAGCCATCACTCATCTCTTTCTGGGGTTAACATGCATGCCCTGTATAGTCAGTCGAGACCACCAATTACATGCGTCCATGGCTTTAGTTGAATTTGGATCCACTACGTAATGGACCATTTGTCGTTATCTTTTTTACTACGATAAAACAATAAGCACGATGACAACGGACCTGTGACATGGGGGGAGTATCCCAAGGAGCACGCCATTTTTTCTTGTAGTTCCACTTTATGCTTTGAGCTTGGACACTGAGAAGTGGGCTCACTAGAAAAATTGGTGTGCTCTTTTAGAAACTCTCCCTGCGACAGTCGTCTAAAAAGATCAGCTTTCTAGTCACGTAGGGACCAAGTTTTTGTATGTCTCAAACGATTGTGTCAGATTAATAATGCGTTTGTTAGTGTGATGCAAATCTATCTAGATCCCACCCGAAGCCCATGTCGATGGGGCTAAGATGCACGACTCGTGCCAATGGGGGTGTGGATGTGTGAGCAAGTGGCAATTATGCCTCCTAATGAGAATCACTCCCATGCAAAGCCCCGCCAAGAGTGGAACTAGGGACGGTAATTAATGGATGCCCTTTATGTAAAATTTTAAATAAGAAAAATGAGATTTTCATTTTTAATTCAAAATTTTGTATAAAACGGTCAAAAAAAATAAATAATCCATTGACGTGTTTATTACTATCCCTGATTACCTAGAATGTGACTAGGATGAGAGTGCCCTGTGACCATGGTCCTAATTGGAGCTACTCTATGGAGCTGATGATTATACAATATACCCATCATTCTCATGGTAAAAAATAAATGTTATTAAATAATACTTATCTGACTTTTTCAATGCCCCTCCATAATGATTTGTATGAAAAACTTCCAATATTAATCACAACCGTTAAGACACATGGAATAGAGAGTAAACTTTGATGCACATAAAAGAATTAAAGAATAGAGAGTAAACTTTGATAACAAAAAATACTTTGTGGCTTTTCTATAGCAAAAAAAAAATAAAAAAAAAATTAAAGAATAGAGAGTAAACTTTGATGCACATAAAAGAAAACACAAATACTTAGTTTACTTGGTCATTTTTAACGATTTGAATCGTGCATGCTTCAGGGTATGAATCTTTCTAAGATTCAAACTTAAAACTTTTGGACATGTTCTTAATCAAATTTGATATAAAAATTGATAAAAATAATTTGGTAATCTTTGATACATGCATGTTGTTTTTCCATTTTTTATTTAAAGATTGTTGAACATTTCAATCCTCACTTTTCTATTTGTTAGTATTCTATTCAATCCTTGCTTTATCAATAAGCTAAACTTTGTCAATGGCCAAGTCAGGGCCAATTTATGTTTGATTGTTGCTAAAATAAATAAATATATTAAAAAAACAGTTCAAGTAGCAATTAGAATTTAACAGGTCATGGTCGGTGACCAAGTACATAGTTTATGTTAAGGCAGAAGAAAAATATTGCACGCCAACTTCAATCCTCACTTTATCAAAAGCTTAATCTCGTTAATAACCAAATCAAGAGCAATTTATGCCTAATTGTTGCTAAACTAAATAAATTCAAGTAGCTATTAGAATTTAACAGGTCATGTTCAGTAGCCAAGTAAATAGTTTATGTTAAGGCAGAAGAAAAATATTGCACGAGACATAGAAATCGTACAGAAATAAATTCATGGGCTTCAATCGTTTTCAATTTAAAAAGTTACGTGAAGCCTGAAGGCAAAGGTGGGAAGCTTTCTCACGTTTTTTTAATTATAATGGACCTGCCAAATTAGTTGTGGCTATAACAAACTTTTATTAGGGTTAGATTGAGACCCAAGGAAAAGGGACACCCTAATTTTTCTAATTTTTGGTTCAAATCAAAATCTCTTATTTCTTCTTATGATATTAGGTTCAATAGTAAAATTGAGAATTCTGAGCTATATAAAAAATCATGATAGAACTTTTGGTTTATAATGTGTTTGAGTTTGACTAGCGATAAATGGTGTATAACAGAGTAAATCATGCTTACTTCGTAGTTGTTTTTTATTTTATCCAGATAAATATTACATATAGTATATCTGGCTATTTTGTTACATAGAGATTTACAATTTATTATTATTTTTCAAAATCATAGTCTTTCATTATTTTAAATAGTTATCACTAGATTTGTTGATATTTTCTATTTATTTCAGCATGAAGAATTAAATCCTTACTCATTAACAACGAACTCACCAGCAAAGAGAGTGAAATTCAGTATGCAGTGTATTAGCATATGGAGAGCTTAGGCTCTTCACAGGGGGAGGGAGGGAGGGAGAGGGGGAGAGAGAGAGAGAGAGAGAGAGAGAGAGAGAGAGAGAGAGAGAGGCGTCCGTTCACTTGCAAAAATCACAAAGCAAATATGGAATCAGACCAAGGCCTTCCAATAGCAAGCTAACCTCAGCAGACGGCCCAACCATTTTCCAAATTAGTTTCAGTCCAAAGCCCATCTAAGGAAATTCTCTCTCTCTCTCTCTCTCTCTCTCTCTCTCTCTCTCTCTCTCTCTCTATATATATATATATATATATATATGAGATAAATAGAAATGAGCTCACAGCTCATGCAAATTAGCTGAGCTATAGTTCATTTCCACTATCTCCAATATTTCTTTTTTTAAAAATTTTCTTGTGGATTATGATCTCGATCCTGTAGGGTTCACTCATATCTAATTTCTTAGGTTTTAGTTTTAATTTGGTCCTCCATAAAGTTAACACAAAATTAACGGTTTTCAATGAATAAAATATTTTTAATGGTAAATAAACTCCAAAACTTATAAATTTAATCCGAAAGAAGTTAACGAGATAGAGATAATAATTGTAAAAAAAAATTGAAGAAAAATCATCGGATTATTATAGTTTTGCAGCTAACTCACATAACTTTTTCTGAGCTGGCGGCGCGCGCACACACACACACACACATATATATATATAGAGTAAACAGGAAATTCACCAACGGTGTAATTCCTTCACCGCTGCTTAGGTGGTCCGATAAAATTATTATATGTGGCGCCACTGAAAGTGTGGTTAAGGGAGTTTTTTATTTTGTTAATTTGCATGATGCCACATGTAATAATTTTATTGAGTAGCCTAAGCGGCGGTGAAGGAACCCCCTTCACTACCAGTGAATTTCCTGTTTTCACTTATATATATATATATATATATATATATATATATCATAGATAATAAATTCAAAACAAATTAAATATCTTAAAGAGAAATATTTACTAAGAAATTAAAAAAATAAATTTAAAACATTTAGTTCAGTTTTGATTCCCATTCCTAATCGGTTCGATTTGATTTTACCAAAATTGATAAAAACCAAACGGAAACCAACCGATACTCACCCCTAATTTCAACACGAGCCCACCTATAACTAGAGATACCAATAGGCCTACCCATAGTTAGTCGGCTGAACAACAGATTGAGTTTTTAATAGTTTTTCAATTGGCTTTTGGAATTTGGATTGGATTAAAAGTGCCATTTGATCTGTGGAATTAATAATGGATGGACGAGATTAAAAGGAAGATTTGGAGTGTATGTGAAGAATGGGAACTATATAAGTAAGCAAAATCCATTGATGGTTTGTATATCTCTTCCATGATATTGAAGGAGATTGAAAGATAGAAGAAAGAAATAGATTTTCAATATTTGAAGGACACTGATCAACTTTTCAATTTACAGACGAAGATTCGAAATTGGGAACTCATATGCATTTGTTTATTCTATATCTCAGTGCAGGTTATCGTTGCGAGGTTTCACATAGCTAGAGAACTAGAGCTCATATTGTGGTAGTCGAGCAGTAGAGTTAGATTTTATGCTATTACTCGATCATGGCTATCCATTGATGCAATTTAATATATTGTACTTGCCATTATTCATAGTGCAGTTCTTCTTTGATTTTTCACCGGTTCCGCCGATAAAGACGTGTTCATCCACGATTGGAAGTAGTTATTCAAACTAAACAAATCATGGTATAGTTCTATCACAATCTCTGCAAATCACGAGAAAGTACAACCGTCTCGTCTATAAAACCACTCTGATTACGTCAATAGAGGGGATAAAAAAAATTAATTTCTAAATATTACATAAAGTTTTTTTCAATCCAAATTCTTTGTCGGATAGTCAATGAAAGTAAAAAAAAAAGCCGCTCTGATCATTCTTCCATCATCACATTCCCTAGAAATCTCGATTGTATTTCCTCTTGATTAGGAAAATAATATCTTGAGAGTTATAATTCACAGTGGTTTTATTCTGTGCCAATGTTGCAAATGACGGAAACAACCTGGGATTAAATGCTGAATTTTCAAGGTAGAACTGCTAGAGAAAAATAATGACAAACTTACTTTTAAAGTGTGCCCTAAGGAAAATTGTGTGCGCCTCAAGTGTGCCCTTCGTGTGTGTTCGGGTGGGTTTCGGTATAATATGCCCAATTCACAAAGGGATCCCCATTCATGGGAAGTTACTAGAGAGGCACACCATCTTTTCTAGTGAACCCAATTTTCTTAGTGAGCCCACTCGATTTTTTTTTTAAAAAAGAAAGAGTTTTCCCTAGTGAGCACACTGTAAACCCAAAAATGTCCTCACTTCATTTCTCTCCCCTACGTCCCTTCTCTTCCCACTTCCGTTCCATCTGTCCCCCACCTCTAGGACCGGCAAAACATTTTTCCTCTTTTCTTCTTTATATCCAACTCCACCATACATCTCTTTTTTCTCTCCCCCACCTCTCCTAATTCTAGGGATGGCCTCTTCCCTCACTTCCTCGTTAAACCCAACTCTCTCTCCTTCTCAACTGCCTCCTCGCCGTTGTGAACCTCCTCAAACCCTCCGAGTATCTTCTCTCCTGGATCTGACCCGAACTTTACCAACCCGCGCCTCCTTCCTCCTTCCTCCTCCCTTCTTCGCGCCTAGGATGGGACCCACAAACCCGTTGACTCCCTCCGTCTCTTCTGCCTCAAAAAGGGTATTAACTGTTGGTTATAATTTTGCAGAATGTCTTTTAATATATTATGACAGTATATGTAAAGTGGAGGTTACTAATTCTGTGGTTGCAGATTGAAGCATACAGAATTGTTTTAGATTAACATAAAATGACGGATTTGTAGTTAACAGATTTACTATACAGAATTGCTACTGTTATCTTATAGGAAATTAATTCTGTAATTAGGTTTATATCTAAATAATTCCAGTTTCGAAGTAGAAGAAGACTGGTTAAAGAAAAACCATCAAACTGTTTTTCTTTATCTAGTATACTATCCTAATCTGAAAATTATAAAACTGGATTAAGAAAAACCTGGTTGCAGGAAGACTGGAAGAAGATTTTACTGACAGGAAGCAGATTTGATGAAGATCGAGGCTAGTGTTGGACACTATCTCCTTAAAATCGATTCGTCCTCCACTGTTTGCTTCTGGATTTCTTGGACGTCGATATCCCAGGATACAACGATCGATCTGCAGAGGGAAGGAAGCTGCAATCCCTCTGCTCTGGCGAATCTGATAAAGGTTCTCTCTGGTATATGTTATGCAGGACTGGACTTATGGAAAATGATGAACAGATTTCTTCTGTAGACAGAAATTCTGGAACTTCTGTCTGCAGAAGAACAAAGAGAAGAGAAAAGAAAAAGAACTTGTAGTATTTTCACTGACCCAGACCCTACCCTATTTATAGGTTTTCAACAGTCGCAACGGTTGAGATTTCAACAGTCGCAACAGTTGGCCGTTTCAACAGTTGTGACCGTTTAACGGCAACCGTTGACGGCGGCCGGTGACTGTTGGACCGCCGACCGTTGGACTTCAACGACTCTTGACTGACGGGGCGGGTGCAGGTCAAATTCATTCAGTTCTGAACCCAATAGAGGCAACCCGAATCCAATAGCACCAAAAATCAAAGGCTCCTCAGCTCCTCGCGACGTTGCGCCTCTAAAGTGCAAAGTGCGCCTCTAAAGCGCAAAGAATCAAAGTGCAAAGTGCGCCTCTAAAGCGCCCAATGCGCCCATTCGCCCTCGCACACGCGCGTGCGCGTGCGCGTGCGGGCGGTGCGTAGCACCACCCGTGGTGCTCATGGTTTTCCTCTTCTTACATAAGCAAAGTAAAGGAGCAAGCTATCATATTTAAACCCACATCCTTACATTCCCCTATCCCATGTGGGACTATCTTTTCATCTTCCCTTTTTGTTCCTTTGCTATGTACTCAACTTTTGAAGCCTATTTCAATTCACTTAATTCATTTAATTTGAACTAGTGAATTGGCTCAATTTAAGGTTCAAATTAGTGAATGAATTCAACAATCCCCCACATGAATGAAATGGCTTAGACTCTAATGCAAATAACCAGAGAGTGTAATAGAAAGTTACCGCATCGGGAGAGGTGGCTTTTGGCTTTGAACCTTCCCTAGTGAAATATTATCGAGTTTACTTGCTAACCAGTGAACACGATGTTTTTGAACTGTTCAGCTTTTGATGTAAACTAAGACAATAATATTCACACGATTTCTTTCAACTTTATCAGATTCTATGTTGTGTCCATTTTGGCCTTGGACAACCTGGTAATTCTGTGAGTGCTCTTAGAGAACTTAGCCTTTCTCATTCTCATAGAAGCGGCCCCTTCTCACTCACATAGGTGATCTCTTATCAAGAGTATCCTGCCATACTCCACTTAGATTTCTAAGATATAAGGATCATTAAAAGCTTAGCTTATCCTAACACGTTGCAGATAATCACTATTTTACCATAGAAATGGGATAGGAAATATTTTCCTCAGTGATTCTTTCGAGTTCCCCCACAATTCGGTTGTCCCTTTGAACCTAGATCTTGGGATCTCCAGTCAGCTAGGTTGGGTTGCCATTATGGAGTTACTCTTTAGTAGGCTGTAATCCCATTCCCCTTGACAACTTATATACTTGATCTCTAGTCAAGCCTTTTGTTAATGGATCTGCAATATTATCTTTTGATTTTATATAATCAAGAGATATTATTCCGTTTGTAAGCAGCTGTCTTACAGTTTCATGCCTACGACGTATATGTCGTGACTTTCCATTATATAATACATTTTGTGCCCTTCCAATTGCTGATTGATTATCGCAATGGATGCATATTGCTGACACAGATTTAGGCCACATTGGAATATCTTCTAAAAAGTTCCAAAGCCATTATGCTTCTTCTCCAGCTTTATCTAAAGCTATAAACTCAGATTCCATAGTGGATCTGGCTATACATGTTTGTTTAGAAGATTTCCAAGAGATGGCTGCACCTCCAATAGTAAAGATATATCCACTTGTGGATTTGATATCTTTTGAATCGGTAATCCAGTTAGCATCAGTGTATCCTTCAATCACTGCTGGATATCTAGTATAGTGCAATCCATAGTTAGTAGTGTACCTCAAATATCTGAGTACTCTAACTATTGCTTTCCAGTGGTTCTCCCCTGGATTACTTGTAAACCTACTCAGTTTGCTTACTGAGTATGCAATATCAGGTATTGTGCAGTTCATTAAATACATAAGACTGCCAATGATCTGAGAATATTCTAACTGTGATATACTAGCACCTATATTCTTTGTAAGATGTAGACTCATATCTACAGGTGTTTTAGCTATATCAGTATTTTCCTTGTCAAATTTTTCGAGTATCTTCTCGATATAATGTGACTGGGATAAGGTATATCCATCAGATGTCTTGGAGATTTTAACTCCAAGAATAATATCTGCAATACCTAAGTCTTTCATATCAAATTTTCGTGTTAACATGATTTTTACTTCCTTAATTAGAGCCACCGTGCTACCGGTGATAATCATGTCATCCACATATAAACATACAATGACATAGTTGTGCATATCCCCTTTTACATATACACATTTATCGCATTCATTATAGCGAAATCCGTTTGACAACATAACTTGGTCAAACTTCTCATGCCATTGTTTAGGTGCTTGTTTAAGTCCATAAAGAGACTTAACAAGTTTACACACCTTCTTTTCTTTACCTGGAACTACAAACCCTTCAGGTTGTTCCATGTAGATTTCTTCATCTAATTCGCCATTTAAAAATGCTGTTTTTACATCCATTTGATGAAGCTCAAGATTATATAATGCAGCAAAAGCAATTATTAATCTTATGGATGTTATTCTTGTTACAGGTGAATATGTATCAAAATAGTCAATACCTTCCTTTTGTCTATAGCCTTTTATTACAAGTCTAGCTTTGTATTTATCTATAGACCCATCAGGTTTTATCTTTCTTTTAAAGATCCATTTATATCCTAATGGTTTACTTCCTGGAGGAAGATCCACAAGTTCCCAGGTGTGATTTTGAATAATTGATTCAATTTCACTATTTACAGCTTCTTTCCAAAAAGGAGCTTCAGGAGTAGACATAGCCTCTTTATAAGTTTGAGGTTCTTTTTCTAATATATATGTTAGAAAATCCGGACCAAATGATTTATTAATCCTGGCCCTTTTGCTCCGTCTACATTCATCCTCATTGGTTTTATTTCCAGAATCAGACTCTGTTTCTCTTATTATATCATCACAAGTCCTTTTAGAGGAACTTGATTCATGTTCTTTACTAGGAAATACATTCTCAAAGAATACAGCATTCCTAGATTCAATAATAGAATACTTATGTATCTCTGGATGATCAGAGTTAAAGACAAAGAAACGATAAGCACTGCTATTATGCGCATATCCAATGAATATACAATCAATAGTTTTAGGTCCAATTTTAGTCCTTTTCGGAGTAGGAATTGCAACCTTAGCTAGACACCCCCACACTCTTAAGAATTTATAACTAGGTGCTCGACCTGTCCATAATTCATAAGGTGTTTTCTCAAGTTTCTTTTGAGGTATCTTGTTGAGAATATAATTGGCAGAAAGCAGAGCTTCCCCCCACATGTTCTGGGGTAAACCAGAACTTATTAACATGGCATTCATCATTTGTTTTAAAGTTCTGTTCTTACGCTCAGCAATTCCATTTTGCTGTGGAGTGTAAGGAGCAGTTGTTTGATGTATAATACCATGTTCTGCACAAATTTGTGCAAATGGTGACTCATATTCACCACCTCTATCACTTCTTAGCATTTTTATCTTTTTGCTAAGTTGATTCTCAACTTCATTTTTGTATTGTATAAACATTTCAATTGCCTCATCTTTCGTTCTAAGTAGATATACATAACAATATCTAGTAAAATCATCTATAAACGTAATAAAGTACTTCTTTCCACCTCTAGTTTGAATAGATTTTAAACCACATACATCTGTATGAATTAATTCTAAAGGTTCAGTACTACGTTCTATAGAGTGAAATGGAAGCTTAGTCATTTTTGATTCAACACATATTTCACATTTATTTTCAAAGTTTATATTGAAATTATGCAACATATTCAAATTTATTAATCTTTGTAAAGTATAATAATTAACATGTCCTAATCTACCATGCCAAATAAAAGGTGACTCAGTCATATAAACAGAAGAATCAATTTTATTGATAACTTTAGGGGCAATGGTCATTACATTTATTTTGAACAGACCATTGGTCATATACCCCTTACCTACATATACACCATTCTTTGTGAGTATAAACTTATCAGACTCAAACACAAGCCTAAAGCCTTTCTTACTCAAGACTGAACCAGAGACCAGATTCTTGCGGACATCTGGTACATGAAGTACATCAGTAAGAGTAAGTTCTTTCCCCGAAGTCATCTTCAGTACAATATTGCCTCGTCCTTCAACCTTGGAGGTTGCAGAGTTACCCATGTAGAGTAGTTCTCCTTCCACAGATTCATATGTGGAGAACATCCACTTGTTGGCGCAGATGTGGCGAGTGGCCCCAGTGTCCACCCACCATTCCTTAGAGTTGCCACCAACTAGGTTAACCTCTGAGACAACAGATGTACAATCTATATTTGCACAAAGATTTTCTTCTTCGGCCAAATGTGCATTAGGATGCTTCTTCTTCTTCTTCGAAGAATCTGGTGCCTTTCGCACACGGCAGTCCTTTGCACGATGTCCAGGCTTGTCACAGTTGTAGCACTTGCCATTGAATCTCTTCGAGTTACCACTCTTAGAGTCTTCACCATTGTGCTTTCTCTTCCTGTCATTAGACTTATTGGAATTTTCCATAACATTAGCTTTAGAAACATTGTATGGATTTCCAATTTTCTTTTCAGAAAGGCGGTTATCTTCTTCAATCCTCAATCGTACAATTAGATCTTCAAGTGTCATTTCTTTTCGTTTATGCTTTAGGTAATATCTAAATTTTTTCCAAGATGGTGGCAATTTTTCAATTATTGCAGCCACTTGAAAAGATTCACTGATAGTCATACCTTCAGCATGAATTTCATGAATGATCACTTGAAGATCCTGTACTTGGTTGATTATATTTTTAGAATCAACCATTTTATAATCCAGAAACTTACCGACTACATATTTCTTAGAGCCGGCATCTTCTGTATTATATTTCTTGTCTAAGGACTCCCAGAGTTCCTTAGCAGTAGCAACTGAACTATATACATTATACAGTATATTGTCCAAACCATTGAGGATATAGTTCTTACTCAAGAAGTCCGCATGTTTCCATGCTTCAACCGCCTTCACTGATTGTTGATCATCTTCAACAAGAGTAGGCACAGTCTCCTTCAAGTACTTGGCCAGATTCATTGTAGTGAGATAGAACAACATTTTCTGTTGCCATCTCTTAAAATCTGAGCCACTGAACTTCTCTGGTTTCTCGTACTGGCTTGAAGGCACAGTTGGAGTAACCATGACAGGAGTTATCACAGTGGACATATCAGATGTAGAAGCCATCTACAAATATTAAAATTTATCTATCTTAATGCCTTGTAATAAATTTTAACTAAACTGAAAAATAATTCTAACTCCAAACACAAAACAGAATTAATTAGTCTTCTCTAGAAGCAATTAAGATTACTAGTGATTGATTACTAGTATGACAGTATTTTAATCTAAAACAAAATATCAGTTTAAAGATTAAATACTATTATAACAGAGTTCTAATTGATAACAGTACTCTTAATTTATGGTATTTTGACAGAATTCAAAGTATCAGTTTTAAGAAAGTAGGTTCTAAACAAAATGTTTAAACTGTATTCTAAAACAAGTACGAAATTCAATTTTAAGAATGTAGGTTCAAACTAAAGATGTTTAAATTGTATTCTTAAAAAGTTAATCTAAAACATGCAATAATCGATTTTAAGATTGTTGGTTATAATTTTGCAGAATGTCTTTTAATATATTATGACAGTATATGTAAAGTGGAGGTTACTAATTCTGTGGTTGCAGATTGAAGCATACAGAATTGTTTTAGATTAACATAAAATGACGGATTTGTAGTTAACAGATTTACTACACAGAATTGCTACTGTTATCTTATAGGAAATTAATTCTGTAATTAGGTTTATATCTAAATAATTCCAGTTTCGAAGTAGAAGAAGACTGGTTAAAGAAAAACCATCAAACTGTTTTTCTTTATCTAGTATACTATCCTAATCTGAAAATTATAAAACTGGATTAAGAAAAACCTGGTTGCAGGAAGACTGGAAGAAGATTTTACTGACACGAAGCAGATTGGATGAAGATCGAGGCTAGTGTTGGACACTATCTCCTTAAAATCGATTCGTCCTCCACTGTTTGCTTCTGGATTTCTTGGACGTCGATCTCCCAGGATACAACGATCGATCTGCAGAGGGAAGGAAGCTGCAATCCCTCTGCTCTGGCGAATCTGATAAAGGTTCTCTCTGGTATATGTTATGCAGGACTGGACTTATGGAAAATGATGAATAGATTTCTTCTGTAGACAGAAATTCTGGAACTTCTGTCTGCAGAAGAACAAAGAGAAGAGAAAAGAAAAAGAACTTGTAGTATTTTCACTGACCCAGACCCTACCCTATTTATAGGTTTTCAACAGTCGCAACGGTTGAGATTTCAACAGTCGCAACAGTTGGCCGTTTCAACAGTTGTGACCGTTTAACGGCAACCGTTGACGGCGGCCGGTGACTGTTGGACCGCCGACCGTTGGACTTCAACGACTCTTGACTGACGGGGCGGGTGCAGGTCAAATTCATTCAGTTCTGAACCCAATAGAGGCAACCCGAATCCAATAGCACCAAAAATCAAAGTGCGTCTCTAAAGCGCCCAATGCGCCCTAAACGCCCATTCGCCCTCGCACACGCGCGTGCGCGTGCGGGCGGTGCGTAGCACCACCCGTGGTGCTCATGGTTTTCCTCTTCTTACATAAGCAAAGTAAAGGAGCAAGCTATCATATTTAAACCCACATCCTTACATTCCCCTATCCCATGTGGGACTATCTTTTCATCTTCCCTTTTTGTTCCTTTGCTATGTACTCAACTTTTGAAGCCTATTTCAATTCACTTAATTCATTTAATTTGAACTAGTGAATTGGCTCAATTTAAGGTTCAAATTAGTGAATGAATTCAACAATCCCCCACATGAATGAAATGGCTTAGACTCTAATGCAAATAACCAGAGAGTGTAATAGAAAGTTACCGCATCGGGAGAGGTGGCTTTTGGCTTTGAACCTTCCCTAGTGAAATATTATCGAGTTTACTTGCTAACCAGTGAACACGATGTTTTTGAACTGTTCAGCTTTTGATGTAAACTAAGACAATAATATTCACACGATTTCTTTCAACTTTATCAGATTCTATGTTGTGTCCATTTTGGCCTTGGACAACCTGGTAATTCTGTGAGTGCTCTTAGAGAACTTAGCCTTTCTCATTCTCATAGAAGCGGCCCCTTCTCACTCACATAGGTGATCTCTTATCAAGAGTATCCTGCCATACTCCACTTAGATTTCTAAGATATAAGGATCATTAAAAGCTTAGCTTATCCTAACACGTTGCAGATAATCACTATTTTACCATAGAAATGGGATAGGAAATATTTTCCTCAGTGATTCTTTCGAGTTCCCCCACAATTCGGTTGTCCCTTTGAACCTAGATCTTGGGATCTCCAGTCAGCTAGGTTGGGTTGCCATTATGGAGTTACTCTTTAGTAGGCTGTAATCCCATTCCCCTTGACAACTTATATACTTGATCTCTAGTCAAGCCTTTTGTTAATGGATATGCAATATTATCTTTTGATTTTATATAATCAAGAGATATTATTCCGTTTGTAAGCAGCTGTCTTACAGTTTCATGCCTACGACGTATATGTCGTGACTTTCCATTATATAATACATTTTGTGCCCTTCCAATTGCTGATTGATTATCGCAATGGATGCATATTGCTGACACAGGTTTAGGCCACATTGGAATATCTTCTAAAAAGTTCCGAAGCCATTATGCTTCTTCTCCAGCTTTATCTAAAGCTATAAACTCAGATTCCATAGTGGATCTGGCTATACATGTTTGTTTAGAAGATTTTCAAGAGATGGCTGCACCTCCAATAGTAAAGATATATCCACTTGTGGATTTGATATCTTTTGAATCGGTAATCCAGTTAGCATCAGTGTATCCTTCAATCACTGCTGGATATCTAGTATAGTGCAATCCATAGTTAGTAGTGTACCTCAAATATCTGAGTACTCTAACTATTGCTTTTCAGTGGTTCTCCCCTGGATTACTTGTAAACCTACTCAGTTTGCTTACTGAGTATGCAATATCAGGTATTGTGCAGTTCATTAAATACATAAGACTGCCAATGATCTGAGAATATTCTAACTGTGATATACTAGCACCTATATTCTTTGTAAGATGTAGACTCATATCTACAGGTGTTTTAGCTATATCAGTATTTTCCTTGTCAAATTTTTCGAGTATCTTCTCGATATAATGTGACTGGGATAAGATATATCCATCAGATGTCTTGGAGATTTTAACTCCAAGAATAATATCTGCAATACCTAAGTCTTTCATATCAAATTTTCGTGTTAACATGATTTTTACTTCCTTAATTAGAGCCACCGTGCTACCGGTGATAATCATGTCATCCACATATAAACATACAATGACATAGTTGTGCATATCCCCTTTTACATATACACATTTATCGCATTCATTATAGCGAAATCCGTTTGACAACATAACTTGGTCAAACTTCTCATGCCATTGTTTAGGTGCTTGTTTAAGTCCATAAAGAGACTTAACAAGTTTACACACCTTCTTTTCTTTACCTGGAACTACAAACCCTTCAGGTTGTTCCATGTAGATTTCTTCATCTAATTCGCCATTTAAAAATGCTGTTTTTACATCCATTTGATGAAGCTCAAGATTATATAATGCAGCAAAAGCAATTATTAATCTTATGGATGTTATTCTTGTTACAGGTGAATATGTATCAAAATAGTCAATACCTTCCTTTTGTCTATAGCCTTTTATTACAAGTCTAGCTTTGTATTTATCTATAGACCCATCAGGTTTTATCTTTCTTTTAAAGATCCATTTATATCCTAATGGTTTACTTCCTGGAGGAAGATCCACAAGTTCCCAGGTGTGATTTTGAATAATTGATTCAATTTCACTATTTACAGCTTCTTTCCAAAAAGGAGCTTCAGGAGTAGACATAGCCTCTTTATAAGTTTGAGGTTCTTTTTCTAATATATATGTTAGAAAATCCGGACCAAATGATTTATTAATCCTGGCCCTTTTGCTCCGTCTACATTCATCCTCATTGGTTTTATTTCCAGAATCAGACTCTGTTTCTCTTATTATATCATCACAAGTCCTTTTAGAGGAACTTGATTCATGTTCTTTACTAGGAAATACATTCTCAAAGAATACAGCATTCCTAGATTCAATAATAGAATACTTATGTATCTCTGGATGATCAGAGTTAAAGACAAAGAAACGATAAGCACTGCTATTATGCGCATATCCAATAAATATACAATCAATAGTTTTAGGTCCAATTTTAGTCCTTTTCGGAGTAGGAATTGCAACCTTAGCTAGACACCCCCACACTCTTAAGAATTTATAACTAGGTGCTCGACCTGTCCATAATTCATAAGGTGTTTTCTCAAGTTTCTTTTGGGGTATCTTGTTGAGAATATAATTGGCAGAAAGCAGAGCTTCCCCCCACATGTTTTGGGGTAAACCAGAACTTATTAACATGGCATTCATCATTTCTTTTAAAGTTCTGTTCTTACGCTCAGCAATTCCATTTTGCTGTGGAGTGTAAGGAGCAGTTGTTTGATGTATAATACCATATTCTGCACAAATTTGTGCAAATGGTGACTCATATTCACCACCTCTATCACTTCTTAGCATTTTTATCTTTTTGCTAAGTTGATTCTCAACTTCATTTTTGTATTGTATAAACATTTCAATTGCCTCATCTTTCGTTCTAAGTAGATATACATAACAATATCTAGTACAATCATCTATAAACGTAATAAAGTACTTCTTTCCACCTCTAGTTTGAATAGATTTTAAATCACATACATCTGTATGAATTAATTCTAAAGGTTCAGTACTACGTTCTATAGAGTGAAATGGAAGCTTAGTCATTTTTGATTCAACACATATTTCACATTTATTTTCAAAGTTTATATTGAAATTATGCAACATATTCAAATTTATTAATCTTTGTAAAGTATAATAATTAACATGTCCTAATCTACCATGCCAAATAAAAGGTGACTCAGTCATATAAACAGAAGAATCAATTTTATTGATAACTTTAGGGGCAATGGTCATTACATTTATTTTGAACAGACCATTGGTCATATACCCCTTACCTACATATACACCATTCTTTGTGAGTATAAACTTATCAGACTCAAACACAAGCCTAAAGCCTTTCTTACTCAAGACTGAACCAGAGACCAGATTCTTGCGGACATCTGGTACATGAAGTACATCAGTAAGAGTAAGTTCTTTCCCCGAAGTCATCTTCAGTACAATATTGCCTCGTCCTTCAACCTTGGAGGTTGCAGAGTTACCAATGTAGAGTAGTTCTCCTTCCACAGATTCATATGTGGAGAACATCCACTTGTTGGCGCAGATGTGGCGAGTGGCCCCAGTGTCCACCCACCATTCCTTAGAGTTGCCACCAACTAGGTTAACCTCTGAGACAACAGATGTACAATCTACATTTGCACAAAGATTTTCTTCTTCGGCCAAATGTGCATTAGGATGCTTCTTCTTCTTCTTCGAAGAATCTGGTGCCTTTCGCACACGGCAGTCCTTTGCATGATGTCCAGGCTTGTCACAGTTGTAGCACTTGCCATTGAATCTCTTCGAGTTACCACTCTTAGAGTCTTCACCATTGTGCTTTCTCTTCCTGTCATTAGACTTATTGGAATTTTCCATAACATTAGTTTTAGAAACATTGTATGGATTTCCAATTTTCTTTTCAGAAAGGCGGTTATCTTCTTCAATCCTCAATCGTACAATTAGATCTTCAAGTGTCATTTCTTTTCGTTTATGCTTTAGGTAATATCTAAATTCTTTCCAAGATGGTGGCAATTTTTCAATTATTGCAGCCACTTGAAAAGATTCACTGATAGTCATACCTTCAGCATGAATTTCATGAATGATCACTTGAAGATCCTGTACTTGGTTGATTACATTTTTAGAATCAACCATTTTATAATCCAGAAACTTACCGACTACATATTTCTTAGAGCCGGCATCTTCTGTATTATATTTCTTGTCTAAGGACTCCCAGAGTTCCTTAGCAGTAGCAACTGAACTATATACATTATACAGTATATTGTCCAAACCATTGAGGATATAGTTCTTACTCAAGAAGTCCGCATGTTTCCATGCTTCAACCGCCTTCACTGATTGTTGATCATCTTCAACAAGAGTAGGCACAGTCTCCTTCAAGTACTTGGCCAGATTCATTGTAGTGAGATAGAACAACATTTTCTGTTGCCATCTCTTAAAATCTGAGCCACTGAACTTCTCTGGTTTCTCGTACTGGCTTGAAGGCACAGTTGGAGTAACCATGACAGGAGTTATCACAGTGGACATATCAGATGTAGAAGCCATCTACAAATATTAAAATTTATCTATCTTAATGCCTTGTAATAAATTTTAACTAAACTGAAAAATAATTCTAACTCCAAACACAAAACAGAATTAATTAGTCTTCTCTAGAAGCAATTAAGATTACTAGTGATTGATTACTAGTATGACAGTATTTTAATCTAAAACAAAATATCAGTTTAAAGATTAAATACTATTATAACAGAGTTCTAATTGATAACAGTACTCTTAATTTATGGTATTTTGACAGAATTCAAAGTATCAGTTTTAAGAAAGTAGGTTCTAAACAAAATGTTTAAACTGTATTCTAAAACAAGTACGAAATTCAATTTTAAGAATGTAGGTTCAAACTAAAGATGTTTAAACTGTATTCTTAAAAAGTTAATCTAAAACATGCAATAATCGATTTTAAGATTGTTGGTTATAATTTTGCAGAATGTCTTTTAATATATTATGACAGTATATGTAAAGTGGAGGTTACTAATTCTGTGGTTGCAGATTGAAGCATACAGAATTGTTTTAGATTAACATAAAATGACGGATTTGTAGTTAACAGATTTACTACACAGAATTGCTACTGTTATCTTATAGGAAATTAATTCTGTAATTAGGTTTATATCTAAATAATTCCAGTTTCGAAGTAGAAGAAGACTGGTTAAAGAAAAACCATCAAACTGTTTTTCTTTATCTAGTATACTATCCTAATCTGAAAATTATAAAACTGGATTAAGAAAAACCTGGTTGCAGGAAGACTGGAAGAAGATTTTACTGACAGGAAGCAGATTGGATGAAGATCGAGGCTAGTGTTGGACACTATCTCCTTAAAATCGATTCGTCCTCCACTGTTTGCTTCTGGATTTCTTGGACGTCGATCTCCCAGGATACAACGATCGATCTGCAGAGGGAAGGAAGCTGCAATCCCTCTGCTCTGGCGAATCTGATAAAGGTTCTCTCTGGTATATGTTATGCAGGACTGGACTTATGGAAAATGATGAACAGATTTCTTCTGTAGACAGAAATTCTGGAACTTCTGTCTGCAGAAGAACAAAGAGAAGAGAAAAGAAAAAGAACTTGTAGTATTTTCACTGACCCAGACCCTACCCTATTTATAGGTTTTCAACAGTCGCAACGGTTGAGATTTCAACAGTCGCAACAGTTGGCCGTTTCAACAGTTGTGACCGTTTAACGGCAACCGTTGACGGCGGCCGGTGACTGTTGGACCGCCGACCGTTGGACTTCAACGACTCTTGACTGACGGGGCGGGTGCAGGTCAAATTCATTCAGTTCTGAACCCAATAGAGGCAACCCGAATCCAATAGCACCAAAAATCAAAGCGTGCGAAGTGCAAAGTGCGCCTCTAAAGCGCCCTAAACGCCCATTCGCCCTCGCACACGCGCGTGCGCGTGCGCGTGCGGGTGCGGGCGGTGCGTAGCACCACCCGTGGTGCTCATGGTTTTCCTCTTCTTACATAAGCAAAGTAAAGGAGCAAGCTATCATATTTAAACCCACATCCTTACATTCCCCTATCCCATGTGGGACTATCTTTTCATCTTCCCTTTTTGTTCCTTTGCTATGTACTCAACTTTTGAAGCCTATTTCAATTCACTTAATTCATTTAATTTGAACTAGTGAATTGGCTCAATTTAAGGTTCAAATTAGTGAATGAATTCAACATTAACGAGCTTGTTCTTTTTGCAGTTTGTTTTTTCAGACTGATTCTGATAATTTCGTTGCCAAATGGATGCATTCTTGTTTAGTATATTGGAATGCATGGTGCCTTAATTGCTGTTGAGGGATGAAGATATATTGGTTCCATTTCTTTGTTCTTTTATTATATTTTATGTGTGTGTATGTGCACGTGGAGTATCATAGTTATGTGCACGTGGAGTATCAGAGTTGTAACTTTAAAGAAAATATACATGATAATTGGTATTACTATTGTAATAAAGATCATCAAAGAATTAAAATTTCTCCATAAAAGTTTGTATTTCCCTTTATTTGTTATATTATGTTTATGGATTGCAATATCTGAAGCAAAATTCAGTCAACAAATAATAAAACCTATACAATCATGGATGTAGCCGATAGCTCTTATTAATCCCTCCATTTTGTTTTGAAAATAGCTGATCTTTATATAACGAATAATGCTAGAATAATGGATGTCGGTTATATCATCAAATATGCTTCCAATTAACTTGATATATATTGTTCTTGTACCGTATGGAGAATTTCTCACACCAAAGTTGCTAGTCATTCAATTCAATGAAAAGAAGCAATATTTCTTTTAGAGAATAAAAGAAGATATTTCTTCTGCTTTCAAAATACATGTGCCGTGAAAGTGGGCTAGCTTAACTAGTAATATTGCATAATCTCAAAAGGAAATAGTTCAAGTTTGAGTTTTGAGAA
This sequence comes from Dracaena cambodiana, assembly GCA_036321105.1. Lineage (NCBI taxonomy): Eukaryota > Viridiplantae > Streptophyta > Magnoliopsida > Asparagales > Asparagaceae > Dracaena > Dracaena cambodiana. Next base: position 43,859,164 of record JAYEPQ010000006.1, read on the forward strand.
TATGAATGGAAATTTAAATTGATAATAAATTAGGTTACACCACATTACTAAAAAAATTCATTGTCTAGGCTTACAGTTCGGACAGAGTGTAACCCGTCCGGACTGTTAACTCGAACATAATTTTTTCTGTCCGGGCTTACAGTCTGGACAGGTAAATACTGGCTGGATTAACAGTCCGGACAGTAGAGAAACTGTCAGGACTGTAAGTCCGGATAGTAGAGAAAATGTCTGGACAGTTAGTCCGGACCGTAAGTTTTTTTGGTTCATAACTTTTATCAATCTGCACTGTTTCTAGGATTTTTTTAGTAAGCAATGATCTAATAAAGTCAATTTTCGAATTTAATTTGTGAGATAATTTAATATAGGGAAAGATTTGATGGAATAGTTATTGACGTTAGTACTTTTTTTTTTTTGGTGAACTGAACTGTAATTTGAGAAGATAAGGAGAAGAGAGATTGAAAATAGAGATATTCCAGTCCAAAAAATTTGATGACATACTTATAATATAAAGGGGTATTTACTGGTTTGTCCCTCAAATCTTTAAATATTATGATTTTACCCCCCAAATCTTCATATTTATAATTTTGCCCCTCAAATCTCATAAGTTACAACAATTTTGCCCATCTCTCTAACTTTACCAAACACAGTTAATTTTTTGACCATTTTACCCCTTATTTCCTCTTTTATTTTCCTCCTCTTCTTCTTCTCTCTTCCTCCTTTCTTCTTATTTTCTTCATTATTTCTCCTCTCTTCCTCCTCTCTTCTCCTTCTCTTTTCCTCCTCTCTTCTCATTTTCTTCATTTTTTTACTCTTTCATGTCATGCATTTTTCCTCTAGTTCACCAAATCAATTATCTCAAGTAAAAAAAGAGAAGAAAATAAGAAGAGAGGAGGAAAATATGAACATGAAAGAGTAAAAAAAAAAAATAGAGAAAATGAGAAGAGAGGAGGAAAAGAGAAGAAGAAGAGAGGAGGAAGAGAGGAGAAATAATGAAGAAAATAAGAAGAAAGGAGGAAGAGAGAAGAAGAAGAGGAGGAAAATAAAAGAGGAAATGAGGGGTAAAATGGTCAAAAAATTAACTGTGTTTGGGAAAGTTAGAGAAATGGGCAAAATTGTTGTAACTTATGAGATTTGAGGGGCAAAATTATAAATATGAAGATTTAGGGGGTAAAATCATAATATTTAAAGATTTGAGGGACAAACCAGTAAATACCCTTAATATAAAATAAGTTTTTAAGTAGACTCAATAGGAAAAATGGTGTCCCCTTCTAGAAAATCCCCATTCACGGAAGGCCCATATTAAGTTCCTGAATCCGAATCCTGACCCGACCCACTTTACCGCTAGATCACTCCTTTTAAACCCACGACCATGGAGTCCGCCCGCTTTCCTCTTTCAGCTCGTTTTCTCGCATCTCCGCTGCCTCCAAAAGCGGCGACCGCCCGAGACCGGCGATGCTGCTGCGTGGCTTCGCGCACGCCTCGTGCTTCGCTCGTGCGCACGACTCTCTCCTCTCCCTCGCCCCCTCAGCTCAAATCTCGTCAGTCGAAGACAGGAAGAAGACCTCAGTCTCCTTCTCCTATCTCAAGACGACTACGACTCGATCAATGTGCTTATCATTGGTTCCATCATCAATAGCTTGCCGAGCTTCAGCACATGGCTCGAACCATCGGTGAGCGGCGCAATTTATCTCACAAGCATTTCATCGAATAGATGCAGTACAATGTAATTTCTGGTAGAATAACCTTTTTTCAAGCGAATGGGTTTTATTAATTTGGGTTCTTTATATGGAGACTAGACTCTTTATTTTTATAGTCAGTGTGGCATCACAGTATTTAAGGATTATCAAGATGCGAGTAATGTCGCCTTTTAGAGGAATTTTTTTTTTTTTTTTTGATTTTCTGGCAGAGTGGGTTTGTTGATTTCCACGAATTTATATATTTTTGGTGATAGGCTAGCTGTTTATTCTTGGTTCTTATGGACTACAGTTCTTAATTTAGTTACTATAAACTTTGTTGCAAAAAAAGAAAGAATTTTGAATGCTGCCGTTAATTTTCCTTGCACTAAATGTAGTGAGGATGGATTGTCTATCCATGGAGTGTCTGAGACTGTTGTTGGCATTCTGGGAGGTGGGCAGTTGGGTCGAATGTTATGTCAAGCTGCAAGTCAGATGGGAATCAAAGTGATCACCTTGGATCCCCTTGAGAACTGTCCGTCTTGTGGTTTGTCCCATCAGCATGTTGTTGGAAATTTTGATGATGGTGCTGCGGTTCGTGAGTTTGCCAAGAGGTTTGGTTATCTTGATAGCAGTTGTTATTTTGTTACTACTACATGTTAAATGTGCTTCTACTGAAAAATTGGTTGTGTTTGCTGAGTAGATGTGGGGTGCTCACTGTTGAGATTGAACATGTTGACGCTAATGCATTGGAGAAACTAGAGCAACAAGGTATAGATTGTGAACCAAGAGCTTCTACTATACGGATTATTCAAGTAAGCCTTACTTTCACTTACAAGCACCCAATTTCTTAAGTAGGCAGTATATCATTGGATCTCTAAGACTATGTTTGGTTAGATGGACAATGAAAAAAAGAAAAAGAAGAAGGAGAAAGGAAAAAAAGTGGAAAAGGAAATAGATTCCTTTTGTTGTTTGATTCAAAGACAAAGTAAAAAGGAAAATATAAAAAGAAAAATATAAAGTAAAAAATAAAATTAAAAAAATTAAGGAAAAATTTTTGTTCCAAACTTACTCCACTCTCCTACCTTAATTCCATGTGTGAATAACACCGAATAATATTTTCTCCCAATTTCTATAGTGTAGAGGAAAGAAAAGAGAGAATCTTGAGTCATATTTTCCCGTACTTTTCTCCCACTTTGGCTTTTCTCTTAAATTTTCTCTCAAACCAAACTATGGAAAATATTTTCTTTTTTATTTTATTTTCTTTCATTCATTTTCCCTCCATCCAAACAGTGTCTAAAGCTTATAGAATGAACTTATACTGAAGTTTATGGTAATTTGCAAATTATTTGAATATTACAATGCATGTGGAGATATGAAATAGTGCTGAATGTGGTAGCTGTTATATTGCTTGGATATTCCTTGCCGAGAAATAAAAAAAAAATGACAAGGATATTAGCTAAATAATTTTTAAGTATATTCTTATCACCTTAAAAGGGTGTGTGAGTGCGTGCACGTGTGTGCATGCGCAGTCAGTCCATGGATGAAACAACAATAAACATCATTGCAATTTTCTTAACTTCTCTTTGTGTGTGTGTGTGTGTGTGTGTGTGTTCAGTCCATGGATGAAACAACAATAAATATCATTGCAATTTTCCTTAACTTCCAAATGTTAGTATCATGTTTGTTCTTCCAAGTTCCCTCAATCTTTCCTTAAGTTCATTAGGGCCGCAAAAGGAGCGGATATAGGTACTACTTGTATTCATATTTATATTAATAACTTGAACGTGACTTCATATCCAGATCTTTGACGGTCATGAAATTGTTATTATCATATTTGGAAAAATAGAAAATAAATAAAATACAAATTTTTCTGTAAAACAGACATGGATCTGATGCGAAAAGGATAATTGCATAAATAGTTACTTGTCATAACAGTTAGCAATTTGTATTGATCCAGTTTGGCAACTATGAGCCTAACTAATTTTCTCTTAATGACTGAAGCACTAGACTAATGTGAACCAAGAAATGCTGGACTAATGTGTCTTTTAAAATTACTGAAAACTTGTGTACCTTATATGCTAATATAAGAAACCATTGGATATTCAAATCCTATTCGAATCTTACCCAGCCAGATTAATATTTGAGTTTAGATAGGGATTAGACAAAAAATAAAGGATGGAAAACCATATCCATGTTGTATCAATCTTGGTAGCAGAATGTTTACCATGTTTAGAAAATTTTGAATCTGGATATGCTTGGAAAAAACCTTATCCAGATGCACCCCTAGTCCGCATGCGAGAGTTTACCATCCTAGCAACTAATACGTTCCTTGTCTATCCATAAGCATGATCGAAATAATGCTACTCATGTCAACTGGGTATGAATCCACAGAGCCTACATTCTTACCAATTTATATTTGGGTGCAATACATGAGGTCTGGAGACTGGCATGATGCACAAGGGACGGAGTACACATGTCATACAAATGGGTAAGGTTGGTTGGGCAAGAAAGATATTTTTTGAGAGATTTTTTTTCTCCTTATTTTTAGTTGTGCATCATTGTTGACTGCATCAATTATTCTGCTCACATCCACATATGCATGACTTGGCATCAACAAGGCTTCAAATATTATCCTCTTAATTGCAATTTTGAACACTAACAATTTGATATAGAAGTAGATAGGTCAGAAACTTAGTTGGTGAAACGATTCTTTGTGGCACCTTTGCAAATTTTAACTAGCCAAAAGGATGTCATGTTCTTAAGGTCTACAAATTAGAATTCCATTTTTTCCCTTCTCTAAAGTCTTAGTATTAGTAGTTTATGCATTTTTTTTTTCTTGATTTTGTAGCTTCTATGGCTATCTTTTGTTTACATGAAGAATATATGTGTAAATAATATTGTGAGAAAACTAGAAATGAGCTGGCGGCACAGAGAATTTCCTGCACTGCAGCTTAAAGACGAGCATTTTGAATATTTCAACTGCCCTTGCTAGTGATGCACACACCCCTAATGAAATACATGACCCTGAGATGTTGAGGATGAAGTTTCCATGCGGTATAGTGATCAGTTGTGATGGGAATCATTATGATAAAATTTGCATTTATTTTGACTCTTGGTTTTACTAGTTATTCTGACTGGGTTTTTGAAAACTTAAAATTATGGAAAAAGAAGATTAAGTTTGAGGAACATGTATCTTCTTCAACTCTGATACTAATGTGACGCAACACAGGAGAAGTTAGGGTTGGTGGATTTGTAGAAATATAAATAGGATATTTAGAGAAACTAAAAAAGGATAAATTTGGGCCTCGCACTGTAGTGACTCACTGACCAACCCTCATTGGCTGTTAAAAAGATGGATCTCAAGGCAGAGCTACACTCATAACCTATAACGTCACTTTGGCTAGTAAGAGCTTTTATTTTATTACACATATTTATCTCATGCCTATTCAATTTTTGAGCTAGTATGATCATTTGTTGTGACGACCTAACAATGGATGCTGCACTATCTTGTTAAGTAGGTTATGGTTGTAAGACCTATATATGAAGAGTCTTGGAAGTCAAACACTTACACATTTATGTTTAATAGAAAGAGATTAGTGTTAACTTTTTCCTCACTCAAGAGTCAACCTGAATAAAAAAATGGGTTAGTAGCAAATAATAACGACGAGAAATCACTTGACTTATGAATATGAGCCATGTCACAAAGATGATAAGCATGTAGAGTATAGGCCCAAGGAACGATGATAAAGCATGTAGAGTTTAGGCTCAAGGAACCTATATATTTACTTTTTGTTCCCGTAGGAGATATGGCTAACTCACCCGTAGACTCACAAATCATAAGTTACATGAGAAAATTTATTGGCAGGCTGTATTTAACAATAATACTTATAAATCTGTTGCAGATTTATATGAAAAAAATGCATGAATGTTGAATTAGTGAAATGATAATTATGGGCACCTTAAGAGATTTCCTTTTTTAATCGTAGAGTTCTTTCATGCTCGATGGATGCCTTACAAGGTTTTAAAAGATATTGGTTTAAATACTTACGAGTTAGATACTACCTATAGATAGATATTAAACTAGTCTTTGATGGCGATGATTCAGTACCATATGCTAGTCGACTCTCCAACTACCAATCCAGACTCGTCTTTTATAATAGTAGACGCACAATACTTTTCAATTCTTTTGCCACCATCACCATCATGGGGGTATCGGATAGAGGACACTTTGTAGGAGACTAACTCAATTCATAAGTACTTGGTTTGCTGGAAAGGATGATCCTATTCAAAGGGGATGGAGTAGGTTCATCTGGACTTACTTGATTCTAACCATTGCTATCATTCTCCGTTGGTGAATGTTTCTAAACTTGGGAGAATTATGAGGTCTAATATTTATTTTGGCTCTTGGTTGTTTTAGCTATTTTACCTCTTGATTTTTGCACGTGTTGTGCATGTTAATTTTGTTATAAATAATCTTGTGAGAGATTCTTGGAGGATGGAGTGAATGATGATACTTTTAGTTTTCCAAATAAAATTTTTTTTGAGGGATGAGAGTTGGTGAGTGAATCACCAAGGTGTGAGGCCTAATTTATACTCTTTTTTGATTTTGTTTCAAAGAAATCCTATAATTGTGTTCTTCCCAAATCCACCATAAATACTAATTGCCCCTGCGTGACTGTGTCAATTGGCCATTTGAACAATTGGTTGCAAGTTGAATGGTCTATGCTGAACATAGCAAGTTACTCCACTTGATCGATGAGCAAATGCTTTCTAAATCCCACGAAATTTCAACCTCAAGCCTTCAATATGATGTAGACCATGTAGGTCATGAGTGATTGTTTGGATCAACGTCAAGGGTGTGTGAAGCAGGAAATTTCCTACAAACTCATTTCCAGTTTGCTCAAATACATTACATCTATCGACATAATTTTGCTTTATCTTTTCTCCTCTCTTTAGCTTCACTTTACCTGCTCACATATGTGCAGGTACTTCTATGAGCTACAAAGCAAAAGGTAATGATCAAGCACATTTGTGCCGCCATGAGCCAATTTTTTCATAACCTTTGCATTGCATACTACCTTACTTGCATCTCTTGGCCCACTAAGAAAAGGAAGTTCCATTTTTCTTGAAGTTAATCACATTGTGATCTAGTTGGATAAATGACACTGAAATACATTCCAATAAAATAAATTCATTTAACATTGGTACCTAATGTTGCTGTTTAGTGCTACTCTGAGGATGTGATTCTGTGTGTATGTGTGGCATGGGGGCTCACTACATCATCAGAGTTCTCACCCTTAGATAGTTTTCCAAAAGCCACGAGCGGATACACAAATAAAGTCAAGCTGGAAAGAAGGAGAGGGGTGAAGAATATTCATGAGATTTCAAAAAGAGAATCGCTATTTCCCTCAATGTCAAGGCCTGTGCTAGTAGAGTGACATCCCAAATTGACTACCTCTCCTAGTATTTAGAAAAATGTAAGCTCTTGCTGATTTTAGGCTCCATTGAGTGAATGATTTCCGGCTCCAGTGAGAACATATTTTAATGAATTAGACCACCTCAGATATTAGCATTGCAAGAGTAGGAATATTCATAGTCAACTATTGTAAGCAAGACTTTGGGAATCTATTCGTCGACGGTCTTTTCGATGGAGAGAACCATTTCCATAGAGGAAGTCATGACACCTTTGGGTAGGACTGCACGACAACATATGGTTTTCGGTCCACGAAAGCTCTATTATTGGCTCATATTCATAGTCAACTATTGTAATACTAAAAAAGACATATTATATAATATACTGTAAGAGGATAAAGATGAAACTTTACAACAAAGTATCCTTGCTTATAAGAAAGTCAGTCAAGTGATTGACTATATGTTGTGGCAGTCAAAAGTTCAATCTACTTCTTTTTTGTTTTCTCACAACGAAAGGTACTTTATTTGCAGTCAATTAATTAGAAAGAAAATAGGCTGGACAAGAGTAGAATGTTATTCTAGGATGTAGAACAACTTGAGGAGGGGTATAATTGGGCCTATTACTTTAGGTTTAATATTGGCAGTTGGGTGTTCTAAGCTAGAAGGGATAGTTCTTACCCTTATGAAAAATCCAATTCAGTGAACGTTTCCTTTATGTAAAATCAATTTGATTTGTTCATAGTGTCCAAAAAATTATCTTTTAGAACCCGTGACAGGCTTCATGTAGGTTGAAGGGGCATATATGTGATTAATGTTTCAGTTTTTCTCCAATATCTTTTCCAGGAGTAGCCATTAACGAAAATTTGGTCGCTGTTGCTTCTTAGGCATGTGGCTTACCCAAAATTCTTAAACTGAGGAAAATGTTTTATTTGTTAATCAGAGATATCTTAGAACCCCCGGCATATCCATATTAGATACTGATACAGCAAAAATATACCAAGTATGAAAGGTTAAAACATATCATATTGAATATTCTATGCACTTGTTTCTTTCTAAAAAGGTAATGTATTTAAACAGATCTGGTTTCTTGAGCAGGTTTCAAGGCTGTTACCATAAAAGTGTGTCTTGTGTTTGTTATTGTTTCATAAACATGAAAGTGTATCTTGTATTGGTTATTGTTTCTTATCAACTGTTTGTTTAACCTCTCAAAATTTTGAACTTTCTCTTTTTAATGGGTTTGAGCTGCATATCCTGGCATCCTTGTACTTAATAAAACAATTTGTGGAGCAGTTGCAACCAAATAGCACACCAGATAACACTTATTTAAGATCATTTCTGGTGCTTCCCATTCTTATATCTCTTGAGAGGATCTTCTTCATTCTGTGTCTTTTATCTCGCTTTGCAGGACAAATATATTCAAAAGGTTCATTTTGCAAAGCATGGAATTCCACTTCCTGATTTTATGCAGGTTTTGTACATCTTTCTTGTTAATTTGAGCATGATAACTTTCATGTTAGATTACTTTAACTTGTAGAAATTTTACAAGCGCAGTTAAATAATTCAGAAAGTGCTGAGAATGCTGGTGACTTATTTGGTTACCCGTTGATGATCAAAAGCAAGAAGTTAGCTTATGATGGGCGAGGTAATGCTGTTGCTTACAGCAAAGAGGAGCTTCCTTCTGCTGTTAATGGTATGCCCAACCATAACACTCGGTTTCTTTACAGAACATTTAAGTACTAACAAAGCAACTCATCTATTAATCATAGTGCTCAGAAGTTGAACTTTTGATGCATGATCTAGCACTCCTTTTGAATTATAGTGTTTTTCAGTTTAATTTTTTTAAAAATAAATTTTCTTTCCTGAGTTGAACATTCATGGGCATTGGGCAGACAATGTTATTAAGATTGGTATCTGCTTGCTAATGATGAATTTTCTTTGGATACTTGCAGCACACTTCCTCTATTATGTTCTTATTGAGGGCGGACCTGACACTTGCCCTCAATTTCTTGACACATTTTTTCAAACTCTTGTTTGACACTTAATGGATGCACACTGGCTCTTGTCTAATACTTCCTACAATGCAATGCACATATTGGGATATGCTCTGCTCTTTATTTCATTCTTTCAATTATCATAATAAATTATAATGCTGATGATAATATGTTACAGTAATACTTCTAACTAGTGTTTGAATATTGTACAAATGATATATTAAGCCCCATCTTTTGGCGTAAAAGTAAGAGTTGAGGAAATACAAGAATCTGGGGGCAGGGACTTATACCCGCAATTCAGTATTCACTAATCAAAACTCAGTCAATTTAATTCATTCTTTTATCGAAACAAAAGTTATTTTTTACAACACTTATCTTATAAGTAAACTCCCAGTACATGGTAAAATTATCGATTAAATCTTGATAATTAACCTTGTCTTATAAATATACAATGAGATAACAAAAGAATAAGTAAATATATAATAAGATCAAATGTTCAACTTGAAAATCTTAACTAATGTAAGACAAAATTAGTATGATAAGTCTCTTAGATTGTTCACTTGGATAGGCAATTATCAACTTCATACCACCAAAATCACTCTATCAACTCACAACCTTGTAATACCCCCATCTGGAAACTGGATAGTTGAATACTGATAATATATTCTCATAAGAATATACTAAGCTCCCGGTAGAATACTAATAATTAAAATAATTTATAATTAACAAAGGTTTCCTCCCTCAAAAAAGCTAGTTATGATTACTTAATAAGTTCAAGAGAATCATTATAAACTGTTAACTCTTGTCTCATATATTATGTGAGATTATTCGAGTAAGGGATATTATATTCTTCTTCATTTAGGATCTGATGTCCTTGTCAAAACGGTATATCAAAACTTCACCAGGCGATGTGAGACTCTAGAGTGGTATCGAAGTCAGACACCAGTCGAGACCAAAATATTTTCGTTTAGAAGCAAGATCCTTAGTCTACCCCAAGTACTTGGGATAAAAGGCTTAGTTGTTGTTGTTGTAGAAGTAAGATCCTGTTCTACTGATAACCACATCAGTAACGCTTAGCTTCAGCTTGCATTCAAGTGGAGTAAGTGCAAGACTCTACTTTGGAATTAACTATGGGTCTCCATCATATTCCTGTTAAGATCTTTTCGGCTTTCGAAGTTTGATAATAGTTTCAATTATCATTTTAAATCATTTTCATGAGAGTATCTTTCTAAAATATCGATTTTGACACTAATTTATATCAAGCAATGTGATTATATTCTTTCAATTGTGTGTTTTTGGATAAATTAAGAATGATTTTGTCATATATGTTGCAATAGTAGACTAGTCATGCTTTTATATCATGAAAGCCATTATTAATTCAACTTAAATAATCTATCTATAGGGACATGTTTGCAAAATAATTAGAAAATAGAAGGGTACACATAAAAGTATCAATAAGATAAAGATGAATATGTAATTTATTTAAAATAAAAGATATATTTTCTAAAATCCCTAATGATTATTATAAAACTAAATAAAATTTTAAATTTGGTCGGTTTGGTTCGGTTCAATTTGGGTTGCATTGACCCGAACCAAACTAATTGTAACATAAAACCTAATTGAATAGGCTGGATTTAGTCGTTTCGTTCAATTTACTAGGTTCAAATGGAAAAGTTCTCACCCCTGATTATAGAGTAAGCGTTAACGAGTGTTATACTACTTCCACAGTGATTGAAAATCATGTTATGTTATTCTTGCTATATCATTGTTTTTTGGTAGGTATAAAGATAGTGCTAGATGAGCTTGTCGAGGTGTACACTTTAAAACACTTGAATACTTGACATCCATATAGAGTCCAAGTACTTCTATGTCTATTTTGAGTCATGATAGTTTTGATTTTTTATTGTCTGAAATAATCTTGGCAAGTGAAAATTTTATGAGACCATGATGGAATAGTTTATCTAACAAGTATTTTCGGGTGATTTGAAAAAAACTATAAAAAAATGTAAAATTGAACACTAGTAAATTATTTGAAATTGATTATAAAAAAAATATCTTTACAATAAAACTGTTACAAGTTTATTTGATTTCTAATGAAGCAAGATGATGGAAGTCTGGTAAGAGCAACAACTTTAGTCCGTTGACAATCTATCAAGCTCTTGGTATGGAGATAAAGGAAGAAGGAAGAACTTTTACTTTCTGTTGGTTTTAGCTCTTCCTTATGGTGTACTTTAATAGTCTCTCCTTTTTAGTGTAGAGTCGAGGTGGAAAGAAGAGCCTTTGCTTTCTGTCGGCTTTCGATCTCCTTGATGATTTACTATGTTAGCTTCTCCTTGGGTCAACTAGATTGGCTATGGAGAGCTTGAGGAAGAAGAAACTTTTTGTTGGGCTCTTTCTTTTTGTTTAAAATTCGTCCCCTTGAAGATTGGTGTTCATCTGGTATTTCTAGTTATTTGATTAGGTCAAATTGCCTTGGATTCATAGCATTTGCAAGATCTCTAACCAACACAAACCAACGGTCAAATTAAAACTCTGAGAAAACTGATATGCCTCTAGGGATGTCGTAATCTGAGATGTGGTATATATATTTCCATGGAAATCTCAAAAATCTGCTCCAGGGACACTCGTGCCCTATTCAGAGCTCACACAGAAATTGAAAACAACTCTTTCTATCGACACCGGTGCCTCCCCCTCGGACATCAGTGTTCTTTGCGGAGAGAATGCAGAATGTGGATTTGGTTATCTAAAAAATGACCTAGATATGATACCTTGTATTTGGCAGTGGTGGCTCAGAAGGCAGTTTTCCTATTTTGCCTTCCCCGCTTCGTCCTATTTCTATTTCGTTTCATACCCAACTTGGATACTTTCTTAGGGATCCATAAGTTTTTTACTGTCTACAATAAGGTATGTAAATGTGTTGTGAAGCTGATTGTTATTTTTTTTAATAATAAAGATAGTAGCCATCCCAAACTTGATCCCTCAATAGCCATAACCTGATACAAGTGGGGCTTGAACCACCTTTACCTCCTCAATTCAAGATTTAATGTCAATATTAGTCAGCTTTTTTTAATTCACTTATCAATACAAAAGTGGGTTTTAACTCCTCTTTAATAATTTATAATTTAAGTAGGAGACAAAACTATTTGGAATATAAATTTAACCAATGATCTTATCTTAGTAATTGAAATAAAGATAACAACTAATCAAAGCAAATTTCTAGCTTTTAATTAAAAATAATTGTGATAAATATAAGGGCAAATATTACATAAATCTCATGTACTATGTGCACTATAACATTTACCACATATGATCTAGGTTACTGGCATTGGACTAACATCCATTAGATATAAATACTTATTTCTCTTTTTAACCTCTCTTCTCTCTTTCCCTCCCTTCTCCTAACCAATATTTGGATGAATACCTCTCATATCCCATCTTTCTTCTCCATTCAAATCCAAACCTGCCATCTTTCGTCTTTTTTCCTTCCACCGCCCTCTAATGATCCCATAGTGTTCTGCTAGCATATTCTTCCCATCTCTCTTCTCGATCAGAATGTAGATCTCCCTCTTTTTTCAATCCACACCCAAACCTATCTTCCCCCTTACTCTCTTCCCCCCTCCCTCCCCCGGTTTTGACTATTACCACTAAAGCCATCCTCACCGGAAGTTGGGGGCTAATTGAGTTTTTTTTGGAGGGAAATTAGGGGAGATAGAAAGAGGTAAGGGATAAAAAAGAAAGTTGTAATGTTTAATAGATGGTGTTGGAGGCTAAGTGCTATTGTGCGCATTGTTGATGTATGTGCATTTTATCCTAAATACAATCACAATGAATCAATTCTATTTCTTAAAATTAATTAAATTAAAAACATAATTTTATAAATCTCCAAGGTTATCAATTTGAACCGGTAAAATTTTAATTTTACCCTCACTTTACTTTGACGAGATATAACTGTTTAGGTTCTCTGTCACTATGTTGTAAAATAAAATGAAAACATATTTGCTATAATTTAAGTATCCAAATATGGTTAGACTGACCAATCATTAAGATCAATTCCTCTAATCATCTAATTCATTGTATAGTCAGTATGTGCAACATATTTGAACATGTCTTTCAGCTTGTTGCCCTGATATTCTGTTTTGAAAGTGTATACTACTTTTTGTACCAATTTGATGGATGCACATATGTTTAGAACACTACATTAATGTTTGCTACTTAAATAGATCTTTGTAGGTAAAAGAGTTATAATTGCTTCTTAATTAATACATAATTAATTGAGTGAGCCTCACCCTTTCATTGAAGAGAATTCTGTAAAACAAATTGGTCAGTTTATAGAGATGATCACATCTAAGTGCCCTCTTCCAACTTTAGACCTATACATAGTAATGATAGCAAAATGTCTACTATTTATTCATCCATGATCATGTTGAGCACCTCTGTTGTCTACTAAGGTTAAAAGTTCTGTTTAAGAATATGGTTGTTCATGAATTGTTGAATCGCTTTCCACAGAGATCTAAATGATTAGATGGATTTAATTAACTTGTAGACTCATTTATATAATGTCTTTTTTGTCAAAAAAAATATGATTATTGTGGTAAATATTGTTTTATATAAGTTACAAATCTTGTATTCTATTATTACCTTAATTCCAGTGCTATCTTTATCCATTATAGCCTTGCAAATCTGCTATATAGATAAATTAACATAAAATCACACACACTTAAGTTTATTATTACCATTACCCACAGAATACCCATATTTTGAATATTCAAGGATTTATTGTATCCTCGGACCCATATCTCATCATATCTATCCTCCACTCTCATACCAATGCTAGATCTAGCTGTAGCTCATGCTGGCTCTTATACCATTATCTATAGTCTTCTTAATGATCGCTTTAACTTATATAAAGAGCTTTTTTTGGAAGGAAATACAATGACGCTTCTTTGTTACAGGCTGATGTTTATGGATGATTAGTACACCTTGGTAGGTTCAACTTAATTTAGACTTGATGTGGGCATATATTTGGTTTTAGTCTTCAGACATGGATTTATTTAATTTGCAGTTGCAATTCCAGTTGATTTTTTCTCTTTTATGCCAAAATGATGAATGGATTCTTTATAGAAAATCTCTCCATTTTTAACTATTTGTGTAGAATTTTACGTAGTCAAGTGGAATTTGGAGGCTAATCATTGGTTCCATAAGTTTAAACTTCATATCCCAGTTTTTTAGGTCTATCAATCTGGCCTTAATGATTTAAGGGCGTTTACTTGCTCACAAGACCTTAATAAGGAATAAGGTACCAATTCATGCAAGGTTGATTTCAGGCTGATTGTTGGCCTAAAATGTATCATTCTTTTTTGGAGCTCCTTCAACATTTAGTTAAAGTCACCCTTCTATGGGTAGGTTTATACAACATTGACAATAGCAACTACTTGAATCTATTGCGTTACAAGATTCCTTTACAGATCCAATTTGGTATCCATTAACTTGACATTGTTGTATTCAACTTAGATTGCATCCTTATCTTATAATCCAAGCCAGTTAGTTTCCATGGGACTGGCTTTCCTCTTTCTATTTCCAGGCAACTAGTTGAGATTCACTCTATTCTGAGTTCGTATCCAATCACTATGTTTAGGTTACACTGCGTCCAACCAAATTATAGACATATCTGCTTATCATTAAGGAATTATTTTTTCATCAACTATAGTGAGCTTCTTATTCTCAACCTAAAAGAATACTCATCTTCACACAAAAAAAGGTTACAAGCTAGTTGTTCTTGCTTTGAATAAATGACATTTTGAGCTCCTATAATTGTAGTTTTCTTTTTTCAAGTTAAAAGCTACTAAACCCATGCATGATTTCAAAATCACGCTCTTCTCTCCTTTATGCCTGACTCAAAACAAGCATCAAGTTAGCTTTTTTTGTATCAGTTTTCCTGCACATATTTTCTGATTAACAACTTTGGGTATGACATGCAAAGCACATCCAATTTGAATATCTTTGTTGCTTTTATGTAATATGTGATGTTAATTTGGACTTGGCGGTCAGACCTGGATTTATCAGTTTGAAAATGTAATTCCTGTTGGTTATTTTGGGTTATTTTGTTCTTCAAAGATGAATGTGAACATGTGAGCTTTAGGGGAAATAACTCTTCTGTGTCTAGACTTCCCTTGTTCTGGAGGAATTTGAAGGGCCACTTCTTGGTTACATTAGGTTAAGTCTCACGAAAAAAATTTGGGTCTGGCTACCTACATATCCGCTTTCAAGATTTTATGGCAGCATCAAACTTGCTCATAAAATTATTAGCCAATTTTTACTGACACATACAGGGTCAGCATCAGGCTGATAGTTGGTCGCAGAAGATGTCAATTCTTTTGCAAATATTTCAAAATTGATTCATGCTTCACGGCCGATACCATTTTTATGGGTAAAGGTTTACAAAATTTTGGTGATGATGACTTTTTAGCCCATTCGTTTACAAGATCTCATTGCATTTCTCCCGATTCTGAATTCCTTGACACATGTTCAATCTTTGAGTTCACCTTAGGCTACATCCTCAGATTATAAAATAAGGTTAGTTGGTTTTAACGGTACCATATCCAATCTTGCTGCTTTAAATCCAACTTAATTGATATTATTTACACATTCTTGAGTACTCAACCCGCCTGCAGGTCTCGGTTAGGTTGTGTATGAATTATGTCAGAATTTTCCCCCAGAAGGTCCGGCCTTCCTGGTTAGGTTTGATTTGCACGAATCCAATTACTTTTCTGTATCATTTTGCTAAGGTATTGTGCTTTTGTTAAAGTATGGTGTGCAAAAGGATAGCTTCTCCACTCAATTGTTGACTAGAAGCTAGATGCTGCCGCTTCCTGTAGAACCCATTTTTTCTAACTTCTGTACTCATTCTTTTTAAAAGTTAAATATGATTAAGCACATGCATAATTGCAAAACTACATTTCTCTTTTGGTGTTAATGCTGAAAAGTAATATCACAGTCTGTACAAATTTAGCCCTTGCCTATCCTTTTTGTCAGCAGGTTTTCTGATTGATATATATGTTTCTTGGTCCAAATTATCGTGGTGCACATCCGCCATAAATTTGCTTATTTTTATGTACTAATTTTGCTTCAGAGCCAATTAAATGCTTGCAACAAAATCATGTGTTATTTCCTAGCCATTCACATGTCTTTCACACAGCTGAGCCTCTAGTTAAATGCTGTCTCAGTTTATTTATTAACAACATTTTTAGTTGATTAATTTTAAGTTTTTTTTAATCTTGAAGTCTGGAAAATGTGAGTGCCAAAGGTTTTATTTTTTTTAGTACCCAAGGCTTAGTTGTTACAGTATACTGTTTAATAATGATGTTTTTCTCGGGAACTTCCAGTATTTGTGATTGGTTGTTTTAAAAATATCATATAGTTTAAGCATGCTTATTCTTTTTTTTCTAACAACAGTCGGTAATTATCTTCATTTACCTGAACAAGTATCTATATATCTGTGTTTTCTGATTGTAAATTTTGATCTGTGCAGCATTGGGAGGCTATGATCGTGGGCTATATGTTGAGAGATGGACTGAATTTGTCAAGGTTGATCTTTTCTTCCTTTCTCCTTTTTCCTCTTCCGTTTGAACCACTATCTTATTTTATACAATCTGGCTGCATGCTAAAAATTTTCTTAAGTTCCAAACGTATATGTTTTTCTTTCTTCTCCTATATATTCAATCCTAATACTTGCTATACCTTTATGCCCTTTGGGTATCATTTTGCTTGCCGCTATCCATAGTGTACTGTCTTTGCAATTGTATTCTTGATTTCCTCATGACTGTATACCTCAGCATAGTATTATACATGGTACTCTCCATTTCCTCATGGTGCCTTCATGTTCCCCAATTATCACTGTGACCTAAAAGAGTAAGGTCTTAAATTGTTGACCAATTCCCTGTAACCCCTTGTTCCCCTTGCCCCTTTGCCACCATTTTCTTATCTCCCCTCATTCAAGGAAGAGGGTGACCTCATGGATAGATGGAATAAATCTTTGCTGACGAGGTGTGGTCCTAGGACCTCATGAGACCTGGCTATTTGATAGTTTAACAAGTCGTGAGTTTTAGGTAGCGACCAACTATTTATTCCAATTCCAATTTTCTATATATATATGCTGACTCTTTTCTCTGTTATTCTTCTTGAAGCAGTTGATGGGTTTTTTGCTTTCCTTGTACTTATTACATCATTGTTATTTCCTGTCATTCATTAATTTCTAGTTCAAGCTTTTTCCTGCAATTCTTTTTTTATTTTAATATGGTGTAGGAGTTGGCAGTCATTGTAGCTAGGGGTAAAGATGGTTCAGTTTCATGCTATCCAGTTGTGGAAACTATTCACAGGTAAGATGCTGTTGTTGATAATGTTTAAATACAATTTATGTTTCTTGTTTTGTACAAGGTCTTGATGATATAGGTTCCTGAGATGTCTCTTCTTAATGTTTTTGAACTACTCTTATGATCAAAAGAAACCTCATGTGAATCCTGGTATTTCTAGGGATAACATTTGTCACATAGTTGAAGCTCCTGCTGATGTGCCTGAAAATATAAAGAAAAGTGCCATCGATGTTGCTCGAAAAGCTGTTAGTTCCTTGGAGGGGGCTGGCGTTTTTGCTGTAGAATTATTTTTGACAAAGGATGGAAAGGTTTTTTTCTCCTTTCCTCTGTGCATGATACTTGCTTTTACTCTTCTGCTGCTGGATCCTTGGGGTTTTGCAGTCCCCAGACTTTTTTTTTAACTCTGGCTTTTAGAATACAATGACTACTTGTGCAAGATGTACTTTAATTGAAGTGATTGCAATTTTTTTCAATAGGTTTTACTAAATGAAGTTGCTCCTAGACCGCACAATAGCGGCCATCACACAATAGAGTCTTGCTACACCTCTCAGTATGAACAGCATTTGAGAGCTGTAATTGGTCTGCCACTTGGTGATGCATCAATGAAGACACCAGCTGCAATCATGTATAACATACTGGGGGAAGAAGAGGTAATGCTTTTACTTGTAGTAGACCTGTGTTTTCCTCTAGTAACAATGGTTTATATATTTGTTGCTAACCTTTCAAATGTCCTCAAGGCATCAAGGATTGGCATCATTTGTACCCTATGCAGTTATGGATGAACTTGGTAGACAGTTTTGATGAAGTTTATCATTTGTGTTGTTTACTGATGATACTGTATTAATTTATTATAGAAGGGTTATCTCTAAACTAACAATGTGGAGGGAACCCACAAAATCTAAAAGGATTGTTGATTTTGTTCCTGGTTTTGTATAGTTTAGATAGGGATGGTAATAGATGCGTCAACGGCCAAATTTGGATTCTTCTTATACAAAACTTTGAATTAGAAAAATGAAATTTTTATTTTTAATTCAAAATTTTGTATAGAACGGACCAAATTTTGGCCCGTGAATGCGTCCATTACCATCCCTAAGCTTAGAAAGCAATGGAGGTGGCTCGCTGTCAATGGTACATGGTAGTTTGCCAAATATGTCAGATCAATATTGTATAGTTTGATGGTGGTGGTTGCTTACATAGCTTTGAATGGGTAATGGTTAGTATATAACATTTAGCAGGAGCTTCCCAAGAGGGCGCCCATTCTAGAATTGCGCTCACCCAAGAATGCTTTAGTATATAGTTTCTA
The DNA here is from genome assembly GCA_036321105.1 of Dracaena cambodiana. Classification (NCBI taxonomy): domain Eukaryota; kingdom Viridiplantae; phylum Streptophyta; class Magnoliopsida; order Asparagales; family Asparagaceae; genus Dracaena; species Dracaena cambodiana. The sequence goes on from JAYEPQ010000006.1 coordinate 43,877,915, forward strand.
TTTATTTTAGTCTAAACTATCAAGGTACCTAGACAAAGCCCCCCTAAACTATACTTATTTCCTAGAATTTGCACCCAACTTCATCTCTTTTTCCCTTTAAGTCAGGGATCACGTATTCCACCTGCTTTCTCCTAAATATCCCCTATATGTGTGTGTGTGTGTAATCTATGAAAAAAATGATCTCTTCAAATTGCAGTCTAGGTATGTCAAAATTTGATCCAAATTGTTCTCCGTCCATGTGATTAATATATTTAATAAGTTGCATGGTTTGAAAATTTGAATGAGAGGTATTATAGGGGAAACAAGTGATTTAATGGAAAAAAGTCAAAGCTAGGGTCTAAGGGTGCAAACCTATGATCTGGGGTTACGGACATGGGGTGTCAGGCATAGATTCCATCCCATATTTAGACACAAGGACATAAATATATTTATATCTAACTCATTCAAATATCAAGATTGTATTATTACTCACAAAAGCTAAAATAGTAAAATAAACTATAGAAGTTTTAGTAAAATGAACTACATATCATAGGTGCAAAGTATATAAAGTAGTTTAGGGGTGTTTTGTAAGGATTTAGATCTCCCTAAAAAGGGCTAGGTTCGATTACTTTTTGATTTTATTGGGATCTCCTTGTATTGTGGCACTTAACAATGTGTAGAGCTTATGCAGGAGCTTCTGATGGGGGCAGTTATCATAAAATTGCTCTTATTGTATCATTTTTATTGTTTGAACCATTAATTCCTCCCTGAAAAGGGATTGCTGTTATTACTTTTTGAGTTCTCTGCTTAACCAAATGTGGGACTGTTCAATCCGTTTCTTGAGGTGTTACATTTAGGTTAAGAGGTGAAAACGTTGAAGATTTTTGGATTGATGCTTTAACCAATTTCACAGATTAGATGCATATTGTATAAGGCTATTGGTAGTGTACTATTGAATAAAGATGGGGGTAAGAACAAGGTCAATAGCTTCACCCATGCTATGCTTAAAAATCCAACTGCTCATATATGGGTATTGTGGTCTATTATTGATAAAACTGTATGGTAAGCCTCCTGGATTTTGTCAAGTCTTTTATGGAATCCTGTGTTACATGGTCAACGCCATTTTGATGCGAGAGAGCCATAATAATTTAATGAAGATAATGGTGAGCTTCTCCCTTGTGTAGTTACATATTATATCGGGATTTTCAATTTTAAATATTTTTGTTGTTCTAATTATGATCTTTTTCTGAATCCAGGCTTTTTTTCTTTATGACAATAAAGTAAATACGATATTTTATTTATGTTGTGATGTTAGAATTGGTCTTCTTTTAGGGAGAACCGGGTTTCTATTTAGCTCATCAGCTGATAAGAAGGGCATTGGGCATTCCTGGGGCTTCTGTTCATTGGTATGACAAGCCAGGTAAGGTAAACTTGAGTTCCTTTGATAATCTCTCTCTCTCTCTCTCTCTCTCTCTCTCTCTCTCTCTCTATATATATATATATATATATATATATATATATATATATATATATATATATATATATATATATCCTTATGATATTCAGATATTATGACTTACAGAAATGCGGAAGCAACGGAAGATGGGACATATCACAATTGTTGGGCCTTCAATGAACAAAGTAAAAGAACATCTGAATTTATTATTAGAGCGAGAAAATGTTGGAGGTCATAGTACAGGTTCTCTTTTCTTATCTATATTTAGTTTTCCTCCCATTAGTTTTTGATCTGCAGTCAAAGTTCATTTTACTATCTCTTTAGATGTATTATGTACCATCATGAACACCCATTATATTTATTTCACCATAAAGATTAAGAATAACATCACTGCTATACATCTTGCAAAGATTTTCAATTCTCATAGAATTTGTCTATTCATTCATTAAATGGACGATACTCGATTCTTTTAGACAATGACTTTTGCTTGGTTGTCTAGTACTGCCTTTTTTGTTCATCTTTGTATTTTTCTAGCTTATGCAATGTACTTTGTGTCCATTGTTCTATATAAAAATAGCCCAATTTACAGACGAGAGAGATTTTGCAGGATACTCAAATTTCACTGTGAAAATAAATTGTCTTTGATGCATTAAAATCTAATTATTAAAGCTTGTTGTTTTGAATTATAGTAACAAACTAGTAATAAACCTCGTATCATTATGTAATCTGATATTATGTAATTGCTTGGTGAAGTTACTTCACATGTTGCGATTATAATGGGATCTGATTCGGATCTCCCAGTCATGAAGGATGCTGCAGAAATTTTGAAGGCTTTTGATGTGCCATTTGAGGTTGGGCTTTTTCCAAGATTTAAAAAATATACGGAGGTGTTGTTTTCCTTTAGCAAGTCTCTTACATATCATGTTGTCTATCAAAAATTCGCAGATAACAATTGTTTCGGCGCATCGAACACCTGAGAGGATGTACTCTTTTGCATTATCTGCTAAAGAAAGAGGAATTCGAACCATCATTGCTGGTGCTGGTGGTGCAGCACATTTGCCAGGTTAATTTCTATTTGTACAAGAGATAAACTGAAATATTAGTCACGGTTTACCAAGTTGCTCCCCTTTAAGGTGATAATCAACTCACTTGGAAAGTTATGATTTGTTGTAGGCATGGTAGCTTCTTTGACTCCATTACCTGTTATAGGGGTCCCAGTGAAAACATCGTCACTTGGTGGAGTTGATTCCCTCTACTCCATTGTGCAGGTATTTGATGCACTATTTTTATCAGAAACAATTCCAAGCACTTGAGCAGGAAATATTTAGGGAATAATTTGTCAAGTTTTTTTGGATGTGTGACAAAGGTAGTGAAAAATGAAAATGGTTAGGATTAAGCATCAGGCAGTTATGATTTATTTTTGTGGAATTACAGCACAAAACTGAAGAAGATTAATAATGGGGGCCATATTTGATCTTGATTATTAAAGTATTTTATGAAAATTTTTAGTTATTTATTTTTTTGTTTAATCATTGTATTTGATTGTGCATGGGGTGCAAGTATTATTGAGCAATATATATTCATGCATGAACTATTAGTTACTGAAGAATGATTGATTACGAAAATTGATTCTTGGAGATACCATATCATGAGAATTGTTATGAAAGCGTTTTTCATAGAATTAGAGAGTAGACCTGTGATTCACACTTGGATGTGAGGCCAGAAAGTTATCCTTTATTGCTTTTTTTCAATCAAGTCCAAATTTTTGTTCTTTTCCAAATCTATCAAAATTTCTTAGTCCAAATTCTAACTTCCATCCTGCATCAAATTTGGTATCAAAGAAAATAATCAATCTTTCCCAAATTTTATCTTTGCCAATTTCCTTCATCTTCTCCAAAATCTGAAAAATTCATCTCCATCTTCCTTGAATTTGTTTTCAACCCAATTCTTAGCCCGAGCCATCCAAGCAGGCTAGGTACACATGCAAAACCTTCATTTCCAGCAAGCCTCACGTGTGCGTAGGTCATACGCTGCAACAATGTGAAATACACCTGAGCTCCAAATCATGACAATAACGATTGTTATAACACGAGTATACAGTTCTAGCATCCAAATCTGGCCCACTCTATTCCAGTCCAGATCCGAACCCTGGTAGATCCAGATCCGAACACAATTGCTGCCAGTTCTACATCAAAACACTGTGACCCGACTTGGATCAGCCTGACTTAAGGCCTGAACTAAGTCCAACCTACCTTCTCTAATGTCGTTAAGCCACCACCTATGAGGTACAGACGCTTCTATCGTAAAGCTGTGTCGTTACCATATACGCATGTCAGATATGCGTACTTATGTATTTATTTAAAATTAACTTTGTGTTAGATTGTTATGTCCATATCGACATCATCATGTCTGTGTATCATAGGCCACCACTCTGATCAAATATTCGAGTTTATTTCAATGATCTGACTGACCTAATATCTAAATCAGAATCAAACCATTTCAGTATAGCTACTATCATATCTAGTTCGAGTCAGACTTGAGCCTGAATCAAGTTTGATTTGAAGCTACTTTGATGTTGAGGAGACTCTAGTCTTATCCACATCTAATTGTGATTGGATGATGGTCCGACACTTCGAAAGCCATTGATTTTCAAGATTCAAACTCTAGACGATTCTTTGAAGGCTTTCATAGAATTCCATACGACTTGGCACAAATAATAACTGCTTTAGGTGATATTATAATTAAACTAACTTGTCAATTGTTAAATTTTTGCAACTTTGTGTTTGGATCTTTTTGTGGTTTTTACTGTTTGGTTGCTTCCATTTGTTCTCATTAGTCGTGTATATTTTATGTTACATTTTCCTACATTTAGAAATTGAACCTTTTATGTTTTTAGGTTTTCATTTAGTTTATGCATTTAGTTTCAGTTGAGTTAGAATTTTTGCATAATCATTCATTTGTTTGCTTTTGTTTTGCATAATTAGTTTTACTTGAGTCCAATGTTTAAAATAGCGATAACGGTAACGTAATGTTTTGCCTTTGTTAGGTTATGTTGCATATAGCGTAACGCATAACGTAGGTTATGCCATTTCCTATTTATTTAATACAAATAAATATAAAACTATAAAAAATAATTTTTATAAATTAAAAAATAAATTTAAAATATAAAAAAAAAGAATATAAAATTATTTTATAATACATTATCTATTCAAATGTTATATTAAGTTTTTTTTTCACATATCTTCATAAATTATATCAAGTCTGCAACCATAATTCCATTTATCATTTAAACAAGAAAGCAAGATTCTAATTTTTTTAATTTAAATTCTAGTTATTATCATTGTTGTAATTTATATTTAGTAATGTTCAATTTATCTTATTTATAATTGTTGATTTCAGTTCAGTTAAAAATTCAATGGAATCAATAAGTAATTTTCAGCAATCGGACGAGAAATACAACAAGTGAATAAGGAAACAAATTTAAATTAGCAAGTTAGCAATTACACAAGCAATCAAACAAGCCAACAACTAATTAAGTAAAAAAATTACAGCAATTCGCTAATAATTAAAATAATAATCAACAACAATATGTAAATTACTAAAAAAATAATTGTAAATAACGTAACATAACGTAATTTTATGTAACGTTATGTAATATAACGTAAAATAACATTAAAAAATGTACTGTTACGGTGCACTGAGTTATTTCCAGTTGTTAGTAGCGTTAGGGTTCCGTTAGGTTATGTAACGCAATATAACGGGTTTCATAGCGTGTTGAGTCATAGACATGGCTGAGTTTAGCACAGAATTTAGGTGTTTTATGTGTCTAATGCGCTTATATATATGTGTGTGTGTGTAGTACTCACAAAACATATGAGCATGATATTACAACGGTGATTACGACCATCTTGATAGCTATGACTTGTACAGAAGATGGTTATATATATATATATATATATATATATATATATATATATATAGGAAACGGGAAATACACCGGCGGTGAAGGGAGTTCCTTCACCGCCGCTTAGGTGGTCCAATAAAATTATTACACGTGGCGCCATTCAAGGTAACAAATAAATGAATTTTCTTAATCGCCCTTTGAGTGGTGCCACATGTAATAATTTTATTGGGCCACCTAAGTGGCGGTGAAGGAACTCTCTTCACCGCCGGTGTATTTTCCGTTTACTCATATATATATATATATATATATATATATATATATATATATATATATATATATATATATATATATATATATATATATATATATATGAACATTGGAAATGAAATGACAGCTCACGCAAGTTAGCTGAACTGCGGTTCATTTTCACTATTTCCAATAATCTTTTTTAAAAAATTTCTTTTGGATTATGATATCGACCCCCTAGGGTTCAATCATACCCAATTTCTTGGGTATTAGTTTTGATTTGGTTCTCCATCAAGTTAACATAAAATTAACGGTTTTCAATAAATAAAACATTTTGTATGTACTTGATGAAAAAGTAAATAATATGAAATTTAATCCGAAAGAAGTTAAGGAGGTAGAGATAGTAATTGTTAAAAATAATTGATAAAAAATCATTGGATCGTTATAGTTTTGCCACTATCTCACGTAACTTTTCCTGAGCTGGCGACTCACCTACAGTAATCCCTATATATATATATATATATAATGGTGATTATAATTGGCATATTCCTAGAAGAGATAGAATCTATATTTATCGGTTGGTGAAAATAGACTTTCAATTTTTATGGTACATATGACCCAGTGGACTTTTGTGATGGGATAGAGATTATGGACAACTGATTTAATTGGCATGAATTTTCTAATTAATAGCAAAGTGAAAACTTCAAGGTTCTGATAAGGCTTATTTGATTACCGTAGAAAGGCAACTAGAGAGATGTTACCACTGACCTATAGAGAATTGCTAAGAAGTATAGACATACTGTAAGGGATACCATGTTTGTGTCAGACACATATCTGACGCATACACATCACAGGCACACGAAAAACCATGTCGAACATGCCATGTGGTTGTCCAAAAACTAAAGTGAAAAAACCATGTCTTTGCTGAGCTTCTTATATATTGTGTCTGAAAGAAAAGGAGTTAAATAGTATGCAAAAATTGAAAATAAACATTACTAAATTGGTAATATCTATTTATATCTAGTTAGTTTTATGAAATTATACTTTACTGTTTTCTTGTAAATATAAGTCTTATTTGGTTTCTATATTTGAATAAATGATTTATTGTATCCGCATTCTCGCCATCTTTTCTTTTTATCTTTTTACCTATAGAGGGTGACGGAGAGAGATGGATGCGTGGTTAATGATAAGGTTTATTTTTTGTAATGGAATAAAGAGATGAACCCATGTATTACTAGTGCTTTTATTTTGGATATTTTAGTAAAATTATTATATAATAATAGAAGAATATATACTTATATTTATATTTTTTTTCTTTGTGCTTGTAGTGTCCGTGTCCATATTTTTTCACAAAAGCCGTTTCTCGTGTCTCTATCTGAATCTGTCCGAATCTGGGTCCGTATCCTAATCCATTCAAATCTGAGTCTGTATGCGAATCCGTCTGAATATGTGTCTGTATTTGAATTCGTCTGAATTTGTGTTCATGTCCGTATCTGAATTAAGCAGAAGATTTTGCCCTTCTTATATTGACTGCATTTAAATCAATTGTTAAGTCTAGGTTAGGCAGACTTATTAGAAGAGAGTATAGGATCAAACTTATTAGGGAGACCTACCGATAAGAGAGTATAGGATTAAATTTGATGACCTTGTATTATAGATATTAGTTCCAGATAAATAGTCGACCTAATATATATACGTTTTACAATTGTTATAGATATTATTTTCAGATAAATAGTCGACCTAATATATATACGTTTTATTATAGATATTATTTCCAGATAAATAGTCGACCTTGTGAGACGCTCCTGCATATATGAAGTCCATCAAATAGTCAATTTTTTTGGCTTGAGGGCTAGAGTTCTCTTAGATCATCTTTAGATAGAAAATTTACTTTCAAAATCAGGGAGCGGTGTTCTAAATCAGATGGTTGTGGACACTGTGCTTGTCACTGCCACTCAAAGAGTACATAATCACGCTGTGCACAATGGTGACATTGATCATTTGGGGATTACGAGGTTATCAATATTTCTAAGAATAGTACTGCTGACATTGAGGATGCATTAGTAGAGTGTAATATATCCGTAATTGACGAGATCTATATTCATGAAGAGAGTACTAGTGATATTAAGAATGCACTAGTAGAATCGAGTACATCTAGTACTTCCTTGACATTAGGTTTTTGCTTTCTATTAGGAGAGCAGAGATTAGGCATGAGATGATTATAACTAGTGTTGTTACTAGTGAGTTATTAGAATTACTTTTTGTGGTTTGTCATGTTATTTTTAGTGTTTATACTTCTACTGATTTATTGGAGTTTCTTTCTAATTTTCATTAGATTCCTGCCGTTTTTAGTGTTATACCATTAGAATTGTGATGAACGTCCTCCTAGGAAAACCTATATAAATCTTTTTCTTATCTTTAGAAGTTACACCTAGTATGTTTGTTTCACTATAATTGCCTTTATTACATTATGAGACCCATATACTGAAATCTATTTTTATTGATGATTATAACTTTGTTACATATACCGATAGTATAATACAGTTTTGTAGTAAATGAGGTCATGGTTATGGTTCACATTGAGATATTTCTACCAGAAATTATGAGGAAGTTGCATACTTGACATACGTCCTTACAGAGTTCTAAGGTGGGTTGCTACCATCTACAAATTGGATATTTCTTGGAATCTTAGCATCTGGTTTTCAATGGGAGAATTTGACTGTGTATGTGCGTGCACGTGCATGTGTGTGCTTCCAATCCATTAACAAACAAAAGATAAAGAGGGAACTTTTTTTGAGCAAAGATAAAGAGGGAACTTACCATTAGTGAAAGTAGATCTCGTTGAATTCCTGCACTCTCTCCTGACAAGTCACGCTCTTGAGTCTCGTAGAAGCGTGGAGGCTCTCCATGAGTGAAAGGATTCCACCTCAACTATATATATATATATATATATATATATATATATATATATATATATATATATATATATATATAGAACTCTCAAAAATTTCACCCCCTAATTAATTTCTTACAATGACAAATTTCTTTCCGACCTCCATCTTGGCCCAATGCAACTGGCTTTACAAAAGCATAACAATCTCCAATCTTTGTTCAATCCTGAGCCTCTTTCGGTGGTTACGACCAGTGGGTCACCCACTTTGATTTCACGTTTCTTTGAAATATATTTGCAAGTTCTTTCTGGATTATAACTAGAAGCTGTTTTTATATCCATCTCGGATCAATAACATGGCCCCTTTCATCTATAGGTAGTTTGCATTTACTCAAGGACCTATTTTGATGAGATCAAGAAGAGAGCATGTTTCACACTCATGTAGCTTATATTGCTTTCGTGAAGAGTTTTGCTCATGTGCAAACTATCTACCACTTTTCAAAAGAACGTTGATTTCAATATCAACAAAGAACTAAAATAACAGCAACATTGCTTGTTGTCCTATTACTCTTTTTTTTTTCCCACTTCATCATGCGCGTGCCTTTTCAAATTCATTATTTATTTCAGCCTTTCCATTGCTAAGCTGATTCCATCACCACCTTGACTCAAAGTACACAAGCGAATGTGAGTTCCACCACCATCTTCATGGCGTAATTGAGACATTTTATACAAGAAAATCCAATAGGTCAAATTTGTATATACATGATGCTTATTATTGTTGCATTCACTGTAAATGAATGCTTTATAGCTAGGGAGACTTGAAGGAGATTAAATTTGATTTAGATCATTTAAGTTTTTTATTTTAAGAGTCTTAGTAATTTATTTATTTATTTAGTCATTTTATTTGACTGTGTGTTGTGCCTTCATATTATTGAGCTATATATAACCGTGTATGAACTATTAACAGTAAAGAATAATTGATTATGGAAATTGTTTTGGTTAGAAACCCTAGCATGAGAATAATCTCTTTCCGAGGGATTCATGTGAGTGGATTATTATTTTCTTATGTGTGAAGCCCAGAAGTTAACCCCTTTATTATTTTTAATCAGATCCTAATTTTTGTTCTTCCCCAAATCCACCAAATTCCTAATACATATCCTAAATCGCTTTCGTCAAATAGTTTTAAAAAAATCAAGAAGAATAAATGAAAACTAAAAATGTAAAAATTCGAAATCAGTCCTTTACCATACCTACCATTAGCAAGAGTAGGGGAATATATTCTTGCGACCCATTGATTTAAATGGTCATCGACTATATTAAACTATTCCTGTAACTCATGATCATACTAATCTGACTAGCGTTTGTAACCTTTTGATGAAAGTGAAGGCAGTTAAGTTTACACATGCATCTTCTAGATTCCTTGATAACTTGATTGCTTGTGCCAATGAAGAAGCCTGGATACTGAAAGATGAGAGAGAGAGAGAGAGAGAGAGAGAGAGAGAGAGAGAGAGAGAGAGAGAGAGAGCTGAAACTGACCAATACATGGACATCTTAACTGTAACCAATAAATTCAGGAACCCGAAGCGAAAATAAAAGAGTGTGAAATCACATCAATTTATCAGTTTATTGTTTCCCTGTGGATGTTTGATATGTTAAAATATCAAACTGCCTGTTAGCAACTTTAATGTGTGGATAGAAAGTGCAAATTAGAGGCTGCTGGAGAAAAGTATTTTTTTTCATTATGCAAATTATACTAGCACACCTGTCTCCTATAATTAATCTAGAAGTTCTTATTTATTAGCCTATTCTCTCTCCACTCCTACAAGATCTGGCATTCTTGCCTTTAGACAGCATTTGAATTCAGTTGATTTACCTCGCATGTTTATTTGTTTAACAGCTCTAGGTTATTTTATTTTCTTTTTGAGGATAAGCTTTAGGTAACTTTTAGTCATGGACTGCTGGCTCTTTAGAATTCAGGAAGCATCAGCAATCTAATGCTTTTTTTTTTTTTTCCTCACTATTTTATTTAGATGCCAAAAGGTGTCCCAGTTGCGACAGTTGCAATCAATAATGCGGCCAATGCTGGTTTACTAGCAGTCAAGATTTTGGCAACAACAGATTCTGACCTGTCGGACAGGTGCGACCCTCACATCCTACACTCTTCTTGAATAATATCAAACTTTATCTGTTTACTTGTGCGTGTATTTCTATATTCATGTCGCTCATGGTTGGTATAGGTTGATCAAATACCAAAATGACATGAAGGACACTGTTTTGACTAAAGCAGAGAAGCTTGAGGCTGAAGGCTGGGAAAGATATTTAAACCCTTGAGTTCCATATATCTATTCTGGTAAAGTTCTCATTGACATCTAGATATCGTCAATTAATGTTTCTCAGAAACAATAGATTCACAAGCTCAGCTTGTATCTTCTTTCATCCAGGTTTGAAAATGAAAAATTGTGACTTAACTTGTACACTGGAGCATCGGAGGCGCTTCGATGGCAGCTTCCAAAAGTACAATGTTCCATCTGCCACCGATACATAGAGAATGTAGTGTGTGTTTCCGGTTTTAAAGCAGAAGTCTGGCACAGAATTATCTTTGTATTTCGATGTTGTACCTGCTAATTTGGTGAAGGCAGTGCCCACAAAATCCTTTTTTTTTTTTTTTTTTTTTTAATTTGTTTCGCAACTAATAATGTCGGAGCTGTTTTTGTCTTGGCTTAGCTATCCTTTGGATGAATTAATGCATGTTTTTGTCTTGGATTAGCTATCCTTTGGATGAATTAATGCAATATGTACCGTAAATATATCTTCTAAGGTTCAAATACAGTGTAAACCATATTGAAACCAAGCTTAAGTGACAGAATATTGGGGTTGAGCCCCCCGTCCATTTTCTAATATGGAATTGTTTGGTGATTGAATAAATTTTTGTTCTACATTTTTCCCTCATCGTACTTATTCTCAATTTGCTTTTCTTTAATCCTTGATTTCGCTGTATTATTCATAAATTTTAATATCAAGATGCTGAGTTAACTTGTTGTCGAGCTGTTTCATCAGCTTTTTTTTTTTTTATTTTAATCTGTTTCTAGTTCTCTTTTAATTGATTTTTAAATTTTAATATTAGACCATAGCCCGGTGCAAATGGGAATTATGATAATTTTTTCTTAAAATAAACTCAACTGTTATGTATTTTAATGAAGTCCAATCATATGCTAGAGCTTGGGATTGTTGACGGGTCTAAATTAGTAAAACGTTTCTGGTGCTAATTATTAAATTTATTGCAGTTATTTGTGAATATATACCAAAGGGAACTTTTGCATATTCCAACATAAGGAAAATCTTTTTTCGTACCAAAGAAAGGTAAAGCCATATGTAAAGGCTTCTGGAATCTAGCCGGCAACATATCTGCATAAAATGTTAAGTTTCCAGTATAATATCAATATCTAAAATAGTTTATAATTAATTTCGAATTCCTTCTATAAAAAAAATCTAGCTATTTATTAGAATTATTATAAACTACAAGACTTTTTGAATATATGACAACTCAAGCTTCCTCTTCCAAGCTTGGCTTGGGTTGAAGAGTTACACTAATCATTTCGAATTTCCATTGTTCTAGCAGAAAAGATTATTCGACTAAATAGTGATTTCTAAACAGTCATCTTGTCAAGTGTAAAGAGAAAGACAAAAAGTAAACAGGCAACAAAAGATTTTAACAGAAGTAAATGATTTATTGTGTAATATAGCTATGGTTACATGCATGCTGAGAATATAGATAAGCAGTCTCAACTATCCTTTACGAATGTAAATAATTATAATCTAAAGGTGAAGGTGATCAATGTCACAATATTAAATGATTTTGATGGCGACCATTGCATTTGCATGTTGATTATTTTTCGTTTTATAGCATCGAATTGTTAATTTTATACGGGTTTATAAATGTGAGAGAGATATTGTTAGGAAAATTTCATCATAAACCTGATCGCTTTTGTTATATATTAATAATAGCTTAAAAATTATTTGTATTTTATCTACTACAAGAAAATCCGGCCTTTAAGCAGAAGAAGTATGCGTGTCCGGTCGATAGGAATTGAATCTGGATTTATCTTATCTCATATGGAAGTGTCATTTTGTATTTTAACCATTTTGAATAGAAATTTGGATATATTTTGAGTTGTGATGGAGGTCCAAGAAAATTATTTTGTATTTTAATATGACTCGATATTGAAGGCCCATTTTTAGATAGAAACTTGAGTTTTACGTAATGATATTATTTTTAAAAAAATCTACAATTAAATACGCATCTGACAAGATAGGTTACAGTGAAGGAAGAGAAAAATTATTCTGTATTTTAATCCAACCTGAAATTAAAAACAGAAAATAATCAAGGAGTTTATTCTCATTCTGCAATTAAAACAGACTAACCTGAGTCAGATAATGCCGACATGAGTATCGTGCGTGCATGCATACCCAAATATTAGTTTGTATCTACGAGAAGCACGAGGATAAAAATAAGAGCTCCTCCAATCTGCCCATAACTAAATTTCTACACCCAGTCTAAACTAGAGCTAGGTTTCTACATAAAATGATTGAAGAATCCACTGCAGCTCATCGTTCTTCCAATGTTCGGCAGCCCACACTGATCACTGGCAAGCGGTCTCTGACGTGAGCTCTTCCTCGCAATCTCCCTCATTGCACTGGCCAAGGACAGCTTAAGGTTGAGCCTAGTGCCATTGAACTGCTTGCAGAGAGCTGCATGGGACTCTAGTGCTTCCTCGATAGTGAGGGCCGGAGCTCGCCTCATCTTCTCCTTCACTGCCTCTGCGCAGAGCCCGCAGACCCACTTGCCGCAGAAGAAGGCCTTGATTCGGCCAATGTAAGTGGGAGTGCAGTCCTCGGACATGCCGCAGCACTCACATTCGACGACTTTCTCTTCTTCATTGGTGCTGGTTTTGTTAGCCTCTTGGTTCAGATCTTTGATTATGTGATCGGGAAGTACAGCTGCAGCCTCAGAGTAGGCTCTTCGGAGACTTTGATCCTTCTGTAAGTAATGATTTTAATAACAACGGACAAATCAGTCGGAGCATTGATACATAAAATAGTACATCTAAAGAGTTGAGTTATTCATTATGCACAATATTGAATGATTTATTGAGTTTTACTTGCAGCTTTATATATATATATATATATATATATATATATAAAAGAGAACAATAGCTCAAGAAAGATAATATGGATTTATATCTTTAGGCACTATCTCTATATGAACACAATGTACCTGTAAAATAAGGAACCATATATTGAGTTTATCTTTAAATTATATTGATAATACAATTATGCACATATGTGGAGTTTGAAGAATATTAACTATATATTATGTAGCATTCCCATCCAAAATCTAGATAGTGGAACTCCAATAATATATCCGTATGAATATGCTAAGCCTTAAGTAAATAATAAGAATTAAAATAATTTATAATTCAAAAATACTAATGCAAATATGCTTAGCTTAATATGCTAAGCCTTAAGTAAATAATAAGAATTAAAATAATTTATAATCTCAAAAATACTAATGCAAATATGCTTAGCTTCTAGCAGATAACAAGAAATAAAAAATGCTAAGCCTCAATAAATAATAAGAATTAAAATAGTTTATAATCGATTACAGATTCCCTTCAAAAAGACTAGTAATGATTATTTTATGGATTAAAAATCATTATAAAGTATATTAAGTTTTGTCTAACATCCGATGTGAGAGTATTCGTGATATTAAAGAATCGAAGCACATGAACCTTGGGAAGATTATAAGTTTTCTATCCTTACTCAAACTAACCGATCAAGAATCACTCAGTTTTTCTATTTATCTAGATTTATCTCTAGTATATAGCAAGAGAGCAAGTATCAATCAGTTTTCAGGTTAATTCACATATAGCATATGACAATAGGATGATCAGTTACCTTCTTTGAAAGAAGTTGTGATTCACTCTCTTCAGCAATTTGTTTGGTCTGCATGGCTCTTGAAACAACGAAAGCTCCCTCTTCTTTTATACATCTTTCTTCGTTCATTGCTACTTGCTATTGGTTTGCCTGCCTGCCTGCCTGCTTTCTTATAGGCAATGAAGACTGCACAAAAAAACTTGGGAGAAGGAAACGTAGGAGTTGGTAGGGGTATCAAAATCAAAAGTAGAGTTTCTTAATATAAAACGTAGGGTAATGTGATAGCTAGCTAGCTAGCTAGGGCTTTACTTGGATGTAGGTGGTGATTGGAGAGGGGGGATAGAGAGAGCACATCTTTTAGTTAGAGTGCTTTTATTTGCTATTAAATGTGCAAATTGACACAGTTGCAGCTGGCAGAGGCTGCAACTGGGACGAAAGGTTGATGATCTACATGAAATTGAGGGCAACATCAGCCAATGAGAAGCGATCTTTAAGTGGGAGAAGGCTTGGAATGTTCTGACTTGTCCAGATCATGGATCGATGCACGAGGTGTCTGATGGAAACTTTGATGGTTATAACTGTTCATCAGTTAGTTGAGGGATCCATGCATAAAGAGTTGGATCGGCCCACTGTTGATATCTCCATGCATGAGCAGAAAAAGGTTTTTTTTTGCATATTGCTGATGATCATACATGACATCTTCGTTGGAATTGTATTGATACTACTTTATTATTTAAGTAAATAATATGGTATTTCTCTTGATGCATGAGATAACGGGGAATGGTTATTAATTAACTAACTAAGACATGAATTTATACAAGAGAATCTTGCCGTCATAGTCTAACTTGAGTTACTTTCTCTTGTTAGTTTCATCTAAAACTACGCAGCCCCAACGAAAATCGTGAAACCCCAGCAAAATATATCATGGGAAGAAGATTTTATAGTCTAGTTATGCAACAGATCGAGTTTATAGTCCAAGTAATTAGTTTCTTGCTTTGACATAAATTAATTATGCACTCTAGAGGCATTGAAGATTAAACCCTAGCAAAATAAATTTCATCATGTAGGACATATGAAAACAGGTTTAATATGATAACTATGTTGGGGAGAACGTCGGGTCTAACGGGAAGCATGATGGGCCTAAACACAAAACTGAGAACCAGTTTGACCAAAAAGTTTAAGCCATTAGTTTAAAACCCCAACTTTGTATTTAAATTCATAAACTTTTTTTGTCCTATTCGATGTAGAACTATACTCACATATGAACTAATTTAACAAACTAAATGTAAGTAGAAAATTGTATTTAGTCATTCTATTGAGCTTGCATTCTCATACATCTGAAACGATTCATATTAACATAAATCAGAGGTTCGGCACCTAAAAGCATCTACTCAACATAATGCAGTGACAATATATCATTTTCTTTTCACCATTGCAAAGCAATCAAACAAAAGGTTGCAAAACAAATGTAAACTGAAAGGACCATCCCCGATGTTAACCTAAACCATGCAAGTAGTTTGCATACCTCGCTAAAAAGTATTCACCACCAATCCACTATGGGAGTTACTAAAGGAGCACACTTTTTTTCCTAGTGAGCCCACTTTATAACTATTTACACAATTAAGTGAGTACACTAAGAAAAGTAGTGTGCTTCTTTAGAAACTCCCTCCACTATGTTGTCTTGAAAGAAAGGGAAGATAGCTATCAATGAACAAAGGTACATGAAGTTGCAAATTTTGGTTTGTGGCTTTGATGTTCCACTCTGCAATATAGCAATTTGCTTGTAAATTTTTAACACAATTTCTTTAGATGAGTTATTTGTCTATGAATAAGTTCCATAAATAGTCAAATTTTTATGCTCAGATGCCGCAGCACAAATGCACAATGTTAAGCTAAAAAAAATTGCAACTTGCCAGGTGCTAAATAGACATATTCAGATGTCTTCAATATACAAATAATGATTTATAGTCAAATATATGGTGAAAAGCAAAATGTAACAACATACCAAAAAAGAAAAGAAAAAAATCTTAAAGAAAAAGAAAATTACTGCAAATGGTCCAAACTTACTGCAATAACAGAATATTTTAATTCCATTCAAAAAGAATAAACAAAACCATATTCTTGTTTGTTTGGTAATACTGCAAATGGTGGATATGTTCTTGTTACCTAAGCTGGACGATTTTTTTTTTTCTGTTTTTTTTTTAAAATTTTGAAAATGTTTATATATGAGGAAGCAAAATTGGTCAGTAGAAGCTCACCAAGTGGGCATGGAAGCTAGGAAATAGGAAAGAGACCGTGCATCATTATCCCTTATCTAAAACAACTAAACCATGATTCTCCAAAAATTTTGATTAGGAGATTGTTTTTTTTTTTTTAAATTTTTATTTCTGACAATAAAAGAATTATATATACACGCATAAGTTCCTGGTGCCTACATTGGATGAGGTTTAACTTTTGAAATTGCTATATCAACCTCAGTAAGTAGTACACGGGAGCAAGGAATTAGGAAAGAGACCGTGTCCCATTTTCAATTATCCAACGCAACTAATTAAGCCGAACTTTTACAAAGGCTTTGTTTTTAAACCATATATGCTTTAACAAAAGGCTTGATTCATATATATATATATTTTTTTATAATACCTTTTAGTTTGTAACAACCTAAAATATCACACTCAATCCATGAGTTCACGAACCGTGCAAACTGCACCTCTCACACTCTCAAATGTCCGGACAAAAGGAGTGATATATTGCATCATATGCAGCTTAATTATTCTTTCACAATGAATCTTCAAAAATTGAAATTTATCAGTAATTCCATATAACTTGTATTTCTAATATGAAATTAAACTTTTCTAATAAGAGCACTGTTTTCACTTAGAACATAATCACGAAAATGTGTGTGAATTGTTTCATATATTTTTGAAAATTGTGACGGAAACAGTGATATAAAACCAGCAATAATTTAGAACAGAAATTAGTTATATAGGATGGCTATAAGCACATCAATGATTTATGGCTTTAGAAACAACATGTTCGAAAAATGAGTGTGACAAAAATGAGAGTGCTAAGATAAAGAGTGATATATATTAAACTAAGAAATAGAACAAGAAATAAGTGCATCTTTAAAAAAATATGAAGTTGCACCTATTGAGAAAAATAATGAGAGAAAATCGATTGAGGAGTTTGGGCATGTGCAATGTTGTTCAGGCATCTATAACCTACCCCTAACAAAATTATTTGATCAGTTTAGACTTCATGAGAACATTCAAATATCCAAAAGCTGAACTCTTAGCCCTAATTTTGGCAGAAATATATAAATCGACACTTGAGAAGTAGGATGCGCACTTTTGCATGCTTGCATGTTTATTTGAATTTTCGGGGCCAGTAACCTAACAAGAAATTACATAGATAAGTTGAGAAGGATAAGTTGAGACTTGAGAAGGATAAGTTGGCGATCCAACTCAAGAGGCTGAAACAACAACTCATTCATTTATTTATTTCATTTTACAGAAATTTCTACTTGGTATCATCACATATGGCTCGTTAGTACATTGGAGGTAGGAACTAGCAAATAATCAGACAGAAGCATTGGAGTAGTGGCATATATAATCTTAAATATATACTTAGTAGATGCAGCCTATGATGCATAAGTTAATTTTGGAGCCATTAAAATTTTTATTGTTTGACATTTAACAATTATGAATTAACTAATTTATTTGTTTATAATTTTTATAGAACTTCCTAATTAACTAACGATTTCCTATAAGTCATCATTCTAAATTAATTAAGAGTATATACAGAAAATGTATTTGAGTAAATTTTCGATTGCTTTGGGAGGACATGTTGGATCATTATCCAACATTGGCCCACATATATGTGAAATAATAATGTATTGTAAACTGTCTAATATGGTTGGACCCAATTAAAAGCGATCTAATTAAGTTGGGATTTAATGTATTTAATATGGTGTGGGCTGTTGGCAGTGAAAATTTCTAAGTAAATAGGATTCTCCACAATAGAACGCGGAGCTAACTCCGCAGCTTCGCGTTTGGCTATTTTAGCCTCGCGTTTGAACAAAACGTGGAGCTAATCAATAGCTCCGCGTTCTGATTTCTTAGCTCCGCGTTTTGATGAGTGTAACTCCACCTGAGCAGATAACCAGAATCTTAAATTGATTGAGATTAAGATTTGGGCTTATCCAAGTACCCAAATTAAATCCGATCAGAACTCTAAAATCAAGAGATTTAAATCAAAACTAAGATATTTAATTGGAATCCTTGAGGAGTACGAGTTCTATTTAGATAGAAACTCTTAAATCATGCAAAAGCTATAAATACCCCTTTGAGGAAGCCCTAGGGATCTTTTTCTGGAGTTTTGGAGAAGTTCGAGTTACGCATAGAGCCTTGAACGAATCAAGACCAGAGGAGATTAACTACAGTCAGCCGCCTTCTTCAAGAGAAGAGTTCGTCGTCAGATCATCCAAAGGAACTACATCGATAGATCCCATCGCCACACAGATTCCACGTTTATATTGTAAAAGAGAGCGATAGATTATAAATCCTCTCGTTTGTTCTTTCTTTTTCTTATCCACTTTCGTTGTGATTTAAGTTAATTCAATGGAAGGAAAGCAAAGAAATTTTGCTTCGAACAAACTGGCGACCACAGTGGGAGGCGTCTCTTTCACCGAAGAAGAGATCGTGGCGCAATCTGACGTCGATAGGATCGGATCCGACGTAGATATGCTGGTCGTGGAAATCGACCAGCAGAAGAATGAGGAGTATCTCTCCTCTGAATCAAGTAACCTGAACGAAACGCGACACTATCGTCGCGTGCGCTCCAATACCCGAGGAACTGGTAAAAAGGTATCCACTGAGGAACGGGGATCCTTAGAGACCGCGGCCATAGAGTCGTTGTTTGGGCAGGAAATCCTACCAGAGGATGGCCTCTCTACTGCCGAAGAAGGCATGGGAGCTGGATTGATCAGAACCCAACTCCGAAATAGAAATCCGAGAGCTAGGCGAAAGGCCCTCAAAGCCCGCATTGAACGCGAGGCTAACTTCATTGAACGCGAGGCTATGATCCCTTGCAAACTGGCTCGCGCTAACCGCAAGACCAGTCAGTATCGCGTTAAATGCGAAGTTATAAATTGCGTTAATCGCAAGAACAAGCCAGCGTGTGATTCTCCACGCGAGGCTATTACTGAGCTTAGCGATAAATGCGAAGCCAGTAAAATTTGCGTTAATCGCAAAATTTCTGACACTCACGATAAACGCGAGGATAAAATTTCCATAAAGCCAGCGTGCGATTCTCCACGCGAGACTATTACTGGACTTAGCGATAAACGCCAAGCCAGTTCAACTTGCGATAAACGCAAGATTTTTGATAGTCGCGATAAATGTGAGGATAAAACTTTCCTAAAGCCAACGTGTGATTCTCCACGCGAGGCTATTACTGGGCTTAGCGATAAACGCGAAACCAGTTCAACTTGCGATAAACGCAAGATTTTTGACACTCGCGATAAACGCGAGGATAAAATTTCCTTACAGCCAGCGTGTGATTCTCCACGCGAGGCTAATACTGAGCTTAGTGATAAACGCGAAGCCAGTATTACTTGCGATAAATACAAGATTCCTCAGCTCTGCGAAAATCGCGAAGATGATTGGCAAATTGTCGTTAATCGTAAAATCGTGCTAGACGCGAAGCTGTGACTTGCGTTAATCGTAAGAGTAAGCCAGCGTGCAAGAATTTTCTTCCACGCGGGGCTAAGGTTCCAGAAGATAAACTTCTGAAGGAACGCCAAGCCAGTTCAACTTACGATAAATGCAAGATTTTTTGACACTTGCGATAAGCGCGAGGATAAAATTTCCTTAAAACTAGCGTGTGATTCTCCACGCGAGGCCATTACTGGGCTTAGCGATAAACGCGAAGCCAGTTCAACTTGCGATAAACGCAAGATTTTTGACACTCGCGATAAACGCGAGAATAAAATTTCCTTACAGCCAGCGTGTGATTCTCCACGCGAGGCTAATACTGAGCTTAGCGATAAACGCGAAGCCAATATTACTTGCGATAAACACAAGATTCCTCAGCTCTGCAAAAATCGCAAAGATGATTGGCAAATTGTCGTTAATCGTAAAAATCGCGCTAGACGCGAAGTTGTGACTTGCGTTAATCGCAAGAGTAAGCCAGCATGCAAGAATTTTCTTCCATGCAGGGTTAAGGTTCCAGAAGATAAACTTCTGAAGGAACGCCAAGTCAGCGTAAAACGCGAGGCTAGCATAGCAAAATGTGGGGCTATTTCTCAGCTCCGCGTTCCAAAACGCGAAGCTATCTCTCAGCTCCGCGAAAATCAACCTGAATAAAAAATCAGGATTGATCATCACTCCAGTGGATCAGAATTGGACTCCAGAGATCCCAAGAAATTTCAATGGGCCCTCAGACCCTCTCAGCAGATGAGTGGGCCCCATAACTTCACCGACCTCAGGGAGTACTTAACCAAGAAGAGAAGCATAGAACAAGTTCAATCCGAGTCTTCTTGTCATTGCTAGCAGCTTATGACAGCAGTGTCCGCTGTAGTGAATAATTATTGCTGCAAAAAGAACAGGGTGTCGGTGTTCGACCGATTAAACGAGTCGGGCAAAAACCCTACTAAGAAAATAAAGGCTACTCCCCAAGAAGAATGGAGAGTTGTAATTTTCAACGTGGTCAGCAAGGGTAAGAAAGTCATTGAAAGAGATGATAACTCAGAATCAAGTGATGAAGAACCTCATCACTTTATCAGACTTAAATCAGGAGCTGTCCCGCCTCAAAACTATAAGAAACTTGTAAAAGGTTCTTATGACGACAACAACGATAACTCGGCTATACCTTCACCTCGTTCCTATGCATCATCTCGGCTATAAAAGTCAGTATCACATATGGCAAATAAATCTGACGACATCGATCAAAGATTTGAAGCCCAAGAAAAGATGATTCGGGAGCAACAAAAGACGATTGAAGATCTTAAAATGATGCTCTCGAAAGTGGTTGAAAATACTCAGAAGATTGTTGAGGATAACGCTAAGAAGGAAAAAGAAAGCTCGTTCAACAAACTGAACGAGGAAGATAAGGAAGAAAAACCTTACTCAACACATGAGAACGAGAACAAATATTCTTTTCATGACCCACATGAAGAGAAAATAGAGAAGTTACAAAGTCAACTCGAAGTATTAATACACAAGAAGGAGTTGAAAGAATCAGGGGTCTCGAGACCATATTCGCCTGAATGGAATATGATACCATACCCTCAGAAATATAAACCGCTCAAATTGAAGCCGTATGACGGGAAAGGTCTCCCAGTCAACATATTTATTACTTTTTGTCCAAGGCAGGACATTTAATGGGCAATGACCCAGTAATGACCAAGGTATTTGTAAGTACCTTGCGAGGGCCTGCATTCACTTGGTTTATGCAGATGCCCCTAGGTACTATTAATACCTAGTCTGATGTCGAGAAATTATTTCTCTCATATTTCTTTGAGGATGATATCGAAATTATGGTTCATTCCCTCCTTGCAACTAAACAAGGGGAACAAGAAACAATAAAAGATTTTATAGAAAGGTTCTAGGAGAAGTCCGTGCATTGCAAACACGGAATAGTCCAGGAAACTCTGGTAGAGACATGTCGACATAATCTTAAGACTAACGTGCTCCTAAAAATGGGGGCCGTAGAGTCTAAGACATGGAGGGATATGCTCAAATAAGAAGAGCAAGCGAGGACTTAATCCGTCGAGTTGAAGAGTCTCGTGGATCGAGAAATACCAAAAATAATAGGCCGTACACCCAAAATAATAATAAGAATAAAGGAAAAGCGGCGATGGCGTCAGAGGCAGCTCCACAGAAGACAAGTCCTCCGAACCTAAAGCGCCAAAATCAGAAGGACGCAAGACAAAATAGGTCCCAGCAAGAGAGGACCTATACCTTCAAGGCAGAGCAAACGCCCACACTTTTTCATCTACTCCTTAGGAAGGGAATGTTGAAACTTCCGGAGAATAGGAAACCGAAGGACGCTGGTAAGACCAACGACCCCAACTTTTGTCTCTACCACCGGAATGTTGGACACCCTACTAGGGATTGTTACCCTCTAAAGAACAGAATCCAAGTACTGATAGAAGCTGGAGTTCTGACGCTTAAAGAGGAACAAAAGAAAGTCATTGCCAATATGGAAACCCTAGTGGTTGGAACCCATGAGTTCCCCGCGGGGGTGACCCCAATACCAAAGGGGAAGCTGGTTACGAAAAACCATGACCCGCATAATAAAGCACAAGAAGGACTTGTCCCCATAACAACTCAAAAGGGGGAAGTCATATGGGTCCACCCTGATTTACTACAGGATGAACAGTGGATTACTGCAGGGGGTCAAAGGAAAAAGCGGACTAGCAATGCTATTTCCGCAAAAATAAAAGATGAATATATAATTGCAGGGGCACTTATAGACTCTGAAGAGGAGCCCGAGTCTATGGCCACTCATCAAGATGGGGCAGGCCCTTTCGGCACTCGATCGGGTAAAATATATCTTAAGGACTACACCAGAGTAGACCCGAAAGGTATATACGGAGAACTCGCAAAGCCTGCAAAGCAGAAAGGGTTTCGTTTCCAGAAAAATTCTGGAAAAGAGGAAGGAGTCAAGGATGCTACCTTCAAATTTGACATAATAGCTCAGTTGGTTAATATTCCAGCTCGAGTCACGCTGTACGAGTTGTTACGATTATCGAAATCAATTCGCGAGGGGTTGAGAGAAGCCCTGGCAGACTCTGAGTCATTCCTAACTCAGATTGTCGAGCCGACTGATCAAGAACATGACTCTTTCCCCCGCTGTCATCAAGTGAGGAGGCAGGTCCCACGGATTACCTTCTCTCCAGAGGATATGCAGGTAAGAAATATAAAGCATAACAGGCCTTTATATTTCACCGGGTATGTCGGATCCACGAAGGTGGATCGCATCTAGATTGATCCAGGGTCTGCACTAAGCGTTATTCCCAGAAGGTTGATGCAGCTATTGGGGATTTCTCCCCATCGCCTGACACCAACTAATACTACAATATATGGGTTTAATGCCAATGATAGTTGTCCCTTTGGAAAAATCCAACTCCGATGTCAAATCGGGGATTTGAGGACGGAGGTCACATGCTACGTCATCGACGCAGACACTTCCTACAACATTTTATTCGGATGCGCTTGGATCCACGCCTATATGATAGTCCTGTCGACTCTCCACCAGTGTATGAAATACTGTGATGAATAAGGAGAAGTCCGGACTTTAGTTGCAGATAGGCAACCTTTTAAAGGGCTGGAAAACTACTTCATGGATGCAATACTCTACAAGATAGCCCACGAAGTCTCCAACGACAACCTCAGTAAACCTCAAAAGTTTGACGAAAGCGGCAACGAGGCGGATACTAAGTACGAGCCTCCCGAAGATAACGATGGGGGTGATTATGAAATCAATCCTCACATAGATTTTAATTTTAGTTTTGACAATAATGTAGATGTAGTAGAGGATGAGTGGATTATCAATGAAAATATAAATTTAGTCTACGAGCCTGCTGTAACTACAAAGTCTGAACCTTCTTGTACTTCCACCAAAGTGGATGGCCTGTCCGAACTTGAAGTTCTGGCGGCATACCATTTGCCACTCAAGTCATCCCTCCTCTCTCAATAAAAAATAACTAAGGAACAAGGTCACTTCTTTGAAGTGCCTCTTCAACAGGGGTCCCAAAGGCCGATCATGTTTGGCAAAGTAATTACGTCACCTCGACAAAGACAAACCAGTGAAAGTGATGAACAATCATCACCTCAATTTCATTTATATGAACAGAAATCCCGACAAATGATGGAAAAGATGAGTTATAGTTTCACCCAGAAACCGGGATTAACCTTTGGAAAAGGACGACGAAATCTCATACCTTCATTTAGACCGAGAGGAAAGAGCCCAGCCTATTATCAAAAGACTTGCAGGGGATTGGGCTATGTGTCTACTCCTTCCTCATCACCTCACAAATACGAAGAAAGCTCTTCGGCCAATGAGGAATTACATCCATTTGACCATGACTCAGATCAAAGTACCGGCGCTTTGTTTCAATCTTTAACGGTAAATATGGTTTCAGCCACACCAGAAAGCGACGAGGAACCAATTGACGTTCAAAATGATTCTTGGGCTAAGCACATGGACACTCTTTGGGATGTCCGCTTTGAACAGCGTGACCCGCCCACAGAGGATAAACTAGTACAAGTTAATATGGGGACGGAAGAGAACCCAAAACCCATCTTCATAAGCGACACGCTAACTCCCTTAGAAAAGGAGGAACTTATATCTCTTATCAAAGAGTATATAGATGTGTTCACATGGAGCTATGAAGATATGCCCGGTCTTGATCCTCAGATTGCCACACATCGGCTAAATATCAAAGAAGATGCCAAGCCAGTAAAGCAATAGCAAAGGCGTTTTCGACCGGAGTTGATGGAGGCAATAGTAGCTGAGGTCAATTACTCATAAAATCAGGATTTGTCCGTGAAGAGCAACATCCTGATTGGGTGGCGAACATAGTGCCGGTTCGTAAGAAAAACGGCAAAATCCGGATATGCATTGATTTCCGAGATCTAAACGCTGCATGTTCTAAGAATGAATTTTCACTCCCCATCACCGATGTGATGATTGATAATACCTACGGTTATGAGAGGATGTCCTTTATGGATGGCTTCTCAGGCTATAACCAGATTAAAATGCACCCGGATGATGAAAAGCATACAACTTTCAGAACGCCGCTGGGGGTATACTGTTATACGGTAATGCCTTTTGGATTAAAGAATGCCGGTGCCACTTACCAATGTGTGATGAACGTCATATTCAAAGAACACCTGCGCAAAACGGTGAAGTGCTATGTGGATGACTTAGCGGTCAAAAGTAAGAACAAAGAAGATCATCTGCATGACTTAAGGACAGTCTTCGACCTTATGCGAAAACATCACTTGAAGATGAATCCCACTAAGTCTTTCATGGGGGTGTGCAGCGGGAAATTCCTTGGATTCGTAGTCACCTCAAAAGGAATTTTCCTTGATCCTGAGAAAGAAAAAGCGATCAATTGTCGGTTCTGGAAAGCAAAGTAGATCCGCGGATTTAAGCTTACAAGTCCGCAACTCAACAGATCCGCGAACCTGAAGATTGAGGTTCACGACCCAGATGACAGAACAGGTTCGCGAATCTAAAGTTGAGATTCGCGACACTACCCATAGCTTTCAGGTAGGAGTTTAATACAAAGTCACCCAACCCGAATAGCAGAGTTGCCACCTCGGATCGTGGGGCTAACTGCCAAACGAATGCAGTGGCGTCACTTCGGTCGTGGGAGCAACCGCCTAACGAATATGGCGGCACTTCTCGAGTAGTGGGAGCTAACGGTCAAGCAAATATGGCTGGACGTTACTCCAAGCCTCCTATAAAATGCGGGAAGCGAAAGAACGAGACACAAGGAGAGAGGCACAGAGACGGAGGTCTTCTGCTAGAAATTATCTCTGGAGTCAAGAGTAAAGAGTCTTTCTTTTTTTTCCTTTCCTTTGGCCAACTGAGAGAGATTTGTACGGAGTGTCAACAGAGAGCAGGATCGTCCTCCATAGCTACCTAGAAACCCAGCCTTAAAAAAAGTGGAAAAGCTATCTTCCTCATCTTCTGTAAATGGAAAACCATTAAATTGTAACCCTTTATTGAAAGATTGTCAGTAAAGAGAGGAATTCAATTTTTATGGCGAACAGAAGATTGGCAACTCCGCTGGGGAGTACCATCACCTCTGGTGATCTGGTGGCCGCTCAATCCGACAACATTCCAGTTGGTAGTATGATCGACTCGCTCACCATTCACGTCGATCAGGAAAGGTACGAAGAATTTCTGTTTTCAGACTCCAAGAGCCATACTTCTCTAAGGGAATACCATAAAATCTCCAAGGGGTCAATCCCCAAGGAGACGACAATAGCCCAGTTAAGGGAATCGACGGACCAAGTTAGTCCGAAACCCTCCTCCTCAACACTTGGCTCTATGCCAGTCTCGGCAAAGACTCTTGATCTCTCTAGCAAAGAGGATCAAAGACCCCGCTTCAACAAGGGGAAACGACCATTACCCGCTCCGCGAGACTATGAAGCGGAGAAGGAGGTTCCCCTCACTCGTATAATGAGGAGAAATCTAAGAAGAAGCAAAGCTCGTGCCCTCAGCAAAAGCACGCAACAAAAGGAAACCGCCAACTCATCCCATCAAAAGCTAACCACACAAATATGGAAGCTAAAAGACGAGTTTGGTCAAGGCGCGGAAGGATTTACTCACAGGAAGCGGAGTAAGTCCCTCGCAGTAATCCATGATCACATCCGCGTCCCCCGTGTTCCAGGGAGAATGTCTGATCACGTGATTCACGAAGTTCGCAGAATCTACGAAACTCAAATTCGCGGAGAATGCGTGCCTATCTGCAAAACTGTGACTATGCCGTTCCCGAAGCTATCTTTCACAAATGACGCCGTCACAAAGAAAAATCTTAGGGAACTCCTGATTAGAAAAAGGGAAGAATCCTATATATCTCATTGTCACTGTGAGCGACTGATCAATGCAGTATTGTCTCACTGTCATTGTTCAGCCCATACTAGATCTTCGGTGTTTCATCGATTGTCGACTCCATCGACGTCTTCATCCCGACTGGCGAAGAAGAGGCGACGAAATGGGCTTGAATTTTTTGAGCCAGAATACCCTGCCGTATCATCTAATATGATAAGTGCCGGAGAAAAGATGAAGAAGGTGAAGAAAGTCTCCGAAGGAGAAGCTTTCGACTTAGAGCTTCCTACGAGTTCCAAGGATCTGTTCAGTGAAGAACGAGGAGTTTTTCGAAACACTCGACTCAGAAGTGGGATGACAGTCCCCATGATTTATAAATAGATGGCGGGAGTCTCTTCTGATGAAGAAGATATAGCCAAATCTGTTATGGCTGAATCGCAGATGTCTGACTCATTCCTAGAAGACTCCGCCTCCGCATATATGACTCAAAACAACATCTCCAAAGAGTTCATGCGGAGAATGGATGAACAAGACAAGCATATCCAGTAACAACAGAACGCTCTCAGCGAGCTTAAAGATATGCTGCACGTCCTGATGGAATTGGAGAAAGCCAGGCTAAAGGATACAGGAAAGAAGACAGAAGAAGAAGGTCCTCATAATTATGAAAAAGAAGAACATCATGAGGATAACGGCAACCGTTCCATGCATCAAGGAGGAAAAACTGAGGCTGTTTGGGTGGAGAGCTTCCAAAACCAGCTAAACGCCCTCATGCATAAAAGCGACCTACAAGAGCTGGGGGTGGTAAGACCGTATCTCATGGAATGGGAAAGTGTGCCATTCCCAGAAAGTACAAACCGTTGAAGCTCAAATCTTTCGATGGTAAAGGATCGCCGAATCAGCATCTCTATTACTTTAAATCACAGATTGGGCATTTAGCCAAGAATGACCCTATTATTACGAGAGTATTCGTTAGTACCATAACGAGACTAGCTTTTAAATGGTTCCGGAGACTAGAATCGGGAACCATCAATTCATGGAGCGACATGGAGAAAGCCTTTCTCACCAGGTTTTATGAAGATGATATGGAGGTATCAATGCCGGCACTTTTAGCCACTAAGCAAAAGAAAGGAGAATCAGCCCGGGATTTCATCAAAAGGTTCCAAAATGATTCCCTTAGATGCCCGCATGGGATGCCAGAAAAGACCCTGGTAGAAACCTGTTGACATAATTTATCGACTAAGGTTCTAGCCAGGATGGGAGCAGTGAAGTCCTCAACCTGGAAGGATCTCGCCCTGCAAGCCAAAGAAACTAAAGAAATTGCCCAAAGACTTGAGGAAGAAGGAGGCGAGGAGAAACCGAAGCGAAGTGGTGATAACAACTATAAGTCTCAACCCCGAGGATATAAGGGAAAGGAGGCGATGGTCACTAATACGCCGCAACCCGCGAAGACTTCCCCAAAGCTCCCTCCTCAGACACGAATGTCTCAAAAGCAATACTTCTTTAAAGATGAGCATGCAAAGACTATCTTCAACCTCCTTATGAGTAAGAAGATGCTGAAACTGCCGGAGTTCAAACATCCAGAAGAAGCAGGAAAAGTTAACGATCCTAACTACTGTGTCTACCATAGGATCGTTAACCACCCCACCCAAAACTGCTACATCCTCAAGGATAAAATTCAAGCTTTATTAGATGCTAATGTCATCAAGCTCCAAGAGCATCAGAAGAAGGTGACCGCGAACATGGTGACTGTCAAGTTCGGCAAAGCGCCCGATTGGATAGAGTCAACAGTTCAAGACGAAGTGCAGCCCATCCCTAAGGGCACGATGCAGGTCGTAAATTTTGACCCGTACCAACAACAAAAGAAAGGATTGTCCCCCTTTGAAACTGATAAGGGAGAGATACTGTGGGTGCATCCAGACCTCCTAAAGGATGAACAATGGAGTTCCAGTTCATCTGGGAAGAAACAAAGGGGGAAAATCTTTACCTCTAATGTCGTTTCCGTAATTCCCGAAGATGACGGGGTTATTCCTGCTTTGACCGATTTGGAAGAAGAAATCGGAAATTCTTTGGTAGCCGATGCAGATCCTCCTCCCGCGGGGACCCAGTCAGGAAAAGATTACTTGAAGAACTACGGCCAGAAAATGGACTCTCAACCATCTCCAGAAAAAGTCAAACAAAAGGAGCTTAAGTTTGATAAAACTCTGAAGAATAAGGGAAAAGAGACTGCGGAGGACTTGCGAAAGTCATTCCAGTTCGATATTTTGACACAGTTGGCCAATATTCCCGCAAGGATAATCTTGTACGAGCTCCTGAAGCTCTCTAAATCTACTAGAGAAGCTTTAAGAGAAGCTCTGCATGATTCGGAAGTATTCTTGGTACAAATACCGGAGATAATCGAGGAAGGAGAATCTCTTTGCGCGACATGTCACTAGGTGTCCGGTAAAAACATCCCTTGCGTCACCTTTTCTCCGGAAGACATGCAGGTCAGGAGTAATAAGCATCACCGCCCTCTGTATTACAAGAGATACATAGGATCTACGGAGGTTAATCGCATTCAAGTTGATCCGGGCTCAGCCTTGAGCATCATGCCGCGAAGAATGTTACGATATATTGGAGTGCCCATGAATAGATTAGCGGCAACTAACACCACTATTTTCGGATTCAATGCTAACGGCAGTAGACCGTTGGGAAAAATTAAGCTCAAGTGTCAAATCGGCGATCTGAAGACGGAAGTCACGTGTTACGTGATAGATGCGGACACGTCATACAATCTGCTACTGGGGAGACCTTGGATCCATAGCAATCTCATTGTGCCCTCCACGTTACACCAATGCATGAAGTATGTCAACAAAGACGCAAACGTAAAGACGCTCGTCGCGGAAAAACAACCCTTCAAAAGAGTTGAAAATTACTTTACTGACGCGTTGTTGTATCAAGATGCGTTCGATGTTACAGATCAGCCCGTTCCAGATGACTTTGATAGCGGCGAAGAGGCTGATACAGAATTAGTATCCGAAGATTCGAAATCCAAGGATGTAACTTGAGACGGTGAGCCCTTTATAATAAGCCTCGAAGGCCTAGATGTAAATAACACCGTTCACTCTGATGGTGAATGGGTGATAAATGAAAATTTTGAGTTTGCTTATTCTTCTGGTGTTGATTCGGAGCCCTCAAGCACTAGCACAGATGCATTCAGCGACTGTGTAAATGAGATATATTCTCTGACTTCCTTCCAAGCACCTATCCTATCATCCTTACGCGAATTAAGTGATAACGTTGAAAGTGCTAACCAGGTCATTTTTGAGGTCCCTCCCAAAAACGGAACCCTAAAAGCCATAGTATTTGGAAGAGCAAGTCACAAGAACAAAAAGAAATGCTTAGATTCTGAGGAAGAACAGGAAAAATCCGAGTTCTTCCATTACGATGAAAATTCTCGTAGAATAATGAGGAAAATGGGATACGATCTAGCCAAAGGCAGGAGGTTGAACTTCGGAAGAGGAAGAAGGACAATCTTTCAACCCTATGTCCCAGAGGGAAAAATGCCAAATTATTACCAGAAAACTAGCAGAGGGTTGGGATACGTCACCACTCCCGAAAGTTCCTTAGATGAAAAAACCGAAGAACAACAGTACGATCATTCGTCAGAATCACCCTGCTGGGACTCAGATGTCAGTATTGGTATGATTTTTCGCGAAGTGTCCGTGAACATGGCTTCCGCAATCCAAGAAGACGAAGAAATCTCGCCTATAAGAGATGATCTCTGGGCCAAGCATCTTAATATGAAGTGGGAGATTCAGTTTGAATAACGTGAGCCTCCAACTGAAGACAAAGTGATCCAAATTAATATGCGGGATGAAAAGAATCCTAAACCCATATTCATAAGTGAGAACCTATCCTCAGAAGAAAGGGAAGAGTTAATATCCTTCACTCGCGAATATATTGATATTTTCGCTTGGAGTTATGAGGAAATGCCTGGATTAGATCCAAGCGTGGCGGTGCACAAATTAAACATCCGGCCAGAGGCTAAACCAGTAAAATAACAGCAACAAAGATTTCGCCCAGAGATCATGAAAGCTATAGAAGCTGAAATCAGGAAGCTGATTAAATCAGGCTTTATTTGCGAGGAACAGCACCCTGATTGGGTCGCGAATATAGTTCCCGTGACAAAGAAAAACGGAAAAATACGAGTTTGCATAGACTTTAGAGATTTAAATGAAGCTTGCCCTAAAGACGAGTTCCCATTACCTATCATGGATATTATGATAGACAATACTTGCGGGTATGAGCGTATGACGTTCATGGATGGATTCTCGGGGTATAATCAAATAAAGATGCACCCTGATGATGAGAAGCATACGTCCTTCAGAACACCACTCAGAGTATACTGCTATACAATCATGCCCTTTGGCCTAAAGAATGCAGGCGCTACGTATCAATGCGCCATGAACACAATATTCCAAGAGCACCTCCGGAAGACAGTGGAATGCTATGTAGATAATTTAACGATTAAGAGCAGGAACAAAGACAATCAATTGAAAGATTTGAAGACAGTGTTCGACCTCATGAGGAAGCACCGGCTCAAGATGAATCCAACTAAGTCTTTCCTGGGGGTCTCCAGTGGAAAATTCCTCGGTTTCGTTGTAACGTCAAAAGGAATACATCTTGATCCAGATAAGGTCAAGGCTATCCAAGACATGCCGTTCCCCCGCAACCTCAAAGAGCTAAGGGGATTGCAAGGCAGGTTGGCATACATCCGCAGGTTTATATCAAATTTTTCTGGTAAATGTCAGCCCTTCACCAGATTAATGAGGAAAGGAGTGTCGTTTGTTTGGGACAACGCATGCCAAAAGGCTTTTGAAGAAATCAAACAGTATCTCATGAAGCCACCAGTGCTTGTAGCTCCAATCTCAGGGATACCTTTTCTGCTATATGTAAGGGCTATGGACCATTCCTTGGGAGCTTTGCTAGCGCAGGAGAATGAGTCAGGTCACGAACGAGTTATTTATTATCTAAGCAGAATGATGGTCGGGGCGGAACACCGGTATAATCCAGTGGAAAAGAAATGTCTAGCCTTAGTGTTCGCAATACAGAAAATGCGACACTATTTGGTTGGACAAACTATCCACATTGTATCGAGAGTTAACCCCTTGAGAATATTGATGACTAAGCCTGGATCCTTAAACTCAAGACTATCCAATTGGGCTATTTTGTTATCACAGTATGATATGCGCTTTGTCCCACAAAAGTCTATTAAAGGATAGCTGTCGCCGACTTCTTAGCCGAATATCCAATCCCGGCATCCTCGAAGTTATAAGAGCAAATCCCGGGAGAGTTAGAAGAATAGGACTTGATCCCAGAAAAGGATAAATCGCGAAAGTCCTCCGAGGCAAATACAGTCTCAAGAGGTGTGTGGCAGCTTTTCTTTGATGGTGCTTCTCGAATGGGATCCGAAGGAAAGATGATAGTAGGGGCAGGAGTTGTTTTCGTCTCTCCCCATAACTACATCATTCCTCGAGCTTACTCATTAACAAGCTCGTGCTCCAACAATGTCGCGGAGTATAACGCCCTCTTAATCGGCTTAAAAATAACCAAACAACTGGGGGTCAAATATTTGGAGGCCTTGTAATATGCCAACTCTTATCCATCGCTTCGGTTTGAGAAGAAGAAAAGATGACTGTACGAAACAATCGACTACAAAAGAAAAAAAAAGAAGAGAGTCGCAAAGAAAATTCTCACGGCTGAATGATCTTCCATTGAAGACGTCAGGTGTCTTATATAGACAAGTTTGGTGACTATGATCTCCAATTTGGAAGAGATAAAGCCGAGATCTTCGGCTAAGATCTTCAGTTCAGATCTCAACAGAATTTATTACTGCTGCATGGGACGTTTGGATATCCAACCCGGAGATCTCGTCATAAATGTTGGCAACGCTTGGAATCCCACGCCCGACGGCTTCGTCTCAAGGATTGCAGAAGTCTTTACAAATTCCGAGGAATTTTGGGTCACCCCGAGAAATTTCTAAGCGCGAGTGCAGTCCGCAAAGACTAAGATTGCGAATTTAGCATAAATCCGCCAACTTCCGGACGGAACATCGCAAACCCCAGCCCACAATCCTTGGAAGTTAGGATCGCGCATCTACTATGAGTTTAGTTAATTCGCAAGCCTCTGAATGTGAAATCACAAACCCGACAAAGATCCGCAGAAGTCACGTAACAGATATACGGATACCAGAATATTACAGAAATTTGCGGAGTTAAAAATCCTGAAGTAGGCGAATTTATTGCAAGACAAATGCTAAGGTTGTGCCTTAGAAATACAAAACCAAGATTAAGTTCTTCACATAAACAAGGAGTCATGCCATGTACAACAAATGTCAGGGGATGGTTACAAGAGAAAGAACAACAAAAAATATATATATGCATGGACCAGTCTTTACAACTCAATGGTTCAAGAGAACTTTTATTTTCTCCTCTGCGTCATCAATGTTTTGCTGAAGGATCTCATAAACTTGAACAGTAGCTTGGCGACGCAGTTCCTCGTCACTAGCAATAACATTCTGCACTGCAGTAGCCTCCAGCGAATCCAATTCAGCTGCATCGCTTAGAGATCCCTGGATATATTATCCCTCTGACACGACAAATTGGCGAGATTCCTCATGGACTCATCACGTTCCTTGGTGACCTTGGCTAGGAAGGCTTGGGCTTTGGCAATGGTCTCTTGAGCCTTAGTAATAACTTGGTCATGGCCCTTGACAATTGAAGGAGCGGCTTCCACTTGAAGAATCAAAGACTCGCGGTCTGATTGACCTTTTTCTAGGGAGGCTTTGCTAACATCTGCCTTCTACTGAGTCTCTTTCTATGACTTAAGCTGTTCCTCTTTCAGCTTCTGAAAAATGATTTTCACTGTCTCAGATTTATCAGCACTTCTGCCTCTCGACGGGAATTCAGCATGCTTTTGAAGCTGAGTTACCATAAGCCTAAAAGCAGCAGCTCTATCCTCTCCACCAATGTTAACAATACCAGTTAGGTAAATGTTGAGAACATTGGCGATTGAAGCAAAAGGAATCCCCTTTAGTATTTTATCGATACAGCGGCCCAGAAAGTGAAGGAAAGTCTCCACTGTGTCCTTCAGCAAATCACTCTCAAGCATGTCAATCTCTGCATGAGAAGGAGTAATACTGGATGAGGCAGAAGCGGGTTGATCCGCAACAGGAGGAATGACACCTCTAGAGATCTCCGTGGAGCTACCAATCATAACCTTCTGAACTATAACATCGGTTGGAGCAGTTGTGACCAAGGTCGTAGGCATAGCAGCCTCGGTAATCACCACTTCTGAAGTATCAACCGCAGAAGTAGTAACTTCAGTCGCTTCACCAGTGTCAGCTCCCGCAATGATATTGTCTGGAAAAGTCGCCTTCACACCCATGCACTCTAAGTCCGGAGTCGAAACTGGAGCTAGCAAAAAGAAGAAATTTAATGGTTAAAATTTTACAGTATCATTTGATAAATAGTATAATTGCTAAAGAAAGAAGATGAAGACCTAAAGATTGGATGCTGGATTCTCCAAATCCGTACACCTCAGGACCAAACACTTCAGGCCCGCATACTTCGGTCCGAACATTCTCACTCAAAAAGGCGTATTTACCACGGTCTGAGGGAGGAGTAGAAGAGCGAAAACTGTGGCAAGGGATGTCATCATCATCGCCCCAGTCATCCTGGTCTTCAGAAGGAGGTGCCGCTTTTGGGGGATCTAATGCGCGAGTCTCCCCAATGATTTGCACTTCATCATCTGCAGTACCCTGAGCAACAGGAACTACAGAACCCTCTTATAAGGCCGAGGAAACATTGACTTCAACGTCGGCCTGGCCAATAGGAGAAGTAGAACCCTTCTGAGTAATGGGAGCAGGGTCATCACAAAGAACAGGTCCTTGGTTCCGACGCCTCTTGAGGGAGCAGAGAGTTAAGGAGGAGTCATCTTCATCCTCCTTGGATTCCTCAACGAAGGATTCAGCAACTGAACTGGGTGTTGCAGTTCCTGTCCCAGACAGAGTGCTCCGCGAGTCAATCCCCTGCGGAATGATAGGCAAGTCGCTAAGACGCCTTAGTCTCTTCCGCTTATGTGAAGATTTCTAGAGAGAAGACTGCGATGGGGGAGAAGCCCTCCTCGATGTCGGATCAGGAGAAGCATTAAGGGAGACAGCCTGAGCTGGTGCATCATTGCCCTCTTCCTTTTGCTCTGATTCATTAGATGCGCTATTCCCCTGAAATCCTCCATCCCTGCCACCTTCGTGCTGCCGGCCTTCTTTTTCTGGGCATACCAAGTTCTGATCTCCCGAAGACTGGTATGGTGTATGCTGAAACTTTGAGGAGCAGAGTTAGCATCCACGAACCACTTGCAAAAATAGAAACTCATACTTGAGTTTGGGGTCTTGAGTGGAAGATCAAATCTGGCTTGAGTTCCACCTGCGACGAAGTGAATCCAAGCTCGAGCTCCCTCAAGAACATTCCCAACAAAACTTAATTCTCTACGGGGATTACCAACATAAAGATGATCATACCCAAACTGTCGAGCAAAGCGACTCGGGTAATAAGGTTCTATATAGCAAAGGTTCCCCAAATGAAGGACCAGATGTCCTGGACGGATATTTATCAACCACCAGAAACATCCTGATGATAGGGTAGTGAATGTATCAACACCAGCAGTGTCCGCGAATTCTTCCCCGTATCCAGCATTCGGGAAGTATGGAAAACATCTGAACAATTCAAAAGTTGAAAAAAGACGAAGGGTCTTGCGGATCACTGCCATGTAACCCCCTTTCCATTGTGACTTCTCATAGTGCTGCACTTTGGGAGCACTTAAGTCAATCTGCGAGTCTGCGGGACTCATCAAACTGAGGCAATGTAGGACCAGCCAAGCCATCAAATACGTGTAAGGGAGTTCTACAAGTGGATTAGGAGTCTTAATGACCGGGTCTCCCTTCTTCCTTTGCTCCTTCTTCACATTGCAAAATTTGTCAGATAATCTCCTCAGTCCGCTTTGAATGCTGCAGACCATCGCAGGCAACAAGCTAAGCCGCCTACCAAGAGCTAGTAGGATGGCTGGGTATACAGCTCTGAGAGGTATGTTTTCCTGTGAAGGAATAACACACTTCTTCAGCCATACCATCAAAAAACCAGCCAAGAAGGCAGGATCAGACAAAGGCTGGAGGGCCTGATAGTGAAAACTCTCAAAGGACGTTCCAGCCTTGAAGATGTCTTTATCAGATTCAGCGACATAAGCATCTGTCCTGAAACTGGTAATTCTTCTCTCAACTTTCTTTTCAGAAACCGGAGGAAGACGAGTAAAATTTGGACTACTCTTAGAAAAATTGGGCAGAAGATACTGCAGCCACTTCTTTGGCTTCAAACTGCGGGAACCGGATGTATGGGCACAAATATGATAATGGCAGAGCAATTCCCAGTAAGTATCATAAGTCAAAGGATCCTGAGTTTTCAGCAGATGGAGTTCTTCCCCAGTAGGAACGTACTCTTCATATGGATGTCTCCCATGGGCAAGCCCGAGACTTCGTACATCTCGTGGAGGACGAAACCCAATTCGCCTCGAGGGCAAAAGATTGTACAAGTATCAGGATTATACAATTCCAACAAGGCAAAGAAATGGAATCTGCTGGCGGGAATGCCGTGCTGAACCGCTCTGATGGTGCGATACAACCCTGCATGATGAAGCTGATATCTAAACGATAGCAAAAAGAAGTCGGTCAAAACAGCCCACTCTCCTTTCGAAGAATAGTGAACCCATCCAGGGGGACGAAAATCCTGAACAGGAAACTCTCCTTGTGCATTGGTAAACCGATGCAGGAAAGTCTGTGCGATTATGGGAACCTCACGTCTAGAGAGGTCACGATTAAGTAATCCTGGAAGTAATCCGCGGAAGTGTTTTCCAGTACCGCGAGGAAAAACGCCTTGAGCATTGAAACCCCCCAACAAGATGCTATCTTGCGGCCTGTTTATGTGCCAATCCATTCGTCTGGGCACAGAAAGGGATTGAAAGAACAAGAAGGGGAAGACCTCTCCATATTAGGGAGAAACAAGTAGCGATCTTCAATTTGATGAAGCCACTTGTAATCTCCATCTTCCAAACCGCTGTCGGGCATTGGAATATGATCCCCAAACAAAAAGACGGGTTTGAGTAACGGAGACTGATCATCTCCTTCGAAAGGTGCATTGGTCATCAGTTCCCGCAATGTTGAGCGAGAAGGATGAAGAATTTTGTCTTCTCTCTCCTGATTATCTGAGGCTGTATAAGGGGGGAAGACATGACCAAATCTGAACTCTTTCTTCCCATCATAGCCATCCGAGTATCCGAAATAATGATCCTTTGGCCAAGGATTCAATGCGTAATTGACTGCAAAAGACATTCAGATTCAGAGATAAGAAAAAAAATGAGAAAAGGGACTGCCTTCCGATTTTTTTTATATTTACCTCCAATCAAGGATTCCTGCCGAACCACTATCGAACTAGAAGTTGCTCGAGAATCTTGACGACCACTGGCAGCAGCATCAGAGGAAGAAGCTTTCTTCGGCATCCTTTACAGATGGAGAAAATCCTTCGCACAGAAAATCGAAAGCTATAGGAGATCGAAGATGAGAGGTCTGAGGTGCCCTAACGAGGAACTCAGATTTCAAATTTCTTGGGATAAGAGTAGCCTCTCTCATAAAGTGGAGGTTATATAGCGGATGATTTGACGGCCGAAATCTCTGGACAGACGTGATATCTGGGCCGAATCTTATGGGTACCTTTTCATTTAATGCGACTCAGAGAACGTCTCAATTCTTACGCTGTAAAAAAGCAACCGCCTTCCGGCCTTCCCGCGACCAAAAAGATGGAAGCTCGCGCCCCTAATACAGAGTCGCGATCCTTCAGAAATTACAGTTTGCGATCCTAATATAGAGTCATTTTCTTCAATAAAAAAGGTGGAAGCTCGCGCCCCTAATACAAAGTCGTGATCCTTCAGAAATTACAGTTTGCGACCCTAATACAGAGTCATTTTCTTCAATCAAAAAGGTGAAAGCTCGCGCCCCTAATACAAAGTCGCGATCTTTCAGAAATTACAGTTTGCGACCCTAATACAGAGTCATTTTCTAATCCAAAATGAAGGCTCGCACCCCTAATATAGAGACGTGTCCCTTCCGAATACAGTTCGCGACCCTAACACAGAGTCGTCTTCTAATCCAAAATGAAGGCTCGTGCCCCCTAATACAGAGACGTGTCCCTTCCGAATACAGTTCGCGACCCTAACATAAAGTCGTCTTCTAATCCAAAATGAAGGCTCGCGCCCCTAGTACAGAGACGTGTCCCTTCCGAATACAATTCGCGACCCTAACAAAGAGTCGTCTTCTAATCCAAAATGAAGGCTCGCGCCCCTAATACAGAGACGTGTCCCTTCCGAATACAGTTCGCGACCCTAACACAGAGTTGTCTTCTACTCCAAAATGAAGGCTCTCGCCCCTAATACAGAGACGTGTCCCTTCCAAAGCAAAAAGTTTGCGCCCTAATACAGAGTCATCTTCTTTTTCGCAATACAAATCAGCGATCCTAACACAGATTCGTATGATCCAAAAATTGTCAATAAATGAGGCGCTAACACAGGGTCACATTTTCCGTCAAGAAGCAGCAGTGACATTAATACAGAGTCACAGATTTCTGCAAATGCAATGGAGATTCTAATACAAAATATTATATCCAAAGTATTCCAAAAATCCTCAAGGAATTATGAGAGTTTTGGAAACTTTGGAGGGGGTTTTGTCGGCGAAAAATTTTGGAAAGCAAAATAGATCCGCGGATTTAAGGTTAGAAGTCCGCAACTCAACAGATCCGCGAACCTGAAGATTGATGTTCGCGACCCAGACGACAGAACAAGTTCGCGAATCTAAAGTTGAGATTCGCGACACTACCCATAGCTTTCGGGTAGGGGTTTAATACAAAGTCACCCGACCTGAATAGCAGAGTTGCCACCTCGGATCGTGGGGCTAACTGCCAAACGAATGCAGTGGCGTCACTTCGGTCGTGGGAGCAACCGCCTAATGAATATGGCAGTACTTCTCGAGTAGTGGGAGCTAACGGTCAAGCAAATATGGCGGGACGTTAATCCAAGCCCCCTATAAAAGGCAGGAAGCGAAAGAACGAGACACAAGGAGAGAGGCACAGAGACGGAGGTCTTCTGCTAGAAACTACCTCTGGAGATCAAGAGTAAAGAGTCTTTCTTTTTTTTTCCTTTTCTTTAGCCAACTGAGAGAGATTTGTACGGAGTGTCAACGGAGAGCAGGATCGTCCTCCATAGCTACCTAGAAACCCAGCCTTAAAAAAAGTGGAAAAACTATCTTCCTCATCTTCTGTAAATGGAAAACTGTTATATTGTAACCCTTTATTAAAAGATTGTCAGTAAAGAGAGGAATTCAATTTTTATGGCGAACATCAATGAGATGCCGCCTCCCCGTAATCTTAAGGAGTTAAAGGGGTTACAAGGAAAACTCACCTATATCCGACGCTTTATTTCTAATCTATCTGGACGATGCCAGCCATTCTCCAAACTTATGAAAAAGGGGGTTTCTTTCATATGGGACGAGGCATGTCAACAGGCATTTGACGACCTCAAAGAATATCTCCCCAAACCTCCTGTTCTTATGGCACCAGTCCCTGGGCAGCCATTCCTTATATATGTAAGGGCCATGGATGATGCTTTAGGAGCATTACTTGCTCAATATAATCAGCACGGTCATGAAAACGCCCTTTATTACTTAAGCAGAACAATGATCGGGGCCGAGCGTCGGTATACCCCGATTGAAAAAGAATGTTTAGCCCTAGTGTTCGCTGTTCAGAAAATGCGACACTACTTTTCAGGGCAAACAATTCATGTCATATCACGGGTTAACCCCTTGAAAATCTTGATGACAAAATCGGGATCCTTAAATGGCCGATTGGCGAAATGGACATTATTGCTATCGCCATATAATATACACTTCGTTCCTCAAAAGGCATTGAAGGGACAGGCGATCGCCGATTTCCTTGCAGACCATCCAATTTGGTCTAACTCTAAACAGACGTTGGAGGTGAACACAACTAGCAAAGAACAACCATGACAGATGTTCTTTGATGATGCTACCAGACGGTCCGCTGCTGGAGTGGGGATTGTGCTGATATCCCCACATAAATACATACTGCCTAACGGTTACTCATTAACAGAACCGTGCATGAATAATGTTGCAGAATACAATGCACTCATTATCGGCTTAAAAATGGCTCTGCAACTGGGGGTGAACCATCTAGAGGCATATGGAGACTCTAAGCTCATTGTCAACCAGACGACGGGTGAGTATGAAGTCAGACATGGAGCCCTCATCCCCTATCATCAGCTAGCCATCGAGCTAGCATGATATTTTGAACAGTTTTATATCTGTCATATAACTCGAAATGAGAACGTCTATGCAGATGCTCTTACCGCACTAGCTGCAACATTGGTGATCCCGCCGGGTGAGGCTAAAAGCATCACTATTGGTAGCAGAGAAATCCTCCACCCAGATACGGTATTCCAAACCAAAGAAGTGTGCCAGACAGGCTTAACTCTGGAACCCCGTGATTGGCGATTTTCATTTATAGATTACGCCCTATATGGGATACTACCAGAGGATCCAAAGGAAGTCGCCTCGATAAAGAGGAAGGCCCCAAGATTTTACTTTGATCGTACACTTCAAACTTTATATAGAAAGTCAAGTGATAGTCTCCTGCTACGCTGCATATCGAAAGTAGAAGCAGATGAAGTGCTGAGAGAAACACATGATGGAGTGTGTGGAGCTCATCAGCCCAGTCCAAAACTCGGAGACCGCATAAGAAGGCTGGGATACTACTGGCCGAAAATGATTACAGAGACAATGGTATACGCTAAACGATGCCATGCATGCCAAGTACATGCCAATTTTATTCATCAACCCCCAGAATACTTGCACAATACCGTTGCTAGTTGGCCATTTGAGGTATGGGGAATGGATATTGTGGGGCCAATAACTCCCCCGTCATCCAGAGGACATCGGTTTATTCTTGCAATAACCGATTATTTTTCAAGATGGGCCGAAACCGTGCCCATGAGAGAGGTGAAAATGACAGATGTGATTAAGTTCATTAAGCATCATGTCATTTACTGTTTTGGCATCCCCGAAGGATCATTTATGATAATGGACCGTAATTCATCAGCCAGGGATTCTCAAGATTCTGTGATAAGTTCAGAATCAAGGATATTGCTTCAACGCCATATAACCCCGCGACAAATGGATTGGCCGAAGCTTTCAACAAGACGATCATTAAACTCCTTCGAAAGTTTGTCTCTTCCAACAAACGAGACTGGGATGAAAAGCTAGGAGAGTGCTTGTGGGCTTATCGCACCACCATTCGCACCCCAACAAAAGCTACCCCGTTCTCCTTAGTTTATGGAAGTGAGGCCGTCTTACCTCTTGAAATTCAGATGCCATCGTTAAGAGTGGCCTTAGCCACAAAGATGACTACAGAAGAGCGCCATCAACAAATATTGCAAGAACTAGAGGCGTTAGATGAAAAACGTCTTAGCGCTCAACAACGAATTGAGTTGTATCAAGCCCGAATCTCGCAAACATTCAATAAGAACGTTAAACCAAGGACCTTTAAATAAGGAGACTTGGTCCTGGCTATTAAAATGCCAATGATTCTAACCCACAAGACTAAGCGTAAATTTGAACCCAAGTGGAAATGACTGTTTATTGTGGAGATGGTATACTCCAGTGGAGCCTATCGCTTAATGAACCAGAATGGTGATAGGATGATGATGCCGATCAACGGTAAATTTCTGAAAAAATACTATGCCTAAAATAAACCAGAATGATGATAGAGTAACTGTCACATCTGGTTCAGATCCCTAGGAGTATAACCATCCACCAGTTCAAGTTACGCACATGAGCACTTAGACTAGGCATGTGCAATTAGGCACCTCTGCCGAAATCTGGTGATTCTGACCGATCATCTTGGTATGTGCAGTTCAAGTTACGCATGAGAGCCTTGAACTGCCTCCAATCAAACACTGACATGTGCAATTAGGCGCCTCTGCCGAATTCTGGTGATCCTGACCCGATCATCTTGGTATGTGCAGTTCAAGTTACGCATGAGAGCCTTGAACCGCCTCGAATCAAACTCTAGGCATGTGCAATTAGGCGCCTCTGCCGAAATCTGGTGATCCTGACCCGATCAACTCGGTATGTACAGTTTAAGTTACGCATGAGAGCCTTGAGCCGCCTCCAATCAAACTCTAGGCATGCGCAATTAGGCGCCTCTGCCAAAATCTGGTGATCCTGACCCGATCACCTCGATATTAGCAGTCTAAGTTACGCAGATGAGCCTTGGACTGTTTTACCTAAACAAATGAACTATTTTGATGACAAGTTATTTGTTGTGCAAGTAGATTTTCTAGCCAACAGATAAAAGAATCAAAAGATTTCCTTTATTCATCAATCAAAAAGAATGAAGTTACAAAAGAATTCAAAGAATCAGTAAAGCTCTCTCTTCTATTACAAGTTCTTATTACAAAAAGAATAAAAGAATAGAATAAAAGAAAGTTATGGATCTCCTAGAAGCCTCAACTTATTCATCGTCTCGTCAATTACTCAACGACGAGTCTCCTCCACGGAGTGTTGAGCCTGCCGGCATAAATCATCATCGTTTATTGCCAGTTGCTGGGCCAACCGTTGACAAGATTCTTCAGTAGTACGGCTCCTTATTATGCCTTCTTGTTCGAGCTGTCCTTGTTGAAGGATCAGCTCTTCTCGTTTCTTAATGGATTCCCCTAACCGAGACTCGCTGGTTTCTAGAATAGCTCGAGCCTTAGCGATAGTCTCTCTGGCTCTAAGGATGGCGGTCTGACTCCCCTCAATCTCGAAGTCCACTATCTCTAACCCCCTGAGGATTGATTCCTGATTGGCTCGTAGTTCTGCAAACTCCTGAGACCAGACTTCCTCTTGGCGCCTCAGTTCCTCTTGATGAGCCACCAACTCTGCCCGTAGCCGCGCCGACTTGATCTCAGTGATCGCTTCCACATCCACTTGGCGAACCGTGTTTAGCGTGTTCACCTGGTCTTCCAAAGCTTCAAGGCGGGCCTCGTAGGGAGCTGCTCGGTCACGTCCCCCAATCCTTTCAATATTATCCAGATAGCTAGACAATATTGGACGTCCAAGATTAAAGAAATCTCTTCCATCTAGGATCATTCCAATACACCTCCTTAGTAGCCACAAAAAGTCATTTACACTGTGGTTGAAGAATTCTTCGAGAGGGTCCACAGTGTCTGTGTTTAAAGCAGACAGCGCTAAGGAAGATGTCGCCGGGGGAAGAGTGGCATCCGTTGGAGTCGAGAAAGAAGAAGCCCGTCCCTGTACCAGACTCATTACATGCGGAGCTAGTAAAGCCAATAAAGATTTGGCAGAACTGGGAACCCGAGATGAATTATCACTAGTACAGATCACTCGAGCAGTACCACCAGCAGGAGTAGACGATGGAGTATTTTCACCCGAAACTCCTCCTGCGACAGAAGTGGCTTCAAATGAGAACTTAAAATTCTCCTCATCCCATGTTGGCGGATGACTTGGGACTGGAGGAGTCACCAATGTCTCAACAGCCATTATTGTCGACGATGTTAAAATCGCTGGCTGAGGAGTAGAGGGCACACCAACTACTACTGGAAAAGTTTCCTCGGAGCAGACCATTGGTGTCGGAGATGGCAGACTTGGGGATGGGGAGCCTCTCTTGTTACGGCCGCAACGACAACCTCTGTCCTATCATCACTCCCTAGTTTATCAATAGGAGGAGTCGATGAAGGAACTGAGCATGGGGCCGGCGTGAAGTAGTCTGCGTCAAACTCGTTTGTAGAACTTCCCAGTCCACCCACAGACCAAGTTGTGCCAGAGTAATCCACCAGTTCCTCAGACTCCCCCTGGTAGTCGAATGTATCGGCCAGTGGAGTTGACTACCTGCATTTCAGAAAGCAAACAAAGAGTGTTACATATAAATATGAAGTGAATAATGAAAAGAAGATAGAATATAAAAACCATACCAGGAGATACAAGTCCAGTGGTCGGACTTGAAGGAGGAGCTGTTGCTGTTTCCAGAAGCGCACCCATTTCGCTGCCCAGAGGTTACGTCGCGGAGTGTTCAACAGACTCTGCGGTTGGGGGAGCCGGGACCTCAGTAGCACCTGGAGCTTCAGCAGGTCTACTCTCCTCTGCCGGTGCCGGAGGCAGAGTTGTGGCCAGCAAGTCTAAAGCAAACTTTACTGCTTCTTGAGAGACTAATAGGGTCCCCGGGGCTAATTTCCGCTTCTTCTTCGCCGGTTCGCCTCTTACAGATCCACGGCGTTTAATGGCTGGACTCCGGGAGTGGGGAACCAAGTCTTGAGGAGCACCACCAGCATCACCATCATCGTCATTACCATCATCGTCATCTCCGTCAGAGTTGCCAACATCTGACGGATCGGCTGCCGCACCAAGGAATTCATCCATCCCTTTTACCCTCACTCTTTTAGCCCCTTTGCAGCTAGAATAGAAGGCCTCTATCTCCTTGCAGCAGCTGTGGCTGATAGAGAAATGGGGCACATCAGCATTAGCAATGCTGTACCAGGTGTAGAAGTTTAATAC
Organism: Dracaena cambodiana; assembly: GCA_036321105.1. NCBI lineage: Eukaryota > Viridiplantae > Streptophyta > Magnoliopsida > Asparagales > Asparagaceae > Dracaena > Dracaena cambodiana. The sequence goes on from JAYEPQ010000006.1 coordinate 43,922,589, forward strand.
CATGCTTAGCTCTGGCGATTTCAGGGATAGCATAAATTCTGCTCCGGTTCCTCCAGCAATAAAATGGAACCAGCCCCGTGCCCCTGCATACAGATTCCCTTCGTATGCCAACCCTTTATTTGGATTTCCTACATAAAACTGCGTATATCCAAATTGACGAGCAAATCTACTCGGGATATATGGCTCTATGTAGCACATGGTGTCTTGCCTGTACACCAAGTGTCCGAGGCGAATGTTCAACAACCACCAGAAGGCCCCTGAAGATAAGTTGGTGAACTTGTTTGCTCCCAAAATATCTTTAAACTTAGATCCATGCTCTCCCCTAGGGAAGTCTGGAAAGCAGCGGAAGATCTTGTAGTTTTGATGATGACGGAGTGTCCTGCGGATTTGAGACATATAATTGCTCTTCCAGACAGAGCGCTCGTACTTCTATACGAAGAACGGATTGTCAATTGGATTGTAATCCACGGCACTCATAAAAAACGAGCAGTGCATGACTAGCCATGCCATTAAGTATGTATAGGGCATCTCTACCCTTGGGTTCGGTATCTTCACCGTAGCAGTTTTTTTGGCCGCTTTACCCTTGCCAGCTTTGCCTTTGTTCTTCTTTGCTGGCATAAAACTGTTGCAGAGGGCCCGGAGTCCGCTTTGGAGGTTGGCAACCATTGCTGGTAATAGCCCGAATGGTCGCCCGTAAGCCAATAAAACGGCATGATAGACGACATTCTTTGCGATGGCCTCCTTTGGTAGTGAAGGAACAACGCATCTCTTTAACCAAAGCATCAGAAATCCCGCAAGCAGACCTCTATCTGAAATTGGGAACTGTGCTTAGTAATGGAAGCTTTGGAAAATAGTATCAGGACTGAATCCTTCTTCATTGGAGTCAGTTGTATAAGTTGTAGCTTCCAGCCTGGAGATATGCTCCTTTATCTCTTCAATACTTACGGGTGGGCGTCCCCGAACCATTGGGAGACTCTCCTTGAAATTAATAAAGAGGTAGTCAGCCCACTTCTTATAGCCAACTCCCTGGTTCCTCACCCTAGCCAAGTCAGCGCAAATGTGATAGTGGCACATCATTTCCCAATAGGTTTGGTATATGTGCTCATCCCCCACTTCTAGCATCTTCAATTCCTCGGTGGTGGGGATATATTCCTCATAAGGGACTTCGCCCATTGATAACCCCGACACTTCGAACATCTTGTGGAGAGCGAATCCCAGCTCACCCACTGGTGTAAAGAAGGTGCCAGTTTCAGGGTTATACATCTCCAGCAGGCTGAACAAGTGGTGCGAACTTTGGGGAAAGCCGAACTGGACATTTCTAATGGCTTTATATAAGCCAATTTCCTTCAGGGTCTGTTCATGGGTGTCCAGTATGTGTTTGACAAGCCTGAACCACTACATGTTGCCCGAGGAATGGACCCATCCGGGCATTCTGAAATCTTTGGCGGGGTACTATCCACCCTTGGCCAAGAATTCGCTAAGGAAGGTCTTAGCACGAATGGGAACTTCACCAACAGGGTGCTCTTTGGTGACTCTGCCTGGGAGGAGCCCCGTAATACATCTGGGGGGACAGTCTTGAAAAGCCCAATTCGCGCCGAACTTGCCGGTCGCAACACCGTCATACTCATGAGTTAGCTCAAATTCTAACTCGCGGTGGGAAGATAGCCTCTGGAGATACACCAAGGGGTAGCTACGCTCCATGTCAGGTAGAAACATGAGCAGATCCCCGGCCTGGTACAGCCACTTACTCTCTTCCTCAAAGAGGATCTCATCCGAGTGCTCCAGCGCATCCCTGTTGGCAGTGAAAATTTCTAAGTTAAAAGGATTTTCCACAACAGAACGCGGAGCCAATTCAGTAGCCCCGCGTTTGGTAATATTAACCCTGCATTTGAATAAAATGCGGAGATGTTTAATAGCTCTGTGTTGATTCCGCAGTCTGGCTTGTATTAGCCTCGCGTTTGAGTAAAACGCGGAGATGATCAATAGCTCCGCGTTAGCTCCGCATTTTGGTTATTTAGCGCCGCGTTTTGATGCGATTAAAGCTCCGCGTAAGCAAATAACCAGAATCTCAAATTGATTGAGATTATGATTCTGGGCCTATCCAAATACCCAAATCAAGTGTAATCAGAATTCCATCAAAACTAAGATATTTGATTGGAATCCCTGATAATGACGAGTTCTATTTAGATAGAAACTCTTGCATTAACCTGGGGATATAAATACCTTCCTGGTGAAATCCTAGGGATCTTCTTTTCGGCAATTGAGATCTTTTTCTGAAATCTTGGAGAATTCAAGTTACGCACAGAGCCTTGAGTTCGTGAAGATCAGAGAAAATCACCATCTTTTTTCTAGAGTTCTTGAGAAGTTCGAGTTACGCGAGAGAGCCTTGAACAAATCAAAACTAGAGAAGATCGTCTATAGTCGGCCGATATCTTCAAGAGAGAAGATTTCAACGTACCGATCGTCAAAAGGAGCTGCTTGACAGATCCTATCGCCACAGATCCCATAATATATTGTAAAAGAGAGAGATTGAAATATAAAATCCTCTCGTTTGTTCTTTTTATCTCTTGTTCACTTCTATTGTAATTTAAGTTAATTCAATGGGAGGAAGCGAAGAAACTTTTGCAACGAACAAACTGGCGACCACAGTGGGAGCCATCTCTTTCACTGATGAAGAGATTGTGGCGCAATCGGACGTTGACTTGATCGGATCTGAAGTAGACACGCTGGTCGTTGAAATCGACCAGCAGAAGTACGAGGAGTTCCTCTCCTCTGGATCAGGTGACTTGGATGAGACACGACACTATCGTCGCATGTACTCCAATGCCCGAGTGGCGGGTAGAAAGGTATCCACCGAGAGACGGAGATCCTTGGAGACTGCGGCTATAGAGCCGGAGTTCACACAAGAAATCCTAGCCGAGGATGAGCTTCCGACTGCCGAAGAAGATCTAGGGACTGGACTGACCAGGACCCAACTCCGGAACAGGAACCGGAGAGCGAGGCGTAGAGACCTCAAAGCCCGCCTTGGACGCAGAGCTAACTCTAGAGGACGCGAGGCTATGGTCCCTCGCAAACTGGCTCGCGCTACCCGCAAGACCAGTCTCTACCGCGTTAAACGAGAAGATACAACTTGCCTTAAAAGTAAGGAAAAGCCAGCGTGTGATTTTCCACACGAGGCTATTACTGAGCCTAGCGAGAGACGCAAAGCCAGTAAGGGTTGCGCTAGTCGCAGAGCACCCAACACTCGCGAGAGACGCGAGTATAAAAATTCTTCAAAGCCAGCGTGTGATTTTCCACGCGAGGCTATTACTGAGCCTAGCGAGAGACGCGAAGCCAGTAAGGGTTGCGCTAGTCGCAGAATACCCAACACTCGCGAGAGACGCGAGTATAAAATATTTTTAAAGCCAGCGTGTGATTCCCCACGCGAGGCTTTTGCTGAGCCTAGCGAGAGATGCGAAGCCAGCAAGATTTGCGCTAGTCACAAAATACTTAACACTCGCGAGAGACGCGAGTATAAAGATTCTCTAAAGCCAGCGTGTGATTCTCCACGCGAGGCTGATACTGAGCTAAGCGAGAGACGCGAGGCCAGTAATACTCGTAATAAACGCAAGACTTCTGATACCCGCAAGGAACGCGAGGACGATTGGCAAATAGTTGTCAGTCGTAAAAATCGTGCTAGGCGCGAAGCTATGATATGCGTTAATCGCAAAGATAAGCCAGCGTGTAAGACCTTCCCTTCACGCGGGGCTATTATTCCAGAAGCTAAACTTCTAAAGACATACCAAGCCAGCGAGAGACGCGAGGCTAGTGTGGATAAGCGCGGAGCTATTCTTCAGGCTCGCAATGTGAAACGCGAGGCTATTCCTAGGCCACGCGAGGATCGGTCCAACCCCAGAGTCAGGATTGATCAGACAAAGAAGCTTCAGTGGGTTCCCAGATCTTCTCAAGAGTTGAATGGACCTCTTGACTCTATGACTAAAGGCGCTGATCTCAGGGAATATCTCTCTAAGAAAAGAGGCATAGACCAACTTCAGGTTGAGCATGTCTGTCATTGCCAGCAACTAGTAACGGCAGTATCAGCCGTGATGAATAACTGTGGCTGCAGCAAGAACAGGATATCTGTGTTCGACCGATTAAACGAGTCAAACCAGAATCCTGCTAAGAAGACAAGAACCACTTCCCTGAAGTAAGGGAGAGTTGTAACCTCCAACATGGTAGGAAAAGGGAAGAAAATTGCAGAGACGGATGATAATTCAGAATCGAGCGATGAAGAACCTCATCGTGTTACTCGACTAAAGTCAGGAGCCGTCCCGCCTCGAAACTATAAGAGGCTCGCAGGGGGTTTTTACGATGAGGACAGCGATAATTCAGCTATAGCCTCACCCCGTTCCTCTGCATCGTTTAGACTACAGAAGTCAGCATCTCACATGGCAGATAAATCTGATGATATCAATCAGAGATTTGAAGCTCAAGAAAGAATGATTCGAGAGCAGCAAAAGATGATTGAAGGTTTTAAAGTCATGCTATCGAGATTTGTTGAAGATAATGCCAAGAAGGGCAAGGAAAATCCAAAAGAAGAAGAACAGGAGGAGAATGCCCACTCGATGCATGAGGAAGAAGATAGATTTTCTTTCCATGATCCGCATGAAGAAAAGCTTGAAAAATTACAGAATCAACTCGAAACTTTGATGCGTAAAAATGAGTTGAAAGAGGCAGGGGTCTTAAGACCGTATCCTTCTGAATGGGATACGATACCATACCCACAGAAGTATAAGTCACTCAAGTTAGAGCCATACGACGGGAAGGGATCGCCCAGTCAGCATATATATTACTTCTTGTCCCAAGCAGGACATTTGATGGGTAATGACCCCATCATGACCAAAGTATTCGCAAGTACTTTGCGAGGGCCTGCCTTTACTTGGTTCATGCAGTTGCCCCCAGGATCTATTAATGCCTGGTTGGATGTCGAGAAATTATTTCTCTCACGATTCTTTGAGGATGACACCGAGATTACGGTTCAACTAGACAAGGAGAATAAGAAACGGTTAAAGATTTCATAGAAAGGTTCCGGGAGAAGTCCGTACATTGCAAACACGGAATGATCCAGGAAACTCTAGTAGAGACCTGTCGACACAATCTTAAGACCAATGTGCTCCTCAAAATGGGGGTCGTAGAGTCTAAGACGTGGAGGGACCTGCTCAAACAAGGAGAGCAAGCTAAAGACTTGATTCGCCAAGTTGAAGAGTCCCGCGGGCCAAGAAATGCTGGGGGTAATAAGTCATATACCCAAAACAACAACAATAAAAATAAAGGGAAAGCAGCGATGTCGTCAGAAGCTGCTTCTCAGAAAACCAGTCCTCCGCCAGAGCCGAAGTCTCAAGGTCAGCGAGGATCAAGGCAAATTAGACCGCAGCAAGAAAGGAATTACACTTTCAAAGCTGAACAGACACCTGTCTTCTTTCACCTGCTCCAAAAGAAGGGAATGCTAAAACTTCCGGAGAATAAGAAGCCAGAAGACGTTGGTAAGACTAAAGATCCCAACTACTGTCTCTATCACGTGAATGTTGGGCACCCTACCCGGGATTGTTTTCCCTTTAAGAACAGAATCCAAGCACTAATAGAAGCTGGGGTTCTGACGCTTAAGGAAGAGCAGAAGAAGGTCACTGCCAATATGGCAACCATAGTGGTTAGAACCCACGAGTTCCCCGCAGGAGTGACCCCAATCCCAAAGGGTGAGGCAGTTACAAAGAATCTTGATCCTTACAACAAAGCCCAAGAAGGACTTGTCCCTGTAACGACCCAAAGAGGGGAAGTTATGTGGATTCACCCCGATTTGATAGAAGACGAGCAGTGGACGAACACAGGGGGTCATAAGAAAAAGCGGACTAGCAATGCTATCTCCGCGGAAATAAAGGATGAATATATTACAGGAATACCCACAGACTCTGAAGAGGAGCCCGAAGCCATGGCCACTCATCAAGATGGGGCAGGCCCTTCCGGCACTCGGTCTGGGAAAACATATCTTAGAGACTACACTAGAGTAGATCCGAAGGATATATATGCGGAAAGGTGTTCGTTTCCAGAAGAATCCGCGAAGAGATGAAGGAGTTAAGAATACCTCCTTCCAATTTGATATCATAACTCAGCTGGCAAATATTCCAGCTCGAGTAACGCTATACGAGTTGTTATGATTGTCAAAGTCAACTCGTGAGGCGTTAAGGGAAGTTTTGGCAGACTCTGAGTCATTCCTAGCTTAGATTGTCGAGCCGGCTAATGAAGAACAGGATTCTTGACCCCGCTGTCATCAAGTGAGGAGGCAGGTCCCACAAATAGTTTTCTCCCCAGAAGACATGCAGGTAAGGCATATAAAGCACAACAGGCCTTTATATTTCACCGGATATGTCGGATCCACAAAAGTGGACCGAATTCAAATTGATTCGGGTTCTGCACTAAGTGTCGTACCCAGAAGGTTGATGCAGCTGCTAGGGATCTCCCTCCATCGTCTGACACCAACCAACACGTCAATATATGGATTCAACGCCAATAATAGCAGCCCCCTCGGGAAAATTCGACTCCGATGCCAAATTGGAGATCTAAAGACGGAGATTACATGCTATGTTATTGATGCAGATACCTCCTACAATATTCTACTAGGATGACCTTGGATCCATGCTTACATGATCGTCCCGTCGACTTTTCACCAATGCATGAAATATTGCAATGAGGAAGGAGAAGTCCGGACACTAATTGTAGATAAGCAACCTTTCAAAGGACTGGAGAATTACTTCGTAGATGCTTCACTTTACAAACCAGCTTATGAAATCTCCAACGATGATCCTGGCAAGCCTCAAAACCCTGATGAAAGTGGTAACGAGGCAGACACGGAGTATGAACCTTTTGAAGAGGATGTTGGGGGTGATTATGAAATTAACCCCAACCTAGATTTTACTCTTAGTTTTGATAATATAGTGGATGTAATAGAGAGTGAATGGGTTATTAATGAAAATGTAAAGTTAGCCTACGAGCATGCTATAGCTACTGAATCGGAGCCCTCTTGTACCTCCACCGAAGTGGATGACCTGACCGAACTTGAAGTTCTGGCGGCATACCATTTGCCCCTCAGGTCTTCCCTCCTCTCTCAATTAAAAATAACCGAGGATCAAAGAAGTGCCTCCTCGACAGAAGTCCCAAAGGCCGATCATGTTCGGCAAAGTGGTCACGTCGCCTCGACAAAGACAAAGTAGTGAAAGTGATGAACAGACATCACCTCAGTTCCATTTGTACGAACAGAGATCCCGACAGATGATGGAAAAGATGGGATATAATTTTAGCCAGAAGCCGGGGTTAAACTTTGGAAAAGGGCGACGGAACCTCATACCCTCGTTTAGACCGAGAGGAAAGAGTCCTGATTATTATCAGAAGACCCGCAGGGGGTTGGGTTATGTATCTACCCCACCTTCTTCACCATTAAAAGATGAAGAGAGTTCTTCGGCCAAAGAAGAAACATCTTCACCCGATCATGATTCGGATATAAGTACCGGTGCTTGGTTTCAATCTTTGACAGTCAATATGGTTTCATCCGCGCTAGAAAGCGACGAGGAACCAATTGATGTTCAAGATGATGCTTGGGCTAGGCATATGGACACTCTCTGGGATGTCCACTTTGAACAGCGTGACCCGCCCACAGAAGACAAATTAATACAAGTTAACATGGGAACGGAAGAAAATCCGAAATCCATTTTCATAAGCGACACACTAACTCCTTTAGAGAAGAAGGAACTTATATCTCTTATCAAAGAGTATATAGATGTGTTCGCGTGGAGTTATGAAGATATGCCTGGGCTTGACCCTCAAATTGCCACACACCGGTTAAATATAAAAGAAGATGTCAAACCTGTTAAACAACAACAGAGGCATTTTCGACCGGAGTTGATGGAGGCAATAGTTGCCGAGGTCAATAAGCTTATTGAATCCGGATTCATTCGTGAAGAACAACATTCTGATTGGGTGGCTAACATAGTGCCAGTTCGCAAAAAGAATGGCAAAATCTGGATATGCATCGATTTTCGAGATCTGAACGCCGCATGTCCCAAAGATGAGTTTCCACTCCCCATCACCGATGTGATGATTGATAGTACCTGTGGTTATGAGAGGATGTCCTTTATGGATGGCTTCTCAGGTTATAACCAAATCAAGATGCACCCGGATGATGAGAAGCATACAGCTTTCAAAACGCCGCTGGGGGTATACTGTTATACGGCGATGCCATTCGGATTAAAGAATGTGGGTGCCACCTACCAACGCGCAATGAGTGTCATATTCAAGGAACACCTGCGCAGAACAGTAGAGTGCTATGTGGATGACTTAGCAGTCAAAAGCAAAAATAAAGAAGATCATCTTCATGATTTAAGAGTGGTCTTCGATCTTATGTGGAAATATCATATGAAGATGAATCCTACCAAGTCGTTCATGGGGGTATCCAGCGGGAAATTCTTGGGTTCATAATCAACTCAAAAGGAATTTTTCTCGACCCTGAAATGGTAAAAGCGATTAGCGAAATGCCGCCTCCCCGCAATCTTAAGGAATTAAGGGGATTACAGGGAAAGCTCGCCTATATTCGACGCTTCATTTCCATCCTATCTGGACGATGCCAGCCATTCTCAAAACTTATGAAAAAGGGCGTGTCTTTCATATGGGATGAGGCATGTCAACAGGCATTTGATGACCTCAAGAAGTACCTTACTAAGCCTCCTGTACTTATGGCACCAGCCCCTGGGCAGCCCTTCCTTATATATGTAAGGGCCATGGATAATGCTTTAGGAGTATTACTTGCTCAATATAATGAGCACGGCCATGAACATGCCCTTTACTATTTAAGCAGAACAATGATTGGGGCCGAACAGCGGTATACCCCGATTGAAAAGGAATGTTTAGCCCTAGTGTTTGCTGTTCAGAAAATGCGACACTACCTTTCGGGGCAAACAATTCATGTCATATCACGGGTTAACCCCTTGAAGATTCTGATGACCAAATCGGGATCCTTAAATGGCCGATTGGCAAAATGGGCGCTCTTACTATCGCCCTATGACATACATTTTGTCCCTCAAAAGGCCATGAAGGGACAGGCAATCGCCGATTTCCTTGCAGATCATCCAATTTAGTCCAAATTAAAGCAGACATCAGAAGTCAACACAGTTACCGGAGAACAGCCTTGGCAAATGTTCTTTGATGGTGCCGCGAGACGATCTGCTGCTGGAGTGGGAGTTGTGCTAATATCCCCACATAAACATATATTGCCTAACGGTTACTCATTAACAGAACCGTGCACGAATAATATAGCGGAGTACAACGCGCTCATTATCGGCTTAAAAATAGCTCTGCAACTGGGGGTGAACCATCTAGAGGCATATGGAGACTCTAAGCTCATCGTCAATCAGATGACAGGTGAAAATGAAGTCAGACATGAAGCCCTCATCCCCTATTATTAGCTAGCCATTGAACTAGCTGGCTATTTTGAACAATTCTACATCTCTCATATATCTCGGAATGAGAATGTATATGCAGATGCCCTTGCCGCATTAGCTGCAACATTGGCGATCCCGCCAGGTGAGGTTAAAAGTATCACCATTGAAAGCAGAGAGCTCCTTCATCCAGATACTCTTCTTCAAAATAAAGAAGTGTGCCAAGTAGGCCTAACCCTGGAGCCCCGTGATTGGCGATTTCCATTTGTGGATTATGCTTTACATGGGATATTACCAGAAGATCCTAAAGAAGCCACCTCTATAAAGAAGAAAGCCCAAAGATTTTACTATGACCATAAACTTCAGACTTTGTATAGAAAGTCAAGAGATGGTCTACTGCTACGCTGCGTATCGAAAGCAGAAGCAGAACAAGTGCTGAAAGAAACACATGATGGAGTATGTGGAGCTCATCAGCCTGGTCCAAAACTCGGAGACCGCATAAAAAGACTGGGGTACTACTGGCCAAATATGATCACGGAAGCAATGACATACGCTAAACGATGCCATGCATGCCAAGTTCATGCTAATTTTATTCACCAACCCCCAGAATACTTGCATAATACCGTCGCTAGTTGGCCATTTGAGGCATGGCGAATGGACATTGTGGGGCCAATAACTCCCCCGTCATCCAGAGGACATCGGTTTATTCTTGCAATAACCGATTATTTTTCAAAATGGGCCGAAGCCGTGCCCATGAAAGAGGTGAAAACGACAGATGTGATCAAGTTTATCAAGCATCATGTCATTTACCGATTTGGCGTCCCTCGACGGATCATTCATGATAACGGTCAGCAGTTCATTAGTCAGGGATTCTCCAGATTCTGCAATAAGTTCAGAATCAAAGATATTGCTTCTGCACCATATAACCCTGCGGCTAATGGGTTAGCTGAAGCTTTTAACAAGACGATCATCAAACTCCTTCGGAAGTTCATCTCTTCCAATAAACGAGATTGGGATGAAAAGTTGGGAGAATGTTTGTGGGCATATCGCACCACCGTTCGCACCCCGACCAAAGCTACCCCGTTCTCTTTGGTTTATGGAAGTGAGGCTGTTTTGCCTCTTGAAATCCAGATACCATCATTAAGAGTGGCTTTAGCCACAAGGATGACGACAGAAGAACGCCATCAGCAAAGATTGCAAGAACTAGAGGCGTTAGATGAAAAACGTCTCAGGGCTCAACAACAAATTGAGTTGTATCAAGTCCGAATATCTCAAACGTTCAATAAGAACGTCAAACCAAGGACCTTTAAGCAAGGAGACTTGGTTCTGGCTGTTAAAAGGCCAATGGTGCTAACCCACAAGACTAAGGGTAAGTTTGAACCCAAGTGGGAAGGACCGTTTATTGTGGAGACAGTATACTCCAACGGAGCCTATCGCTTAATGAATCAAGACGGCGACAGGATGATGATGCCGATCAATGGCAAATTTCTGAAGAAATACTATTCTTAGTATCCCTGGAGATACGCGTCTTCTTTTCTTAGGCATGCGCAGTTTGGCGCCTCTGACCTAAACCTGGTGCGTTTGTTTCTCAAGTTTGAACCACCTCCAGTCTTTTTCTTAGGCATGCGCAGTTTGGCGCCTCTGACCTAAACCTGGTGCGTTTGGTTCTCAAGTTTGAACCACCTCCAGTCTTTTTCTTAGGCATGCGCATTGAGCGCCTCTGACCTAAACCTGGTGTGTTGGGAGTGCCCAGTTCAAGTTAAGCGAAAGAGCCTTGAACCGCCTCCAGTTTGGTTCTCAAGTTTGAACCACCATCAGTCTTTTCTTAGGCATGCGCAGTTTGGCGCCTCTGACCTAAACCTGGTGCGTTTGGTTCTCAAGTTTGAACCACCATCAGTCTTTTCTTGGGCATGCGCAGTTTGACGCCTCTGACCAAAACCTGGTGTGCTTGGTTCTCAAGTTTGAACAGCCCCCAATTTTTCTTTTAGGTATGTGTAATTAAGCGCCTCTGACCTGAAAGGTATGAATGGCCCAATGCCGATTAGGCAATGGGAAGAGAACCGGTTTCTCGCCAACCCATCATACTGGGGTAAAAGTATGAATGGCCCAATGCCGATTATGCAATGGGAAGAGAACAAATTTCTCGCCAACCCATCATACTGGGGTAAAAATATGAATGGCCCAATGCCGACCAGGCAATGGGAAGAGAACCAGTTTCTCGCCAACCCATCATATTGGGGAAAAAGTATGAATTGCCCAACACCGATAAGGTAAAGGGGAGAGGAAAAGTTTGGCATTTAAGCCCAAACGAAATTCTCGACAACTCACCATATTGAGGGGAATAACATGGCTAGCCCAACTCAAACGGTAGTTAGTAAAGGCTAATTAATTCCGTTGATAGCTGGGGGTTTGCTAAAAATCCCATAAACCCTGTCATGTTAAAATTCTTACCTCTGACAGTATGATTCGAAAAATTGCGCACAAACGATACCGAGATAAATCGTTTTGACGGCAGGTTATTTGTTGGGCAAGCAAATTTGTTTTGAAGCCGGCAAATAATAGAGTCAAAAGAATCATCTTTATTAAAAAGGTGAGGATGCAAAAAGAATTTCAAAAAAAAAATCATCATCGAAGGTTATCTCTCTCCTGTTTACGAAGTTCTTATTACAAGGAAGATAAAAGTATAAAGAGAGATGAAACTATTGGCCTCCCAGGAGCCTCAATTTATTTATTGTCTCGTCCAAATTTCTACGATGAGAAGCCTCCACGGTTTGCTGAGCTTACCTACGCAACTCATCATCACTTATTGTAAGTTGTTGCGGAGGAGATTCTTCTATGGCACGATTCTTGGCCGTCTCTTCCTGCTGAATCTGCTCCTGCTGGATAAGCAACATCTCCCGCTTCTTGACAGACTCTCCTAATCGAAGTTCATTTTCTATCAAGATGGCCCGAGCTCTGGCGATCGTCTCCTGGGCTTTAGAGATGGCCGCCTGACTTTTCCCAATTCCAAAGTCTAGCCTCCGCAAGTCGCCGAGAACAAATTCCTGACTGGCCTGGAGCTCTGTCAGTTCCTGAGACAATTTCTCATCCTGCTGCCTTAAAGTATTTCTTCGAGATAAGGATTCTGCCCAAAGCCGCGCCAGCTCTATCTCAGTGATCGCCTCCACATCCGCCTGACGGAGTGTGTGTAGCATGGTCACCTGCTCTTCTAAGGCTGCAATGCGGGCCCGGTATGGAGCTGCTCGATCTTGTCCACCGAATTCTTCAACATTCCCTAGATAGCGGAATAACAGTGGACGTGCAAAGTTGAAGAAATCGTGACCGACAAGAACCATCTCGACACATCTTCTCAACAAACGCATAAAATCCTCGACAGTGCAGCTGAAAAGTTCTTCAAGAGGATTTGTAGTGTCAGTAGGCAAAGCAGGTAATGCCAAGGAAGGTGTCGTAAGAAAGGGAGCAGTAGTTGCTGGAATTTGAGAAGAAGAAGCCCGTCCCTGCATTAAATTCATAATACGGGGGACCAGTAGAGCCAGTGCAGATCTGGAAGAGCTGGAGACCCCAGACGAAGTACCGTCAGTACAGATCACTTGGGTACCCCCACCAACAGGAAGAGAAGATGGGATCACTTCGCCTGAAGCTCCTCCGGTGGGAGAAGTATCTTCGAACGAGAATTTCAAATTCTCCTCCTCTCCTGCTGGAAGACTTGAAGTCAGGGGAGTTGCAGGTGTCTCAACAGCCATGACAACAGATGACGTTAGAATCGCTGGCTGAGAGACAGAAGGCACGCCAACGACCGTAGAAAATGTCTCAGTGGAACAGACTGGCGTTGGAGATGGCATGCTAGGAGAAGGCGTAGCCTCCTTTGCAGCAGCTGCGATAATGACTTCTGTTCTCTCATCACTCCCCAGTTCATCAATCGGGGGAATTGAAGAAGGAACATAGGCAGGAGCCGGTGTGGAATAATCAGCCGCAAACTCGCCAGCAGAGCTACCCACACCACCAACAGAGCCGGAATGGTCCATTCTATCGTCAGACTCTACTTGGGTAGTCGAATGCATTGGCGAGAGAACTTGATCACCTGCATTTTAGAAGACCAGAAAAGCAGTGTCACGTTAAAATAATAATGGGCAAAAGATAAAATGCTAAGGGCCATACCAAGCGATACAAGTCCAGTTGTCGGACTTGAAGGGGGAGCATTGTTGTTTCCAGCAATGTACCCATCTCGCTACCCGTTAGTTGCGCCTCGGGTTCTGCCACAGGCTGTACAGCAGGAGGACCCGAAACCTCAACAACACTTGGAGCTTTAGCAGGTTCATCCTCCCTTGCCGATGCTGGGGGTAGAGCGGAAGCCAACAAGTCTGAAGCAAGTTTGACAGCCACTTCTTGGGGAGCTATCAAAGTTTCCTGAGCCAATTTTTGCTTCTTACCCGGTCTTCTCTTTAAAGTACCGCGGCGTTTAAGAGCTGGACTCAAGGGACGACTGACAATAGGCTGGGGAGCTCCACCAGCACCAGTATTGTCATCGTCATCACCGGCATCGTCGTCAGACTCGCTGGCGTCTGAAGGCTCAGCCGCGGCGCCAAGGAATTCTTCCATTCCTTTTATTCTCACTTTAGAAGCACCCTGGCGGCTATGTAGAGGGCATCAATCTCTTTGCAACAACTGCGATTGAGAGAGAAGCTGGGCACGTCAGCATTCGCAATACTGAACCAGTTGCAGAAGCTGAGGGTCATGGCCAATTCTGGCGCCTTCTGGGGCAAGGAGAATTCAATCTCGGTTCCGCCTGCTGCAAAATGGAACCAGCCACGAGCGCCTTCGTATAAATTCCCCTCGTGAGCGAGATCTTTATTTGGATTGCCCACATAAAGTTGGGAGTATCCAAACTGGCGAGCAAAGCGATTCGGAGTGTATGGCTCGATCCGACACCCGAGATCTTGACGATACACCAAGTGTCCGGGACGGATGTTGAGAAGCCATCAGAACGCTCCTGCAGATAAAGTAGTGAACTTATCTGCTCCCACGGCGTCCTTCAGCCTCATTCCATATCCTCCGCCGGGAAAGTCAGGGAAACACCGAAAAATCTCATAATTCTGAAAACTACGAAAAGTCTTCCGAATTTGAGACATATAATTCTGCTTCCATGAAGAGCGTTCATACAGCTCTACAAAGAAGCACTTTTCGCCCGAACGACGCTCTGGTGCACTCATTAAAGAAGGACAGTGCAAGACGAGCCACGCCATCAAATAGGTGTAGGGCAGCTCCACCCTAGGGTTTGGAGTTTTCGGTTGGGCAGTCTCTTTCGACTTGCCCTTTCCTTTCCCCTTGACCTTAATAGTGGGGAGGAAATCACGATAGAACACCCTCAGTCCATACTGCAAATTGCATATCATGGCGGGAAGAAGTCCAAGGGGTCGGCCATATGCTAGAAGAACCGTTGGATATACCACGGTCACTGCAATTGCTTCTTTGGGCAACGACGGCACGACACATCTCTTCAGCCACAGCATCAGAAACCCGGCAATGAGACCTCTGTTGGAAACCGAAAATTGGGCTTGATAGTGGTAACTCTTGAATGAAGTGCCAGGACCGTATCTATTCTCATTGGATTCAGTGGTATAATATAATAGGTGGCAGCCCTTAGCAATGCAGTGATCAATCTCTGAGCCATAGACGGGTGGATGACCATGGATAGTCGTTGAACTATCCTTAGAATTTAAGTTGGCGAAGAGATACTCGGCCCATTTCTTATGACCGATACCGTGGTTACGTGCACCCGTCAAGTCAGCGCAAATATGATAATGGCACATCATCTCCCAGTATGTGGCGTAGATGCGCTCATCCCTCGCCAGTAGCATGTTCAGCTCCTCGGTGATGGGGATATACTCTTCATAAGGGATTTCACCCATGGAAAGCCCGGAAACCTCGAACATATCGTGAAGAGCGAATCTTAGCTCACCCACTGGTGTAAAGAGAGTGCAAGTCTCAGGGTTATACATCTCTAAGAGGTAGTAAAAATGATAAGCGCTCTGGGGAAAACCGAATTGGACATTCCTGATAGCTTTATATAAGCCAATATCCTTTAAAATGGGCTCGTGGGAATCCGGCATGTACTGAACGAGGCGGGCCCACCACATATTGTTAGAAGAATGAACCCAGCCAGGCATCCTGAAGTCGCTAGCCGGGTACTGACCATCCTTCGCCAGGAACTCACTTAAGAAAGTTCGGGCACGAGATGGGACTTCTCCCACTGGAAGCTCCTTGCCAAAACGGCCTGGAAGCAAACCAGTAATGCATCTGGGGGGACCATCTTGATAAACTCCTTTTGCACCAAATTTGCCTGTTGGGACGCCATCTTACTCTTGAGTCAGTCCCCACTTTAATTCCCGAGGCATCGCCAGCCTCTGAAGATAGACCAGAGGATAGCTACGAGCCATTTTAGGCAGAAACATCAACATTTCGCCTGAGTTATATAACCAAACACACTCCTCTTCAGAAAGGATCTCATCTGATTGATCCATCTGGTCTCCAAAGAGGAAGGCGGGTTTCTCCATCGCCTCTCTATTCAAAGTTTCGAACGCTGCATCAGTTATGATTTCTCGCGCAGTAGTGGGGTGATACTTGATCAACTTCTCCTTGCGCTCCTTCGGGTCTGGCTTATATGAAGCCAAGATAGTGGTGAAGCAAAATTCGCCTGAGGGATCAGAACCCCCAGCAATGCCGAAGTAATTCTTGTGAGGAAGAACTTCCATCTAATACCCCACTGCAAAAAAAAGCACCAGAGTTAGAGAAGTTTCTATAAGACAGAAAAATTCTCTAAAGTATGGACGCGCGAAGCTAAAAATTAGAACACGCGAAGCTAAGAATAGCGCCGCGCGAAGCTAAAAATTAGACCGCACAGAAGTCAAAATAGCCTCGCGCTTCAGCGCGACTGCTACTTAAAATAGCCTCGCATTTCAGCGCGACTGCTACATCAAATAGCCTTGCATTTCAGTGCGACTGCTACATCAAATAGTCTCGCGTTTCAGCGCGACTGCTACATCAAATAGCATCGCGCTTCAGCGCGACTGCTACTTAAAATAGTCTCTCGTTTCAGCGCGACTGCTACATCAAATAGCCTCGCGCTTCAGCGCGACTGCTACATCAAATAGGCTCGCGCTTCAGCGCGACTGCTACTTAAAATAGCCTCGCATTTCAGCGCGACTGCTACTTAAAATAGCCCCGCGCTTCAAAACGCGAGGATGACGCGATAACTTCGCGTAAGAAGAAAGTCAGAGACTTTTCTTCTTCTCCAAGCCTTACAGCAGGAGTACGGCGATCTCGCCGGTAAAAGAGTTGATTGATCAATTAAGATCAAGCCAAATCACTCTAGAGATGTTCTAAAAAGTCTCGATGGAGAGATTCTTACCTCCGATAGGCGAAATGTGGGCTGGCGCGTCGCCGCCATGGCCGCCTCCACCACTGCTTGCGCCAGTTGCCGATGATGGAGCCGCGCGAGAAGTAGCACGAGTTTTGGGTGCCATTGCTGAGGAAAATCGACTGAAAATCGGGAGGAAACTCGGTCGGAAGAAGCTCGGGTCGCCTGAACTGTGATCGTCTGAATCTCTAGGGTTTCTGGAAAATTCTCAAGTCAAGTGAGAAGAAAAGGAATAGAGATTTTATTTAAAAGAGGAAAACCGCCTCTTGGAGTTCGGTGCGAATTTCGGAGAAAATGACTGATCAGTTACTCCCTAAAACGCGGAGCAGATAATCCCACGTGGTGATATTGAAAATGCGAGTCACTTAGCTTCGCGCAATTTCGTGCAACCACTCAGAGTGCAAAGTTATTTAACTCCGCGAAACGCAAGGATAACTTGGTATTTTAACCTCGCGTTCTCATGAAGAACTTGGATTTTTGGCCAAGTTAAGAGGATCAGTACCCGATCAAATCGGTATTAATGATCTAAGTTACGCAAAAGAGCCTTAGATTATTTTATCAAAATTATTGACCATCTGTTTGTTGTGCAAGCAAAATCATTGAAGCCAACAGATAGAGAGGAAAATAATTTGCCTTTATTCATGAAGCAAGAGATTACAAAGAAGGAGTTATAGCTCTCCCAAAAGCTTCTACATGATCATCAATACATCGACTCATCAATAACTTAACGGTGAGATTTCTCTCTACGGGGTGTTGAAGCTTAGTTCCCTGATTCACATGCAAAAGATCTCCTCTGCAAATGTCATTTTGGACCTGTCATCTGAAATGAAGCACGAGAGGAAAGGGAAGTGCTGCATCGAAGCACAAGCTGAACTGCAAGTGCTGCAATTCTGAACCGCAAGTGCTGCAATTCTGAACTGCAAGCACTGCAGGCCCTCACTTGAGCTTGAAGCTCCTTCAATAGTCCATCTCCAGGAGCCAGAGCTTGAAACCTGCAACTATGTTGTAAAGCATATGCTTCTGACTTCCTTAGAGTTACTTTTGCTGATGAAGATCGATGGACCCGCATACATTCCTCTTGAGAAAGGATTGGACTTACTGCAAAAGGAACAGAGTTTCCAAAAGAGTGAAAACGCGGAGCTAAGCTAACTCCGCGCACAGTTGAAGAAATAGCCTCGCACTTTAAACGCAGAGGATGATGCGATAACTTCACGTAAAGGGGGACAAGATTTCTTTTCGCTCTTTCCTTCTCTTTCAAATTCATCGCGACTGCTAATCAAAGATAGCCTCGCCAATTTATCGTGACTGCTAATCAAAGATAGCCTCGCAATTCATCGCGACTGCTAATCAAAGATAGCCTCGCAATTCATCGCGACTGCTAATCAAAGATAGCCTCGCAGATTCATCGAGACTACTAGTCAGATAAGCCCCGCGTTTCAAGCGCAGGGATGACGCGATAACTTCACGTAGAAAATGAACAGAGTTCCTCTATGACTCCTCCTTCTCCTTTAAGCCTTACGGCCGGAGAATGGCGATCTCGCCGGTAAAATAAATAATTGGCCAGATTAAACCAAGTCAAAACATCTCAAGATAGTTCTTAGAAGCCCAAGAGTTAAGGTTTTTACCTTCGGAAGACGCTGCATAGACTGGTTCGCCTTTGCATCTACTTTAACGGCTGCTGCCATTAACGCCGGCCAACGTGCGTCTAGCAAAACTCTTCTGAAGTGACATCCTAACGATGAAAATCTATGAACAGTTAAAGGGAGATCAATTGAAGATCGCTCATTGACATCGCTCACTCAGTTGCAGGAGTTGAGAGCTCTTCTAAAATCTCCGGATGAAGAAGAAGATGAGCCGGGAGCTCTATTTAAATAGAATTTCCGTCGCTTGGTATTCGGCGTAGAAATTCAGGGTAATTAATGACATAATTACTCATTTCACTGAAGACGAAGTGAAGCTGATTAGCTCCGTGTAAGTAAACATAACGCGAGATAGACTCGGTATTCTAACTCCACGTTTCAGTTTAGATATCCAAAGTATTTCAAAATCTGCTGAAGTCTAAGCCATTTTGAAAACTTTGGAGGGGGTTCTGTTGGCAGTGAAAATTTTTAAGTTAAAAGGATTTTCCACAACAGAACGCGGAGCCAATTCAGTAGCCCCGCGTTTGGTAATATTAACCCTGCGTTTGAATAAAACGCGGAGATGTTTAATAGCTCTGCGTTGATTCCGCAGTCTGGCTTGTATTAGCCTCGCGTTTGAGTAAAACGCGGAGATGATCAATAGCTCCGCGTTTTGGTTATTTAGCGTCGCGTTTTGATGCGATTAAAGCTCCGCGTAAGCAGATAACCAGAATCTCAAATTGATTGAGATTATGATTCTGGGCCTATCCAAATACCCAAATCAAGTCTAATCAGAATTCCATCAAAACTAAGATATTTGATTGGAATCCCTGATAATGACAAGTTCTATTTAGATAGAAACTCTTGCATTAACCTGGGGATATAAATACCTTCCTGGTGAAACCCTAGAGATCTTCTTTTCGGCAATTGAGATCTTTTTCTGAAATCTTGGAGAATTCAAGTTACGCACAGAGCCTTGAGTTCGTGAAGATCAGAGAAAATCACCATCTTCTATCTGGAGTTCTTGAGAAGTTCGAGTTACGCGAGAGAGCCTTGAACAAATCAAAATCAGAGAAGATCGTCTATAGTCGGCCGATATCTTCAAGAGAGAAGATTTCAACGTACCGATCGTCAAAAGGAGCTGCTTGACAGATCCTATCGCCACAGATCCCACAATATATTGTAAAAGAGAGAGATTGAAATATAAAATCCTCTCGTTTGTTCTTTTTATCTATTGTTCACTTCTATTGTAATTTAAGTTAATTCAATGGGAGGAAGCGAAGAAACTTTTGTGACGAACAATCCCCAAAGAGGAATGCGGGCTTCTCCAGTATCTCTCGTTCATTGCTTCAAAAAGAGCGTCAGTGATAATCTCCCTCGCAGTCGCAGGGCTGTATCTTATCAATTTCTCCCTTCGCTCTCTAAGACCTGGCTTGAAGGCGGGAAGATCAGTAGTGAAACAGAACTGAGTTGCTGAATCTGCACCACCAAAAAAGCCGAAGTGATGCCCTTGGGAAATTGGATCAACTGAATAGCCAACTGCAAAACAAAAATCAAGAGTTAGAAAAGTTTCTACAAATCAGAAAATTTCTCTAAGTATGAAAACGCGGACCTAGAGGTAACTCCGCGCGAAGCTAAGTGAAGTAACTTCGCGTTTACACACGCGAAGCTAGGGTTGATAACTTCGCACTTAAAAACGCGAAGCTAAAATTGTAATCTCACGTAAAGAACGCGACAGTCAGCAAAAGTAACTTTGCGTTTCCAAACGCGATAACGCGATAGCTTCGCATGGAGGAAGACCAGAAGTCTTCTCCTTCCTCTCCAAGCCATTCGGCCGGAGTACGGCAATTTCGCCTGTGAGAGAGATGATTGGCCGGTTAAAACCGAGCCAAATCACTCTAAAAAAGTTCTAAAAAGCCACAAAAATGAGGTTCTTAACTCCGATAGGCGCGACGTGGACCGGCTCGCCACTACGGCCGCTGCCACGACCACTGCCGCCGCTGCTTGCGCCGGCTGCCGACGGCGAGGATGCGCGAGAGGAAGCGCGAGTCTTGAGTGCCATTGCTCTTGGAGAAATTGACAGAAATTCGGTCAGAATTGGTTGGGTCGCTTGAATCGCCTGATCGCTGGTCGCCTGGAGCTCTGGAGTTCTTGAAAATTCTTGAAAGAATGAGGAAGAAGAAGAGTTGGAACTCTATTTAAATGAAAAAACCCATCTCTTGATATTCGGCGCAAGAATCGGAGCGATTACTGATCAGTTGCTCTCTAAAATGCAAAGCTATTAGCTTCGCATGGTGATGGGAAACGCGAAGCTATTAGCTCCGCGCAACTATGCAAAATGCGAAGATAACTTGGTATTTTAGCTACGCGTTTCTATGAGAGGCTTCGACTTGGCATCTGTGATCAGACGCCTCTGCCGAAATCTGATAGTTATAACAACGATCATCTTGGCATGTGCAGTTCAAGTTACGCATAAGAGTCTTGAACTGCCTCCATCAAACTAAGACATGTGCAATTAGGCACCTCTGTCTAAGTTAAATGATCCTTACCCGATCATCCTGGTGTAAGTAGTTAAACACCTTCACCAAACTATCATTTAGCTCTATTTAAAGGGCTTTACCGATGTTAATAATTGTAATCCGGTCGGTACTAACAGTCTAAGTTACGCAGATGAGCCTTGGATTGTTTTACCAAAACTATGAACCATCTATTTGTTGAGCAAGCAAAATTCTTGAAGCCAACAGATAAAGAGAAAAAGAATTATCTTTATTCATAAATCAAAAAGGTTACAAAAAAAAGAGGGAGTTATAGCTCTCCCAAAAAGCTTCAATCTATTCATCGACTCACCAATAACCAGACGACGAGTCTCCTCCACAGAGTGTTGAGCTTACCGGCGCAAGTCATCGCCATTTAATGCGATTGGTTTAACCGCTGACGAGGTGCTTTTCCAGTCCAATTCTCTGGTTCACATGCAAAAGATCTCCTCTGCAAATGTCAACTATGATCTGTTTAAAGTTCTTAGTGGATCATCTGAAAATACTGATACAAGAATCCTAATGAAAATGCACAAGTTGAATTCGACATGCTACAAGCTCTTAGATGATCATCTCTATCACTTTGGAAAGCGACAGAGATTGTCATCTAATAGAAATGGTCCTCAAGAAAACTTAATGAGTTGCCGTAGAATTCTTGTAACTCCTTCAAGAGTTTACCTTTTGGAGCCAGAACTTGAAACATGCAACTATGTTGTAAAGTATATGCTTCTGGCTTCCTTAGAATTACTTTTGCTGATGAAGATCGGTGCATGGCTAGCATTTGAAGATATATCATGTGATAGCTACGCTCCATGCTGGGTAGAAATATCAGCAAATCACCAGATTGGTAGAGCCACATACACTCCTCTTCAAAAAGGATCTGGTCCGAATACTCCACTGCAAAAGAAGAATCAAGAGTTAGAAAAAGTTTTACAAAACTCAAAAAATCTTCTAAGTATAAAAACGCGGAGCTAAAAAATAACTCCGTGCACAGCTGAGGAGATAGCCTCGCGTTTCACACGCGAAGCTAAAATTCATAGCCTCGCGTTGAAACGCGACAGCTAGTCAAAATAGCCCCGCATTTCAAATGCGAGGATGACGCGATAGCTTCGCGTAATAGAAGAACAGAGGTCTTATCCATCTTCTCCTTCTTCTCCAAGCCTTACGGTCGGAAAACGGCGATCTCGCCGGTACAAAAATAGTTGGTCGGTTAAAACCGAGCCAAAACAATCCAAAATTGGTCTAAAGAGACCAAAAGTTGAGATTTTTACCTCCAATAGGTGCGGCATGAACTGGTTCTCCGCTGTGTCCGCTCTCTCGGCCGCTGCCGCCACTGCTAACGATGGTCGCCGATGGCGAGGAGGCGCGCGATGCCATACTCTTTTTAGGTGACATTCCAATGATAAAAATCTATGAAAGAATCGAAGGAAGTCCGGTCGAAGATCGCTTATTCACATGAGTCGCTTGGTCGCTTGAACTCTGGATTCTTAGATTCTTCGAATGAAGTAAAGAAGAAGAGTTAGAGACTCTATTTAAATGAGAAAGTCCGCCTCTTGGTATTCGGTGCGAGAATCGGAGTAATTAATTAGCAGTTACTCATTGAAAAGCGAAGCTATTTAGCTCCGCGCAAGTGAACAAAACGCGAAGATGACTTGGTATTCTAACTCCGCATTTCAGTTTAAGTATCCAAAGTATTTTAAAATTTGTTAAATTCTAAGTCATTTTGAAAACTCTGGAGGGGGTTCTGTTGGCAGTGAAAATTTCTAAATAAATAGGATTTTCCACAACAGAACGCGGAGCTAACTCCGCAGCTCCGCGTTTGGCTATTTTAGCCTCGCGTTTGAACAAAACGCGGAGCTAATCAATAACTCCGCGTTCTGGTTTCTTAGCTCCTCGTTTTGATGAGTGTAACTCCGCGTGAGCAGATAACCAGAATCTTAAATTGATTGAGATTAAGATTTGGGCTTATCCAAGTACCCAAATTAAGTCCAATCAGAACTCTAAAATCAAGAGATTTAAATCAAAACTAAGATATTTGATTGGAATCCTTGAGAAGTACGAATTCTATTTAGATAGAAACTCTCAAATCATACTAAGGCTATAAATACCTCTTTGAGGAAGCCCTAGGGATCTTTTTCTAGAGTTTTGGAGAAGTTCGAGTTGCGCATAGAGCCTTGAACGAATCAAGACCAGAGAAGATTACAGTCGGCCGCCTTCTTCAAGAAAAGAGTTCGTCGTCAGATCATCCAAAGGAACTATATCGATAGATCCCATCGCCACACAGATCCCACGTTTACATTGTAAAAGAGAGCGATAGATTATAAATCCTCTCGTTTGTTCTTTCTTTTTCTTGTTTACTTTCGTTGTGATTTAAGTTAATTCAATGGAAGGAAAGTAAAGAAATTCTGCTGCGAACATGGGCCTTTTATGTGTAGAAAGCTAATGGATAATTTCTAATTTTATGATGGCTTAAACCAAAAATATCAATAGGCAGATCTGTCTATAAAAAGGCTGTTATGGTCCCCATATCACACGTGACTTTGATTCTTTTTTGTTTCCCATCGACAGAGAGAAAAGTTAAAAGGGTTCTCTTAGGAAAACGTGTAGATCTGGAAGGCCAATTGCATGGCTCTACAATGTGATTATTTGTTATGGATTCAAGTACGCTTCCGCATATTTTATTTATAATTTCTTGGTGATTTGACATAAAAATTTATTGTGTAATTTTCGTATTGTATCTAACAATTAGTATCGGAACAACTTTATGTTGAATCATAAAAAAAAATCCGATTACTGTTCATCTGATTACTGTTTCACAAAAAAAAAATCGGATTACTATTCATAAAAAAAATTAAGGTTTTATTTTGGATTTGGGCTTACTGTTCATCGGATTACTGTTCATCCGATAACTGTTCAAAAAAAAAATCAGATTACTATTCATCGGATTACTGTTCATAAATTCTTTTTTTAAGGCTATTAAGGTTTTATTTTGGATTTGGGCTTATTTTAAAAAATATGTATACACATATATTTTTTTTAAAAGAATTTTCTCTTAAGGTCAATTTTTTTGACAATTTTTAAAGATCGATTCGGTATAATTTTAATTTTAAATATTTGTATTTTGGATATATATTTTGAGATTGATTGATTGAAGCAACATGTCACCAAAGTGACCTCTCTTGTTGAAATTGATTTTATCTTGAAATATAAAAGGTTATATGCATGTAACTTATATGAATATTAATCGGCCCAAAAGAAGGTTAATATTTAATAAAATTGCATGTGTATCTGTGGTAATAAATGCGTTGTGATTATTTGGTTTACATGTGAACAATGACTCGGCCCAAAAGGAGATTTATTGTTTGATATGTTATTTATCATCAGTATTTGATTACTACACCAAGATATCACTAAGAAGTTAATATTGTTGTCAAAGATAGAATATTAATGGAATCCCGATATTTTGAGATGGGGTTTTTATTTATTTGAAATTATTATTATTATTTGGTTAGTGAACTTATGCGAGCTTGTTATTTTTGTTCATTGTTCTCTGGATTCAGCTTTACAAAATCTTGCCAATATTAGTGCTAACATTAATTCAATTCCTATACTAAATGGCTCTAACTTCAAATCATGGCAAGATAATCTTTTGATTGTTCTTGGAGTCATGGATCTCGATTTTGCGTTAAGGTCTCCTCCTCCTGCACCTCTCACTGCTGAAAATTCTTCTGAACAAAAGAGGGACATTGAGAGGTGGGAGAAGTCAAATCGCATGTGTCTAATGATCATGAAGAAAGCCATTCCAGAAGCATTCAGGGGCACAATATCTGAAAAGATTACTACGGCTAAGAATTCCTTGTGGATATTGAAAAGATCTTTGTCAAGAACAAAAAAACTAAAATTGGTATGCTCTTGACAAATCTTATTTCAATGAGGTATAAAGACAAAGTCAATATTAGGGAGTACATCATAGAGATGTCTCATCTGACTTCAAAGCTAAAAGCACTTAAGCTTGAACTCTCCGAGGACTTGCTAGTGCATCTGGTTCTGATATCCCTCTCCACTCAGTTCAACCAGTTTAAGATGAGCTACAATTGTCAGAAAGAGACTTGGTCTCTGAATGAGCTCATCTCACACTGTGTTCAAGAGGAGGATAGGCTGAAACTGGAAAAGATAGAGAGTGCTCACTTAATCTTATCCTCTAAAGATAAGAGAAAACAAAAGAGGAAAAAGGATAAAGAAGTTGCAGATACAGCACCTAAGAAGAAACAACAAAAGAAACCGATTCAATCAGAAGGTACTAGTTGTTTTTTCTATGGAATTGAAGGGCATATAAAGAAGCATTGCAGTAACTATCATGCTTGGCGTGCTAAGAAAGGGTTGCCTAAGTTACCGAAAACCAAATGATGTTGAAATATATATCTATGTGGGTGATGACAAGAAGATTCAAGTTGAGGCAATTGGAAAGTTCAGATTATTGTTAAAACTGGGTTTTATTTGGATCTTGATGAGACATTTATTGTACCGTCTTTTAGACGGAATTTGATTTCTGTTTCTGCTTTGGACAAATTTGGTTTTTCTTGTTCATTTGGAAATGGAAAATTTAGTTTGTTTCATGATTCAAATTTGGTTGGATTCAGTTCTTTATCAAGTTACGATAATCTATATTCAATTAACACAATAGCTTCATTTAATGAATCTCTGCATTTAAGTCCTCGAGGTGTAAAGAGAAAATTAACCAATGAGAATTCGGCTGCGTTATACCACAAGAGATTATGTCACATCTCCAGACGGAGAATTGAAAGACTTGTGTACGAAATTCTTAATCCCTTAGATTTTACAGACTTTGATATTTGTGTTAACTGCATAAAGGGAAAACAAACCAATAAAAAAAGATTTGAAACCAATAGGACTCTGGACGTCTTAAAACTTATTCATACGGATATTTGTAGGCCATTTCCTACTGTTGCGTTGAATGGTCAACAATACTTTATCTTGTTTATAGACGATTTCTCTAGATATGGCTATCTATATCTCATTCATGAAAAGGTACAATCGCTGAAAGTGTTAAAAAATTATAAGGCTGAAGTTGAGAACCAACTTAGCAAAAGGATCAAAAGTATCAGGTCTAACCGTGGTGGTGAATATTATGGTAGATATGACGGTTCAGGTGAACAACGTTCAGGACTTTTTGTTAAATTCCTAGAGGAATGCGGTATCGTCCCACAGTACACTATACCGGATTTGCCCACTATGAATAGTGTTGCTGAAAGACGAAACAGAACACTCAAGGATATGGTGAGGAGTATGATTAGTCATTCTACCTGGCCTAAATCACTCTGGGGAGAAGCACTTAAGACTGCAGCATATATCCTTAACAGAGTTCCAACTAAAACGACTGCCAAAATCCCTTATGAGCTATGGACGGGTAAGAAGTTTAGTCTTAAGTACTTACACGTTTGGGGATGTCCAACTGAGGCAAGGCCTTATAGGCCAAATGAAAAGAAACTGGACTCAAGAACTGTTATTTGCTAATTTGTTGGATACTCTGAAAGATCTGGGGGGGTACAAGTTTTATGATCTCATGACTAGGTCGATTTTCGAGACGGGAAATGTCCGGTTCTTTGAGGATGTTAAGTTTGAGGGAGGAGATACAGGCAGGGACTTTGTCTTTGAAGAGGAATGTGTTGATGTTCTCACAGGTGTTATTAGCATTGATTAGGATTCCATTCCTGACCTTGTTCAAGACACAATAAATCAAGACAATGTCGAACAACCTCCCGTTCAAGAGATTGTTCCAGAAGAACAAACTTTGGCACCTCAAAAACCTATCCCATTAAGGAGATCCACTCGAGAGAGGAGAAGAGTATTGCCAGATGATTACATTGTATTTCTCTAAAAACATGAGGTAGACGTTGGAGTGATGGAAGATTATCCGATCAACTTCCGTCAAGCCATCGAAAGTTCTAACTCTCAAAAGTGGATAGATGTTATGAATAAGGAGATAAAGTCCATGAAGGACAATGACGTGTGGGATCTTATCCCATTTCCAGAAGGAGCAAAACCTATTGATTGCAAATGGATATTTAAGACCAAAAGGGATTCGTAAGGTAATGTGGAAAGGTATAAAGCTCGACTTGTCGCAAAGGGCATTATGCAGAAAGAAAGTATCGACTATAAAGAGATATTTTCTCCGGTTTCTTCAAAGGACTCTTTCAGAATTATAATGGCATTGGTGGTTCATTTCAAACTTGAGTTAAATCAGATGGATGTCAAAACAGTATTTCTCAATGGTGACATTGACGAGACGATATATATGGTCCAGTTAGAAAACTTTGTGTCCAGAGACTCAAAACGTATGGTTTGCAAACTTAAGAAATCCATTTATGCGCTTAAGCAAGCATCTCGATAATGGTATTTCAAGTTTCATCAAGTGATCATCTCACTCGGTTTTGAGGTGAACTTGGTCGATGACTGTGTATACTATAAGTTCTGTGGGAGTAAACATATTTTCTTAGTATTATATGTTGATGACATCTTACTTGCCAGCAACGATATAGGCATATTGCACGAAATCAAGAGATTTCTAGCTAAGTATTTTGAGATGAAGGATCTTGGTGACGCCTCTTTTGTATTAGGGATTCAGATACACTGAGATCGCTCTCAATGCATTCTTAGATTATCACAAAAGAGGTATATCGAAAAAGTTTTTAAAAGATATGGCATGCAAAATTGTAAATCAAGTGATACCCTTGTGGTTAAGGGTGACAGGTTTAGTCTCAATCAGTACCCTAAGAATGATTTTGAGGAAAAGACAATGCAGAAGATTCCCTATGCCTCAGCAGTGGGGAGTCTGATATATGCTTAGGTTTGTATGCGTTCAGATATCGCGTACGTTACAGCGATGTTGGGCAGGTATTTAAGCAATCCAGAAGGAGACCATTGGAAAGCAACTAAAAAGGTTTTGCGATACTTACAGAGAACAAAGGATTACATACTCACGTATCGGAGGTAAAATCAGATTGAGATCATTGGGTATACTGAATCTGATTTTACTGGATGCCAAGATAGTATGAAATCCATATCGGGTTATATCTATTTTCTAGCTGGAGGAGCTGTTTCTTGGAAGAGTGCTAAACAATCTCTTATAGCCTCTTCTACTATGACATCTGAGTTTATAGCGTGTTATGAGGCATCAAATCACGGGATATGGCTGCGAAATTTTGTCACGGGGCTGCGCATAGTGGACTCTATTGATATGCCACTCAAGTTATTTTGTGACAATAAGTCAGCAGTTCTATATTCCAACAACAACAGAAGCTCGACGAAGTCGAAGTATATAGACATTAAGTTTCTGGTTGTCAAAAAAAGAGTTCAGAGTGGACAGATATCTATAGAGCACATAGGAACAAACTCCATGATTGTGGATCCGCTTACTAAAGGACTGTCACCCAAAGTGTTTCATGAGCATACTGCTTGTATGGGTGTCGTGTCTATTGATGATATTCAGTTTTAGTGGGAGTTTGTATTATCAGATGCTCTTATGATATAGACATATTTCAGTTATTTTAGTTTATGGTATTAAGATTATTTTCTGCAGAAATAAGATTTTGCTTTATTCACACTCTGAATTATTATGTTATTTGATCTCAATAAGATTTAAGAGAGGACCAATTGGAAATAGGCATGTTAAAGTCACTTTACATGAAATTTCTATGGTACACATCCACATCATGATTCATATCATTCAGTTGTATTGATATACGTGACCATTGATGAGTTGAGTTACGATTACTGTAACAAAAACCGCTTTGATCCTATGTTAGTATGATTGATGAACCAAATTGGCTATAGAACATTTCGGAAATGACAGTAAAGTTGAGCTCATTCGGTAATTATGCAAAACATGATTATAAGGTTACATATATGGTCCAAGTGGGAGATTGTTGGTGGCCCACATATATGTGAAATAATCATGTATTGTAAACTGTCTAATATGGTGGGATCCAATTAAAAGTGATCTAATTAAGTTGGGGTTTAATGTATCTAATATGGTGTGGCCTTTTATGTGTAGAAACCTAATGGGTAATTTCTGATTTTAGGATGGCCTAAACCAAAAAATACCAATAGGCAGATTTGTATATAAAAAGGCAGTTATGGTCTCCAGATTACACCATTGGCAGAGAGAAACTAGAGAGAAAAGTTAAAAGCGTTCGTGTAGATCTGGAAGGCCAATTGCACGGCTCTACAACGTGATTATTTGTTATGGATTCAGGTACGCTTCCGCATATTTTATTTATAATTTCTTGGTGATTTGACATAAAGATTTATTGTGAAATTTTTGTATGGTATCTAACAGGACATTCATAAAGAGTTTTGTTATGTACGGAATTGTTCCATTTTTTTTAATTTTGGCTTTGGTAGTTTTTTGAATGGATGGTTATTTAATAACTTAATTAAACAAAATTATCCAAGGTTACAATTTTTAATAATAAATTAGATACTAAATTTATGAGAAAGTTTCACATGATTACAGTTGAAGGGAAAAAAAAAAAAGTTAATAAATCTTCAACAAAGTCCGAGCACCCCAAAATTTAATTTTGAATCTCTTATTTATAAAAAGTTTATATATTTATAAATAAAATAACGTACTTTTATGTTATTATAATAGATAATAAATGGTTTTCACATTATTAATTAATTATGGTTTATTCAAAATTGTTAATCATACTTTGAATTTTTTTTTATTTATAATCAATTAAAAGTTATTTATAATAATTGAAGATCTTAAAAATTAGTCACTTTCAATCCATAAAAAAATTCTCTAGGAAAAATAATCGAATGAATATTCTTATTACAGTTGAATTCTAATTTCTTCTATTTAATTGATTGCCTTATAAATTTATTAGACGGGTTTACTCCTCTTTAAAATTATTAACTGCCGAAATGTTTTCTGTAGAGAGAAAAATAAAGAGGAATTTATCATCAAACAGACATTTTGATTCTCCTTCAAGTAAATGTTGGCCGATCGAGATGTTTTTTTTTTTTTTTTAATTTTAATTTATTTATTTTAAGAGTAGTAATAGATAATCTGCTTCAATATCAACTCTCTTTTCATAACGGTACTCGATCGACACGTCTAATGAAAACATAACGAATGCTTTAGAATTTTCTCCGCTTAAGAAACAATCACTACCCATATGAATCTCTCACATAGAAAAGTTAGATTCGGTTCCAAAATCGTTCCTACGAAATCTAAAAGACTCATATTTGGTATTTATCTGGATATAGCTGCACGGGAACGTGTCCTCAGTCCCTGCGTCGGATATAATGGCAGTTGGAAAAATGCACGAAGGTCCGGACGATACAAATTGTTCAAGCATCTACACGTACGTTAGCTCAATGCTAAATATCTAACTGAGGCTGAGACCTACTCCATATTAAAATATCTTATCGCTAGCTACTTTGATAAGGCTAAACAGTTTAGCATGCATGCACGCAGGTTTGACCAGGCTCTCAAGTGGGGAGTTTCTAGATGGGCACAACAAATTTCCTAGTGAGCTCACTTTAAAAGTCTTCTTTTTTACCACTTTGCCATTTTATTTTTTGGTCCAAAATACCCTTCCACATCCTCCTTCATCTTCCCACCCTGCGTTCTTTTTTTTCCCGCGTTAAACCAGAGAGAGAGAGGAGCTGTAGAGAAGAAATAGAGGGGAAAAAATTTTCCATTTCTCAAAATTTCCACTCCAAACAGAAATTAAAATCTACATTTAACTTAAATCGGTTCTCTTATTATCTAACCCTACAAAATAGAAAACATAATTTTTGGCCCTACCGTCCGGCCCGGACAGAAACCCTCTGTTCGGGGTATCCAGCCCGGACAGATACTCTCTGTCCGGATTATTTAGTCCGGACAGAGAGTTTCTGTCCGGGCTGGATACCCCGGACAGAGAGTTTCTGTCCAGGCTGGATAGCCCGGACGGGAGGGCCAAAATTGAAAAATTTTCATCCGGGCTAGCCAGTCCAGACCTCATGTCTCTGTCCGGGTTTACAGTCCCGGATCTGCTATATTTGATCCGGTTTTGTAAACCCGGATGACTGATACGGTTATACAAAACTAAGTGATACGGTGTGTCGAACAACAACTTGGCATCATAGACTACTAGAACAATATATGAGGGTAAAACATATGGTGGTGAGGTTAGAAATTTGAGAGTTTTTGCTCGTTAAGTGCAAAAGAAACTATATATGTTAACTGTAACATTAATGAAGACAATATGCTAGAAGATTTGAGAGGAAATGTTTGAGGCAAGGCCTGAAAGCAAATTTTCCTAAATAGGAGATGGAATTTTATCTGAGTATACAGTAAATATTGTTTTTATTTTTTCAAAGATAAATCAAGCAAAATCTTCGATCTGAAACAGTTCCAAATGGTTCTGAATAGAACAAGTTCAGCAATACAATTCAAATAGCACTCAACTTCTTGTACTACAGACATCAATAATCAAAGGTACTCAACTTCTTGTATAGCTATATAAATGAAGGAAAGACACATATGGATATTTAACCTCTTGACGGGTACCAGCTACATGTCCGACACACTTTTACAAATCAAAGTTTAGAACACCAATTTAAATCACCTATGCTCATCCATAATCATAGGTATATACAACAAATAAATTATTAATATGAAAAGTATCTTGACACCCAATATCAACAAATAAATCATAGTTTCAAACACAGAACAACGGCTTTTAAAATGAGTTTGAGCCTCATTTAAAAACAACGGCAACTACAACTTGATATATATAACATGTTTGTTGAGTACAACTTTATTTAAAAAGAACGACAAACTAAAAGGAATATTTGTTCCATGCTAAATTTGTGACTCATATTAAAAAATAACAACAAATTCTAGATTCTTCGAGACTTCCGAGCTGGTTACTTCCTTGCGGGTTGACGGCGTCTTGAAGAGATAGGACGATCGGTGGGGGATTGCGCAACGGGCTGTGCTACTGTGTCAATATCACTTTGTGTGCACCCAGTTAGAACTGATTTTATCTTTACGAGGGTATTATAGAGTAAACTCTTCTTACTTGTGGTCTCGCCTTACTCTAAGAAGGGATCAATAATTGCTATAGTTTCTTGAATTCTCTGCATATATTATGGCAAAAACTTATATAAGTTCAGTTAAACTTGATTAATTTACAAAGAATAATATTACCGAATATTACCTCGTCATTATTTGTCTACGGAACATCTTCATTATTTGTCTGCGGGACATCTTGTGCCCCCTCTCGATTTGAGGCATGGATGGACGGACTAATAAAGCGTCGAGATACCTTTTCATACCACGCCATATAATCATGCGTAACACCCGTACAGGGTGATAAGGCTCGACAATATCCTTCATTTTCAATGTACCCATATAAAAGGATACTTCCTGAAATGCATGGGTATCTCTAAAGGACCGATATGGGTCCCATGTCACCTGCAATGTTATGATATTAAAAAAATAATATCAAAATTTAAAATTATGATCATTTGGAAAACAAGACCAAATAAATTTATATTTTGCCTAATCTCGTTGACCGTCAGCATGTCAAGCCTATCCCTAATAGCTCTGACATGTTCTAAAGATACTTTGTTGTCACGTTTGCTCAACCACCGGCATGCTTGTGGCTAGTCAGGTCTATATCCACCATTTAAGACCGGCATTAAAGACGGAAAGTGAGCGAAGATCCACGTTTGCAGCGGTGTTAAATATCCGGATATCTGTGCCGCATGGGCTCGAGAGGAGAGACCGAGTTGTCTGTACAAATACGCTAGAGCTCTAGCACCCCAGGCATATATATGCACGTTCTCGACATCATGTAGAAGTGCAAGATAGTCAACAGAGACCCTTGTGCCGCTCTTGTCTCCGAAAAGTATGCACCCAAGAAGATAAAGTAAGAATGCTCGAACAACACATAATATTTTCCGATCTGAATCTGCATCTGTCATACCGCTAAACCGTTCCCTTAACCAGTCAAGGTGAACTGAAGCTCCACCTTTCATGTTCAACTCCTGAAAAGCTTCATTATACCCGACATCCAATGACTCAGTTAGTTGCTCAACTGCAATGAGCCCATCTGTTCTGTCTGGAAGGCTAACGGACTTTCCTGTTACTAGCAAACCAAGGAGACATGCTACATCATCAAGAGAGATCGTCATTTCTCCAAAAGACAAGTGAAAGATATTCGTTTCTGGATGCCAACGCTCGACAAATGCAGTTAGTTCAACGCTACTAATATACTGATAAGAACATAATGTGAGCGGATATAAAGAGAAATTACGGATGTGCTGCACAAAACGGGTATTTGGCTCTTCAGATTCTAGAGACCATGTGTTTATTTTTTCATGTGATTTATGCACCATAATGGTTCTCGTTCCTGAAATGATAACAAGCAAAATATTTTAGATAAACAACTACGATAAAATTGATTTCAAAGTTAATATGTCTGACCTCATTCTTAGATATAAAGAAAGCAACGTGTGTTCTAAAACTCTTCAAAAGAGATAAATCATTCGGTCCTCCATTTATTGGCGACACTTCCTCTTCTTCTGAATCTGACTCATCGATACCCCTACTTTCTTGCGATAAACCTCGGGGAATGCCAAGAGTCTCTGTGGCAGCATCAACCTGCGAATCCAGTTCGTCACGAATTTCAGGAATGTTAGGATCGACGGCTGGACGGATCCCGATTTTCTTCCTCCTATTCGAGGCTGTTGGGCGAATCCGAGATGGTTGCGCCGGATCCATCTCTAAATCACCAACAATTTTATTGACAAAATGAAATTTTAAATTATCAAACATCACATATCATCATATGCTAATTATATTTGCCTATCTAAATCTATTAAATAACATAACATAAATACACAAGATCTATATTTCAATTTATTCCCGATTCGAAAATCTAAAATTAACTATCTAATACAAGCACGGATAAGGTATGATACAGATAAATAAAATGGAGTAGATTGATACCTTGAAGCACGGATACAGGTATGATACGGACACATCTATATGCCAAATTTAGAAAAATAGGAAACTAGTACTGCAAGGGTATGATAAAAATTTTATGTGAACATCATTCCACACATATATACATGCACATGATAAATATCCCCATATGAAAATGGATAAGTTAATTCTAAAATATTTAGGATTCAAATACACGTGAATTACTAAATTACAAATGTTTTAAGATAATGTTTATTATCTCGGTACACGAAATATTTTTGAGCTATCTAAGCTAAATAATTGTATGTGCAATCATATTATTTCAAATGAGCCTAAACAACTTATATAAACATAATGCCTCTAAATTTCTCAATATATCATTGATATACTCGAGTTTTAACATTATAGTATCATTTACAATTATAATATGCCTCTAAAGTTCTCAATAAACTGTTCTGTCCAAAATTTGAAGCAAGATCACCAACATGATAGCCAATTCCAACACATAAAATAATACACATGGCACCAAAATAATCCCCTAAATTCTACGGCACGTAATGATCACCAATATTTATGCAAAATTTAACTAATAATTACCAATACACATAATTAGTCTAAGACAGCATAAAATATAAGAATTTACTAGGCATCAATGTCTATAAAGAATTTAACTAATGATCACCAAAACCAAATCTTTAGATTTTGACCTCGACTGGAAGGGAATCACTCTGACATTAGATTACTCAAATGCAAATCAGTCACCAGTATTTACTCTCCACAACTAAAAAAAAAAAACTCAATCTCAGTCTAAAACAGTCTAAAATCATAATCCAATAAAAAAAAGAAAAAAAGAAAAAGAAAACCAACAAACCTCCAAAAAAAAAAAGAAAACAACAACAACAACAACTCAATCTCAGTCTAAAATCATAATCCATAAAAAAAAATTTATTTAATTTAAATAGCAAATATCTTACTCCTTAAACCTCCTGCACTCCTGAAGTCGAGAGCGAGAGCGTCGGCGAGAGTGCGTCAGGGGGAGAGTGCGTCCCGGATCAGCGACTCGCCGCGCCAGCGTCGGTGAGAG
Organism: Dracaena cambodiana; assembly: GCA_036321105.1. Lineage (NCBI taxonomy): Eukaryota > Viridiplantae > Streptophyta > Magnoliopsida > Asparagales > Asparagaceae > Dracaena > Dracaena cambodiana. The sequence continues at coordinate 43,957,710 of JAYEPQ010000006.1, forward strand.
TGCGAGCGTCGGCGAGACTCTGCGAGCGTCGGCGAGAGACAGGGGAATCCGGGTATATAGGACCCCACCCGAACCACCCGAGAGAGAGAGAGAGAGACCACCCGACGCTCGCGATTTTGGGATTAGGTTTTGGTTTGGGAACGGTGGGAGAGAAAAAGAGGGAGATGGTGAGGATAATTCGGATATATAGGCGTGCTCACTAGTAAAAAATATGGTTTTTGAAAAGTAATGATGTGCGCACTAGGAAAAGTGGGCTCGCTAGGAAAAATCTTGTGCCCATCTAGAAATTCCCTCTCAAGTGGGATACAAGGAACCAAAACGAAACTGTAGTGGATGGATAGAGATGCACAAGGTATCCGTGCACCAGTGAAGTTGCTGCAAAGGCAAGTGTAACTGTCTAATGTGGTCCATCTCCAATCCAATTCACCACTTAACAAGTTTCTTTAGAGCCCGTGGATAAGAGTTTTGTGCCGTCCCTCGTGAGCTTCTCTGGACAAGCTAGTGACCAGAGATGACGATATCATGGATTGATTCTTGTCCTTTTGCAACATTAATGCACGGTAACAAAGAGACGGGGATAACAATACAAGTACGTAATAGTGACCTATCTAATTACATTTTTTTTTTATTAGCATAAATGGTGGGAATCCCTTCGCATCCCATTGATCAGGTGTTAAACAATATCTAATCGCACCTTGTACACTAGGTAATTAGCTAGGAGATTGATCAATCACGTTTTTTCAGGATTCGGCACTATATCATGCGAGTGCACGTTGTAAAATATTTAAAGAAACATTTAGAGCAAACGGAAAGAAAAAGAACTAGTAAATAAAAATGGGCAAGCACATTGCTAGTTCTTCTCATCATTTCATGAGATGCCTAAACGTAGCTAGAAAGGATATTTATATTACAATAGCTGAAAATGTGGAAGAGTTGTGGCCTTACCTTTTCTTCCACTAGTACTTTTTTTTTTAAATACCCCTAGCCTAAGAGTCCTATATAAGACATAGAGCTAGAATAATTTATATAATTCTCCTAAAGCTGTAAAAAGAGAAAAGTCCGTAATTATAAAATATTTTAATTCTTGTCATTCTACCGGAAGCTATATATATATATCTATTCTTGTACACCATATATTGAAAGTGAGGTGCGACAATTTTTTGCATTTTTCTATTTAATCTATACAAAGTAGGCTCATAGTGGTCTCAAGAAAGACAAACATTTGATCTTTTTCATAGAAAAAAAACTTAAGTAGAAAAAAATCCTATAAACCATCATATGAACTATTTCTATATTATCAAAATCCTCAGAAACTATCACATTTTACCCAGAACCTCCTCTGTTAGAAAATTGTTAGGTTTTATATATATTTTTTATTTGTAATCATACTGCCCTTAATTTAACATTTTAATTAAATAAACAGATTTTCTAATAATAAAAATATTATTTTTGTTAAATTTATCTAATAAATATATTAACTAATTCCCATTCCTTCCTTACTAAAATTTAATTGAATTGAACTAATAAATAGATTCAAAATTAATTAATTAAATAAGCGGAGTCTCCGGCTCTACTAAAATTAGTAATAAAAAAGAGTATTTTTCACATTCGCTATTAACGTTGTTTGGAGTTATATATGAAAATTAAAACTTTGTGGGATTTTAATAAAATAAAAAGAGTTTATTGGGTTTTAATTCATAGGGGTTTCTTGTAATATAGTCTATAAATAAACTGGGCAAACAGAAGGGTATATATGATGGTTACATTATTTACAAGCCCAACACAAAAGAAGTCAAATTTTGACAATTGTCCGATTATAGATTCCCCCTTATGAAAATTTGGATGCAAATTCAAATGTGCTATCTGTGGCAGATATATTGATTCCATGATCAAGTCAAATCCTTACTCTATAAGGAAATCAAATCATCAAAAATAAAAAAAATAAAAATCATCCTTACTCTATAAGGAAGTCAAATCATTAAAAAAAAAAAAAAAATCAAGTCTATCAAGAAAATTGGATCAATATACAGTAAAGGAACTGATGAATTTAAGATCGACTACAATTTTAGTTCTACGAGTCATTTCATATAAAGACTCCCCATCCTCCACATGAGAGTGGGGATACACGCCGAATGGTGAACTTTGTGCCTAGGACTAGGGACCGAGATTTCATAGCTTTGCACCCTACTTGCCTCACCTAGCTTGAGTTCAAGTCATTTCGAACAACAACTCGATCTGGTACAGAATTTGGCTCGCCGAACCTAGTCGGTCAAATTCTGCATCAACAGAACTCAACTGCCACGTTCCTCTCTCTCTCTCTCTCTCTCTCTCTCTCTCTCAAAAGCACTGATCAGTTTGTTCGTCCTACCTAGGTTACAAGAAAAACCCTCCTCAAAACCCTAATTTCTAGTTTTGAGTTCAGTTCGTTTGTGCGATTTGTGCATTTTATTCATCCTATCATTGTAATTAACTCAAGAGCACAGGGCTTGATGCCATCGATAATGTCTGTTGTTCTTTAAATTTCAAGCCCAAACCACTCCTATTGACCTTCGAAGTAATAATGCTGCCATCATCTTTTCCTTTCCTCAATAAAAACAAAAACAAAACACCAATCCTACTAAAATATCATTAGCTCACATATAATTCATCTTCTTTCGGCACTTTTAATTATCTGTTCATCCTTTTCTAAAACGTAGTATAACAATAATACTAAATTATATTGTTTCATAATGTACTGAAATTAATTATGAAAAAATTCTGTACTGAAATTGGTTAGTTAACTTGCTTCCTGTATAACTAAAACCAAGTGATCAATCAACTCAACAAGAGGGATGGCAAATGATCGCACAGAGCGACTTAAACAAGTCATGTTGCAGCCTCCTATTGCATGATATCAGATTTTTTTTTTTTCCTTTTCTTTCTTCTTGCTAATCTGATCATCTGTGATTTTGAACCGCTAGTTTCAAGAGAGTTTCATGCAAATTGCATGTTCGTAGTGCTGCTGCAGTTGTCCTGAGCATGAGGCCTGAGCATGAGGCAATGTTTGGCCGAGAACTAGGGACCTATATATGCAGGGCCATGGAGCTCTCGGCCGCGGAAATGGGGAGGCTAGGGATGCTAGTCCTTTCAAATGAAGGATAAGGGCACTAAGAGGGGCAAATTGGGTATTATTGAGACTTAAGTTATATCATATACTACAAGATGTATATATTATTGGAATACGAGAATGTAAAACAAGGGATAAACAATTATTGGTGTTCCGGTATATAAACAAAAAAATTTACAATCTATGAACTTTAACACTACAAAAAAATTTACAAATTATGAACCATAACACTACACATCATTAACTCATATGAGTAGCGTTAATTAGAACTTGAAAAGCCGATGAAAGACCTATCGTCATCTACATTTTAGATCCGACTTCTTACCGCAAACTAGATTAACACACTTAAAAATAGTTTATTTAGTATTTTCATACTGAAATAAACTATGATTTAAGAGAACTGAAACATTCATGAGAGAAGTAAATTCAAACTTAAGAGAGCAACTTACCAACTACTAGGGGCCAGATTAAAATTTTCCTGTATCCAAGCTCTAATTTAATCGCAAGCAAGGCATCAACCTTGCATTGAACAGACAGCAGAACAAATTAATAATTAGCTGAAACACACCACCAAACTCTAAAACAAAGATCAGATTTAGTCATAGCTAAGAAAGATAAAGTAGGAGCATATAAAAAAGACCCTTAAAATAGTTTTCATTTTCATACATACAAGAAAAGAGAGCCGATTTAGGTTTTAATACACAAGGGACAAAAGAACAATGCAGTCTAAGCTTAAGATGAGGATTCATATGAAAATTATAAGTTGATACATGCATATATAGCATAAATTAGGTTTCTTTTGGTTTACTACATCTGTTTTTTTTCTTTTTAATTAAGAAACACAACTAAACAAAGGACCAATTGATGAACATGAAGCAAATACAGTGGGCTTCTTCATCATCATTCAACACCTTTCATGCAACCGCCCTCTCACAGGAGACCGGCCTGCCCATGCTTGAAACACAGATACCACCTTGGAGGGAGGAGAAGCCCTGCTAATAGAAATAAAAAGAAAGAAGTACAACATAAATTGACACAAACATAACAGTTAACAGTTTTTAAAAAAGAAAAAGGAAAAAAGGAAAAAAGAAAAAAGAAAAAAAGCAAGGTAGAAACAGAATGAAACCCCCGTCTGTCTCACACCAAAGCATTTATGTTTCATTATTTTTTCAATTTTTGTGAAGTATACTTATAAATAGTGCGTAGGCAAGTGACAGACCTGCTGTATTATATTTGGAAACTCAGTGCAGAGAGTTTTGCGTCCTTGGTCATCAAATACCTTCTCCAAAGTAATGTCTTGCAGTGCAATCAGTGTTGTCTCTAACATGTCAAGTCCTGCCTGGTTTGCAAAGGTGAAAACCATCATTGCCTACAAAAGATAAAATAGAAGAGGTGAGCACTATTCGTCAGCTAAAAAAACATTTTATTATAAGGTTTTCCTATAGCAGTCCCTTAATTTTTTCCATATTTGGATATCAGTTTCTTAAATTTTTCATATTTTTAATTCGGTTTCTACTTTAGTCCTTCGGGTTAAGTCTAGTCCGAAATCAAAGAAAATAAACCATCTAACTTAACTTTTTATCATTTTTTTCTGGTTATACCCTCGCCTTCAAACTCTGTCCTAATAAACAAACCCATCTAGCTCTCCTCCTTAATTACTTTTCTCTCATTATAAACCAAATCCAAATTCCTTTTCCCTCTCATAATTACTTTCAGTATAAACCGACAAACTCCCTCTCCCTCTCAATCTCTCCTCCCTATAAACTTAACCCCACATCTTCTCTGAATCTCTCCTTCCTAATTACTCTCATCAAAAGTGATTAACTCTCCCTCCCTTTCTTTCTCCTCCAAAGTAACTCAATCCAACTCTCAATCTCTCCTTTCCAAATGCCTTTTTTATTATAAACCGAACCCAACTCCCTATCCCTCTCTCTTGTCGCTAATAACTCAACCCAACACACACCTCTCAACTTCTTTACAATTGCTCTCTCTCATCATAAAATGAATCCACTTTATCTCCCCTCTCTTCGGTGGTAAAGTATCTTTCGACTTGACATTTTTCCCTCCCAATAGCTATAAAAGATAAAGATTTACCTCATTGTTGGCAAACGTCTCTTAGTCTTCATCTTGGTCTGGTTAATTTCTACTTGTGAGTACAAAATGTTGATTCAAGATCAAGGCAAACAAACTACAAGTTGTTTGGATGGTATAACCTCGATGGTCTAATGAGCAGTTGGCGGTCATAAAAGAAGCCAGAGATGAGATAGGCAAAAGCAAGGGGGGAAAATGGGACGGAGTTGGTGGAGAACGAGCACCACTAAGATTTGCCGAACAAGAGAGAAGAAAGGAGGGGAGAAGCGGGGAGAGGGGAGGAGACAATAGTGAGGAGGAGAGAGATGGTGGAGGTGTCAAAGAGAGGGAGGATCCTCTCATGATCGATTGAGGTCGAGGATTTGTGAAGGACGAGGCTTCAATATTTTTTTCTTTTCATTTTCCATTCACATGTCTAATGAGTATTTTCAAGAACAAGGCAAAGAATAGTCCAAGTTAGGCCCTAATCCAGGTTGGTTGAGACGAGTGGATGGAAAAATTAACTAAGAGACTAAAATCGAGTAATCTAAAGGTTTTAAGGGACTAATTTAAAAATATGAAGATTTGAGAGACTGATATTTAAATATAGAATAATTAAGGGACTAATATCGGAAAAAACACCTTTTATTATAATGAAATTTTCTATCATCCATGTCTTTCCGACAAACATAATTTTGAAGTGACAAATATTTACACAAAGATGTTTCATTTGGTCACTCTACTTACTAGGTAATAACATAAGTTACAGCCTTCCTATCTAAGCAAACTATTGATAAGTCTATATATTGCATATTTTCTCCTTCATCATAGCTATTTTGTTCATAACTACTTGGATATGTTTAGTGTGTTTATACATGTAATCAAGGATTTGAAATAAAGAGAAGAAAAAGAGACAAATTTGTCAAGTATATGAGCAAAGAAAGTCAATTACAATGAAAATGAAAACCAATGTATAGCAACATCAACTTCCAGGGCATATTTGACTAAGATAAAGCTCGAACTAGAAATTTTTTGTTGGTGATAATTGTAGAAAATTGAATTACCTTTTCAAGGGCTCAACAATCACGTCAATCGGAGTTTATATATAAAAATTATGACTGTTTTACTGAAATGTTGCAGTGCAGGAAGAAACTTAGCCCCAGCGGAGCTGATCTAGCCGCCAACTATCTAGTGATAAAAGTATGGTCAAATATTGTCAAAAACTGGTCAAATTTCAAGGGTGAATTCAGATTCAGATTTGAAGCCTTTTTAGTATCGGTGATCATCATTACGTAGCAATCAACGCCGCTGCATGGCGGTCGAGTAGGAGTTAGTTGTTGGGATTTTTTCTAGTGACTTCAAGTTTATTTAGGATTGTTCTAGGCTAATTGGATTCAAACAGGAAACCCCCTATGTATAAACATGCCACAAATTACCTAGAAAATATGCTTTTGATATTTTCAAGAATTCTAATTAACTAGAGATTGCAAGCTAGCTATGGTTTGGAAGCCATCATAACTTCAACCTTGATTTTCTTCTCAAGTGAGGTGTTCTTGATAAAAGTTAGTATTTTTATTATTACTTGGTTTTTGGTGACTCTCTTTCATAATATATCTTTTGTTTTCTTTTCTAACATGCATAACTAATTTTCTAGAGTTCTAGAGTAGAGATGAAGTTAGGGTTCATTGATTGAATTATGTGATAAAATCTCTTTTTTATACTTCAATTTGAAAGGACTTCATGTTAGGTTTGATTCGACTTATTAAAATTATAAAAATGATTTCCCCCAACGCTTACTACAATTTCGGAATTTTGGTGCAGTGGTAGGGACTTTCATCATGGTATCAAAACCACCGATATTCTGGTATCTTTTCTAACTTCTTTTGTGAGTGCATAAACCACTCTAGGTAAGTTTTTCTTTATTCTCACACATCCTGAAACTCTTTGTGCCCGTTTCGGCCATTTTGAAGTCAGATCTCGATAATTTTCTACTTTCGGATTGTTCGTCTCACTTCGATCTCTTTCCGTTGAAATTTCAGCCTCATCGGACTCGACACGCTCTTCTACGCACCGTGTGAAGTCTCTGCAAGTCGTTTTCATGCACCTCTCTTCTCTAATGTGTGAGCCACACTCACCCTAGTCAATTCTGTTTTACAATCAGGTTTGACTTTTTCGGATGTTGATTTTTTGGTTGTTTTTTTGGGAGTTGATTTTGGTATATCCTTTACAAAATATCTTCCCAAAATGATATTGTTCATGATATTATTCGTCCACTTGATATTGTTTTGGATTGAATCAACTATAATCTTTGGACTTTCAATATGAAACTTTTTCTCAAAGGGAGAAAATTATGGCATTATATTTTCCAAGATTCTCCTAAGCCTGTTCGTGATAAGGATGAGTCTGCTGCTGATTATGCTACTCGCTTGGACGATTAGGAGAGTATTCATAATAAAATTTTGCAATGGATTGTTAACACAGTCATCTCATCTATTAATAGTCTTCTATCCAGGCTCGAGAATGCTAAAATTGCATGAGATTTCTTAGCTGCTCGATACGACTGCTGCAATGATACTTCTTTTCAGTTTCACATCGAAACAAAACTTTACCAGATGCGTCAAGAATCTGGTCAGTTCATTACTGAGTTTTACTCTCAAGTCACTCTTTTTTAGAATCAGTTGACTATTTTTGAACCCCAACTTTATTGTGCTGCAGATTTTGAACTCTTAGCCAAGTATCGAGACTGTCGCAAGTTCATACATTTTATGATGGCCCTTCGCAATGACTTTGAGTCCACTCAGGCTGCCCTTCTTCATTGTACGCCACTTTCTAGTATGGATTTTGTTGTTTCTGAGTTAATTTATGAGTAGCACCGTCACCTTACTATAAAATTATAGTCTTCCGATCTTGTCTTGGCTGTTGTCTCTTTCACCTTCCTCCCAACATTCTGCTCTACAGTCACAATCATCTTTCCAAAAGTTATTTTGTCGGTATTGCAAGAACTACTTGATTACTGATTATTTCAAATTGCAGCAAAAAAAAACCCGCGACTCTCGTGGCTCCCTCCAACAGGCTGCTGCGGTTGTCTCCACTGATCCCTCTGCTCCTAAGTCTTCTTCTTAATCTGCTTCGCTCACTACTGCTGACATTGAGGCTTAGTCTATCAGGTTCTGTCTCATTCATTTACTGCACTATCTGTCACTCCAAATACTTTTTTTTAGTTTATACATTCTGCTTGTTGTAATCATATGACTTCTGATCTAATCATTTTTTTCACTAAATATGCTCTAGATCCTAACTATATTATTTACTTGGATGCTTGTTAACCATATTGATTCTATTTCTACCTCTAATACTCTGTCGGTAATACCTATTTAGTTCCTAAGTTATAGTCGAATCTCCTCTCTATTGGCCAACTTGTTGAGTTAGGTTTTGAGTTTCACTTTTCTTTCCGTGATGTTGATGTGCAGGATCCTCAGATGGGTTAGGTGATTAGGAGATGCCATAAAGTTGAACGTATGTTTGAAATAGCAAACTTGCATATTCCTTTCACTACACTTTCGGCTGCCTTTGCCATCACTTCTAGCGTTTGGTGTTCTCGTCTCAGTCATACTTCTTTACTTCGTATTCAGCAGTTAGACTCTAATGGTCTCCTTGGTTCTGTCACTTTTGATAAATTTGATTGTCTTTCTTGTCAATTTGGAAAACAAACTCATTTACCTTTTAATACTAGTGACTCTTTTTCTTTTGCACATTTTGATCTTATTCTCCTCATTTCTGCCTCGCTTCCTGAGCATTTTTGGGGAGAGCCTGCTCTTACTACTGTCTACACCATCAATCGTGTTCCCTCACCCATTCTTGACAATAAAACTCTTTTTGAATTGTTGTATGGTATTATTCCTGATTACAGCTCTCTTCAAGCTTTTAGTTGTGCCTGCTTCGTTCTTCTCCCCCTACATGAACGAACGAAGTTGGAATCCCATTCTAGCCCATGCTACTTTCTTGGTTATGATATTGAATAAAAATGATACCGTTGTTATGATCATATCACCAAATGCCTTCATATCTCTCGTCATGTAGAGTTTTGAAAACATAAGTTCCTCACTACCCTTTCCTTCTTTCCCTCACTTCATTCTAGTAATTCCCCCATCTTCACTAATCCCTCTATTACTCTATTTTCCAAGTCTACTAGCTTTTTTGCAGATGATACCAGCTCCTCTGATGATCCATTCTTGGCCTCTTCTAATGACCTTGCCCCTCTGCGGATCCGGCATCATCACCTGCTTCTCCTCAAGATGTGCCTATACCACCTCCTGCCACGGAGTCCTCCCAAATTATTGCACCTCGTCGTTTTAATAGAAATCCTTACCATTTTCATAATTACAATTGTTTCTCTACTCTTGCTACTCTTTATAAGCCTTACTCTTATCGTGAGGCTACTTCTGATTCTCTTTGATAGCAAATTATGTTTGATGAATTAGATATTCTTATCAAGACACATACTTGGGACTTAATGGATTTGCCTCCTGAAAAGTTTGCAGTGGGTTATAAGTGAATTTATAAGATTAAAACTCGGACAGATGCCTCAGTTGAGCAATACAAATCTCATCTTGTTGCGTTGGGTTGCTCTCAAGAGTATGGTATTGACTATGAGGAGGCTTTTGCTCCTGTTACTCGAGTTACCTCTGTTAGATGTTTGATTGTTGTTGTTGTTCGACATTGGTTGTTATTTCAGATAGATGTCAAAAATGCATTTCTTAATGGCAATCTTACTATGGAAGTTTATATGAAGCCTCCTTCTGGTTATGAGCATCCTCCTCGCAAGGTTTGCCGCTTTCGTCGTTCAATCTATGGTCTGAAGCAAGCTCTTCGTACTTGGCTTGTCAAATTTACCTCTATCATCAGACAGCAGGGTTTTGTAACCAGTACTTATGACACTACCTTATTCATCCGTAAGACTGCCTCTGACACCACTATTCTGCTTCTTTATATTGATAACATGATCAACTGGTGATGATACTTTTGACATTCGTGCGTTCCAGGCTTTTCTGGGTCATTATTTTGAAATAAAAGATCTACACACTCTCAATTACTTCTTTGATCTTGAGGTGCCATCTTTTTCGGATGGTTATTCTCTTTCTCAGACCAAATATACTTCAGATCTTATATCTAGGATTGGCTAACCGATAGTAAGACTGCCAGCCCTTTGGACTACAATGCTCGGTTTAACCTTACTGATGGTGTGCCTATGTCTGATCCTACTCTCTATCGATAATTAGTTGGTAGTCTTATTTATTTCACAGTTACTCGCTCTGATATTTCTTATACTATTCACCTGATCAGTCAGTTCATGCATGAGTCTCGCTCACCCTACTATGCTTTTACTTTTCGAATCCTCTGCTATGTTAAAGGCACTTTTTTCCATGGTTTACACTATTCATCTCAGTCTTCTCTTGAGTTGTGCTTATTCTAATGCTGATTGGACTGGTAATCCTACGGATCGTCGTTCTACCACTGGTATTTGTTTTTTACTTGATTCGTATCTTATTTCTTGACGAAGTAAGAAACAAACAGTTGTCACTCGATGTACCACTGAGGCTAAATATTGCGCCCTTACGATCTATTGCTGAGCTTCTATGGTTGCGTCGTTTTTTGGTTGACTTGGATGCCTCTCAGCTGTCTCGTTCTCTCTAATGTGACAGAGTGCTATTCAAATTGTGCATGATGTTTTTCACGAGCGCAATAAGCATATTGAGATTGACTACCATTTCATCAGGCATCATCTCAATGATGGCACTCTTCGCTTGTGTTTGGTTTCCTCTACTGATCAGCTTGCCGATATTTTCACTAAGTCACACTCACCTGGTCTTAGTGAACTTATTAGCAAACTCCAGTTGGATTCTACGGTGTCACCATGAGTTTCAGGGAGAAAGTTTAGATATGATTGAGATATGATCATATTGTTAAGATATTTTGAGATAATTTCCTATTAGATATTGAGATATCTTCCTAAATTCGGATAGTTAGTTGACAAATTTCTGATTAGAATAATTTAAGATAGTTGATAAATCTCTAATTAGACTAATTGAAAATTTTATATAATTAGTATCAATTACAAATCCTGTAATTATTCTTTTTCTTACCTCCTTCACTTATAAAAGGATGGCTCATCGTACAGTTCACAATAAGAAAATATACATAAATTTCTTCATTCCGTTTCCGCTCTATTTTCTTTAACATGGTACCAGAACAATCCAGGTTCAAATTCTGTCGGGCACACATTTAATTGTGGGTTTTAAAAAAATTATACTGCTGCATAAAACTCGGATTTCTGCCCATAAAATGGGCCTTCAGCCTGCGGGAACGTGTTAAAAATATAAAAATAATTTCTCTCAACCTTCACTACAACTTCAGAGTTTTGGTGCAATAGAAGAGACTTTCAACACGATTAATTAGATTTATAAATCATAATGGTTTGACAGCTTATTCTCAATAATCTTGTTAGGGATAATTTGATAGGCCATGCCTATGTTAGTTTTTTTATTTGAAATTGATTATAGAGTTGATTCTAGAAGTGTCCAAAGATGTTCTTGTTGATTAATTGAGATTTTATTGATTGATTATACTTAGTTTTAGCTTTGATAGTTTAGATTAAAGTTGATTAATTTAGAATAGGGATCATAATTTGCTTATTTGACTTGACCATGCATGATTAGACTAGATTAGAGAAATTATTTGAACATGTTCATAATACATCCTAATGGATTCAATACTCTGAAATTCATTCTTTTCATAGTTAAATAAGAATCTTCCAAACCCACTACTTCTTTATCAATTTGTTAAATCAAGTTAATGCAAAACATTTTAGATTTATGTGGGACGACCTTTTAAGTGCTACAATCATACTATGCGCTTCCATTAGATTTCTCATCTCAGCTATAAAGGACAACTCAAGCTCAAAAAAGCTCTATACAACCTCCACAGTTAAATTCTTCCTTGTTTTAAATTTTAACTCGGTATGAAATAGAATAGGCAGTTGTTGTTACTAAACATAGTATTAGAATGACCAATTTAAAATTGTCATCCAACTTCATCATATCTAGTCTTTCCCCGCCCCTTATCAATCATTATAAAAAAATAATATCCTCACAAAAGTGCCTTAGATCTGAAGTCCTTCACCCGATCCTCACTAGTGTATCCCTTGTGTTAAAAGTAAACCACCTTTGTCATGTGGGCATGACCTAGTGAGAAGAGGAGCACTTCAGAATTGCTCCTTTTTGCATATCTTATGAACTTGCTCTTGTCCACTAGCGCCACTTGTATTCTCTTTTGTTCTCTACTAGTTCTTTTCGTAAACCATTAGAAATACAATTATCTTTTTGGTTCCCCTAAATAAAAAATTTAAGTGAAATCATAGTTTCGGCCCAGTAATTCAGAAGTATGACTTAAATCTTGAGGTTGACTTAGGTAAATGCTAGAAAAATGATGGAACATTAGAAGGGCAGAGGTTATACTGCTAGACAACATGTGGGAACATACATTTGATATTGGAGATTGCAGTTTGCTAAATGTTAAATATTGAACTCAATTGCATATAATGGGTGCCCTAGCCAAAGGCCAAAGGTTTGACAATTTCAAGCATGATATTTGTTCCACATAAAAAAATGGCTGAAAAAACGCAAGTAGTTCTCCATTATAGTATATCCAATGTATCGTCATAGGCTTGCAGCTGCTCTTATCTTTATCCCCAAATGCATATCTTGCAAAGTTGCAAAGATATGCTAAGTATAAAAGACAATGAGAATCCTCGTATCTATTGTGCTGCTCAATTAATTTTGTCAAAATTTTGCTTTTCCCATCAAGAAATCATGAAGGCTCTGATATGGGATTATTCCTTACAAAAATCTAAAAATCATTGGACCTTACTCTACTAGTTGCAAATTTCAACAGTCAAATTAGCTTCCCATGCTAAAACATGAAACAACATGTACTCCTATAATTCTCTAATATTATAAACCAAAAATTATTGTCTCCAGAACTCCAATGTTATTCTTTTTCCAACTTACAGATTTTCTAGTTTTCTTGTGATCCCTTCCCATGAAAAACTGCAGCTTAAAATACAGTCTTCTAGGCATGCATTTTTCTAGCATTCACAATTTCACTTTATCATATCTCCCACATGTCAATGTACTTTTCTTAAGCACAATATCCCTCATGAGATATTACATTTAGGGAAAAGGCCATAATATCATTACAAACCAAGTTGGGCTTGGCCGTAGTAATGGGCAAACATCACAATAGGAGACTGGCAGAACTCAATGAACACTTAGGCGCAACTATTTTAGAAAGGAAGGAATAGTAGTTCTACAAAATGTATCAGCAAAGTAATTGCTAGCTCTCTGTATCGCTGTATGCATTGGCAGGCTAAGAAGCATAAATAGACAAGAGAGCCAGGCTAAGAAGCACGGACACGCCGCTATGATACCGTGTTTGTATCGGATATGAGTCCAACAAACATACCACAGACATGCCAAAAACCATATCAGACACGCCATGTAGTGTGTCGAAAAAAGAAAAAAATATTGTGTCATTACCGTGTCCATACTTTTAGTAGAATGTGTCTAAAAAGATTTAAATAGTCAGAGAAAGTCGAAAATAAACATTGTTAATTAGTAACATCTATCTATACCTATACCTAGTTACATAAAATATATACTTTAATATTTTCTTGTAAATACAAGTCTTGTTTGGTTTCTATATCTGAAAAAATAATTTTTTATGTTCACACTCTATATTGATACATGACCGCTATCATCACCATATTTTTTTATCTCTTTGCCTATAGAGGAGAGGGAGAAAAATAAATGCATAGTTGATGGCGAGCATTGTCCTTTGTCAGGGATTTTTATGAAGAGCCACGAGCCTATGTATTAATGTTTTTGTTTTTGAATATTTTACTATGATAATAATAGAAGAATATATACTTATATTTTTATTTTTTCTATATCCTTACCATGTCCGTATCCTTATCTTTTCACAAATGTCGTATCCCATGTCCATATTTGTATCCATATTCCAATCCATATCCGTATCCATGCTTCCTACAAGCTAGGCATGATAAGAATACATAAAATCCTAAAGTTCAATGGTAGAAGATATCTAAATGAATTGAATCTGAAATTGTCCCTATATAAATTATAGAAAGGACCAAGAAATACAAACACAAAGATTATTAAATAAAACATAACGAGGGTGAAAATCAAGTGCAAACCTTCAGAGAACAGCAAACAATAGCATCAGCAAGATGCCAAAGTATTTTGAGAAGGGAATCACTGTCTTCAGAGCTGGGTTTAAGAAGCTCAGTACCCAAATTACACCTAACCAAAAGATCAACAGTTATGATTGCTAATTGAAGAGAATTCTCCTTTTGAGAGAAGTCTATACATAGATGTTACTGCATGAGACAGTATATGCCATTAGAGCTTATACAATCTACCAAGACCCGGTTCTTTAGGAAGATCATTTCAAGGTAAATCACAAGCGAATTGTGAATCACATTACATGCAGAGTAAGGTAATGCAATAATGTTCAGGACGAAGAATCATTCTGAAAGAAGTGAATAGCCACTATGCATCTCCCACCGCTATTCAAATAGGACGAACACTCTACATGCAGCATCTAGAACTCCTACAAGTATATAATAAACCCTTGGGAAACTAACTATGACAGCTATTATACAGAAGCTTTCCACACAAGTTGCTCAGATAGAAAAAGACTCTACATCACGCTGACACTTCAGCAGGGGATTGACATCGTTAATTACTTCGTCCATGGGAAATTGGCAGAACTATATTTAAAATACTAGTTATCAAGGATCCAACAGCAAAATTTTTTGCTGTGATATGCAGGACACTTCTCCTAGCCAAAAATAAAAAATAAAAAATAAATGGTGTATTCATCTTTTTATCAGACATGACACCCATGTCTCCTGCCCCATATACACCAGAAATAATTAATATAATGATAAATATATTCATATAAAGTTGGGCAAAATCAAGATATACATCTGCATTTATACGTGCATGTATGGATAAGATTGAATATAGGTTTCCCGGAGTATTTATCATAACTGGACATTTTTCAAATAGGAAATTTAATATACATGTTCAGTAAAAAAGAAATATATGGATATTATGGACAATAAGTGATAGATCCATAGTCAATGGAGCAACAAGAACTAGATGTATTGTTTTGCTAAAATGGATGGGGCAATTCAAAAGTATATGATCATTATTAATTTAAATGGGGTGAGCATCAATATGAAGGGAAGAAGTAATTCATATTGCCAGCCTATTAAGTTTGGGATAAAGACTATTGAAAGTGAGCATATCCATCAGGAACACATGAATATGCACTAGAACATGATATAGGCTATCACTTGGTCAAAAAGATGCAGTTGTGAATCAATCAGAACAAATGAAAGGCACAATCAAAGGTTCATTAAATTTTCGGGAATCGCTATAAACCAATCAAGAGTTGCTAAAAACCAGGAAACAAATAGTTATGTTGGGCTTCAATGGATAGCTAGAACAGAATATATATAATAAAATATATCCCTGGTTATCTGAATCCAAATTCAGTCTTCAATTAGAAAAAATTTCCCAGTTTAGTGTCAGATCCAATCAAAGATATAGAGAATTGAACTTAGCATCTGCATCAAGAAGATATGGTGACAGATTAGCAGATACCCAACTCTGATTACATACCCAGGCAGCAGTATCTAAAGAAAAAAATATGATCAAAGACAAAATCTGATATTGCTACGTCTGAGAACAAGTCTCTGTATGCAGTAAATATTATGTATGGGCATGATTTGGATTCATTGTTGGGTTTGTGGAGCCTAACAGTACTGTGCACCAAGCACAATCCCCAACTTCCTGATATGTAGATATATATGTAGCTATATATGTATATACATATGTTGTGTGCATACACACATGTAGATATATGTCTCTCTCTCTCTCTCTCTCTCTCTCTCTCTCTCTATATATATATATATATATATATAGTCTAGAGGTTTTAAATTACGTAGATCTAAGACAAAGTACATGAAGTGCAAATTTAACAAACAAAGGACCCAAGACTATAATACTGTGATACTGAGCGACTGAGAGAGATAAATAAGTAATCAATTTAAGTATTTGTATTCTATTATTCAAAACGATGGAGAGATCGATAGTATAACCACAAGATCCGAACTGATTGGTTGAAATAGAGAAGCGCAATAGGAATTTTATATGATCATAACATTCCGTTGAGACTGAAAGGAAATTTTTATAGGACTACTATTAGGCCAGCTTTGCTATATGTACATAATACTAGACCTGACAACCGGGCAGTGCCTGGCCCGGCCCGGCCCTGGCCCGGCACGGCACGGTTGCCCGAGCCTAGGCCCGGGCTCGGCCCGTGGGCACGGCACGGCATGGCAGGCCCATGTCGTGCTCGGGCAGGGCCGGCCCAGGTTATTTTAAAAACAAAAAAAAATAAAAATAAAGAGGAGATTTAATACATTGTAATAACAATAAAAACAAATATTATATTATATTTCATCTTATTATATTCATATAATTGTTCTATAAATCTCTTTAGAAGTTATACAAAGCCCGAAGAGAGGGGAGAGGAGCCTAACCGTCACCCTCAATTTGTTCTTAATATATTTTCTAAGAGATTTATAAGTTAAAAATTAAAAATACATGAATATCCTTACAAATTTAAATACTTTTAATCAAGCTTCATTTTCTTCTGGTAAGCCTAAGGTCTCTAGTATATCTTCATTAGTCAAGTCTTGTTCCCTATCTTCTGCGTCGTACCAATCCTTCAAGCAGACACACATCTCCAATGTGTCTGACGCCATTGAGATTCTCAAGTCCGTGAGCACCCTACCACCTGCGCTAAAAGCAGACTCCGATACTACAGTAGACACTGAAAGAGTTAGTAGATCACGGGTCATGTTGGAAAGCACGGGATATTTTTTTCCTGTGATTTCCACCATGCCAAAATATCAAAGGATTCATAATTTTCAGGGGATGCGTTATCTTCATAGTTAGCTCTCTCTAAATAATAATGTAATTCATTAAAATATGTACTAGTTTGTCTTGCCTTTTTCCTGTGAAATACAAATGATATTATTGGATTACGAATTTCCAAAGTAGATGGTTCTTTTGTAGTTTGTGTTGGCACACCATACATATCTTCATATGTTTTATACATAATATCTAAACATATTTTAATATCATTAACTAAATCCCTCACATTATTTTCATAAGACATATTTGTATAAAATAAATCTATTAATATTTCAAGTCCATCTAACTTGCAACGGGGATCCACAACAGTTGCAAAATATAATAAGTATGGAAAATCTTTAAAATATTTATTAAATTTAATTTCCATAGGTTCAACAATACTTTCAAGTATAGAGTGATTTCTACATTCATTAAAAACCGAACTAATTTCGGTTAGATAATATAATGCAATGTGTGTAGATGGGTAATAAGTTCCTGACAATTCTTTAGATGCATTTTCAAATTTGCCTAAAAACTTAGAAATGCAATGCAACTAGTGCCATTCATTATTATCTAAACTATATATTGGTGACTCCATTTCATTAAAAGTATTTATTATATTTTTATACTGAATAGCTATATTTAACATTTTATATGTAGAATTCCATCTTCTCTAACATCTATAGGTACAATTCTAGGTGATATTTTCATATTTTTACATATTTGTTTAAATGCTTGTCTTCTTGGCCCACTATCTTTAATAAAAAGTAATGTATACATAAGTTTCATTAGTGAATCATTTACTATTTTTAATCCATCTTGAACGCATAAGTTTAGTATGTGGCAAATACACCTAACGTGAAATAATTTTCCATCTAGAATTGGTTTTGTCATACTTTTAAGAATTCTAATTGCGGTCGTATTTTCAGAAGCATTATCCAAAGAAATGGTAAATATTTTTTTATCTATTCCAAAATCTGAAAAAATACTTGAAGGGATTGTGATAAATTATGTACATTGTGAGGAAATTCAAATACCCTAAACCTTATTATTCTTTTCTGTATGCACCATTCTTGATCTATATAGTGTGCCGTTACGCATAAATAATTAGTCATATTTTTAGCTTCCCAACAATCTGCAGTTATAGCAACTCTAAAAATTAAAGAAGTAAAAATAACTATTAAAGTGTCCCTCTACTCTTTATATAGTTTGAACATGTCAGATGTACATGTTGAACGTGGGACTTTTTTATATTCGTCAGTAAATGCTGATTTACAAAATCTTTCAAATTTGTGATTTTCCGAAAAAATAAATGATTGTTCGTCATGTATTATAAATCTTGCTAAATGTTCGCTTATTTTAATTGGATCATATTTATGTATACCTAATGATCCACCAAATGTGCTTATTTGTGTTTGATGTGGCACATTTGGTGGGTGATTTTTTTCTAGGTGTCTTTTAAGATGATTCGTTCCGCTACCTAAAGGAAACGAACAAATTTTATGTCAGTGTTTACACTTAGTTTTTCTTTCAGATACAGAAAATGGTACTTGAGGAGGTTGTTCTAAGGGTTGACATAAATTTTGATATTCTTCATCAGTTAAAAATGGAGTAAAAGAACCCGTGGCTTGAGAGCAAGAAGCGCCAGATGAGTGTGGATCCATTTTAATAAAATTCCGAAAAAACAAATTAAAATTCTCAAAAAAACTTTAAATTATAAATACCTGTTAACCGCTGAACTATTTGAGAGAGAGTGAAATATCCAGCTAGAGAGATGAAGCTGGAAACCGAAATAGCGAAGAAAATCTTACTTCAATGAGAAAACTTGCTTGGATCATATTTGAGAGACTTGCTTGCTTTAGACTTCTTGATCACTTGATTGAAACTTGCTACTTGCTTTGCTTGAAACTTCTTGAGAATTAAAGATTTTAGAAGATTTTTGAGAATGAATTTGGTGTATAAGAATGATGAATGGTAATAAAGGAGATAATGAGGTATTTATAGAGAAAGAAAGCTTTTAATTTGCAAAAAAAAATTATAAAAACCCCCCCAACGGCTATTTTGACCGTTGGGAGAAAAATCTGCAAATTTGTTTGCAAGAAACCCCCCAACGGCTATAAAAATAGCCGTTGGGGGGCTATTTGCAAAAAAAATTGCAAAAAACCCCCTAAACACCCCCAACAGCTAAATTTTAAAAAAAAAATTTACGGCATGCACGGCCCGGCATGGCCGGGCCATCCCGAGCCGAGGTGTCGGGCTGTGCCCGGCACGTGCCGGGCCGGGCGTGCCCAACGGGCCACCCGGCCTAGTAAGCAGCACTACATAATACTGGACTACAAAGAGACGTCTTTCACAGAAAATGAGGATATCAGAGATGCGCATGTTTTAATGGATGTTTGGTAAAACTATGAAAAGTAAAATGAGAAATGAATATATTCGTGGTAAGATAGATATACCCTCCAGCGAAAAGAAAATGCGAGAAAATCGCTTGCGATTGTTGGGGCATGTACAACAAAGACCTGTATATGCATTAGTTCAACAAGTGGTCTTTATTAATGTGGGACAAGTTAAAAGAAGGGACGACTGAAGAAAACATGAATGGACGTGATACGAAAAAATATTGATGCTAGAGACCTAAATGAAGACATATTGCTCGATAAGAATGAGTGGAGAAAGATCATTCATGTGCAAGACATGGATGCTTGAGGCTTAAATACAACAACAACAACAACTAAGCCTTTTATCCCAAGTATTTGGGGTAGGCTACATGAACCAAAAAAAGAATCACGCCGGATCGATCACTTTGATAGTCCTTTTTCATTCATTTCTATCAAGTAATATCTCCTCATTTAAATCTCTAGAATCCATATCTTTTCGTATCACCTCCATCTATATTTTCTTCGGTCTTCCCTTCGTTTTTTTAACTTGTCCTACACTCCCCTCATCGAACTGGTGCATTTGTAGGTCTACGTTGCATATGACCAAACCATCGTAAACGATTTTCTCGCATCTTCTCATCGGTGGGAGCTACACCTAGTTTAGCGCGAATATCTTCATTTCTTACTTTATCTCTCCTAGTGTTGCCGCATATCCAGCGGAGCATGCGCATCTCTGCTATACTTATGCTTGAGGCTTAAATGAAAACATATATTGCTCGATAGGAATGCGTGAAGAAGAATCATTCATGTGCTCGATTTTGCGTGATTCTCTTTTGGTTCATTTAGCCTACCCCAAGTACTTGAGAAAAAAGTCTTAATTGTTATATAAATATAAATATATATATATATATGAACATACTTTTTTACAAACATATATATGTATATGGGAATGGTATACCTAAGGTGTCTCCATAGGGAGTTGAATATGGAGCCACCCATAAATCTGAACACAGAGGGTATATGTGGGCAATACACATTGTTAATTATGACCTTCATGCTCTAAACAGTTGGTGTATAAAAAACCATGTAATCTAGACACTTTTTCATCAACAATCAAGAGAACTTATTTGTTCCATTGTTGAAAAACCGTTCATTTTGTATATATCCAATATATGCAGTCAAAATGTATTAAAAATGCATGACTTTAACATCACTATTTGTGGACGTGGAGACCACAAATAACAATTTGGATTATCCATATACACCCTCTATATTGAAATTTGGGGGCGTCTCCATCAGCAACCCCCCATAGAGGCACCTTAGATATACCTCTCTCTCTCTCTCTCTCTCTCTCTCTCTATATATATATATATATATATATATATATTCTCACCTTTACTTGCAACTCTAATCCTTAATTATTAAAAACTGAAAACCGTCTGGCAGTTGTAGACGTAATCCGATTACGAACAAACCATATAAATCTTTATGTTCATGTTTGACTTGTTATTTCTAAATTCTGCTATTGTAACTCAAATATGTGAAATTCCTAACTAGTATCAATGCGTTAAGTTCAAGTCAGAACAGTGGCCACGAAAGATGGAAATATCAAGATCCAAAAGCTTAATGGGCCAGACTCTAGGTTTTAAAAGATGCAAATTGAAGATTATCTATATAGTATATGTATGTACCAAACTCTGACGGGAGAAATGCTAGAGGATATATATATATGATACAGATAGAAAGGTGTTGGACATAAAATCCCTAGGGGTAGTGCTATCGCGCAATGTTGCATTCAACATCGCAAAGAAGACTATGGCCTCCTTGATGGATGTGTTGGCCAGTATATATAAAAAGCCATCTGCGATGAATAACGTACATTCTATGTGCCATTTATTCAATTAGAATGGTAGAAGGTGCTTTCACAGCAGAGCACCTCAATGAGTTTAACATGATTACAACTCAATTGATTTCAATTTTTATTAATTTCGATATTGAAGTAAGAGTCTTAATCCTTTTATCTTCCTTGTTCGAAAGTTGGAATGGTTTCGTCACTATAATCAGTGGTTATGCAAGGAAGAAGATGAAGTTCAATGATGTACAAGATCTGATTTTGAGCGAAAAGAAATTTGCAGGAGAGAATTAGGCCTGACACCAGGAATGGTTTTGAATACCAAGAACAATAGTAGGTTAGCATTGAAGCAGTTAATAAATCAAAACATTCGATCCAAAAAAAAAAAGAAGAACAAGGCATGTTGGAACTACAGTCGTACTGGATATTTTAGAGTTGATAGTCAGACACTCAAGAAGAAGCAATAGAAAGATAAAGACATACTGTCAACGAATATTACGGAAGAAATAAGCGACGCTCATATATTGAGCTTAAACATTTCGATGGAGTCTTGGATTTTGGATTCTGGAATATCGTTCCTCTCTTGCCCTAGTCATGAAATCATAAAGAACTATGTTTTTGGTGATTTTGGATGGGGCTATCCAGTCGATAACTATCTTTTGAAGATAGTAGGAAAAGGAGATGCTCAAATCAAGACACGGAGAGGACATGTTTGGTTGAATATAAGGCATATTCCACGCTTGAATAGGAATCTGATTTCTGTAGGACAGCTAGACAATGAAGGGTTTGCAGTATCCTTCATGGTGGTATTTGGAGGATCACCAAAGGAACCATGGTAGCAGCTCAAAGAAATAAGGCAGATACTCTATACAACCATGGCAGCCATGATGCGATTGTACTTAATGGTGCAAAGGTTGACATAAATTGTAGCATGACAGGCTAGGGCACCATGAGTGAGAAAGGGATGAAGCTGTTTTATTCAAAGGACAAATAGCTAGGTCTCCATATAGTCGATATTGGCTTATATAAGAATTATGTTTTCAGTAAATAAAAATGAGTGAGTTTTTCCAAGGCTTGCATGATTTTGAAGATGCAAAAGTTAAAGCTGGTGCATAGTTATAGGGGTCAGGTCCTATGACATCCCTAAACGGCTCTTCTTATTACATGACCTTTATCGATGATTCAACAAGGAATTGATGAGTTTATTTCTTGAAACATAAATCTAATATTTTTGATGTTTTAAGAACTGGAAAGATTTGGTGGAGAATGAAATAGGATTGGAAGTCAAATGGTTGCCATCTGATAATGGCGGCGAATACGAGCTTAGTGAATTCAATGAATTTTGTGTTGTAAATAGGATTCATATAAAAAAACAAAATATCATTAAGAGAATACATTAACAAAACAGCACGGTTTGATGTATGAATATGACTCTTACTGAACATATTAGATGTATGAGATTACACGTTGAGCCGCCAAAGATATTTTGGACTGATGTAATCAATACTGCAGTATTTATGATAAATCATGGATCATCTGTTCCTTTAGATGACGGCATACAAGAGTGAGGTTAGAGTGAAAAAGAGGTAAATTTATCCTTTTTAAAAGTCTTAATTATGTTTCATATATTCATATTAATCCAAATGCTAAAACTAAGTTAGATGTTAACTCTTGTAAATGTCCGTACATTGGATACAGGTGTTAATGATTAGGGATACCAATTTTGAATGAATAGAATTAGAAAATAATTCATAGCAATGATGTCATATTTAATAAACAGGTACAAGGATATAGTTTAGATGCAATAGATACTAACAACGCAGGTCCTTAGGTTAAAAACTCCGAGTATATTGAACTGGATGATATCTCAAATTTTGATGTTAGTTAGCATATGTGAAATAACCAAAAGATTACACGGGAGGAGTCAAGTACACCAAGTATTGCATTAGGGAGGTTCGCCAGGTAGTACAAGGCCCCAGACAAATATTCACTTTCCTTACACTATGGTGATGAGCTAGTGTTGCAGAATGAGCATATAAGAAAGTAGGAGCTAGGAAGGAAAGATGAAATGGATTTCCTAATGACTGATAAGACATGGGAATTGATCGAGCTAAACAAGGACAAAAAGGTACTTCATAATAAATGGGTTTACAGAGTAGAGCAAGAGACTGATGGCACCAAATAGTACAATGTCAGACTGATTGTGAAGGGCTTTCAACATAAAGAAGGTATGGACTACAATGGTATTTTTTTCTCCAGTTGTAAAAATAACTACCATTAGATTGGTTTTATGTATGATTGCTATTGAAAATTAGCTAGCTGAGCAAATGGATGTGAAAATAACTTTCTTACCAGGCTCAAGGATATATAGTTTTGCATCCACGTAGTTTTAACTCCAATTCTTAAATAATGAAAACTGCTTGACAGTCATGGACGTAATCCTGTTTGAGACAAACCACGTAAATCTCTATGTTCATGTGTTACTGCTCTTTATCTTCTGCTATTGCAACTTAGATCTGTGAAATTCCTAATATTTATCACTCATAATATGTAAAACACATGTCATGGATTTATCCATGCAAAAATATGATAAGTTATCTAGACTGTGAACTTACCATCAAATTATTGATTGAAAGAGTTTTATATCCTGAAAGAGTTTTATCTTCTGCAATTGCAACTTAGATCTGTGAAATTCCTAATATTTATCACTCATAATATGTAAAACACATGTCATGGATTTATCCATGCAAAAATATGTTAAGTTATCCAGACTTTGAACTTACCACCAAATTATTGATTGAAAGAGTTTTATATCCTAAAAGAAACATATACCCCTAAATTGCTACTATTGTTGTGGTAAACCAAGGATTTTCCTTTTGTATCACTTAAATTGTTTAGTTTGCCTCTATAATTGCTGGAACCTGGAAACAAAAAATATGGTAAGCTGGTTTTAATTATACTAGAAGTCATTAAAGGCACCTTCTCTCTACTATCAAAATGCTGTTCTATGTCCTACATCCTCTAGGATATCCCTACTCAAACAAATAGAATTTGTCATAACTTGTAGGAAAACTTGATCCGACAACATCTCACTGTCCAAGTTCCCCTAATATTAGCAGCAACGTCCTCCAGTGGTATCCAGTTGGAAATTTAAATACCAACATGTCATTATCCTACTTTCCTTGCCAAACTCATCTTTCAACAAAGCATTATTATGTTTAGACTGTCTTAACAAGCTGATGATAGTTCTAACTGTTGCAAAAAATAGATATCTTACCCACACAAATAGGCACCCAAAATTGTGTCACACAAGAACTAATGCAAAATAAGAAAAAACATATAATTTAACGAGATTCGGTAAATTTTACCTACGTCCTCGGGCGCCAACAATCAATCCACTATCACCAAAGTTTCAAATTGGAAAGTTCCCAAAGTTTATAAAGATCTATGACAAATTGGAAAGTTCCCCAAGAATAAAAGAATTTTTTCCAAAATCCAAAATTACAACTTTTAATTTTTTAGATTTGAAAACTTCCCAAAATAAAATCTGTTTTATCAAAACAGTTTTATATAATAACTAATTATTTTTGGGATACTCAAAACCAAAAACATAAGGCCGTATTTATAGGACCCCCAGCCGATGTGGGACTAAAAGAACCACACCCAAAATTCAACGATCTCCACCTTGGCAAATAAGGCCCACATCGTCAGCATATCCAAATTAAGATTTTCAAACTGCCAAAATATTAATCAAATCCAAACAATACTTGAATTTGGTCAAAATCACCACCTTGGTCATCATATCAGCGGGATTATTTGCAGTTCCAATTTTATAAAGTAGTATCTTTTCATCTTCAATAATTTCCCGCACAAAATGATACTTGACGTCGATATACTTTGTCTGTGCATGATAGACTTGGTTTTTTGCCAAGTGAATTGCACTCTGGTTGTCACAATACACAGTAACCTGTTTCTAAATAATCCCCAAGTCTTCAAGCAACCCCTGTGACCAAATTGCCTCCTTTACAGCCTCTGTAACTGCCATATATTCTGCTTCTGTTGTAGACAGAGCAACCATGGACTGCAAAGTAAACATCCAACTCACTGGTATTTTAACAAAAGTAAATACATAACCAGTAATTGATCGACATTTATCCAAATCACCTGCGTAGTCAGAATCAACATATCCAACCACACACTGACCAAGAGTATCATCACACTTAAATACCAAATTAACATTTACGGTGTTCAGAAGATATCCTAAAATCCATTTCACAGCCTACCAATGTTCTTTTCCATAATTATGCATATACCTGCTCACAGCGCCAACTGCATGTGAAATGTCAGGTCTCATACACACCATAACATACATTAAGCTACCAACTGCATTTGAATAAAAAACCTTCGACATATACTCACGTTCCTTATCTGTGCTAGGAGATAAACATGCACTTAACGTGAAATGAGAAGCAAGTGAGGTACTCACAGGTTTTAATTTTTCTGTCATGCCAAAATGTTGTAGCATCTTTTTCAGAATTGTTTCTGAGATAAACAAACTTTGGCTCTCTTTCGATCTCTACTTATCTCCATGCCGAGAATCCTTTTAGTTTCACCTAAATCTTTCATTTCAAACTCCTGATTCAACTGACCTTTCAACATTTAAATCTCTTCTTGGCTCTTTGAAGCTATTAACATATCATTCACATACAAGAGTAGATAAATGAATGACTCATCATGTAGCTTATGAAAAAACATAGTGATCAAATTTACTTTTAGTTTATTTTAAACTAATTATAAACTGATCAAATCGCTTGTACCACTGTCTCAGAGATTGCTTCAATCCATACAACGATTTATTCAATTTGCAAATCCAATTTTCTTTTCCAATAACCTTAAATCCATCTGGCTGAGTCATATAGATTTCCTCTTCCAAATCACCGTGTAAAAATGCGATTTTCACATTAAGTTTAATTAGTTCCAAATCAAACTGTGCTACTAAGGCTAACATAATCCGAATAGAAGAATGTTTAACGACTGGAGTAAATACCTCATTATAATTAACTCTTTCCATCTGAACGTAGCCTTTCGCCACTAATCTTGTCTTGTAGCGGACATCATTTTTATCAGGAAATCCTTCTTTCTTTGTAAATACCCATTTGCACCCAATTACCTTCTTATATTTAGGTAGTTGAGCTAACTCCCAACTTTGATTCTTCTGAAGAGACTGCATCTCTTTATCCATTGCTCTCCTCCACTTCTTATCTTCTGAACTTCTAATTACTTCTCTATAGGTAAAAGAAATATCATCTACAACTGAAAGTGCATAGACCACCACTGTATCAAGAAAACGAATAAGTTTCTTAATTTTTTGACGTAGGCTGTCGTGTGCAATTGAGCTTGGTTGTTGTGGAGGTTCTTGAGTTAAAACCTCTTCCTCATTTTGTTCGACATCCTTTTCTGCCACTGGACTGTTGTTATAAACTGGATCAACTCTGACTTTTTCAAACTCCACCTGTTGCGGAGCACTCTCCACCTGGTGTTGAACATTACTGGTCTTCTTCTCTTTTTCAGAATTACTAAGTATTACTTTTTTCAACATGGCAGATTCATCAAAAGTAACATCCCCGCTAAAAATGATTTTCTTCGAATTTGAACACCAAAGGCGATATCCTTTCACACCCGAGCTTATTCCCATTAACAATACTTTCTTGGTTCTTGGATCCAACTTAGACTCCTTTACATGATAATAAGCAGTGGAACCAAACACATGTAAGGAATCATAATCATAAGAAGGTTATCCAGACCATACCTCAATCGGTGTCTTACTTTCAATCGCAACTGATGGTAATCGATCAATGAGATGACATGCATAAGTCACTGCCTCTGCCCAAAATCACTTGCTTAACCCAGCATTAAGCAACATACATCGAACCTTCTCCAGCAAAATCCTATTCATGCGTTTTGCCACCCCATTTTGCTGTGGTGAATCTGTGTTGGTGAAGTGTCAAACAAAACCTTCATATTGGCAAACTTTCAGAAACGGATCACTTTATACTCACCACCGTTATCTAATCTAAGCTTATTTATCTTTCTGCCTGTCTGAATCTCAATCATCTTTTTCCATTTCAGAAAAATTCCCAACACTTCATTTTTAGTTTTCATCAGATACACCCAAACTCTTCTAGAGTAATTATCAACAAAAGTAACAAAGTAATGCATACCTCTCAAAAAAGGTGTTCTAGTAGGACCCCAAATATCAGAGCGAATATAGTCCAAAATTCCTTCAGTATTATGGATAGCAGTGTCAAACTTTACTCTTGTCTTTTTTTCCATGACACAATGCTCACAAAAATCTAATTTATAGGTTTTTGTACCTTGTAGTAAGCCTTTCTTCACTAAATTCTGCAAAACTCCCATACCTGCATGACCAAGTCGCATGTGCCACAACATGATTTTTTTTGCATCTGTATCCTCTTCAGAGACTATACCTGCTGATCCAATAACTGTACTACCCTGAAAGCAGTATAAGATATTCTTTCTCGTACCTTTCATCACCACAAGTGCGCCTGAAGTGACTCTGAGAACTCCATCTCGGATAGATATAGCGAAACCTTTTACTTCTAACTCTCCCAAAGAGATGAGATTTTTCTTCAAATCCGGTACATACCGAACATCTATCAAAACTCTGGTTGATCCATCATGATTCTTTAAACGGACTGAACTTATCCCAGTTGTCTTGCAAGAGGTATCATTGCCCATAAAAATAACTCCTCCATCAAACTCTTCAAAATTGAAAAACCACTCTTTGTGGGGACACATATGATAGGTACATTTAGAATCCAAAATCCATTCACCAGAATGAGAAACTAAAGGTAGACCAACCAATACAAAATCTGAGTCGTCATCTTCACGCTTGGCTACACATACATCAGAATCAGCCTTGCCCTTATTTTTTTCTTCAACTTTGGACAATTTTTCTTCTAATGCCCTTTTTTATGACAAAAAGCACATTTATTTTTATCAGGTCTGCCTCTTGATTGGGATCTGCCTCTCTGATTGGATTTATGACTCTGAAATCGGCCTCTGGCAGCATACGCCTTAGCTGTATTATACCCATGCTCTTTTTGATCTTTCTTTCTGATATCAGAATTGTACAATGCATTGTATATCTCATTAAAAATCACCTTATCCTTACCACGAAAGATAGTAGTGACAAGGTGATCATACTCATCAGGAAAAGAAGCCAACAATAATAAAGCCCGATTTTCATCTTTAACAGTCACATCCAAATTTAACAAATATGCTATTAATTTATTAAAAGCAGCAATGTCATCGTTGATAGATATACCTGGTTGATACTGGAAGTGGAACAATTTCTTCTTCAAATAGAGCCGATTCTCACTGCTATTTTTCATAAACTTGTTCTCCAGTCATTCCACATCTTACTTGAAAACGTCTCTCTCATGAAAAGATACTTCTGTTCCTTATGAGACAAGATCGAATGGTACCACATACTTGGCGATTGATTATTTCTCATTTTTTATCGGTCATCTTCTCTAATTTTTTATCTTCCAGAGCAACATCCAACTCTTACTGATAAAAAATATCCAAGACTTCGCACTGCCACATACCGAAATTGTTGCGGCCATCAAACTTCTCAAAATCGAATTTTGCATTAGTCACAGTAATCTTAGTCGGTGTAAACGAAGAACTTTCTGCCATTTTTCAATAATTTGCCAAGGTCGAACATTCGGCTCTGATACCATTTGTTGCAAAAAACAAATATCTCACCCACACAAATAGGCAGCCAAAATAGTGCCACACAAGAACTAATGCAAAATAAGAGAATACATAAAATTTAACGAGTTTCGGTAAATATTACCTACGTCCTCGGGCGCCAATGATCAATCCACTATCACCAAAGTTTCAAATTATAAAGATCTCTGACAAATTGAAAAGTTCTCCAAGAATAGGAGAATTTTTTCCCAAACTCAAAAATCCAAAATTACAACTTAGAATTTTTCAGATTTGAAAACTTTCTAAAATAAAACATGTTTTCGCAGAATAGTTTCATATAATAACTAATTATTTTTGGGATACTCAAAACCAAAAACATAAAGCCCTATTTATAGGACCCATGAGTGGTGTCTCTTTAGCGCCCAGCCAATGTGGGACTAAAATAGCCACACCCAAAATTCAACACTAACTATATTTTTCCGGAGAATATATTGAAACATGTGATCTACAATTTTGCAGAAATCTTTGTGTTCAGAACAGTTCCACACTGGAAAGGAGTCTTTGTTTTGATGTTGTGAATGCAAAACTTGTAAATATGTGAGTCCTCAAAGTTGAATCAAGAAAGCTTTAAATACTTCAGGCTGCGAGCCATACGTGCTATTTCCGAGATCCTCAATGGAAGAAACATATTGAATGCAACTTGAAAGTCATAATCTCACAAGAGTTAGATGGACTGTAATGCATAAATGCATTATGTAAATGATATACAGTATGCTTTTGCGAGTGTTAGATTCTATGGTGTTGTAAGAGAGATAACAAACCTGTAGCTACGACAGATCCAACGGGCAAGTGTAACTGCCTCAGGACTGCCTGGTGGTGAGTGAAGGAGACCATTGCAACCAAGACGAGATGGTGAGAGTGCCAAAGCGACCCTTTGGACTGATGAGATTATGTTTTGGATGTATTGCCTTGCCATGATTGCCACATTTTCTTGGAGGTGACTCTCAAAAGCAAACTGGAAAGCTACAGTCATCACAGATTTTGTTCTGCCACAACCACCAGTTGAGTCATCAGCAACTTTGTTTTTTGTTGGTCCAACTTCAAGAGAAGAAGCAAGGTCTAGAGTGCGACTTGCACTTGTAGTTTCCTGCTCCAAACATAATTTTTGTAAAGAAATTATGAAAAGGCCTGAATACACATTATAAAACTGTGTTGGAAAGAACAATTGCCAAATCAATTTTGTAACTAGTAGTTAACATATATTAACAAAATTACAATTTTAATTCTGCACTAATCTTATATTAAAGGCACTTACAGTAACAGTGTCTAGAGGAATAATGCGGAATCCAGAAGGCAACAAAGGGGCATCATCTGCAAAAGATGCATCAATTGGGGCAAAGACAAGCTCGGAACAGATCCCTATAGCATTCTCATCCACACCACTGCAGAGCTGCACGCATATATAACGTGAGCATCATACCAATTCAGTTACTACATATATATCAAAATATTCAACTACCACAATGAAATCCGTTAATTCATTTTGGCTAGCTCTGCCAATGAACAAATGTATCTTTACGATAAATTTATTTCAGGTCAAAGAAACTTTTTTTTTTTAATTATTTGTTGCAATGCAAAGTTCAATTGTCCGAATTGATAAATATTGATGACAACATTGTATTGATTGATACATAAAACTAGTACTTCAGCATAAAAGATGACTGAAGTATATGGTTCTCTAGATTAGAAATTGGTCTATGACAGCAAATAAAGTTGAATGATGAAATGTTGTTCTCTGTAACATCCATTTAAAACCTTATCGTTAACGAAAGCATTGCTACTATCATCTCTGTCACAGGAGACAACAAGAACATAAAATGTGTACTGAAGGCTTATTTGCAATAGAAACAGATTTCTGGGCATAAGATCATCCTGAATATGGCCAATATTTTCTAATTTAAGAACTTCCAAGAACTGTCAACAATGTTAAAAAAAAAAAAAAAAAAAAAAAAAAAAAAAAAAAAACATAAATAAGCAGAAAAGTTTCAAGGACAATAGACATGGTATCAAAACTAAGTGTGCCACTAAACAGATGAAGGGACCGATTATGTCATTGCTTACTTCTTCATGCTCTAGTGTATGTGCCAAAGGAAGTATAACCTGACCTCCAATGCCTGCAATGCGAAATCCAGGTAAAGTGCAAGGACTAGCTTTGACAGCTGCAGCAGAATATGCATCTATACTGCTGTCTGCCCATTCTGATCAGTGCTCTCTCAGGAACCTTAATAGCATTGCTGGAGAGACATTCTGTGTGAGTAAAGGCAAGTAGTAAGAGAATAAGTACAATTTTAACTGATAATCAAGAAAAGGAGTAAAATATTTATGATGAAGAGAATAATCATATGTAAAAGCACGACAAAAAACTGAAGGGGGAAAAAAGCTCAAGGGAACAGAACATATTGCTCCCACACTGCCCACCCCCGCCGCCCCCCCCCCCCCCCCCCCCCCAGCACGACAAAAAACTGAAGGGGGAAAAAAAACTCAAGGGAACAGAATATATTGCCCCCACACCGCCAGCCCACCCCACCCCCCCCCCCCCCCCCCCCCCCCCCCCCCGCGCAACACACACACAAAAGCCCAATTTTGTGTTGAATATCTCTGTTATAATACCACTAGTTTCCAAACAATAAAACCAGTTAATATACCTTTCTACATGGCAGAATATAAACTCTAAAATAGAAATCTCTGATTTAAATGTCTTTTCAATGGGATAAAGAAACGACATTATCTAAAAACCTAACAGATTCAGGTGAGCAGGTTTTTTAACCCACCGTCAAGCTACAGCAAAATTGTCTCCACAGCATGTACCAACTTAAAATGAAGGCAACCATCAATAATTGAGAGGCTTGAAGAAACATTATCCATAAATGTCATCTTTACTTGGTTCAATTTATACCATATTTTGGTACCAATTAAGTTCATTATCTTTAATGATTTGCAGGAATCAGGGACCAGGAAAGCATGTATTCTTAGCCTACTGTTAAGCCAGAGATAAATGTATACATACCTCTGCAATCTAACACTAACCAAAAATAATTCCACTATAAACAAATGCCATCTTAGTTGTTTGCTTGTTCAAGTTGTACTAGAGATTTCTGACACATATCACAGGCCTTTAAACAAGCATACCAATACTTGTCTATAAACTAGCGTTTCCTTTCCATTGCTAACTCAGTAAAGCAGATAATGTATCAATCACATTTTCTTACAGTTCAGAATCTAGGCTTGATTAGTAATCAAAGAACGAAGCATTTCTTGTACTCGTCACTTCCTCTTTTTCTAGCTAGTATTAACTTGAAAAAATAAGGCATATAGCAATGGCACACCTGTAAAAGCATGGATACCTTGGCACAAAGCACAGAGTTGGTGGTGGATGGAAATCCACTTAAGAAGCCAAGATTTAAGCTCATCATCTTGTTAGGCAAAGAGTTAACAAGGATAGTAACATCATCCATACCATTGCTACTGATCATTGACCATCAATCATCAGCAAAACCATTTAGAGCTTCATTGAAACCCCTGAGAGCTTACACGCATTAGTATCCCAGACAAAATAGATAAATAAACAAAAATAACAAAGAAAACAACACAAGTAAATTTGTCTACCTGCTCAACCTCTGGCTAAGTGCTCTTAGTGCTGCAGGTTGCCTGCCAAATGCAGTAAAACTGGAATGAGAAATTTCATGTGCAACTTGCCTCAGATGTCGTAACGCCTACATTAAACAACAAAAAAAAAGTGTGAGCACTTAGGGAACCTTAGCATTGCCTTGAGTCCTAGTCTCTGTTACCACCCTTCAGCTTAATATCATCTTTTCTTTTATCCCAAAACAAGAATTCTGTGTATATAAAGCGAAGCTGTCATCAATACAAAATAACAAAGTTATCCACATAAAGATACAACTAGATAACAAAATCAAAAGAAACTCTAAAGGAAAGATGTGGATGCTCACCATCGTTGTCGTCTTCTGAGCAAGTACAGTTGATGATTCATATAGCGGTCGCAAAACTTCAGGTACACTCCATAGCTGTTACAGAGCAACAGCAGTTTAGAACTCATTAAACATAAAATTATACATGGTCATTAAAAAACAATGAAGTGAAATAAACCATCTATACCTCCAAGTCCACATGATCAACAATGTGAATTATAGAACCACCCCCGTCACAAGGTCTTATCAAATACCCACTTGGGAGCATCTCTCCCCTGACAAAAGGCTGCACAGGCGGCATGCTTGGACCACCATGTGTGCTGTTGAGTGATCTTTCACATACCTAATATAACTCAAACACAACAAGAGGTAAGCACATGTATTAGGCAACACGATGAAGAATTCCTGCTCATACTAGATACACATAACATACCACAAGACTTCCATCTTCCAAAACTGAAGTATACCGAAGCAACCAGAAGTCACGGGCAGGTGCCAGTGTTGTAGGAGCATAAAGCTATGAGAAGCCATCAAAGCTCGTTTTAAATTTGGTATTAAGTTATGGTAGTCAGACGTTTAAGACGTGGCGGATGCTGAGGCGTCAAATGGTGATGACCACTCGTCACCACCGACTCACAGCTCGTGGCAGTGGTCGCTAATGCAGCCTAAACAAACAAACAAACAGGAAACATATTATAATTCTCAAAAGAAAATAAGTAATTAAACAAGGAATTAAGCCTACAGGCTGTGTCTGTTGACGGAAGTAGCCATTCTCATATACCAACTGTGACACTTGCTTCTGCAGCCGATGGTTCTCCTCCATCAACAGCTTATTCATGGCTGTTAGTTTCCGATTCATGGCCTGAAGGCACGACGCCTCCTTCCGCTGTTTCTCCCTGCACCTGAAAAGATAAAGCACAAACATAAACAAACATCCTCCACACACACAAACCAAAAGAGAAAAAAGACATATCCTTCTTAGAAATAAAACCTTCTATTCTGAAACCAAACTTTGATCTGCTTGGGCTCAATGTTAGGGAGGATGGTGCACTCATCAACTGCTGCCTGCGAAGTGAGCTCGGCTTCGGGCACTCATGGTACAACCTCTCAAGAGCTTCGACTTGCTCCGGCGTGTACCGGACATACTTACCGAGGTCCATCCCTCCCTTCCCTTCTTTACAAGAAGTAACCGCCATCATCTCTCCACTCTCTCCAAACACCTCCTCTCGGTCTTC
Organism: Dracaena cambodiana; assembly: GCA_036321105.1. Taxonomy (NCBI): domain Eukaryota; kingdom Viridiplantae; phylum Streptophyta; class Magnoliopsida; order Asparagales; family Asparagaceae; genus Dracaena; species Dracaena cambodiana. Next base: position 43,992,142 of record JAYEPQ010000006.1, read on the forward strand.
AACCCCTTCTCCGAGTTTCAAAGTTGAGATCTTTTCTTCCTTCTTACCATTAGCCACAGCAAGGAGATCTCTTCCAGCATAAAATCGAAATCTTTGCTTCAGAGCCTAAATATACTCGCACCAACTGAAACAACCAGCCGAGATTTCAATGCCCCATTCCTCAAATTTATCAGACAACAGCAAGCACAAAAAAGACCAGCCCTTGGAGACACAGGGGCAAGAGAGGCAAAACGACAAACAAAATCCCAATCACTGTTTCAAAAAACACTAAATTAAAACCAAAATTTTAGTAATAAACAAATGCAACAGTTTAAGAGCGCGAAAAACCTCAAAATAGTTGAGAACTTTACCAGAGTAAAGAAGGATGCTTTCTTTTTCTAAAACTCGCTTCCTTCCATCGAAGAATCAAACGTCCCCTTTTCTTTTTTGTCCCCTTTTACCTTTAAAAAACACTTCAAACTCTGCGCTCAAAACATTCCCTTCGATTGTTTCTCGAGATTCGGCAAGCGACTGAGCGAGTTGCCGATTCGAACCGGATCTAGATCCGATTTCGCCTCGGCATCTGGAGCTGGATTAAAGGCGAAAATAAAACCTAGATCGCCGAAACTATTACACAAACAATAAGTAGATCAATAGCAGAATTGTTTTCGTAGCAGTATTGAGCTCTCTGGTACGATGGATTCGGTCATGGCGGATCTCTGACGAGAGCTCGATCGAAAACCTCCGCACTAGTTTCTCTCTCTAGAGTCGAGTCGAGGGGCTGCTTCAGCTGCTGAGGGGGGAAAGAGAGAATGAGGGTGTTGGTTTGTTGTGAAGAGCGACGAGAGACTGGCCTGCTGTCGGGATTTTTATATATGGGGTTAGTGAGACGAAAATGCCCTTGGAGGGGAGTAATAATCACTAGCTAGGCGACAAGGGTTTTGGCTTTGACGGACAGAAGTGCCCTTAATTTGGGAATTTCAAAACGAACACACCTCGTCATTGTGAGCACACTGAGAATTACTCTATTCATCGGCCCCGAATGATCTTCAAACAATCTGTAGATTAGTCCCGACAGCCTTTGGAGGATTAATTTGCGAATAGAACAAAATATAAGGTCACAAAAATAAAGTGATAAATTTTTAATTACAAAATAAAATAATAAATTTGTAATTTTTTACAACTTTAAAAAATATGCTCGCTAAGACTAGTGCACTATTTTCGAAATTCTCCCTTACTTTGGACGATGCTTTTTGCATATTGGCCACCATGAAAAAGTTTTTAATATAGAGAGTCTGAATCTTGTTTTCTTTTTTCCCATCTCATGAGACATGATAGTGTACAGTAGGTTTGGATTTGGGTGATATTTCGTCTGTAACCACAATTTATTCGTTATTTACTTAATATCAGTCGGTTCAAACCTTAATTTAGTTTCACCCAAACTTCATTCTGTCATAGATATATTCTAAGAATTAGGTTTTCTTGTAGTGCATCGTGCACAGAATATTAGAGCATATTGTATTGAGACAGAGAAAATATAGACAATTTAACAAGTTATCAAGTCATATGAAGTACAATCTCTCATTTTCCTGTTCAATACCGCATGTTATGTGTTGCTTAGTGTTACACTTCACGTGTTGTTCATAATCACAATTCACATAAATGCAACATAAATAATGACTTTTGTAGAAAGTAAGCTGAGTCTAACCAGTAAATTTTACGAGGATCTTGTGTTATGCTCAACAAATTCAACTTATTTTAAAACCCTGTATTTTTATGATTATTTATAGATGTAAATACTAATAAGATTTTAAGTTATTAAACAGATTATAATATTGGACTATCTAATTTTTCAGAATAAGGTTAATTTGTAATCTAACCAGTTAATAAATGTTTACGGATATGAAATATGCTAAAAAATATCACCTCCTTTTAATTAATTATTGTATATGTTCTAGCGGCTAGTCGATTTTATTGCTTCTAGAATAGTATATAACCTGTATTATATTGAGATTATATTGTAACTGAAGAGTTTTTAGAATGTTTTATTAAGTTACTTGCAATAAAGGATTAAGAAAGAAACAGTCATATCCCATTTAAGACAGGAAATAGCTTCATATATTTCAAGAAGATTGTTGTGCAACAAAAAATTTGTAAGTGACTGGCGTGCAAAAGACACCCACGATGACAATGGTTGGACTTTAATTATTGGAGAAGGTGAGGGACAAGATAATAGGCATGTAGAGCAGGGAGTTGTTAATAAATTAAGCCGGAGTGGCGTGGCGTGGCGTCGCTTGGCGTCGCGCTTTGCGTGCGCGAGAGAGGACAGAATTATTAGACGCGGCATGCGTCTCTAATACCTCTTCATATTCTCCAAGAATTTTTTATTTTTAAATTCTTTTTATTAACGAAAACGTCCAATTACATATTTAGTTTAAAAAATGACAAAGTTAACGAGTATGAAATACAACGTCTTATATATAGAGAGAGAAATAGAAATAAACTGATAGCTCAGTAAGTTATTTGAGCTACAGTCCATTTCTACTATCTCCAATAATTTTTTTTTAAAAAATTTCTTTTGGATTATGATCTCGACCTCTTAGAATTCATTCAAACCAAATTTCTTAGATTTTAGTTTTAATTTGGTCCTCCATCAAATTAACACAAAATTAATAATTTTAAATGAATAAAATATTTTATATGTATTTAATGAAAAGTAAATAAACTTTAAAATTTATAAAATTTAATCCAAAACAAGTTAAGGAGGTAAAAATTGTAACTATAAAAAATAATTAAAGAAAAATTTTTGAATCATTATAGTTTTGCCGTTATTTTATGTAACTTTTCCTGAGCTGACGACTCATCCATATTAATTCCATATATATATATGTCGTTAATGGTGTGTCGAAGTTTCTTAAGGAGTGTTACGGAAAAGGCTTCTTCTTTTAACTGCACTCTTGTAAATAGAGATGAGAATAGGCGGATCCAAAAGCTAGCTTTGGCCGGCGCCTACTTGTAACCTAATAAGATTTGCTTGTAAATTTGTAAAATGTGAAAAAACTAAAACTCACAAGCTTGAAAACACAAATTTTCATCTCTTTTGTTCATGCAATTCGTGTGCAACAAGCTATAGAAGGAAACCCACCATTGACTACAACGTCATCATGACATCTATGTGATCCCCAACACGCACATACCTTAATGCTATCCCTTTACAGCCATCTAAATATTTTCATTATATAATACATAGATAATAAGTGGGCCCCCAGTTAAAGGAACGAAGGAGACAAGAGGATCTGTTGTCACCGTAGCCGCAGCATCTCGTGGGCCGACAGCCCAACAAGAATCGCTATTCGTCCCAATTTATTACTTTAAAACTCTTGAAGCACAAAACACAATCAGAGCCTAATCCCTTCGATCTATGCTAATTCCTAAGGGTGTTTCTTAATTTCGACAAAAATAATTTGATACAAGCCTTAAAAGACTGCCAAGTAATGCGGGGCCCACAAATCGGCGGGCAAATCAGCACCTACTTGTTGATTGAGGGAGTTGTTAATTTGCGATTAAGGCCCTGTTTGGGGCTTGGAAGGAGATGCAGTAACGAAGAAAAATATTATTTGTTACGTAAGAAGTGGAATATGAAAATATTATTTTATTATTAAATAAAATAAATAATAGTATTAATATATTTGTTACTCGAGTAGAATTGAAAAGTAATAATGAAAAACTAATAAAGAAAGAATATCTTACCTTTTTTTTTGAGCTTCAAAACCACTGCTATTCAAAAATGAAGGGAAAAGAAAAATGAAAGTAAAAGTGTCGCATAGAAAATGATCAACGTCATTCTAATGGAAGTAACTTCCAATTTTCTTCTTGATCAAACAAACAAATAAAGTAGTGGAAATAATACTTCTATTTTATTTCTATTTTGTATGCATGGAAGTAAAATAGAAGTAGTGAAACTAAGCCTAGTTGCACTATTTCAAGTATTTGTTTAGCCAAAAAAGGAGTTGGAAGTTATTTTTTAGATGCCGAGGTGGCGCTATGTGGTGCTTTACTTCCAAAATTTTCTTCCCCTCATTTTGATTTGAAAGAGCTCTAAGAAGTAAAGGATCAAGACAAATAAAATAATTTTTTATTTGTATATCGTCATTACCATTCAAAAATTGTATTTTTATATATATAGAAAATAAATAAAATAATATAAGTATGTTTTATTGAATCAATTGAATAATAATCACCATCCCACTTTCTGATATACTTTCTTTTCCAAAAACTAGCAAACAAACATAAGAACTACTCTCTTCTTCTACTTTCATATTGAAAGGTATTTCTTAATTTTTTTTCCCCCACAACTACTTCAACGAGCCAAACATACCTTAAATTTAAGCGCGTGATGTGCATAATATTCGCCGACCGGCTCAGCTTTATAAAGGTTTAAAGTTTGGGGATTAGATTAGTTAAAGAACAAGTGAGAAACCCATGCAAATACTTAGAAATATTTAGAATTGTGTATGTTTTAAAATGATGGAGTGAAATTTATTCTTTTATATTATGATAAGTAAATTTAAATATATTATACGACTGTGGAAGTGTGTATGACGCTTAGAATAATTTCTTTTACTTATTAGTATTTTGTTATAATTAATTTACTTTTCTTATATAAACTATTGTGTTTATAAAACAAACATAAAGGAATATCAAATTTTTTGTGGATCTTATATTGAATTTGGAGCTTTTAATGATTAAAATGGATATAGTAAAATTTGGTAAAAAAAATACAATGGTTTTCTGGCCATTTAGTATAAAGTAGAGTTAATTAAATAAAAATTTCCTAATAGTTGTCGGCGAAAAATTCTCGAAAGCAAAGCAGATTTGCGGATTCAAAGTTAGAAGTCCGCAACTCAGCAGATCCGCGAACCTGAAAATTGAGGTTCGCGACCCAGTGACGACATAACAGGTTCACAAATCTAAAATTGAGATTCGCGACACTACCCATAGTTTTCGGGTAGGGGTTTAATACAAAGTCACCCAACCCGAACAAAAAAATTGCCATTTCAGATCGTGGGGCTAACTGCCAAACGAATGCAGCGGCATTACTTCGATCGTGGGAGCAACCGCCTAACAAATATGACGGCACTTCTCGAGTAGTGCGAGCTAACGGTCGAGCAAATATGGCGGGACGTTACTCTAAAATCCCTATAAAAGGCAGGGGAGCGAAAGAGAGAGGGAGGGACACAGACAGATATCTTCCCCTAAGAGTTACCCCTTGTGATCAAAAGTCGAGAGCTTTTCTTTTTTTCCTTTAGCCAACTGAGAGAGATTGTACGGAGTGTCAACGGAGAGTAGGATCGTCTTTCATAGCTACATAGGAACCCAGCCTTAAACAAAGAGGAAATCTATTTTCCTCATATTCTGTAAACGGAAAACCGTTAGATTGTAATCTTTTATTGAAAAGATTTCGATATAAAGAGCTTGCAATTTTTATGGTGGACAGAAGATTGGCAACTCCGCTGGGGACAACCATCGCCTCCGGTGATCCGGTGGTAGCTCAATCCGACAACATTCCAGTTGGTAGTATGGTCGACTCGCTCACATTCACGTTGACCAGGAAATGTATGAAGAATTCCTTTCTTCAGGCTCCGAGAGCCCTACTTCCCTAAGGGGATATTGTAAAATCTCCAAGGGGTCAATCCCCAAGGAGACTTTAATAGCAATAACTCAGTCAAGGGAGTTGTCAGACCAAATTGGTCCGAAATCCTCTTCTTCAACATTGGGCTCAAGGCCAGTTTCGACTAAGACTCTTGATCTCTCAAGCAAAGTGGACCAAAGTCCCCGCTTTAACAAGGGGAAACGACCACTACCCACTCTGCGAGACTATGACGCGGAGAAGGAGGTTCCTCTCACTCGTACAATGAGAAGAAACCTAAGAAGAAGTAAAGTTCGGGCCCTCCACAGGATCACGCAACGAAAGGAAACCACCAACTCATCCCGGCAAAAACCTACCACACAAATATGGAAGTCAAAAGGCAATGTTGGTCGAGACGCGGAAGAATTTACTCGCGTTTCCTACAGGAGCGGAGTAAGTCCATCAAAGTTATCCATGATCACAAACGCGGAGCATACATCCGCATCTCTCGTGTTCCAGGGAGAACGTCTGATCACGTGATTGAAGAAGCTCGCGGAACCTGCGAACCTCAAATTCGCGGAAAATGCATTCCTATCTGCAAGGCTGAGACTGTGCCGTTCCCGAAGCTATCTCTCACGAATGACGCCGTCACAAAGAATTCTAGTGCAAGAGATCTTAGGAAACTTTTAAACAGAAAAAGGAAAGAATCCTACGTATCTCACTGCCACTGTGAACGACTGATCAATGCAGTACTGTCTCACTGTCATTGTTCAGCCCATATCAGATCCTCGGTGTTTCATCGATTGTCGGCTCCATCGACATTTTCTTCCCAACTGGCGAAGAGGAGGCGAGGGCTTGAGTTTTCTGAGCCAGAAGATCCTACAGTGTCATCCAACATGACAAGCGTCGGAGAAAAGAAGAAGAAAAAGAAGGCGAAGAAAGTCTCCGAAGGAGAAGCTTCTGACCCAGAGCTCTCTTCGAGTTCGAAGGATCTATTCAATGAAGAACGAGGAGTTTTCCGAAACACTCGACTCAAAAGTGGGACGGCAGTCCCCATGAATTATAGACAGATGGCGGGAATCTCTTCTGATGAAGAAGATATAGTCAAATCTGTTATGGCTGAATTGCAGACATCCGACTCGTTCCTAGAAGATTCTGCCTCTGCATATATGACTCAAAACAATATCTCAGAAGAGTTCATGAGGAGAATGGATGAACAAGATAAGCATATCCAGCAACAGTAGAACGCTATCAACGAGCTTCAAGATATGCTACATGTTCTGATGGAATTGGAGAAGACTAGATTGAAGAATACAGGAAAGAAGACAGAAGAAGAAGGTCTTCAAAATAATGAAAAAGAAGAACATCATGAGGATGACGGCAACCGTTCCGTGCATCAAGAAGGGAATGCGAATGCTGTTTGGATGGAAAGCATCCAAAATCAACTGAATGCCCTCATGCATAAGAGCGACTTACAAGAGCTCGGCGTGGTAAGGCCATATCCCATAGAATGAGAAAGTGTGCCGTTCCCAGAAAGCTATAAACCATTGAAGCTCAAGTCTTTCGATGGTAAAGGATCGCTGAACCAGCACCTCTACTATTTTAAATCGCAGATTGGGCATTTAACCGGAAATGACTCCATTATTACGAGGGTATTCATTAGTACCTTAACAGGACTAATTTTTGAATGGTTCCGGAGATTAAAGCCAAGAACCATCAATTCATTGAGCGACATGAAGAAAGCCTTTCTCACCAGGTTCTATGAAGATGATATGGAGGTGTCAATGCCGGCGCTTCTAGCCACTAAACAAAGGAAAGGAGAGTCAGCCCAAGACTTCATCAAAAGATTCCAAAATGATTCTCTCAGATGTCCGCATGGGATGCCAGAAAAGACTTTGGTAGAAACCCGTCGACATAATTTATCGACTAAGGTTCTAACCAGAATGGGAGCAGTGAAGTCCTCAACTTGGAAGGATCTCGCCCTGCAAGCTGAAGAAGCTGAAGAAATTGCACAAAAACTTGAAGAAGAAGGAGGCGAGGAGAAACAGAAGCAAAATGGCGATAACAACTATAAGTCCCGACCCCGAGGATATAAGGGAAAGGAGACAATGGTCACTGATATGCCACGACCTGCGAAAACTTCCCCGAAGCTCCCTCCACATACACGAATGCCACAAAAGTAATACTCCTTTAAGGATGAGCACACGAAGACTATCTTCAACCTCCTCATGAGTAAGAAGATGCTAAAGCTGTCGGAGTCTAAACGTCCAGAAGAATCAGGAAAAATTAATGATCCTAACTACTGTGTCTACCATAGGATCATTAACTACCCTACTCAAAACTGCTACATCTTTAAGGATAAAATTCAAGCCTTAGTGGATGCTAATGTCATTAAGCTCCAAGAGCACCAAAAGAAGGTGACCGCGAACATGGTAACTGTCAAGTTCGGCAAAGCGCCCAACTGGATAGAGTCAACAGTTCAAGATAGAGTGCAACCCATCCCTAAAGGCACGATGCAAGTCGTAAATTTTGATCTGCACCAACAGCAAAAGAAAGGACTGTGCCCCTTTGAAACTGATAGGGGGAGATACTGTGGGTGCATCCAGATCTCCTAAGTGATGAACAATGGACTTCCAGTTCATCTGGAAAGAGGCGATGAGGGAAAACCTTTACCTCCAATGTCATCTCTGTGATTACCGAAGATGACGGAGTCATTCCTGCTTTGACCGATTCGGAAGAGGAAATCGAAAATTGTTTGGTGGCTGATGCAGATACTCTTCCTGCGGGAACCCGTTCAGGAAAATATTACTTGAAGAACTACAGCCAGACAACGGATTCTCGACCACGTCCACAGAAAGTCAAACAAAAAGAGCTTAAGTTTGATAAAGTTCTGAAAAAGAAGGGAAAAGAGCATGCGGAGAACTCGCGGAAGTCATTCCAGTTCGACATTCTAACACAGTTGGCCAATATTCCCGCAAGGATAACCTTGTACGAGCTCATGAAAATCTTTAAATCTACTAGAGAAGTTTTAAGAGAAGTTCTGCAAGATTCAGAAGTATTATTGGCACAAATACCGGAGATAATTGAGGAAGGAGAATCTCTTTGCGCGACATGTTACCAGGTCTCTGGTAAGACTGTTCCCTACATCGCTTTCTCTCCATAAGATATGCAAGTCAGGAGCAACAAGTATCACCACCCTTTATATTACAAGGGATACATAGGGTCTACGGAGATTGATCGCATTCAAGTTTATCCAGGCTCGGCCTTGAGCATCATGCCACGAAGGATACTACGATATCTTGGAGTGCCGATGAATAGATTAGCGACAACTAATACCACTATCTTCGGATTCAATGCTAACGGTAGTAGACCGTTAGGTAAGATAAAACTCAAGTGTCAAATCGGTGATCTAAAGACGGAAGTCACGTGTTATATGATAGACGCGGACACATCATACAATCTGCTATTGGGAGACCTTGGATCCATAGCAATCTCATTGTGCCCTCCACGTTACACCAAATGCATGAAATATGTGGACAAAGATGGGAACATAAGAACGCTGATTGCAGAAAAGCAACCCTTTAAAGGAGTTGAAAATTACTTTACTGACGCGTTGCTATATCAAGATGCGTTTGGTGTTTCAGATCAGCCTGTTCCAGGTGACTCTGATAGCGGCGTGCTGATACAGAATCAGGATCCGAAGATTCGGAATCCGAAAATATAATTTGGGACGGTGAGCCCATTGTGATGAGCCTCGAAGGCCTTGATGTAAATAACGTCGTTCACTCTGATGGTGAATGGGTGATAAATAAAAATTTAGAGTTTGTTTATTCTTCTGGTGTTGATTCTGAGCCCTCAAGCACTAGCACAAATGCATTTAGCGACTGTGTAAATGAGATATATTCTCTGACTTCCTTCCAAGCACCTATCCGATCATCCTTACACGAATTAAGTTATGACGTTGAAAGTGCTACCCGGTCATTTTTGAGGTCCCCAAAAACGGAACCCAAAAGGTCATAGTATTTGGAAGAGCAAGTCACAAGAACAAAAAGAAATGCTTAGATTCTGAGGAAGAACAAGAAAAACCCGAGTTCTTCCATTACGATAAAAATTCTCATAGATTAATAAAGAAAATGGGATATAATCTGGCTGAAGGCAGGGGGTTGAACTTTGGAAAAGGAAGAAGGACAATCCTTCAACCTTTTGTCCCAGAAGGAAAAATACCAGATTATTACCAGAAAACCGGCAGGGGGTTGGGATACGTCACCACTCCCGAAAGTTGCTCAGGTGAGAAAACCGAAGAAAGACAGTACGATCATTCGTCAGAATCATCATACTGGGACTCAGATATCAGTATTGGTATGATTTTCTGCGAAGTGTCCATGAACATGGCTTCCGCGATCCAAGAAGACGAAGACTTAAAGGAAACTTCACCGATAAGAGACGACCCCTGAGCCAAGCATCTTAATATGAAGTAGGAGATCCAGTTTGAACAGCGTGAGCCCCCAACCGAAAATAAAGTGATCCAAATCAATATGGGAGATGAAAAGAATCCTAAACTCATATTTATACGTAAGAACCTATCCTCGGAAGAAAAGAAAGAATTGATATCTCTAATTCGCGAATACATTGATATTTTCGCTTGAAGTTATGAGAAAATGCCAGGGTTGGATCCAAGTGTGGCGGTTTACAAATTGAAAATTCGGCCAGAGGCTAAGCCAGTAAAACAACAACAACGAAGATTCCGCCCAGAGATCATGGAAGCTATAGAAGCTGAAATCAAAAAGTTGATTGAATCAGGCTTTATTCGCAAGGAGGAGCACCCTGAATGGGTCGCGAATATAGTTCCCGTGACCAAGAAAAAAGGAAAAATCCGAGTTTGCATAGACTTTAGGGATTTGAATGAGGCTTGCCATAAAGACGAATTTTCGTTACCCATTATGGATATTATGATAGATAATACTTGTGGGTATGAGCGTATGACGTTCATGGATGGATTTTAGGGGTATAATCAAATAAAGATGTACCCTGATGATGAGAAACATACGTCCTTCAGGACACCACTCGGGGTATACTGCTATACAGTCATGCCTTTTGGCGTAAAGAACGCAGGTGTTACGTATTAACGCGCCATGAACGAATATTCTAAGAGCACCTCAGGAAAACAGTGGAATGCTACGTAGATGACCTAGCAATTAAGAGAAGAAACAAAGACGATCACTTGAAGGATTTGAAGACAGTGTTCGACCTCATGAGGAAGCACCAGCTCAAGATGAATCCAACTAAGTCTTTCCTGGGGGTTTCCAGTGGAAAATTCCTCGGTTTTATCGTAACGTCAAAATGAATACATCTTGATCCAGATAAGGTGAAGGCTATTCAAGATATGTCGCCCCCCCCGTAACCTCAAAGAGTTAAGGGGGTTGCAAGGCAGGTTGGCATACATCTGCAGGTTTATATCAAATTTGTCTGGTAAATGTCAGCCCTTCACCAGATTAATGAGGAAAGGAGTGTCATTTGTTTGGATGGCGCATGCCAAAAGGCTTTTGAAGAAGTCAAACAATATCTCATGAAACCACCAGTGCTTGTAGCTCCAATCTCAGGAATACCTTTCCTGCTATATGTAAGGGCTATGGACCATTCCTTGGGAGCTTTGCTAGCGCAGAAGAATGAGTCAGATCACGAACAAGCTATTTATTACCTCAGCAGAATGATGGTCGGGGCAGAATACCGGTATAATCCAGTAGAAAAGGAATGTTTAGCCTTAGTGTTTGCAGTACAGAAGATGCGACACTATTTGGTTGGACAAACCATCCATGTTGTATCGAGAGTTAACCCCTTGAGAATATTAATGACTAAACCCGGATCGTTAAACTCAAGACTATCCAATTGGGCTATTTTGTTATCACAGTATGATATGCGCTTTGTCCCACAGAAGTCTATTAAAGGACAGGCCGTGGCCGACTTCTTAGCCGAACATTCAATCCCGGCATCCTCGAAGTTATACGAACAAATCCCGGGAGAGTTAGAAGAATGGGACTTGATTCCAGAAAAGGATGACTCACGAAAGTCTTCCGAGGCAAATACAGTCTCGAAGGGTGTATGGCAGTTTTTCTTTGATGGTGCCTCCCGAATAGGATCCGAGGGAAAGATGACAGCGGGGTAGGAGTTGTTTTCGTCTCTCCCCGCAACCACATCATTCCTCGAGCTTACTCATTAACAAGCTCGTGTTCCAACAATGTCGCGGAATATACGCCCTCCTAATCGGCTTAAAAATAGCCAAACAACTGGAGGTCAAATATTTGGAGGCATATGGGGACTCTCAACTTGTTGTGAATCAAGTAAAAGGGGAGTACGAGGTCAAACATGAAGACCTCCTGCCGTATTATCGTGCGGTGATCAAGATCGCCGATGGTTTCGATGGTTTCTATATCAGCCACATAAAGCGCCACCGAAATAGTTATGCAGATTCGCTAGCTTCCTTGGCTGCTACATTAGCCTTGCCCGAGCATGCTAGAAGGCAAATTACGGTAGGAAGCAAAGAACCATTTTGTCCAAAGGACGAGCTCAAAGAAGAAATGAAGAAACCACAAGAAGACGAAACTGATGCTTTCGAATCAAGCCTAGAACCGAGGGATTGGCGTTTTCCTTATATAGACTATGTCCTTTACGGTATATTACCCGAAGGTCCAAAAGAAGCCAGGGCAATTCAGAGAAGGGCTGTCCGGTTCTACTACAATACAGAACTCCAGATATTGTATAGGAAATCTTACGACGAAATTTTACTTCGCTGTCTCTCCAACCGCGAAGCTCAAAAGGTACTCGAAGAAGCTCATGCTGGCATCTGCGGAGCACACCAGTCAGGGCCGAAACTCTGGGATAGAATCCGAAGGATGGGTTATTACTGGCCTAACATGATGACAGAAGCGGTTGACTACGCCAAGAAGTGTAGGGCTTGCCAAATACATGCGGACTTTATACATCAAGATTCGGAGTATTTTCACCCAACGGCTACGTCATGGCCGTTTGAACAATGGGGTATGGACATTGTCGGGCCAATTTCTCCGCCATCAACGAGAGGACACCAATTCATTTTAGCTATAACAGATTATTTTTCAAAATGGACCGAAGCCGTTTCCCTGGTTTAAGTAAAGTCATTGGATGTTATCAGATTCATCAAGCACCATGTGCTTTACCGCTTCGGAGTGCCCAGAAAGATCATTCATGATAATGGGCCTTAGTTTGTAAGCCAGGTACATTCTAGATTCTGCAACAAGTACAGGATCGAGGATGTAGCTTCATCGCCATATTACCTAGCAGCTAATGGTCTAGCAGAACCTTTCAATAAGACCATTGTAAAACTTCTTAAAAAGTATGTGTCATCTAATCAAAGGGATTGGGACGAGAAGCTCGGAGAATGCCTGTGGGCGTATCGCACCACAGTCTGAACCCCCACCAATGACACGTCCTTCTCTTTGGTATATGGGTCAGAAGCAGTCTTGCTTTTGGAAATCCAAATCCCGTCATTACGAGTTGCATTAATAACTAGAATGACGCAAGAAGAAAGACATCAACAAAGACTCCAAGAATTAGAGCCTTTGGACGATAAGCGCTTAGAGGCTCAACAGAGTATTGAACTATACCAGGCGTGGATCTCCAGAACTTTTAACAAAAAAGCTAAGCGAAGAACTTTCAAAAAATGCTATCTAGTCCTGTCAGTCAGAAGGCCAATCATAACTAACCAGAAGCCTAGAAGGAACTTCCAGCCGAAGTGGGAGGGACCCTTTGTCATTGATACGGTCTACTCCAACGGCGTGTATTGGTTAACAAAGCCGAACGGTGACAAGATCATGATGCCGATCAACGACAAGTTCCTGAAGAAATATTATTCTTAGCAAAATTGCGGAACACCAGTTGTAATTTGACCTGGGTAGTTCGACGCAAACCATGAACCAAAGTTTGTCTGTAATCGGAAGTTCATTAATAAAGATTTATGGTTCCTGTTCGTCGCAAAAGTTCCTTCGCTTCCTCCCATTGAATTAACTTAAATTACAATGAAAGTGAACAAGATATAAAAAAGAACAAACGAGAGGATTTTATAGTTCAATCTCTCTCTTTTACAATATTGTGGGATCTGTGGCGATGGGATCTGTCAAGCAGTTCCTTTGGACGATCGGTACGTTGAAATCTTCTCTTTTAAAGATATCGGCCAAATATAGACGATCTTCTCTGGTTTTGATTCGTTCAAGGCTCTCTTGCGTAACTCGAACTTCTCAAGAACTCCAGAAAGAAGATGGTGGTTTTCTCTGATCTTTACGAACTCAAGGCTCTGTGCGTAACTTGAATTCTCCAAGATTTCAGAAGATGATCAGCAAAGGCTTCAAGGCTCTCTCGCGTACTTGAATTGCCAAAGGATCGATAGGAGGCTTCCGATGCCGAAAAGAAGAAGAACTCTGATCTCTGGTTTTGATTAGTTCAAGGCTCTCACGCGTAACTCGAACTTTACCAAAACTTCCAAAAGATCCAAAAGAGATCTCCCAAGGGTTTCACCAGGAAAGTATTTATAGCCCCAGGTTAATGCAAGAGTTTTTATCTAAATAGAACTCGCATTCATCAAGGATTCCAATCAAATATCTTAGTTTTGATGGAATTCTGATTAGACTTGATTCGGGTATTTGGATAAGCCCAGAATCATAATCTCAATCAATTTGAGATTCTGGTTATCTGCTTACGCGGAGCTTTAATCGCATCAAAACGCGACGCTAAATAACCAAAACGCGGAGCTAACGCGGAGCTATTGATCATCTCCGCGTTTTACTCAAACGCGAGGCTAATATAAGCCAGACTGCGGAATCAACGCGGAGCTATTAAACATCTCCGCGTTTTATTCAAACGCGAGGCTAATATAAGCCAGACTGCGGAATCAACGCGGAGCTATTAAACATCTCCGTGTTTTATTCAAACGCAGGGTTAATGTAACCAAACGCGGGGCTATTGAATTAGCTCCGCGTTCTGTTGTGGAAAATCTTTTTAACTTAGAAATTTTCACTGCCAACAGAACCCCCTCCAAAGTTTTCAAAATGGCTTAGACTTCAGCAGATTTTGAAATACTTTGGATCTCTAAACTGAAACGCGGAGTTAGAATACTAAGTCTATCTCGCGTTACGCTCACTTACGCGGAGCTAATCAGCTTCACTTCGTCTTCAGTGAAATAAGTAATTATGTCATTAATTACCCTGAGTTTCCACGCCGAATACCAAGCGACGGAAATTCTGTTTAAATAGAGCTCCCGGCTCATCTTCTTCTTCATCTCATCCGAAGAATTTCTGAGAACTCGAGTGACTCACGAATGATCTTCAACTGATCTTCGTTCAATTCTCTATAAATTTTCATCATTAGGATGTCTCTCCAGAGGAGTTTGGCTTTTCGCAAGTTGGCCGACGTTAATGGCAGCAGCCGTGAAGGTAAACGCAACGGTGAACCAGTCTATGCAGCGTCTTCCGAAGGTAAAAACCTCATCTCTTGGTTTTCTAAGAACCATTCTGAGATATTTGGCTTGATTTTAATCTGGACGATTGCTTTGTCTTGTTGGCGAGATCGCCGTTTTATTGTGTCGTCCCTGCGCTTGAAACGCGGGGTTTTACTAGTAGTCTCAATGAATCCGCGAGGCTATCCTTGATTAGCAGTCGCGATGAATTGCGAGGCTATCTTTGATTAGCAGTCGCTATAAATCCGCGAGGCTATCTTTGATTAGCAGTCACGATGAATTGCGAGGCTATCTTTGATTAGCAGTCGCTATGAATTGCGAGGCTATCTTTGATTAGCAGTCGCGATGAATTTGAAATAGAAGGAAAGAGCAGAAAGAAATCTTGTCCTCCTTTACGCGAAGTTATCGCATCATCCTCTGTGTTTAAAGCGCGAGGCTATTTCTTCAACTGTGCGCGGAGTTAGCTTAGCTCCGCGTTTTCACTCTTTTGGAAACTCTGTTCCTTTTGCAGTAAGTTCAATCCTTTCTGAAGAGGAATGTATGTGGGTCCATCGATCTTCATCAGCAGAAGTGACTCTAAGGAAGTCAGAAGCATATGCTTTACAATATAGTTGCAAGTTTCAAGCTCTGGCTCCGAGAGATAAACTCCAGAAGGGGCTGTAAATAAGGAGCTGCAGCACTTGCAGTGCAGAATTGCGCTTCAGTGCAGCACTTTCCTTTCCTCTCGTGCTTCATTTCAGATGACAGATCCTAGTTGACATTTGCAGAGGAGATCTTTTGCATGTGAACCAGGGAACTGAGCTTCAACACTCCGTAGAGAAATTCTGAATTCCTTTTGCATGTGAACCAGGGAACTGAGCTTCAACACCCCATAGAGTAATCTTATTGTTTTTGCTTATTTGATGAGTTTGATCATGTAAAAGCTTTTGGGAGAGCTATAACTCCCTCTTTGTAATCTTTTGCTTCATGAATAAAGATAAATTATTTTCCTCTCTATCTGTTAGCTTCAAGAATTTTGCTTGCTCAACAAACAGATGGTCAATAATTTTGGTAAAATAGTCTAAGGCACTTCTGCGCAACTTAGATGATCGGATAAGGATCGCTTTAACTTAGATGGAAGCGCTCAATTGCACTCGTCAAAAATTTAAGTTTTTCCATGAAAACGCGAAGCTAAGGCACAGGCTATCCTCGCGTTTTGTATAGTTGCGCGGAGTTAATCAACTTCGCTTTTTCTTAGTCGCGCGAGGCTAATAGCTTCGCGTTTTAGAGAGTAACTGATCAGTCACTTTCTCCGAAACTCACGCCGAATTCCAAGAGGCGGTTCCTTCCATTTAAAAGAAATCTCTATTTCTTATCCTTCTCACTCTATTTGAGAATTTTTCAGAGACTTAGAGATTCAGGCGATCAGAGTTCAGACGACCCAATCTTCTTCCGACCGAGTTTCTCCAAATTTTCAGTCGATTTTTCTCAGCAATGGCACCCAAAACTCGTGCTACTTCTCGAGCGGCTCCATCTTCGGCGACTGGCGCAAGCAGTGGTGGCGGCGGCCAAGGCAGCGACGCGCCAGCCCACATTTCGCCTATCGGGGGTAAGAATCTCTCCATCGAGACTCTTTAGAACATTTCTAGAGTGATTTGGCTTAAATCTAACTGATCAATCAACTCCTTTACCGGCGAGATCGCCGTACTCTTGCCGTAAGGCTTGGAGAAGAAGAAAAGTCTCTGACTGCCTTCTTAGGCGAAGTTATCGCGTCATCCTCGCGTTTAAAATGCGAGGCTATTTTAAGTAGCAGTCGCGCTGAAAACGCGAGGCTATTTCAAGTAGCAGTCGCGCTGAAAACACGAGGCTATTTCAAGTAGCAGTCGCGCTGAAAACGCGAGGCTATTTTGAGTAGCAGTCGCGCTGAAAACGCGAGGCTCTTTTAAGTAGCAGTCGCGCTGAAAACGCGAGGCTCTTTTAAGTAGCAGTCGCGCTAAAAACGCGAGGCTATTTCAAGTTCTGCGCGGTCTAATTTTTAGCTTCGCGCGGCGCTATTCTTAGCTTCGCGCGTTCTAATTTTTAGCTTCGCACGTCCATACTTAGAGAATTTTTTCTGTCTTATAGAAACTTCTCTCACTCTGCTTTCTTTTTGCAGTAGGGTATTCGATGGAATCTCTTCCCCACAAGAACTACTTCGGCTTTGCTGGGGGTTCTGATCCCTCCGACCAATTCCGTTTCACTACCATCCTGCCCTCATACAAGCCAGACCCGAAGGAACGCAAGGAGAAACTGATCAAGTACCACCCCACTACTGCGCGAGAAATCATAACTTACGCAGCTTTTGAAGATGTGAACAGAAAGGCGATGGAGAAACCCGCCTTCCTCTTTGGAGACCAGATGGATCAATCAGATGAGATCCTTTCTGAAGGAGAACGTGTTTGGTTATATAACTCAGGCGAAATGCTGATGTTTCTGCCTAGAATGGATCGTAGCTATCCTCTGGTCTATCTTCAGAGGCTAGCGATACCTCGAGAATTAAAGTGGGGACTGACTCAGGAGCAAGATGGCGTCCCAACAGGCAAATTTGGTGCAAAAGGGGTTTATCAAGATGGTTCCCCAAGATGCATTACTGGCTTGCTTCCAGGCCGATTTGGCAAGGAGCTTCCAGTGGGTGAAGTCCCATCTCGTGCCCGAACTTTTTTAAGTGAGTTCTTGGCGAAGGATGGTCAGTACCCGGCTAGCGACTTCAGGATGCCTGGCTGGGTTCATTCTTCTAACAATATGTGGTGGGCACGCCTTGTTCAGTACATGCTGGATTCCCACGAGCCCATTTTAAAGGATATTGGCTTGTATAAAGCCATCAGGAATGTCCAATTCGGGTTTCCCCAGAGTGCTTATCACTTTTACTGCCTCTTGGAGATGTATAACCCTGAAACCTGTACTTTCTTTACACCAGTGGGTGAGCTAGGGTTCGCTCTCCACGAGATGTTTGAGGTTTCTGGGCTCTCGATGGGTGAAGTCCCTTACGAGGAGTATATCCCTACCACTGATGAGTTGAACATGCTATTGGCGAGGGACGAGCGCATCCATGCCACATACTGGGAGATGATGTACCATTATCATATTTGCACTGACTTGACGGGTGCGCGTAATCACGGTATTGGTCACAAGAAGTAGGCCGAATATCTCTTTGCCAACTTAAATTCTAAGGATAGCTCGGCCATTATCCATGGTCATCCACCCATCTATGGCTCAAAGATTGATCACCGTATTGCTAAGGGCCGCCATCTATTATATTATACCACTGAATCCAATGAGAATGGATACGGTCCTGGTACTTCATTTAAGAGCTATCACTATCAAGCCCAGTTTTCGATCTCCAACAGAGGTCTCATTGCCGGGTTTCTGATGTTGTGGCTCAAAAGATGCGTCGTGCCGTCATTGCCCAAGGAAGCGATTGCAGTGACCGTGGTATATCCAGCGGTTCTTCTTGCATACGGCCGACCCCTTGGACTCCTTCCCGCTATGGTATGCAATTTGCAGTATGGACTGAGGGTATTCTGTCGTGATTTCCTCCCCACTATTAAGGTCAAGGGGAAAGGAAAGGGCAAGTCGAAAGAGACTGCCCAACCGAAAACTCCAAACCCTAGGGTGGAGATGCCCTACACCTATTTGATGGCGTGGCTTGTTTTGCACTGTCCCTCTTTAATGAGTGCGCCAGAGCGTCGTTCGGGCGAAAAGTGCTTCCTTGTAGAACTGTATGAACGTTCTTCATGGAGGCAGAATTATATGTCCCAGATTCGGAAGACTCTTCGTAACTTTCAGAATTACGAGTTCTTCCGGTGTTTTCCTGACTTTCCCGACGGAGGATAAGGGACGAGGCTGAAGGATGCCATGGGAGCAGATAAGTTCACTACTTTATCTGCAGGAGCGTTCTGGTGGCTTCTCAACATCCGTCCCGGACACTTGGTGTATCGTCAAGATCTCCAGTGTCAGATTGAGCCATATACTCCGAGTCGCTTTGCTCGTCAATTTGGATATTCTCAACTCTATGTGGGCAATCCAAATAAAGATCTCGCTCACGAGGGGAATTTATACGAAGGTGCTCGTGGCTGGTTCTATTTTGCAGCGGGCGGGACCGAGGCTGAATTCTCCTTGCCCCAGAAGGTGCCAGAATTGGCCATGACCCTCAGCTCCTGCAATTGGTTCAATATTGCAAATGCTGACGTGCCCGGCTTCTCTCTCAATCGCAGTTGCTGTAAAGAGATTGAAGCCCTCTATATTAGCCGTCAGGGTGCTTCTAGGGTAAGGATAAAAGGAATGGAAGAATTCCTTGGCGCTGCGGCTGAGCCTTCGGACATCAGCGAATCAGACGATGATGCCGGTGATGATGATGATGATGATGCTGGTGCTGGTGGAGTTCCTCAGCCTATTGTCAGTCGTTCCCTGAGTCCAACTCTCAAACGCCGCGGCACTTTAAAGAAAAGGCCGGGTAAGAAGCAAAAACTGACACAAGAAACCTTGATAGCCCCCCAAGAAGTGGCTATCAAACTTGCTTCCGACTTGTTGGCTTCAGCTGTACCCCCAGCGTTGGCAAGGGAGGATGAACCTGCCAAAGCTCCAAGTGTTGCTGAGATTTCAGCTCTTTCGGTCGTAGAGCCTGTGGCAGAACCTGGGGCGCAACTAACGGGTAGCGAGACGGGTACACTACTGGAAACGACAATGGCTCCCCCTTCAAGTTCGACAACTGGACTTGTATCGCCTGGTATGGCCTTTAGCATTTTATCTTTTGCCCGTTATTATTTTAACGTAACACTGCTTTTCTGGTCTTCTGAAATGTAGGTGATCAACTTCTTTCGCCAATGTACTCGACTACCCAAGTAGAGTCTGACGATAGAATGGACCATTCTGGCTCTGTTGGTGGTGTAGGTAGCTTTGCTAGTGAGTTTGCGGCTGATTATTCCACACCGGCTCCTGCCTCTGTTTCCTCTTCAATTCCCCCAATTGACGAATTGGGAAGTGACGAGAGAACTGAGATTATTATTGTAGCTGCTGCTAATGAGGCTACACCTTCTCCTAGCATGCCATCTCCAACACCCGTTTGCTCTTCTGAGACATTTCCCAAGGTCGTTGGAGTGCCTTCTCAGTCAGCGATTTTAACGTCGTCTGTTGTCGTGGCTGCTGAGATACCTGCAACTCTTCCAACTCCAAGCCTTCCAGCAGGGGAGGAGAATAATTTGAAATTCTCATTCGAAGATGCTTCTCCTACCGGAGGAACTTCAGGCGAAGTGGTCCCATCTTCTCTTCCTGTTGGTGGGGGTACCCAAGTGATCTGTACCGACGGTACTTCGTCTGGGGTCTCCAGTTCTTCCAGATCTGCACTGGCTCTACTGGTCCCTCAGATCATGAATTTAATGCAGGGACGGGCTTCTTCTTCTCCAATCCCAGCCACTACTGCTCCCTTACTCACGACACCTCTTTTGGCATTGCCTACTTTGCCTACCGACACTGCAAATCCTCTTGAAAGACTTTTCGGCTTTACTGTCGAGGATTTTATGCATTTGTTAAGAAGATGTGTCGAGATGGTTCTTACTGGCCATGATTTCTTCAGTTTCGCACGTCCACTGTTACTCCGGTATTTAGGAAATATCGAAGAATTCGGTGGGCAAGATCGAGCAGCTCCATACCGGGCCCGCCTTGCAGCTTTAGAAGAGCAGGTGACCACGCTACACACACTCCGTCAGGCGGATGTGGAGGCGATCACTGAGATAGAGCTGGCACGGTTTCGAGCAGAATCCTTATCTCGAAGAAATATTTTAAGGCAGCAGGAGGAGAGATGGTCTCAGGAGCTGACAGAGCTCCAGGCCAGTCGGGAGTCCGTTATTGGCGACCTGCAGAGGGTAAACTTTGGAATTGAGGAAAGCCAGGCGGCCATTTCTAAAGCCCAGGAGACGATTGCCAGAGCTCGGGCCACCTTGATAGAAAATGAACTCCGATTAGGAGAATCTGTCAAGAAACGGGAGATGTTGCTTGTCCAGCAGGAGCAGATTCAGCAGGAAGAGATGGCCAGAAATCGTTCCATAGAAGAATCTCACCAGCAACAACTTTCAATAAGTGATGATGAGTTGCGTAGGCAAGCTCAGCAAACCGTGGAGGCTTCTCATCGTAGAAATTTGGACGAGACAATAAACCAATTGAGACTTCTGGGAGGCCAATAGTTTCATCTCTCTTTACGCTTTTATCTTCCTTGTAATAAGAACTTCGTAAACAGGAGAGAGATAACTTTACTATGTTTCTTTGAAATTCTTTTTGTATCTTCACCTTTTTAGTAAAGATGATTCTTTTGACTCTTTTATTTGCCGGCTTCAAAACAAATTTGCTTGCCTAACAAATAACCTGTCGTCAAAATGATTTATCTCGGTATCGTTTATGCTCAATTTCTTGAACCGAAATAACAATTAAAGTTTAATATGGGATTTTTAGCAAACCCCCAGCTATTAACGGATTTGATTAGCCTTTACCAACACCGTTGGAGTTGGGCTAGCCATGTTATTCCCCTCAACATGATGAGTTGTTGAGGAATTCATTTCCTCTCCCCTTTGCCTTTAATCAGTATCGGGTAGTTAATTTCATACTCTTACCCCCAGTATGATGGGTTGGCGAGAAACTCGTTCTCTTCCCATTGCCTAGTTGGCATTGGGCAATTCATACTTTTACCTCAGCATGATGGATTGGCGAGGAATTTAATCTCCTCTTCCCATTGCTATAGAAGCGTTGGGTAATTCATACTTTTACCCTAGTATGATGGGTTGGCGAGGAACTTGTTCTCTTCCCATGGTCTAGTCGGCATTGGGCAATTCATACTTTTACCCTAGTATGATGGGTTGGCGAGGAATTTAATCTCCTCTTCCCATTGCTATAGAAGCGTTGGGCAATTCATACTTTTACCCCAGTATGATGGATTGGCGAGGAATTTTAATCTCCTCTTCCCATTGCTATAGAAGCGTTGGGCAATTCATACTTTTACCCCAGTATGATGGGTTGGCGAGAAACTTGTTCTCTTCCCATTGCCTAGTTGGCGTTGGGCAATTCATACTTTTACCACAGCATGATGGGTTGGCGAGGAATTTAATCTCCTCTTCTCATTGCTATAGAAGCGTTGGGCAATTCATACTTTTACCCCAGTATGATGGGTTGGTGAGAAACTTGTTCTCTTCCCATTGCTATAGAAGCGTTGGGCAATTCATACTTTTTAGGTCAGAGGCGCTTAATTACACATGCCTAAAAGAAGACTGGGGGCTGTTCAAACTTGAGAACTAAGCACACCAGGTTTGGGTCAGAGGCGCTCAATGCGCATGCCCAGGAAAAGACTGATGGTGGTTCAAACTTGAGAACCAAACTGGAGGCGGTTCAAGGCTCTCTCGCGTAACTTGAACTGGGCACTCCAAACACACCAGGTTTAGGTCAGAGGCGCACAATGCGCATGCCTAGGAAAAAGACTGATGGTGGTTCAAACTTGAGAACCAAACTCACCAGGTTTAGGTCAGAGGCGCACAATGCGCATGCCCAAGAAAAGACTGGAGGTGGTTCAAACTTGAGAACCAAACACGCCAGAGTTTAGGTCAGAGGCGCACAATGTGCATGCCTAGAAAAAGACTGGAGGTGGTTCAAACTTGAGAACCAGACACGCCAGAGTTTAGGTCAGAGGCTCACAATGCGCATGCCTAGAAAAAGACTGGAGGTGGTTCAATCTTGAGAACCAGACACGCCAGAGTTTAGGTCAGAGGCGCACAATGCGCATGCCTAGAAAAAGGAGACTGGAGGTGGTTCAAACTTGAGAACCAAACTCACCAGAGTTTAGGTCAGAGGTGCCAAACTGCGCATGCCTAAGAAAAGACTGGAGGTGGTTCAAACTTGAGAACCAAACGCACCAGGTTTAGGTCAGAGGCGCCAAACTGCGCATGCCTAAGAAAAGACTGGAGGTGGTTCAAACTTGAGAACCAAACTCACCAGGTTTAGGTCAGAAGCGCACAATGCGCATGCCCAAGAAAAGACTGGAGGTGGTTCAAACTTGAGAACCAAACGCGCCAGAGTTTAGGTCAGAGGCGCACAATGCGCATGCCTAGAAAAAGACTGGAGGTGGTTCAAACTTGAGAACCAGACACGCCAGAGTTTAGGTCAGAGGCGCACAATGCGCATGCCTAGAAAAAGACTGGAGGTGGTTCAATCTTGAGAACCAGACACGCCAGAGTTTAGGTCAGAGGCGCACAATGCGCATGCCTCGAAAAAGGAGACTGGAGGTGGTTCAAACTTGAGAACCAAACTCACCAGGTTTAGGTCAGAGGCGCCAAACTGCGCATGCCTAAGAAAAGACTGGAGGTGGTTCAAAATTGAGAACCAAACTCACCAGGTTTAGGTCAGAGGCGCACAATG
The DNA here is from genome assembly GCA_036321105.1 of Dracaena cambodiana. Lineage (NCBI taxonomy): Eukaryota > Viridiplantae > Streptophyta > Magnoliopsida > Asparagales > Asparagaceae > Dracaena > Dracaena cambodiana. Next base: position 44,015,646 of record JAYEPQ010000006.1, read on the forward strand.
CGCATGCCTAGAAAAAGGACTGGAGGTGGTTCAAACTTGAGAACCAAACACGCCAGGGTTTAGTGGGTTAAAATCACCAGAATAGAAGAAGTCCAAGTGCTCATCTGCGTAACTTGGATAAATTGGAGGGTTATACTCCCAGAGATATTAAGCATAGTATTTCTTCAGAAATTTGCCATTGATCGGCATCATCATCCTATCGCCGTCTTGATTCATTAAGCGATAAGCTCCACTGGAGTAGACTGTCTCCACAATGAACGGTCCTTCCCACTTGGGTTCAAACTTACCCTTAGTCTTGTGGGTTGGCACCATTGGCCTTTTAACAGCCAGAACCAAGTCTCCTTATTTAAAGGTCCTTGGTTTAACGTTCTTATTGAACGTTTGAGATATTCGGGCTTGATACAACTCAATTTATTGTTGAGCCCTGAGACGTTTTTCATCTAACGCCTCTAGTTCTTGCAATCTTTGCTGATGGCGTTCTTCTGTCGTCATCTTTGTGGCTAAAGCCACTCTTAATGATGGTATCTGGATTTCAAGAGGCAGAACAGCCTCACTTCAATAAACCAAAGAGAACGGGGTTGCTTTAGTCGGGGTGCGAACGGTGGTGCGATAGGCCCACAAACATTCTCCTAACTTTTCATCCCAATCTCGTTTATTGGAAGAGACGAATTTCCGAAGGAGTTTGATGATCGTCTTGTTGTAAGCTTCGGCCAACCCATTAGCCGCAGGGTTATATGGTGTAGAAGCGATATCTTTGATTCTGAATTTATTGCAGAATCTGGAGAATCCCTGACTGATGAATTGCGGACCGTTATCATGAATAATCCGTCGGGGGACGCCAAATCGGTAAACGACATGATGCTTGACGAACTTGATCACATCTGTAGTCTTTACCTCTTTCATGGGCACGGCTTCGGCCTATTTTGAAAAATAATCGGTTATTGCAAGAATAAACCGATGTCCTCTGGATGACGGGGGAGTTATTGGCCCCACAATGTCCATTCCCCAGGCTTTAAATGGCCAGCTTGCGACGGTATTGTGCAAGTATTCTTGGGGTTGATAAATAAAATTGGCATGTATTTGGCATGCATGACATCGTTTAGCGTATGCCATTGCTTCCGTAACCATGCTTGGCCAGTAGTACCCTAGCCTTCTTATACGATCTCCAAGTTTAGGACCGGGCTGATGAGCTCCACATACTCCATCGTGTGTTTCTCTCAGCACTTGTTCTGCTTCTACTTTCGATATGCAGCGTAGCAATAGACCACCTCTTGACTTTCTATACAAAGTCTGAAGTTTATGATCATAATAAAATCTTTGGGCCTTCCTCTTTATTGAGGTGGCTTCCTTAGGATCCTCTGGTAATATCCCATGCAAAGCATAATCTACAAACGGAAATCGCCAATCACGGGGCTCTAAGTTTAAGCCAATCTGGCATACCTCTTCGGTTTGAGATACCACATCTGGGTGGAGGAGTTCTCTGCTACCAATGGTGATGCTTTTAGCTTCACCTGGCGGGATTGCCAGCGTTGCTGCTAATGCCGCAAGAGCATCTGCATAAATGTTCTCGTTTCGAGATACATGATATATGTATAATTGTTCAAAATATCCTGCTAGCTCAATAGCTAGCTGATGATAGGGGATGAGGGCTTCATGTCTGACTTCATACTCACCTGTCATCTGATTGACAATGAGCTTAGAATCTCCATATGCCTCTAGATGGTTCACCCCCAGTTGAAGAGCTATTTTTAAGCCGATAATGAGCGCGTTGTACTCCGCTACATTATTAGTGCACGGTTCTGTTAATGAGTAACCGTTAGGCAATATATGTTTATGTGGGGATATTAGCACAACCCCCACTCCAGCAGCAGATCGTCTCGCGGCACCATCAAAGAACATTTGCCAAGGTTGTTCTCCGGTAACTGTGTTGACTTCTGATGTCTGATTTAATTTGGACCAAATTGGATGGTCTGCAAGGAAATCAGCGATTGCCTGTCCCTTCATGGCCTTTTGAGGGACAAAATGTATGTCATAGGGCAATAGTAAGAGCGCCCATTTTGCCAATCGGCCATTCAAGGATCCCGGTTTTGTCATCAGAATCTTCAAGGGATTAACCCGTGATATGACATGAATTGTTTGCCCCGAAAGGTAGTGTCGTATTTTCTGAACAGCAAACACTAGGGCTAAACATTCTTTTTCAATCGGGGTATATCGCTGTTCGGTCCCAATCATTGTTCTACTTAAATAGTAGAGGGCATGTTCATGGCCGTGCTCATTATATTGAGCAAGTAATGCTCCTAAAGCATTATCCATGGCCCTTATATATATAAGGAAGGGCTGCCCAGGGACTGGTGCCATTAGTACAGGAGGTTTAGTAAGGTACTCCTTGAGGTCATCAAATGCCTGCTGACATGCCTCATCCCATATGAAAGACACTCCCTTCTTCATAAGTTTGGAGAATGGTTGGCATCGTCCAGATAAGTTGGATATAAAGCGCCGAATATAAGCGAGTTTTCCTTGTAATCCCCTTAATTCCTTAAGATTACGGGGAGGCGGCATTTCGCTAATCGCTTTTACCTTTTCGGGGTCGAAGAAAATTCCTTTTGAAGTTATTACGAACCCTAGAAACTTCCCGCTGGATACCCCCATGAATGACTTAGTGGGATTCATCTTCAAATGATGTTTCCTCATAAGATCGAAGACCACTCTTAAATCGTGAAGATGATCTTCTTTGTCTTTGCTTTTAACTGCTAAGTCATCCACATAGCACTCTACTGTTCTGCGTAGGTGTTCTTTAAATATGGCGCTCATTGCGCGTTGGTAAGTGGCACCTGCATTCTTTAATCCGAATGGCATCACCGTATAGCAATATACCCCCTGTGGCGTTCTGAAAGCTGTATGCTTTTCATCATCCGGGTGCATCTTGATTTGGTTATAATCTGAGAAGCCATCCATAAAGGACATCCTTTCATAACCGCAAGTATTATCGATCATCACGTCGGTGATGGGGAGTGGAAATTCATCCTTGGGACATGCAGCGTTCAGATCTCGAAAGTCAATGCATATCCGGATTTTGCCATTCTTTTTGCGAACTGGCACTATGTTTGCCACCCAGTCAGGATGCTGTTCTTCACGGATGAACCGGGATTGTATAAGCTTGTTGACCTCAGCAACTATTGCCTCTATCAATTCCGGTCGAAAACGTCTCTGTTGCTGTTTAACAGGTTTGACATTTTCTTTTATATTTAACCGGTGTGTGGCAATTTGAGGGTCAAGCCCAGGCATATCTTCATAACTCCATGCGAACACATCTATATACTCTTTGGTAAGAGATATAAGTTCCTCCTTTTCTAAAGAAGTTAGTGTGTCGCTTATGAAAATGGGTTTCGGGTTTTCTTCCGTTCCCATGTTAACCTGTATTAATTTGTCTTCTGTGGGCGGATCACGCTGTTCGAAGCGGACATCCCAGAGAGTGTCCATATGCCTGGCCCAGGCATCGTCTTGAACGTCAATTGGTTCCTCGTCGCTTTCTGACGCGGCTGAAACCATATTGGCTGTCAAAGACTGAAACCAAGCACCGGTGCTTATATCCGAATCATGATCTGGTGAAGATGTTTCTTCTTTATCCGAAGAATTCTCTTCATCCTTTAATGGTGACGAAGGTGGAGTAGATACATAACCCAACCCCCTGCGGGTCTTCTGATAATAATCAGGGCTCTTTCCTCTCGGTCTAAACGAGGGTATGAGATTCCGTCTTCCTTTTTCGAAGTTTAATCCCGGCTTCTGGGTAAAATTATATCCCATTTTCTCCATCATCTGTCGGGACCTTTGCTCATATAAGTGAAATTGAGGTGATGTTTGTTCATCACTTTCACTACTTTGTCTCTGTCGAGGCGACGTGGCCACTTTGCCGAACATGATCAGCCTTTGGGACTTCTGTCGGGGAGGCACTTCAAATAAGTGCCCTTGATCCTCGGTTATTTTTAATTGAGAGAGGAGGGAAGACTTGAGGGGCAAATGATATGCCGCCAGAACTTCAAGTTCGGTCAGGCCATCCGCTTCGGTGGAGGTACAAGAGGGCTCAGACTCAGTAGCTACAGCATGCTCGTAGACTAACTTTACACTTTCATTAATAACCCATTCACTTTCTATTACATCCACTATATTATCAAGACCTAAGCTAAGATCTAGGTGAGGGTTGATTTCGTAATCACCCCCGTCATCTTCTCCAAGGAGCTCGTACTCAGTGTTGGCTTCATTGCCACTGTCGTCAGGCCTTGGAGATTTGTTAAGACTGTCATTGGAAGCTTCATGTGCTGGCTTGTAGAGTGCAGCATCTGTGAAGTAATTTTCCAACCCTTTGAATGGCTGCTTGTCAGCAATTAGTGTCCGGACCTCTCCTTCCTCATCGCAATATTTCATGCACTGGTGAAGAGTCGACGGAACTATCATATGAGAGTGAATCCAAGGTCGCCCCAATAAAATATTGTAGGAGGTATCAGCATCAATTACGTAGCATGTAACCTCCGTTTTTAAGTCTCAAATTTGACACCGCAATCGGATCTTATCAAGAGGATGGCTATTATTAGCGTTGAATCCATAGATGGTAGTGTGTGTAGGTGTCAAGCGATGAAGGGAAATCCCCAACAGCTGCATCAATCTACTGGGCACGACGCTGAGTGCAGAACCTGGATCAATCTGAATTCGGTCCACTTTTGTGGACCCGACATATCCAGTGAAATATAAAGGCCTATTATGCTTTATATTCCTCACCTGCATGTCTTCTGGAGAGAAGATAATTTGTGGGACCTGCCTCCTCACTTGATGACAGTGGGGGCAAAAGTCCCGCTCTTCGATGGCCGGCTCGATAATCTGAGCTAGGAACGACTCAGAGTCTGCCAAGGCCTCTCTTAGAGCTTCAAGTGTTGATTTTGATAATCTCAACAATTCGTAAAGTGTCACTCGTGCTGGGATATTAGCCAACTGCGCGATTATGTCAAATTCGAAGGGAGTTTCTTTGGCTCCTTCATCTCTGGTAGAATTCTTCTGGAAACGAAGTCTTTTCTGCTTCGCAGGCTTTGCAAGTTCTGCATAGATATCTTTTGGATCCACTCTAGTGTAGTCCTTAAGATATGTCTTTCCAGATCGAGTACTGGAAGGGCCTGCCCCATCTTGATGGGTGGCCATAGTTTCGGGTTCTTCTTCAGAACTTGTAAAGGCGCCTGAAGCTATATATTCTCCCTTTATATCCGCAGAAATGGCATTGACAGCCCGTTTCTTCTCTGGACTTCTTGAAGTAGTCCATTGTTCATCTTCCAGCAAATCAGGGTGAACCCACATAACTTCCCCCTTTTGGGTTGTTACGGGGACAAGTCCCTCTTGGGCTTTATTGTGCGGATCAAGATTCTTCGTGACCATCTTACCCTTAGGGATTGGGGTCACTCCTGCGGGAAACTCGTAGGTTCCAACCATTATGGTTGCCATATTGACAGTGACTTTCTTCTGTTCTTCCTTAAGCGTCAGAACTCCAGCCTCTATTAGTGCTTGGATTCTGTTCTTAAGGGGAAAACAATCCCTGGTAGGGTGCCCAACATTCCGGTGATAAAGACAGTAATTTGGGTCTTTAGTCTTACCCGCATCTTCTGGCTTCTTATTCTCCGGAAGTTTTAGCATTCCCTTCTTTTGGAGCAGGTGAAAGAGGACTGGTGTCTGTTCAGCTTTGAAAGTATCATTCCTTTCTTGCTGCGGTCTAATTTGCCTTGACCCTCGCTGACCTTGAGATTTCGGCTCTGGCAGAGGACTGGTTTTCTGAGGAGCAGTTTCTGATGACATTACTGCTTTCCCTTTATTCTTGTTGCTGTTGTTTTGGGTATATGATTTACTACCCCCAGCACTTCTTGGCCCGCGGGACTCTTCAACTCGGCGAATCAGGTTTTCAGCTTGCTCTCCTTGTTTGAGCAGGTCCCTCCACGTCTTAGACTCTACGGCCCCCATTTTGATGAGCACATTGGTCTTAAGGTTGTGTCGACATGTCTCGACTAGAGTTTCCTGGATCATTCCGTGTTTACAATGTACGAACTTCTCCCGGAACCTTTCTATGAAATCTTTAACCGCTTCTTGTTCCCCCTGCCTAGTTTCAAGGAGGGAATGAACCGTTATCTCGGTGTCATCCTCGAAGAAACGTGAGAGAAATAATTTCTCAACATCTAACCAGGTATTAATAGTACCTGGGGGCAGCTGCATGAACCAAGTAAAGGCAGGCCCTCGCAAAGTACTTGCAAATACTTTGGTCATGATGGGATCATTACCCATTAAGTGCCCTGCTTGGGACAAGAAATAATAGATGTGCTGACTGGGCGATCCCTTCCCGTCATAGGGCTCCAACTTGAGCGGCTTATACTTTGGAGGATAGGGTACCACATCCCATTCTGCTGGATATGGTCTAGAGACTCCTGACTCCTTCAACTCTTTTTTACGCATCAAGGCTTCGAGTTGATTCTGTAACTTTTCAAGCTTTTCTTCATGCGGATCATCGAAAGAAAATCTATCTTCTTCCTCATGCATCGAGTGGGCTTTCTCCTCCTGTTCTTCTTCATTTGGAGTCTTTTTGCCCTGTTTAGCATTATCTTCAACAACTTTTAAAAGTAGCATCTTAAGATCTTCAATCGTTTTCTGTTGCTCTCGAATCATTCTTTCTTGAGCCTCAAATCTCTGATTGATATCACCAGATTTATCTGCCATGTGCGATGCTGACTTCTGTAGTCTAGATGACGCGGAGGAACGAGGTGAGGCTATGGCTGAATTATCACTGTCCTCATCATAAAAACCCCCTGCGAGCCTCTTATAATTTCGAGGCGGGACGACTTCTGATCTTAGTCGAGTAATACGATGAAGTTCATCATCGCTCGATTCTGAATCATCATCCGTCTCTGCAATTTTCTTCCTTTTTCCTACCATGTTGGAAGTTACAGCTCTCCCTTGTTTCAGGGGAGTGGTTCTTGTCTTCTTAGCAGGATTCTGGTTTGACTCATTTAATCGGTCAAACACAGATATCATGTTCTTGCTGCAGCCACAGTTATTCATCACGGCTGATACTGCTATCACAAGTTGTTGGCAATGGCAAATATGTTCAACTTGAAGTTGATCTATGCCTCTCTTCTTAGAGAGATGCTCCCTGAGGTCAGTGCCTCTAGTCATGAAATCAAGAGGTCCATTCAACTCTTGAGAGTGTTTAGGAATCCACTGAAGTTTCTTTGATTGATCAACCCTGACTCTGGGGTCGGACTGATCCTCGCGTGGCTTAGGAATAGCCTCGCGTTTCATATTGCGGGCCTGAAAAATAGCTCCGCGCTGATCCACACTAGCATCGCGTTTCTCGCTGGCTTGGTGTGTCCTTGGAAGTTTAGCCTCTGGAATAATAGCCCCGCGTGAAGGGAAGTTCTTGCACGCTGGCTTATCTTCGCGATTGACGCAGATCATAGCTTCGCGCTTAGCGCGATTTTTACGACTGACAACTATCTGCCAATCGTCTTCTCGTTCCTTGCGGGTGTCAGAAGTCTTGCGTTTATTGCAAGTATCACTGGCTTCGCGTCTCTCGCTAGGCACAGTAATAGCCCCGCGTGGAGAATCACACGCTGGCTTTGAATAATTTTTATACTCGCGTAACTCGCGAGTGTTGGGTATTCTGCGACTAGCGCAACCCTTACTGGCTTCGCGTCTCTCGCTAGGCACAGTAATAGCCTCGCGTGGATAATCACACGCTGGCTTGGAATAATTTTTATACTCGCGTAACTCGCGAGTGTCAGGAATTTTGCGTAACTCGCCAGTATTACCAGCCTCGCGTGGAAAATCACACGCTGGCTTTTCCTTGCTTTTAAGGCAAGTTGTATCTTCGCGTTTAACGCGGTAGAGATTGGTCTCACGGGTAGCGCGAGCCAATTTGCGAGGGACCATAGCCTCGCGTCCTCTAGAGTTAGCTCCGCGTCCAAGGCGGGCTTTGAGGGCTCTACGCCTCGCTCTCCGGTTCCTGTTCCGGAGTTGGGTCCTGGTCAGTCCAGTCCCTAGGTCTTCTTCGGCAGTCGGAAGCTCTTCCTCGGTTAGGATTTCTTGTGTGGACTCCGGCGTTATAACCGTAGTCTCCAAGGATCCCCGTCTCTCGGTGGATACCTTTCTACCCGTCACTCGGGCATTGGAGTACATACGGCGATAGTGCCGTGTCTCATCCAAGTCACCTGATCCAGAGGAGAGGAACTCCTCGTACTTCTGCTGGTCGATTTCAACGACCAGCGTGTCTACTTCGGATCCGATCAAGTCAACATCCGATTGCGCCACAATCTCTTCATCAGTGAAAGAGATGGCTCCCACTGTGGTCGCCAGTTTGTTCGTCACAAAAGTTCCTTCGCTTCCTCCCATTGAATTAACTTAAATTACAATGAAAGTGAACAAGATATAAAAAAGAACAAACGAGAGGATTTTATAGTTCAATCTCTCTCTTTTACAATATTGTGGGATCTGTGGCGATGGGATCTGTCAAGCAGTTCCTTTGGACGATCGGTACGTTGAAATCTTCTCTTTTAAAGATATCGGCCAAATATAGACGATCTTCTCTGGTTTTGATTCGTTCAAGGCTCTCTTGCGTAACTCGAACTTCTCAAGAACTCTAGAAAGAAGATGGTGGTTTTCTCTGATCTTCACGAACTCAAGGCTCTGTGTGTAACTTGAATTCTCCAAGATTTCAGAAGATGATCAGCAAAGGCTTCAAGGCTCTCTCGCGTACTTGAATTGCCAAAGGATCGATAGGAGGCTTCCGATGCCGAAAAGAAGAAGAACTCTGATCTCTGGTTTTGATTAGTTCAAGGCTCTCACGCGTAACTCGAACTTTACCAAAACTTCCAAAAGATCCAAAAGAGATCTCCCAAGGGTTTCACCAGGAAAGTATTTATAGCCCCAGGTTAATGCAAGAGTTTCTATCTAAATAGAACTCGCATTCATCAAGGATTCCAATCAAATATCTCAGTTTTGATGGAATTCTGATTAGACTTGATTCGGGTATTTGGATAAGCCCAGAATCATAATCTCAATCAATTTGAGATTCTGGTTATCTGCTTACGCGGAGCTTTAATCGCATCAAAATGCGACGCTAAATAACCAAAACGCGGAGCTAACGCGGAGCTATTGATCATCTCCGCGTTTTACTCAAACGCGAGGCTAATATAAGCCAGACTGCGGAATCAACGCGGAGCTATTAAACATCTCCGCGTTTTATTCAAACGCGAGGCTAATATAAGCCAGACTGCGGAATCAACGCGGAGCTATTAAACATCTCCGCGTTTTATTCAAACGCAGGGTTAATGTAACCAAACGCGGGGCTATTGAATTAGCTCCGCGTTATGTTGTGGAAAATCTTTTTAACTTAGAAATTTTCACTGCCAACAGTTCCGGACTAAAAATCTTTAAAGCCACGAACCAAATTTTCTTTCTATCAAATTTGCCAAGTTAAATAATACCTCTGGCAAATCAGATTTTTTTTTTATCAAATTTGCCAAGTTAAATATTTCCTCTGGCGAACCAGATTTTCTTTCTATCAAATTTGCCAAATTAAATAATACCTCTGGCGAACCAGATTTTCTTTCTATCAAATTTGCCAAGTTAAATAATATCTCTGGCGAACCAGATTTTCTTTCTATCAAATTTCCCAAGTTAAATATTACCTCTGGCGAACCATATTTTTTTTTCTATCAAATTTGCCAAGTTAAATATTACCTCTGGCGAACAAGATTTTCTTTCTATCAAATTTGCCAAGTTAAATAATGCCAAGTTAAATAATACCTCTGGCGAACAAGATTTTCTTTCTATCAAATTTGCCAAGTTAAATAATACCTCTGGCGAACCAGATTTTCTTTCTATCAAATTTGCCAAGTTAAATAATACCTCTGGCGAACCAGATTTTCTTTCTTTCAAATTTGCCAAGTTAAATAATACCTTTGGCGAACCAGATTTTCTTTTTACCAAATTCGCCAAGTTAAAAAAAATTACCTCTAGTGAATCACATTCTTCTTTCAAATTGCCAAATTAAAAAATATCTTTGGCGAATCACATTTTTCCCTCTTTCTAAATTGCCAAGTTAAAAAATACCTCTAGCGAATCAAATTTTTCCCTTTTTCTAAATCGCCAAGTTAAAAAATACCTCTGGCAAATCATTCTTTCATTCACAGTAATTTCGGGTACTTAGAAAATTTTGATTCATTTTGAGATTATCAAGTTAACAGTTACCTCTGCTAATCAATATCAGAATCATCCTTCAGATACTCTTAGTTACGTAAAAAGAAAAGAACTTCTTTATTCATCATCAGAATAAAATTACAAAGACTTCTCTAGTGTTGTACAGTCAACAAGAGTGGATACAAATAACTGATGTAAAAAAAAGGAGGAAACTTGCTTCTGTAACCGTCTCTTTCAGCATGGTTCAGATCAAAAAGTTTGCTCCTGCAGGCTCTTCTTCTGGAATGACAGACTTGGTTTTGTAGCCTTCTCTTTGGGCATGGCTCGGATCAAAAAGTTTGCTCCATGGCCTCCACTTCCAATTTGCTCTTGTATTCTCCGTTTTAAGGACGGCTTAAAGGCACAATCTTGTTTCTTCTTTCCGACCACAATCCGAGATCTCCTGGTTGGTTCCCCCAGTGATGATGCCAGTGACTTGATTAGTTCAAAACTGGGCATACGAAATGCACACTCCAAACGTATAACGTGAGGGGTTGCACAAATTCAAGGTCCTGCTCATTAGTACCCCAACCTTGTGGGATACTAGGAAAGAAGAAAAACAATGCTCCAGACCCGAAATCTTTTCTCTCATGAAAAATACATGAGACCTTCCAAGCCCCTTGAGGTATTGGAAGTAATTACGAGCCCATCGGGTCTAGGTCATTGTTAAGCAGAATGACTATGGTTATCTCCTGCAGCCAAGTCAAATCCCTGTTAAAAAGGAAGAAAAGAAGAAATAGGATGATATTAATCAAAAGAAGAAGTTTACCTTAATTAAGAAAAATGACTACGGTCAGAAGAACCATTTCGGTGGAACACCCCGCTGGATTGATGCAGTCTGGAGGTCTTGTAACGTGCCAACTCTTATCCATCACTTCGATTGGAGAAGAAGAAAATATGACTACACAAATAAATCAACTACAAAAGAAAGAAAGAGAAGAGAATCGGTAAGAAATTTTCTCACGTCAGAATGATCTTCCATTGAAGGAATCATGCGTCTTATATAGACGGTCTGGTAACTACAATCTTCGGTCTGGAAAAGATAAGGCCGAAATCTTTGGTTAAGATTTTCAGTTCAGATCTCAACAGAATTTATTACTGTTACATGGGACGTTTAGATATCGTAGCTCGGAGATCTCGTCATTAATAGAGACATGCAACACTTGGGATTCCACACCCAACGGCTTCGTCCCAAGACTCGCAGAAGTCTCTACAAATTCCGAAGAATTTTGAGTCATCCCGTAAAGTTTCTAGGCGCAATACCGCGAACTTGAAAATTGCAGTCCGCATGAGCCAAGATCACGAATTTAGCATGAATCCGCAAACTTCCGGGCGGAACATCGCAAACTCAAGCTCGCAATCCTTGGAAGTCAGGATCGTGCATTTACTATAGGTTTAGTCAACTCGCGAACCTCTGAATGTGAAGTCGCAAACCTGACAAAGATCCGTGGAAGTCATGTGACAGATACACGGATACCAGAATTTTACAGAGAATCGCAAATTTCAGACGCGAGAGGATGAGTTTATTGCAAGTCTTCGAAGACAAGTGCTAAGGTCGTGCCTTAGAAATACAAAACCAAGTTTAAGTTCTCTACATAAGCAAGGAGTCATATCATGCACAACAAATGTCAGGGGACTATTACAAAAGAAGGAACGTCAAAGAATAAAAAAATATGCATATACAAGTTTCTACAACTCAATGATTCAAGAGAGTTTTAATTTTCTCCTCAGCATCGTCAATATCTTGTTGAAGGATCTCATAAGCTTGGACAGTAGCTTGACGACGTAATTCCTCGTCACTAGCAACAACATTCTGCCCTGCAGCAGCCTCCAGCATATCCAATTCAGCTTGTATCGCCTGGAGATCTCTGTTTGTATTGTCCCGCTGGCGCGATAAGTTGGCGAGATTCCTCATTGCCTCATCACGCTCCTTGGTGATTTTGGCCGAGAAAGCTTGAGTTTTGGCGATAGTCTCTTGAGTCCTAACAATATCCTGGTCATGGTCCTTGACAATTGAAGCAGCGACCTCCACTTGAAGAACTAGAGACTCGCGGTCTGATTGACCCTTTTCTAAAGAGGCTTTGCAAGCATTTGCCTTCGCCTGAGTCTCTTTCTGGAACTTAAGTTATTCCTCTTTCAGCTTCTGGAAAATAATTTTCACTGTCTCAGATTTATCAGCACTTCTGACTTTTGATAGGAATTCAGCATGCTTTTGAAGCTGAATTATCATAAGCCTAAAGGGAGGAGCTTTATCCTCTCCACCAATGCTGACAATATCAGTTAAATAAATGTTGAGAACGTTAGCGAGTGAAGCAAAAGAAGCCCCCTTCAGTATTTTATCAATATAGCGGTCAAGGAAGTGAAGGAAGGTTTCCACTGTGTCCTTCATTAAACCAATCTCAAGCATATCAATCTCTGCATAAGAGGGAGTAATACTGGTTGAGGCAGAGGCGGATTGCTCCGCAACCAAACTAGTATCAGGAGGAATGGGACTTTTGGAGACTTCAGCAGAGCTAACAACTACAGTATCTTAAACCAAAACATCGGTCCGAGCAGCTGCGGCCAAAACCATAGACATAGTAGTCTCGGGAATCATTACTTCCGTTGAAGTAGTAACTGCAGTCGCCTCATCAGTGTCAGCTCCCGTGATGGTGTCATCTGACAAAGTTACCTTCGTACCCATGCGTTCTAAATCAGGAGTCGAAACTGGAGCTGTCAGAAAGAGAAAGTTAATAGTTAAATGATACAATATCATTTGATAATAACATAATTGCTAAAGGAAGAAGATGCAGACCTAAAGGTTGGACACTGGATTTCCCTAAGTCCGTACACCTCGGGACCAAACACTTCAGGCCCGTATACTTCGGTTCGAACATCCTCGCTCAAATAGACATACTTACCATGGTCTGATGCAGGGGTTGAAGATCGAAAATCATTACTGTCGACATTATAGTCGTCTCCCCAATCATCCTGACTTCCTGAAGGAGATGCTGCTTTTGGGGAATCTGATACGCAAGTCTCCCCAATAATTTGTACTTCGTCGTCTGCAACGGCAGAAGCTGAAAGGCCCTCTTGTACGGCCAGAGAAGCACCAACTTCAACAGTGGCCTGACAAGTAAGGGGGGTCGAACCCTCTTCAGTAACGAGAGTAGGATCACTGCAGAGAACAGGTCCTTGACTCCGACGCCGCTTAAGGGAACGAAAAATTAAAGATGAGTCATCTTCATCCTCCTCGGGTTCCTCAACGTGGGACTCAGAAACCAGAGTGGGTGTTGCAGTTCCAATCCCAGATGGGGTGACATGCGAATCAATCTCCTGCGGAATGGTAGGCAAGTCACTAAGGCACCTTAGTCTCTTCCGCTTATGTGAAGATTTCTTGGGAGGAGACTGCGGTTGATGAGAAGTCTTCTTCGATGTCGGGAGAGGAGAAGCATCAAGAGAGGCAGCTTGAACTGGTGCATCATTGTCCTCTTCCCTTTGTTGGGTCACCGGTTCCGATTCATTAGATGTGCTGTCCCCCTGAAATCCTCCATCCCCGCCACTTTCGTGCTGCCAGCCTTCCTTTTCTGGGCATACCAAGCTCTAATCTCCCGCAGACTGGTATGATTTATGTTGAAATTCTGGGGAGCGAAATTAACATCCGCGAACCACTTACAGAAACTGAAGCTCATACTCGAATTTGGGGTCTTGAGCGGAAGATCAAATCTGGCCTGAGTTCCACCTGCGACGAAGTGAAACCAAGCTCGAGCTCCCTCAGGAGCATTCCCAACAAAACTTATCTCTTATTGGGATTACCAATATAAAACTGATCATACCCGAACTGTCGAGCGAAACGACTCGGGTAGTAAGGCTCTATGCAGCAATGGTTCCCCAAACGAAGAACCAGATGTCCTGGGCGGATGTTTATCCACCACCAGAAGCATCCCGAGGAAAGAATAGTAAATTTATCGGCACCAGCAATATCCGCGAATTCCTCCCTGTACCCGGCATTTGGGAAGTACGGAAAATATATGAACAACTCAAAGGTCGAGAAATGACGAAGAGTCTTGCGGATCGCGGCCATGTAGCCCCCTCTCCATTGCGACCTCTCGTAGTGCTGCACTTTGGGAGCACTTAAGTTAATCTGCGAGTCTGCAGGACTCATCAAAGTGGGGCAATGTAGAACCAGCCAAGCCATCAAATAAGTATAAGGGAGTTCTATACGCGGATTAGGAGTCTTAATAACAGGATCTCCTTTCTTCCTTTGCTCCTTCTTCACATTGCAAAATTTATCATATAACCTCCTTAGTCCGCTTTGGATGCTGCAAACCATCGCGGGCAACAAACTGAGCCGCCTACCAAATGCTAGTAGGACGGTTGGGTATACGACCCTAATGGGTATGTTTTCCTGCAAAAGAATAACACACTCCTTCAGCCATACCATCAAATAGCCCACCAAGAAGGCAGGATCAGACAAAGGCTGGAGGGCCTAATAGTGAAAACTTTCAAAGAACGTTCCAGCTTTGAATACGTCCTCGTCAGATTCAGTGACATAAGCATCTGTCCCGAAACTGGTGATTCTTCTCTCAACTTCCTTTTCAGAAAATGGAAGAAGGCGAGTAAAGTTCGGATTACTCCTAGAAAAATTGGGCAAAAAATATTGTAGCCACTTTTTTGGCTTCAAACTGCGGGTGCAGGATGTATGGGTGCAAATATGATAATGGTAGAGCAACTCTCAGTAAGCATTATATATCAAAGGGTCTCAGATTTTCAGCAGGTGGAGTTCTTCCCCAGTAGGGATATACTCTTCATATGGGATGTCTCCCATAGTCAAGCCCGAAACTTCATACATCTCGTGAAGGGTGAAACCCAGTTCACCTCGAGGGCAAAAAATTGTACAAGTATCAGAATTGTACAGTTCCAATAAAGCAAAAAAATAGAATCTGCTAGCGGGAATGCCGTGCTGAACCGCACTGATAGCACGATGTAGCCCTGCGTAATGAAGCTGATCTCTGAAAGTCTTCAGGAAAAAGTCAGTCAAGACTGCTCACTCTCCTTTTGAAGAGCAGTGAACCCATCCAGGGGGACAAAAATTCTGAACAGGAAACTCCCCTTGTTTATTGGTGAATCGGTGCAGGAAAGTCTGTGTAATTATGGGAACCTCGCCTCTGGGAAGATCATGTTTAAGCAGTCCCTGAAGCAATCCACAAAAGTGTTTTCCAGTACTACGAGGAAAAGCACCTTGAGCATTGAAACCCCCAATAAGATGCTGTCTTGCGGCCTGTTTATGTGCCAGTCCATTCGTCTGGGTACGGAAAGGGATTGAAAGAATAAGAACGGATAAGACTTCTCCATTTTGGAGAGAAACAAGTAGTGACTTTCAACTTGACGAAACCACTTGTAATCTCCATCTTCCAAACCGCTATCGGGCACTGAAACATGATCCCCAAACAAAAAGGCGGGTTTGCGTAGCGGAGACCGATCATCTCCTTCGAAACCTGCATTAGTTATCAGTTCTCGTAACATTGAGCGAGAAGGATGGAGAATTTTGCCTTCTCTCTCTTGGCTATCTGATATTGTATAATGTGGAAAGACATGACCAAATCTGAACTCTTTCTTCCCATCATAGCCATCCGAGTATCCGAAATAATGATTCTTAGGCCAAGGATTCAAGACATAATCAATTACCAGAGACATTCAAATTCAAGATAAGGAAAAAAATGATGAGAAAGGGACTGTCTTTCGAAAGTTTTTTTTTTTACCTCCAATCAAGCGTTCCTGCTGACCCACTATTGAACTAGAGATTGCTTGAGAATCCTGATGACCACTGGAAGCCGCATCAGAGGAAGAAGCTTTTTTCGGCATCTTTTGCAGATTAGAGAATCCTTCGCATAGAGAATCAAAAGCTATAGGAGGTTGAAGACGAGAAGTCTGAGCAACTCTAAAGAAGAACTCGGATTTCAAATTTCTTGAGATAAGAGTAGCCTCTCTCATAAAGTGGAGATTATATAGCAGATGATTTGACGGCCGAGATCTCTGGATAGACGTGATATATGGCCTGAATCTCATGGGTACCATTGCATTTAATGCGGCTCAGAGAACGTCTCAATTCTTATGCCGTAAAAAGCAACCACCTTCTGGCCTTTCCGCAACCAAAAAGTGAAAGCTCGCGTCCCTAATACAGAGTCGCGATCCTTCAGAAATTTCAGTTTGCGACCCTAACACAGAGTCGCTTTCTTCTCCAAAGTGAAAGCTCGCGTCCCTAATACAGAGTCGCAATCCTTCAGAAATTTCAGTTTGCGACCCTAACACAGAGTCGTTTTCTACTCCAAAATGAAGGCTCGCGCCCCTAATACAGAGACGTGTCCCTTCCGAAGCGAAAGTTCGCGACCCTAATACAGAGTCGTTTTCTACTCCAAAATGAAGGCTCGCGCTCCTAATACAGAGACGTGTCCCTTCCGAAGCAAAAGTTTGCGACCCTAACATAGAGTCGTTTTCTTCTCCAAAATGAAAATTCGCACCCCTAATACAGAGACGTGTCCTTTCCAAAGCAAAAGTTTGCGACCCTAACACAGAGTCGTCTTCTTCTTCGCAATACAAATCTACGACCCTAACACAGAGTCGTATGTTCCAAGAATTGCAAAATGAGGCACTAACACAGAGTCACATTTTCCTTCAGAAGCAGCAGTGGCGCTAATACAGAGTCATAGATTTCTGCAAATGCAATGGAGATTCTAATACAGAATATTATATCC
Organism: Dracaena cambodiana; assembly: GCA_036321105.1. Classification (NCBI taxonomy): domain Eukaryota; kingdom Viridiplantae; phylum Streptophyta; class Magnoliopsida; order Asparagales; family Asparagaceae; genus Dracaena; species Dracaena cambodiana. The sequence continues at coordinate 44,032,640 of JAYEPQ010000006.1, forward strand.
AAAGTATTCCAAAACTCCTCAAGGAATCATGAGACTTTTGGAAACTTTGAAGGGGGTTTTGTCGGCAAAAATTCTGAAAAGCAAAGCAGATCTGTGGATTCAAAATTAGAAGTCAGCAACTCAGCAGATCCGCGAACCTGAAGATTGAGCTTCGCTACCCAGTGACGACAGAACAGATTTGCGAATCTAAAATTGAGATTCGCGACACTACCCATAGCTTTCGGGTAGGGGTTTAATACAAAGTCACCCGACCCGAATAGAAGAATTTCCATCTCAGATCGTGGGGCTAACTGCCAAACGAATGCAGCGACATTACTTCGATCGTGGGAGCAACCGCCTAACAAATATGACGACACTTCTCGAGTAGTGGGAGCTAATGGTCGAGCAAATATGGCGGGACGTTACTTTAAAACCCCTATAAAAGGCGGGGGAGCGAAAGAGAAAGGGAGGGACACAGACAGATATCTTCTCCTAAGAGTTACCCCTTATGATCAAGAGTCGAGAGTCTTTCTTTTTTTCGTTTAGCCAACTGAGAGAGATTGTACGGAGTGTCAACGGAGAGTAGGATCGTTCTCCATAGCTACATAGGAACCCAGTCTTAAACAAAGAGGAAATCTATCTTCCCCATCTTCTATAAACGGGAAACCGTTATATTGTAATCTTTTATTGAAAAGACTTCGATATAAAGAGCTTGCAATTTTTATGGCAGACAATAGTGAGCATCTACCTACTATTTGACCATAAAAAACAAAAAATTCTTGTAAGTGCAATTATAATTTCTCTAAAAAAAACAACAATGCTAATATAAATCACATTGAGAAATAAACAATTATGAAGATAAATTGGGCAATGAACAATAAGTACCAGCTTATTTTGCCTTCATATAACAAAAAGTTAATTAATTAATCGTTTTAGTAATTTTACTCCTTCATGTTTCCTTCAATTTTCTTAGTCATTCATGCAATTGAACAAAATTAGAAATATAAAATTATAAGATTTTACAAATATTAGTGGGGATGAAAAATTAAATTAAGCGATTGGCAAAAATTCAATAATTGTATAAATATATTTTCAATATATTGAAAGTTAAAATTCTAGAAAAATTAAAAGAAATTCCTCTATAATGCTTCTTCAGTATGAGTCATTATAAAAAGAAAAAGCTATTTAAAAATATTCATTAACCATCGAATTATAAATAAAATTTTTATTTGAAATTTTTAAATAAGTTTTAGAAAAACTAAATGCATTTTCTTCCAATGAAATAAATGATAAGATAGAGGAATTAGTTAATTTTAAAAGTGTATTTATGTTTAAGAGCAATATCATTAATTGCTTTTATAATTATAATATTTCAAATATTCATCATCCATCGAATTACAAATAAAGTTTTTATTTGAAATTTTTAAATAAGTTTTAACAAAACTAAATTCATTTTCTTCCAATAAAATAAATGATAAGATAGAGGAATTAGTTAATTTTAAAAGACCAATTATGTTTAAGGGCAATATCATTAATTGCTTTTATGACAATAATATTTAATTTATATTAAATTCTAATGATTAAAACATATTTTGCATGGGGAGCAGGTAGTTACAGTATTTGAAAGAAAAATGACCATACATGAGCCCATATCTCTCAGTAAAATTCATGTCATATTTCATTATCAGACTCTAAACTCCAAAACAATATGTACTGCTAATATCAGCCAGTCATAATTAAGAAAGCCAAGGATGTTTTCATTATACGGTTGGCAATTATATAATGAAAATATAAATAAGAAAGCAAAGGATGTTTTCATTATACGGCTGGCAATTATATAATGAAAATATAAATAGATTCAATCAGCTTAGCGACTTAGATGACAAAAATCACCAATACCTGACAGCCAACATATGTCCAAATTGAAAAGTAGATTGAAATAGTTAACTAGCTAATAATTTGCCTATTGACTTCATATTGATGGGTAGAAGAGCTAGACATTACATGCCTAAACTTTCTCGGACTTCATTATCCTAAGTATTCTACAATTAATTCTTTATCAGTCATTAAATTGGATAAACTTGAAGAATTTATGCCTCCATCACCATGACATAGAAGTATGAAATAAACTAATGCTTCGATGAATTCAATAAAAGACTAGATGATATTAAATAAAAATTCAATATAGCTTTACCTATATAGTAATCCTTTCGGAGCTAATATTATGTGCATATTAAAATATATATGGTAGAAAGACTCATTCGATTTCACAACTCTACTACTGGTATTGAAAGTCGACACATATGAAATGGTAGCGACTAGAATAGCTAAAATATCTCGAGCTAGTTTTGAGAACACATGAAAAAGTGCTTCATTATTTTTCTACCACTCTAAATACTGAAATCCATATCAGTATTAAAATATAGCTATGGTGAAATTGTAGTGACTAGTATTATGTGCATATTAAAGTATATATGGTAGAGAGACTCACCTGATTTCAATGCTGATTCACAACTCTACCACTGGTACTGAAAACCGATTATGATGAAATGATAGTGACTAACATGGCTAAACTATCTCAAGCTAGTTTTGAGAACACATGAAAAAGTGTTTCATTCTTTTTCTACCACTCTAAAATACTAAAATCCGTATCAGCTATTAGAGGAAGTACATCTTCTTCTAAATAACTATCCACTCATTTCTCTTAACCCTTTTCATATAATTTATTAATAAAAAATTATCTTAAGTTTCAATGAGAATTAATTTTTTTTATATATAAGTAATATGATAATTTACTAAAGTTGCGAACAAAGTTTTTATAACGTAAAAAAAAAAAACATTTTTTTTGTGGAAAGTATGAGGTTTTATTTGCCCTTTTTTCCTTCTTAACAAAATTTTAGCGGTGACAAAGTGGTTTTAAAAAGATGGTTTTGAAATAAATAAAACTGAATTAACAAAGTTTTGGTTACTATGCTCATGCCATTCTCTTCCTCTTGTGCTTTTGCTCGGCCACAAGAGGTCGGGGTCCATATGATAACCAAGCCCGACCAAGCTTTAACTTGCACATTGGGCTAATATTATTGTGGGCTAGATCTTCCAGGCCAAGTTTAGATAAACTACGGGCCAGATAAACTACGGGCCGGCCTCCCGTAGGACATGACGACATGTTTTTCATTTCTTTTTCCTTCACTGGTCCATTTATATTTATCACCTCTCAACTCTATATTTGGCGTTTTTTTTTTTTTTGAATCCTTTCTAGTACTTTTGGTGCTAATTAAGTCAAAATTCTCCGAAGAATCAATGTCTTAAATTCTTTGCGTCTCAGTCGTGCTAGACATGCATCCACATAAATTCCAAATTTTTTTTTTTTTTTTCCGTTCATAGTATGTATCCATCCCCCTAACAACCTCTAGACTCGACTCCGAGTTGTGTTGGCTCGAGCCCCACAAACGTATCGAAACCAATTAGCTGTACTGGGCAATTGAAAACAGAGTTTGGGAAGAATATTTTCTTCTTTTTCACTTTGTAATAAATCTGTAAACCTACATATGTACTATATGTACTTGATATGTTTACTATCAACCCTTATATTCCAATAAAGGAAAGAGCCAAAGATAATTATAAAGATAGTTGATTATCAATCATATCTTTAAACAAAGAGATAGTTGACTATCAATTATATCACTTCTAGATAAACATCGTATGTTCTTCTTCTGCATCCACGATATCCATCCGTGTCATTGTTGACTCTCACCTCGACAAGACTAGACTTTTGGATAATACAAGTACTGCTTAGATTAAACATTTTAACCCCACCAATACGATGAACACACTGAGGATGCACTTGGTCATTGGATGCTCGTCAATGCGAAGCTGGCACCCCTCACTCTTCTCCAAATTACATATTGCTGCGGCTGCTGCATGTGGTTGTCAAACTGATCTCTAACACTTACTTGAATGCATGCACAAATTTTTTTTTGGGGTTTTTACATATCTGTTCCTTAAATCTTTAAAAATTTGAATTTAGTACTCCAAATCCTTTAAATTATCTCACTTTAGTCTCCAGTTATATTTTTTTTGTTCGAATTTCCCGTTATACTTCCGAGTTACTTCACTTTAATCACCCCTTCCCTCTTCCTCCTCCCTTACTCTTCTTATTAGATTTCTCTCTCCATTCTTCTCCTCTCTCTCTCTTTCCTTCTAGTTAACCTCTAAAGTGAAGTAACTCAGGAGAACCCAATAAGAAAATGAAAGAGAGAAAATAGAAGAATGGAGAGGGAAACCCAGTAAAAAGATGAAAAGATGAGCAAGAAGGAAGGGATAACTAAAGTGAAGTAATTCGGGGTATAAACGCAAATTTAGATAAAAAATATAGTTAGGAGAATAAAATGATATAAATTAAAAGATTTGTAGGACTAAATTCAAAATATGAAAATGTAAGGGATTAAATTCAAATTTTTAAAAAGTTAGATATGTAAAAATCCCATTTACACGGCCCAGGCATGTGGTCACCGGCTCTCCTTTGATTCATTATTGCAATAAAAGAAAGAAAAAGATATGCGTCGATCGTCCTGCAGAGGTCGAGCAATAGATTACTGAGCCCGAGAAGCATCCTCCTATGGATCAGCAGCAGGTGTCTTGGATCGCGAGGACATGCGCATCGTGACCTCTGTACAAAACTCTTTCTTTTTTTCTTTTCTTTTTTTTCTCTCCTTCTATTTCTATTTTTAATTCTAATCTCTTCTGATGATCAGTTACTTCTCCTCATCATCACAGGCTCCCTCACTGTCTCTGCATGTGATGTGCCCAGTAATTTAATGTATTTATTTTCAATAGTTTTTAGATGATGAATGAGTAGCGTTGTGCTCTGAGTGGTTCCCATGTAGGGCCGGGGGGATTGGGTTGATGAAAACCAAGGAGAATGAATGATTCATTTTGGGACTCATGGATCGCATCAGAGACTAAACTCAACTGTACTAAACACTGACATGAGAGCAATGCAATGATATAAATTTGTCAGAAAGTTTCTTCTTCTTTTAGCGGGTGATTTTTATGTGCTGTACGTATTTGGTGCTTCCGCATGAACCTGCTGGATTCAGTTTGTTGTCTGTGATTGCAAGTTTCAACGGTACAGAGAAGTGTGGCACGGTACGCCGATTCGGTTACTGCACGAAATGACACATTGACATTCAATAAATTCAAAAAGGAAACATTACGGGTTCTAATATTTATGTTAGTCAAGCCATGATAGGGCTTTATGATACAACTGTATGTTTGTGCTGCATAGGTGAAGATCACGGATTAGTTATCTAGATTGTTTACGATACTTGTGGGATATTGTGAAATTAGGAATAGTAATGGACATATTTATGAACTAACGCCCCTATTGCCGTCCCTATGCGGGATTGGAACCTAGTGGAGAATCTGTGCAATGATTTGCTATTCTTTTTAGTCATCTTTTTGATGAATTTTGACACCCTGGAAGTAATTTCAGCACAAGTACATGCTATGAAAAAATTTATTAGCAGAAAATAATTTAACTGCTATGAAGTCTGAACACTCAAATCGACTCTGAAAGCATATCTAAAATAACAAATTAATTGGATAACAAAATTGCTCGAAAATTGCTACAATCCTAGCTAGTAGAACAGTAGCAATACTAAAACCTCTGCAACAGGAAAATGGAGACTACACTAGTCTAATTTCTGATCAAGAAAGAAACAAAATTACAGACACTAACTGATTGATCTGCTCCATTACAAAATATTCAAAAATAAATAGAAAAAAGCAGGCAAGAATCTAAACTACAAGCCTGATCTTATGACCAGAACGACACCTCCTGCTGCTGCTGTTGCTGCTGCTGCTGCTGCTGCTACATCTCCTTCTGCCTCCTCAACTCCACAACCTTCCGATGAGAATTCGAATGCTGCGACACCATGAACGTCGGGCTAGCTGCGGGCCGATACTCGGGCACCAGCCGCCCGGACTTGTACCGGACCCCGCAGGCATTGCACAGCGTCTTCGGCCCCATCGGTCCCATCCGCCACTGCGGGGTCTTATCGCTCCCGCAGTGCAGGCACCTGCGCACCCCATCCTGATCCGAATTCGCAGTCATCGGGACATTCCTTGGCTTTTCACCCGAGTCTGACAACGGCGTTGGTGTCGGAATCTGGGATAGGATTGGGAGCCTTGATGCCCAGTTGCTGGGGTTGGCTCTGGACCTCTTGCTTCTTGTTTTGGCCGGGACTGTGCTTGCATTTGAATTTGAATTTGTTAACTGACCTGAGTGTTGTGCTGTGATTTGGTCTGATGAGGAGTTGAGGTTCATGTTGGAGAATTGAATTGGCTTCTGGTGGTAATCTTTGTTCGAAAAGCAATCCTCCATGAAATTTGATAGCCATTCCAATTCTTCTACCTCCTCACACTGAGCACAAAAATTTATCCCAAAAAAGAAAAGAGTTTTTATAAAGATAAAAATTTTGAACGTGTAATTTTCAAACCAATTAGGTTGTAACCCGATTAATTATCCAAAATAAATTCCACTATCAACATTGCTACTTTCACATTTTGCACATAAATTTTAGTATCACCTACCAAATTGATGAGTCAACCTTAGAATTTATCACATTATATTATATAATGTAATGTTCATTGCAATTTGTTGCCAAATTATTTTCATGCACACTAAACTTCACTATAATTTGATAGCCAAGATTTATAATTTAACCAAAGTGATTCAAATTGCTTCCTTTGACATTAAATATCAAGTTTAAGCTACCAAATTGCTGCCTTTGAGTTTAAATTCAAGATAATTGGACGTAATTTAACATTATCCGGGCCAATTTTGAAGTAACTGGAAAAAAAAAAAAATTATATAATGCCCCCAGAAAAGTAGCACTTTGACAAAACTAGGCAAAAAAGGGGGAAAAAAGCAAAATGCAATTTTTTTTTATTGTCACACTCACTGATTCTTTCAAATTCACTCCATCAATTCAAATTACAAGACAACTAAAGGACTTCACTGCAAAATTCACAGGGAATTTACCGGCTGGATGAAGTCAGCGGATAAATGCGGCCCGTAGCTGGACACCGACGACCCGTACCCGTTACCGCCCGTGACGGTGGGCGAGTCCTTTGAGCTCCCGTTAACGGCGTCGTCAAACGCGGCGTTATCATCGGCCGCGTCGAGCCCGGGCGCGTCGTTGCTGGAAAAGTCGAAAAGGTCCTCGACGATGAAGTGGTCCTTGGTGGAGTAGTAGTCCGAGAGCTCCATCGAGAGGTGATATATTAAATAAATTTTGGGGTTTTGCTGGGGGGTTTTGTGAGAAAAAATTGTCGGTGGGCGGATAAGTGAGAGAGAGTGTGAGAGAGAGAGAGAGTTTCTGATTGGAGATTTTAAAAGTGGGGGGTGACAATGGAGTTGGGGAAATGAATTGCAGGAGGTGAGGAGTAAATAAAGGGAAATGTAGGGTGAAAAAATAAAAAATGTAAAAGGTGAGGGGGTAGAGGGGAAGTTTACGGAGCACTTGCTTTTGACATTAGCGCTTTGGAATTTTCTTCGGTGCAGAGAGGCAGTATAAGGGCCATGAGCACACCACTTTTTTGTGGTGGGCCCACTTTTTAAAAATTATAAATAAATTTATCATTGATTTTTTTTTTTATCTGGTGGATGATTAAATCCTCATAAATATTAAATCCGTCCAGAAATTAATTTCCGAATAATATGAACTGTTTGGAAAGTATTTCCAGACCGAGAAGACTGAGAAAGTGGCTAAATGAGCACACACTTTGACTTGTAAAATTAGTGAGCACCACTTGACTTAGTGGGGCTCACTAATTCGCTTGAAGTGCTCATTTAGCAGACGACTTGACTTAGTCTGCACGAACTTCCCATGTGGTGCTGATCACATTTCTTTAGGATGTGGTGCTCCCGAAGTCCAGTGATGTGCTCATTTAGAATTTCCCATCCGGCTGGGAAATTCTAAATGCGCACCGTAGTTAGTGAGCACCACATCCTATAGTAAAGTGATTTACTCCCAAGGGGAAAATAGTGCTCCCTACAAGTCAATTGTGGTGCGCACTTAGAATTTCCCAACCGGGATCCATGATTCAAGATTTGGTCAATTGACAAGGTTGCCCCTTGTACTAAACTAAACCATTACTTCATTTTTCTTATAAGAAAAAAATTACTAGGCTAAGAAGATAAACTAAGGTTAATAATATGAAACTACCTTAAACATCAATCAATTTTCAAATACCACAATCAACAATTTTATTTAAGAATCTCCTTAGTAAAAAGAAGATCTAAAAATCTTAATATATGATATCAAAATGGATGATGTTCATAATCTAATCAGGTGTCATATAAAAAATCATACAGTTTAAATATTTTTTATCATGCATTCAATAGTTGCTAAATGAATAATTTCTTAATGATAGAATAAATAAGACCTTTTAGATGATATTATGGAAGTATCTAAATCGCATGAATATTTATACACCACCCATTGTGGACACGAAAATCATGATGAATAATTTAGATCATCCACTTTGATGTCCAATAATAAGATTTTCAGTTTAGATTGTAATTGTAGGAGACATATCCTAGATATATTTTGCTCTTTTAGAGATTTTATATGTGCATGTGTGCAAGCTTGTGTGTGTGTCCATGCACACGAGTGTGTATGCGGGTGTGTGCAGATGTGTGTACCCACATGAGTGCGCATGTGCATATACATGCGCATGTGTAAGCATGCATGTGTATTTGTGCATGCGTGCACGGGTATGTGCGCGTGCGCGTGCGCATGTATGTGTATATGAAAAAGCAGTATATCTAAAATGCCTCCACATATACTTGGTAACGGAAACATCCCTAAATTTCAATATTGAGATTTTACATGGATGATCCAGACTAATATTTGTGGTCTCCACATCCTAAAATGGTGGAGTATAAAAAAACATGAATTTTTGGTACATTTTCACCATATATTAGATGTAAATTTAACATTTTTTTTTGATAATAAAACAAATAAGAACTCTTGTTCGATAATGAAAGTGTCTAAATCATATAATTTTTTTATATACCACCTATTTAAAACTTGAAAATTATAACTAACGATTCGGATTTTCCATATACATCATCTATATTTAGATTTAAATCCACCTCATTTTCTACTAGCTGAATTATTATTATTCTTTTATAATGGGCTTGAGTTGGTAGGGGGCACTACAATTAGTATATAAAAGATAAATAATAGAAATGAGTAATAAGCTGATTACTGCTAATCAATATTATCAATACAACTTTGGAACTTTCCATGATCCAAACTAATTTTACGCCCAAATAATTAATAAATTCAAGAGTTTGTTTGTTTGTTCAGTACTCGTTTCTTAAGTTAAACCAATATTTATATTTCTTGATCATGTACTATTTCAAGTTATATTTAAATGACAAAATAATACTTAGTTATCTTTTTAAGGGAAAAGAAAAGGTAATTTACTCATTTTTACTCGAGTAAAGTTTTCCATTTTACATTGTTGATGGGCATTTGAGTCAATTTCTCATGCATGATGTCCTATTAGAACAAAAGGAATAAAGAGACTAAACTTATATAAATGCTCTATAATTTAAGATTTTAACTGCAGTCCCCCAACACTAGTGGGGAAGTGAGGAGGAGACCTTCCGTCTTATTTAAATTGTTCTCACAAAAAAGATGCCAAACTAGGTGTAATTTTGTCAGATCTAAACGTTACATGCATCTCAACCCTGCTTTTCATCCTCAATCATCAAAGTTGAACTTGCGCACCCCAACACACAGAGTTATTCAGTGATCGAGCTGTCTAGATAGCTTATAGAGGGTGCAGAGTGTGAAGCATCTACAGGGATGAAGTGCTCTTATCGATAGTGTAGAGGTAAAGACCTGATACAGAACATAAGCTAAATAAGATTTGATAGGTTTGGTGGTGGAAAACTTGGGGATTTGGAAAGAACAAAAGGAAATAGAATTTTTGTAGAAATTGGATTAAAAATTAAAAAAAATGATAAAGATTAATATAGACCTCGGCACCCAATGATTTCTCACCAATTCTCAACGAAGAGAGATTTAAAGATTGTTTGGAAAATCTACCTAGGCGAACCCATACCGATTCTCAATGAATCTACGAAAAGAGATTTTGACATTTTAATCTTTGCAAAAAATAATTTTCACAATTATTTTATTTTTCATTCTATAATTTTGTTCCTCCTTACAAGGCTTATTTTTACATAAATTCCTAACAATAACGATACTAATAAAATTCTAGCCAAAATCAAAATCTAAATCCCTATAGAAAAATCCTATCTAAATCCAAAAAACTTTATTTTATTTGATTTTGATGAAGTCTCGATTCAAAAAAAAAAATATTATAGTAAATATGAATTCAATGATAAAATTATAATTTTACAAGGTAATACATAGTTAAAACGAAATGTATCCTGCAGTTTTGATATTGATTAATATGTTTTTAAACTAATGACAGAAAAAATGCCTGCAAGCTATAGAAACAACATCAGTGAATAAAAGATAAAGATCCAAATTTTGGAGAGAAAATAAAAGAATTTCTAGAGAGAGTTGGAAAAATGCAATTTAAAGGGCCTGGCTTAAAACATACTTTAATCTCGACTCTTCAGTCTTGGGTGCAGGGGGCCCACCCTGGCACAAGGATGGATCCGTCCCCTTGCAATCATCAAGTGAGCTTCTGGTCCGGGCAAGCATTTTATCACTTTGGAAATTCTGATAGCAAGCAAGCAATCTAAGGGGATATTCTAAATGCGCACCACATTTGACTAAGTGAGAACCATTTTCCCCGATGTTGCAAATCACTTTACTATAGGATGTGGTGCTCACTAATTAAAATGCGGTGCGCATTTAGAATTTCCCCAATCTAAGGGAAGAGTGTTACTAGTTCTCCTTGGATGTGGACTTTTCTAAGATAGCTGTCCGGTTAGGGCACACGACGAGGGATGGCCGACCACTTTTCGGTAAATTACAAATGCACCCACTCCTTTGCTGAGAGAGCTCACCTAACAATTTCTAATCGACCGGAGGTGTCTCACTTAGCAAAAGGGCGGGCTCATTTAGAATTTACCTGACTTTTCCTTCGAGAAATCTTTCGAAATCTTCGTCTCTTGACTTGATTCCCTTCATGCGATCCTTATAGTTAACACTAATATCTAAATGAAAAAGTTTAATATTACATCTCATTAAATCTTTTTTCTCCTTGAATAAGAACAAGTTTAGATTTACCCTTTTTTTTTTTTTTTTTATCCTTTGCTCTGCAAGACAAGCCTTGAGAGCCTCAAAGTCGCGTGAAGATTGTCGATCATTTTTTGTAGTTATCATGAGCAAAGATTGCACACTATTTTTTGTAGTTTTCACGAGTTCGTACAGATTGATGAAATTTTGCATGATACAAGTAAGAAATTTACATATCGCCTTCAAGAACTCAAAGGCCGAGGAAGAAAAAACTGAGCTCTCAATGAAAAGCAAAGTGATGCTTACCGACTCAAATATATATGATGATTTATAGTTACAAACTGAATCCTCGCTATGACTATCACTTTCGATGAAAATATCTATATAAATAAAGTAAATCGCTGATGTGTTGCAAATTCTAATAGGAAGAGACAAACATTAGGTTTTCAATACAAATAGTTTCGCTGTACATATTTTATTTTATTACAGTAATAACAAGACATTCTTCCAATATCTAAGACAAGTCTACTTCAATATTTCATGCAATACTAAAATAATGACAATTACCTTTACTATACAACTGTTACACTGATTGATTTTCTAAAAGCAATCCCTTCCGAAAAGACTACCCAAAAATATTATAATTTATACAAGTAAATTCACTAGAAACATATGAATCAAAAATGCTATTTTTGCACATCTACATTTCATGTCATCAAATGTTTCGTGACATTTGATTTCTGGGAACATTTAGTGCATTATGTAAAACAATAGTTTTTGTTTGAAAGAGATGATTTTTAATTATTTTTAATTTTGCAACAACGGCATTGATCAAATTAGAACTTCTTTATTTTATTTTTTTGCTAAGTAGAACTTCTTTATTTTGCTCGGACAATATATGAGATATAATGGATATGGTCATCAATATTTAAAATAGCGATAACGATAATGTAATAATTTATTTCTGTTAGGTTAATGTCGCATATAACAATGTCGCATATAACGTAACGTACATTATACAATTTCCTATTTATTTAATTAAAAAAATATAAATGTATATAAAATATTTTTTATAAATTAAAAAATAAATTTAATTTTTTTTAAAAATATATATAAAATTATTTTGTAATACATAATCTATTTTAATTTTATATCAAGTCTTACAATAATTTTCACATAAATTATATGAATTCTGTAACTATAATTCCAGTCATCATCTAACAAGATTCTAATTTTTTTTTAATTTCAATTCCAGCTATTATCACTGTTGTAATTGATATTTTGTGATGTTCAATTTATATCATTTGTAATTGTTAGTTTCAATTTAGTTAAAAAACTAAATAGAATCAACAAGTAAAATATATCAATAATCCAAAAAGAATTATAGCAAGCGAGCAAAGAAACAATTACAAATTAGCAAGTTAGCAATTCCAAAAATAATCAAACAAACCAACAACTAATCAAGTAAGAAAATTACAACAATTCGCTAATAATTAAAATAATCATCAACAATATAGAAATTACTAAAAAAAATAATTATAAATAGTGTAATATAACATAATTTAACGTAACGTTACATAATATAACATAAAATAATATAAAAAATGTATTGTTACGGTGCACTAAGTTATTTTCAATTGTTACGTAGCACTAGAGTTCTGTTAGGTTTCATAACACAATATAACATGGTTCATAATGCGTTATTTTCAACATTGATGGTCATATACCATATGCTCATATTTTCCACGACAAACTAACCATGCATGCTAAATACATTCTCCTACAAGTAGAGTTAGATCCAATCTCCAGTAAAACTGATACACATGCATGCACGCTTAATAGACCGTGATATTAAATTATCACAATTCACTGCAGTGACCATGCAGGTAAAAACACTGATATGTATGCATGCATGCTTAATAGACTGTGATATTAAAATATGACAATTCACTGCAGTGACTACGCGCGTAAACAGCAGCTGAGATCAACAAAACATAATGAGTGTAGTCAATGCCTTGTTGTTGATTCAGCTCATCGGCTTCCTTAACTACAACGCAGGTTTATTTCCTATCATAGATATCTGAAGTTTTATCTTTTTGTTTCATAATATTATGAACAAAATTTTGGTCTGAACTATCAGCTAAAATCACCAACGAGACTGTAATAGCACCATTGTTTATAGCATATACATTGTTACAAGCTACAAATATATTTTCAAAAAGCTACGAATGGTAAACAGAAGTATAGAAAGATCTACTTCATTCCTTTCACCTGAAAAATGCTCCAAACTCCCTTTAGAACCTAAATGAAGTGGAAAAGAAAAATTTATGCTTACTGAAGGAGAAAGACCATGGCAGGCCGCAGGCTCCAACTGCATGATGAGCTTTAGGGAGGGACAGAAAGGCCTGATAATGACAAACAAATGTCATCAGTCACTCCATGATATAGATTTGGAAAGTAGTGAAATTTTATATTAGTGTTAATCACACCCATGCCTCTAGACCGTGGATTCTGATTCGCTGGAAAGAAAAAAAAATTATATATATATATATATATATATATATATATATGAGAAAACAGAAAATTTACCGGCGATGAAGAGAGTTCCTTCACCGCCGCTTAGGTGGCCCAATAAAATTTTTACATGTGGCGCTACTCAAAAGTTAGTTAAAAGAGTTCTTTTATTTGTTAACTTAAATGGCACCACGTGTAATAATTTTACTGAGCTAGCTAAGCGGCGGTGAAAGAACCCCTTTCACCGGTGAAAGAACCCCTTTCACCGTCGGTGAATTTTTCTTTTACTATATATATATATACACACACACACGAGGAAACGGGAAAAACTATGTCATAGGAGAGGCTTCCTCCCATGACGCTTAGGTGGACAAATATGATGTTTGCATGCATGTGAAAGGGTTTTTTAAAAAAAACCATTAGTTGGAGGGATTAAAAATAGTTTATGTGGTCAATCCACATGCAAATATCACATTGGTCCATCTAAGTGTCATAAGAGGGAGCCGCTTCTATAATATAGTCTCTCTCTCTCTCTCTCTCTCTCTCTCTATATATATATAAAGGGCTCAAAAACTTTTTTCTGGCCCCCTAATCAATCTTCATCCACAATAGATACTAATTGACTGCAGAGGTAAACCAAAAAAAAAAAAAAGGAAAAAGGAAAATCTTCTCCTTTCTAGCCCCCCCCCCCCCTCTTTATTCTGAGTCAAGCGTCATACAGGTCTGCTGACAATGTGGTTAGAACCCAATATCGGGTGATCTGATAGACTACAACCATAATCAGCTGATATCATTATCGTTTACCAAAGAAGGATCAAAGAAGTTGGTTCCCAACGATGCATCACATATTTACAATGTCCGCAACACGGTTTTGATGCTCTGTAAAACATGGAATCACGAAACATAAAGCCATAACTAAAACCATAGCAATGGTGGAGATACAAAGAATACACAACGCATTCTATAAGACCATACCACAGTTTCTGGACAAAAATTGACCACCCAGCACTTTTTTCACCTCTTCAAACCACATACCCCTAATAAATACCTGAATAGGACAACAGCAACAAAGAGCTGCCACACCAATCTTCTCCATACAGGAGAAAGTAATGGTGCTCTCTTGAGTCCCAACATTGTGCTCCAGGGAGAGGGGAGAAAGGGACTGAGCAAGATAAGGGACCAATATGGACACCCCTACTTATGCCATCAGTCCTCGTCGTTCCTCTTGGACCAACATACTAGTGCTCAGGATGTACTGGATATTTTCTACCAGATGGTTCTGCACATAAATTTCAGGTAGCAAAAATTGCCTAACTACAACTAATACAGATTGTCAATGATTACATAATTATTAACTTAACGTAGAGAACCAAGGTGCAGTCAGGAATAGCCTGAAATTATATCATTTCAAGAAAAATCAATTTCTCTTTGGTCTCATATCTCTATTTTGCCCATTTAATGCAAAATCCTGCTTGCTAATCTTTGTTTATGACTACACAATGGGAGACTAGATGCCTACTGGACTGAAACTTTTGATATGAAGAAAGTTGCTAGATTGGTTTTAGAAGGGGGAAGAATCTTACTACTGCAGCTTATGTCACTTGTATTGTTAAAACATCAAATATGACCTGGAACTTTCCAACAAATCAGAGTACATCCAAAGTGCATTATTGACGGACATGACCAATTCTAAAGGCTGTCAATACTGCAAGAAATGTCAGAGACTTGTAGTACAGCAGTGCTTATCTAACCATCAGATACATAGATGATGCACTCATTGGAACCGACAAATCCACACTGAGCTTTGTCTCAACTTTAATTCGTTAAAAGAGTACATTGCATTGTAACCTAACAGACGGCAAATCTTTCAATGTAGTAACTCTTTCTTACGGTCTCCAGTAAAATAGCAAGTGAACCCAAAGGCTTGATAGGATCTAGTGTTTCTAAGAAAGGATAATTCACTGGGACCATGTTTTTGTACTGATACAGGCCCATATACTTTGATAGACATTTGACAAATAGTGTGGGAGTCTTGAGTCTAACTATATTTAACCATATAACCATTTTTTGCCCTTCCCAGTATGTAACTAAAGCCCCATCCTTTTGCCTTCGTTGGTTTTCCATCTTAACAAGGGTGACTCTGAGATGGATTAGAGCCACAAACTCAAACTTTTCTCCTCTCTCTCCAAACATAGGTCCAAGTTAGTAAGCTATTGGAACCATCAAGAAGGTCATAATGTTCTCTTCAATATCATCAAGCTGCGTGCCTGAGGTGTAAAACGAGGTGAGCAGTTGAGAAGCAATTCTTTTTCCTGTGAAAATCTTAAACTGTACAACAACAACCACAACAAAGTCTTTATCCCAAAAATTTGTGATCGGCTTCATGTTTATGTCTATTTAGGCCTAAAACTACTTCTCATAGCTTCATTAATTATGACTCTATCTGTAATGGTCTCAACTTAATTAAATCCTATATTATTCCAATTTCACAAAAAATTTGGCAACATCTCCTTAATCTTTACGAATATGTCATAAACAACAAATACATTTTCGGCCACATTCGCCTTACTTAACAATATATCACTTTCAAAATCACATTATCAGTAAAATAATATGTATAGCAGGCCTAAGAGCATCATTCTCGGCATCACATCACCAACAATATTACCAAATAAGTCCAAACTTATCATAAATGGGCGAGTTTCACTTAAGGAGCATATTAAGGAAAAATCCATTTGATGGCCCATTCATGGTGTTCAAATCAATTGTTGAATCATATATTTAATAGTAGCACTCCCTATATATCTCCTGCACATCCCTCTCAACTTCTAAAGCTTTCATCATATCACGCACGAGCCCGCCTTGTCCTCAAAGGCAAATGAATTTAACTCTTGGAGTTGTTCCCATTTATCCTTATCAACATATTCTATCTATCCAGATCATCTATTTTATATTACCCCATATCTCTTTGTTAATTTACGAAATACCCATTTTATTTTATGTATTCTTTCATTTACGAAGTACCCGTTTATCCTTATCAAAGATATTCTTTTATCTTCTATCTATCCAGATTGTTCTTTTATCATCAAATTGGCCAAGTTGTTCTTTTATCATTAAATCAGTCAGATTGAGATTTATGATATTATGGTTCTTAAAGTATGGCTCCTATATTTGTAATTATAGAATTATTGTGTTATAGATCATGTTTATTCAAAATCACAACTATCATAAAGAAAAAAAATGCTTATAAATAATGCAACATTGGAATTTACTAATTCAATCGCATAGCTTTTACTTAGGTTTTCAAGCAAGAATTCACAATTATGGTATTAAATTTTCAAGCAAAATTTCAAATTATTGCTTTATTAAGATTTTCAATCAAGGATTCAATTACCAAAATTAGCATCAAAGAGGAAAATAAGATGGCTTTTTTACACTTATCCTTTATCATATAATGCATACCAATATGCTAAACACATTTAAAGCATCTATCACTTCTAATTACACCTACAATTTCCCTGCCCCACATTGCCCTCATAAATCAGATTCGTTCTTAAAAGCTAATTCTCATAATGAAACTATACCACATCTACTACAATTAACTCTGATTTCTTCTTCAAATATCGGATATTTCAATCTTATCATCTCCAATATTGGGAATAAGATAGTAAATCAATTTATCTCCTGAAGGTTTCATATCTTTTAGTCTGGTTAAATAAACATCATACCAAATTTGTTTTCTATATTAATCTAGTCTCCAATTATAGTCATTTCAATAAAATATCATTCACTATAGTCCCCAAATATAGACATTTCCAATAGGAATACCCTCCTTGGTCATTCAATTCCATTTTATTTCATTTTTTTTTTCCTAGCTCTTACTCTCTTCTACATTCATATATTCCAATTTAACCCCGACTTATCTGATATTTTAACCACTACATTACTCTAGCGTCCCATACCACAAATAATCCTTACTGGAGACCCGTATCCCCAAAAAGACATCTGAATTATGGCATGTGAGTACCACAATCCGAACATAAGGGAGTGATCAAACATCATACATTTCAATGTCAACCATGCACGTAAGAACCCTCTACCCACCTAACTAACCATGTCCACACATATGCAAACATGCAATGCTCATGTATACATTAATCATATTAACTCTTCCTAATTTAGAATTAATCTTCCTCAGCCTAATCCTTAGACCTAAGACTGGATCCCAAACAGAGATCTAATATTAACTCTGACTGTCCCAGATTAATAAAATCATACTTTATTCCAATTCCACAAAAATTTTAAAAACATCTCGTTTATATTTACTAGTATGTCATATACAACAAATAAATTTTCGGTCACATTTATTTTACTTATCAATTATCTCTCTTTTAAAATCGCATTATCAATGAAATAATATGCATATCAGGCCTGCAAGCATCACTCTCGGCCGCTTATCATAAATTACGAGTTTCGCTTAAAAAGCATATTAAGGAAAAATCCATTTAATGACTAATTCAGGGCATTCAAATCAATTGTTGTATTATATCTTGATTGGTTGTGGTCCCTATATATCTCCTACACATCCTTCTCAATTTTTGAAGCTTTCTTCATATCATGAATACGTGCAAGAAGCTGGACGGGAACCAATTAGCTTATCGATCTTCATAATCTAATTTTACCATTGAATCGCTTTTCTCCCATATCATAAACTCCCAGTTGATATAGGTTTTAATTTATATCTTACAAAGAATTGACATCCTATGTTTTAAGTTTGCAACAACCACAAATCATACGTTCACAAAATATGCTCCAATCCATATAGCTATTTTCATGAACCAAATTGATAATTTAACAATAAGAGTAGTAACTTACTTCACTTTCATGAGAATGAATACATTTAGTAACATTTTTGTGTGTATGGAATTAATGGATATGAAATCATGAAACAATTCATTAGGTTATTTACCTTTATAAGAATTTTTAAATTAAACTCTTTCCTTCCCTATCACGCCCACACAGTTGATACACTTTATATTGATATTTAAAGAGGAATGATTTTCACATGCTTCAAATCAACAATAGCACCAATTCATGGTTTTGCACAATATTCCAATTTTCTTCCAACAAGTTTTTATGGATTATGTTTAAATTAACAATCTTATATAAGTATTTGGCATTTGTTCATAAATTAAAATAATTACAAAAGAATGACCAACAACTAGTAGAAGTGTTGTGTTATGGTGAAATCATGCAGTAAAATAAGGAACCCACACTCGTTGCTACATGTGGCAAGTTTCATGTATAAAACTTTCTTTGTTGGGGGGAGGGGGAGGAGAGCGGTAACACCTGTAATAATTAAGTATAATTGTACCCAAAAAAAACTTTCTTTGTTTGGGGGGCAGCTGTAACACCCGTAATAATTAAGTATAATTGTACCCAAAACGTAATAATTTTATATTATTTAAATAATAGATCTATTCAAAATAATAAGGGAATAATACAAATAATGAATAGAACTATGCACATAATGCAAATATAAAATAGAATATATACTATATGCATGAGAGGGGAGTGTATTATGTAAATAGAGATTCTTGAATGGGCTTAAATGAAAAAAATTTCAAAAAAAACTCTTTTAAAGGAATATTTTGATGGATCTAGAGAGAGGAGGGATATCTGGAAAAAGAAACTAAGAAAGAAAGAAAAAGAAGAGCGCATGCAGAAAAGAGAAGAAAGGAGCCTGAGATATAGGACGGCTTGATGCAACAGGTTGCAGCGGGCACAGCAGGCCGAGGCAGCATACACGACAGTTGAGGATGGCATGCGTGGCAGTCGTGAGATATAGGAGGGCTTGGTGCAACAGGTGGTGGCGGGCACAGCAGGCCGAGGTGGCATGCGTGACAGTTGGGGATGGTGCGCATAGTAGTCGATAGCAGCACGTGCAACAACAAGCAGAGGCGAGGATGGCTGGTAGAGGCGCTGACGACACAGGGAGAAAATAATGAGGAAGGAAAAAGGGGGCGTATTAAAAGAATTTTTTTTGGCTTTTAAAACAATCTAACAAAGGAAATGCAATATTGAGTTTAGGAAATCAAAATTGGAATTGGAAGATCGAATTTGTGATCGATGAGTAAAGTTTAATCAAATTCTTCCCTTTGAATTTCATGAACCCTTAGTTTCATAACCTAATTCTACTTTCCGAAATTGTTATTTTCTGTATCAACTATCCATAAAACTTAAGTGTGTACCATTGTTTCCTCGATCACATTGGTTAGCTCATCCTTGATTACTTAAAACTTATAAATTGAATATCTTCTACACATCTCAGAAGCACAAGTATAAAAATTATATAAAGTTGATTCAATGATGGTTTCTTATGAAAATTAATCTAAGTCTTGAATTGTTTTATGTCATTATCAATGTTAAAAATAACGCATTATGAAATCCATTATATTGCGTTAAACAACCTAACGGAACTTCATTGCTATGTAATAACTGAAAATAACTCAGTGCACCATAACGGTACGTTTTTTTAATGTTATTTTACGTTATATTACGTAACGTTACATTAAATTACGTTATATTACGTTATTTACAATTTTTTTAATTTCTATATTGTTATTGATTATTATTTTGATTATTAGTGAATTACTGTAATTTTTTTACTTGATTAGTTGTTGGCTTGTTTGACTGTTTGTGGAATTGCTAACTTGCTAATTTGAACTGTTTTCTTGTCGCTTGCTGTAATTTCTTTTCGGTTGCCAAAATATCTTACTTGTTAATTTGATTGAATTTTTAATGAACTGAAATCAACAATTACAAATAAATTAAATTGAACATTATGAAATATAAATTACAACAATGATAATAACTGGAATTGAAATAAAAAAATTAGAATCTTGTTTTCTTGTTAGGATGATAACTGGAATTACAGTTGCAGACTTAATATAATTTATGAAGGTAAATATGAAAATTATTGTAAAACTTAATATAAAATTAGAATAAATTATGTATTACAAATTGATTTTATATTTTTTTTTAGAAATTTTATATTTATTTTTTAATTTATAAAAATTATTTTAGATAGTTTTATATTAATTTTTTTTAAATAAATAGGAAATTGTATAACCAATATTATGTGTTACACTATATGCAACATAACCTAATAGAAACAAAACGTTAGGTTATCATTATTGCTATTTTAAATATTGGTCATTACAACTATAGATTGGTATACAAATTTAGGATCATAAGCCTTTGTATGACATCATGAGAATGATGTACGTTATAGATTCGCATACCGAATATCTATAGAAATTGTTTGGAAAAAAACTTGGCATGAAAAAAATGACATACACATATAGAAGATTGTTTGGAAGAAGATTGGAACACATTATGCAAAACCATGAATTGTTACTTCTGTTGATTTGAAGCATGTAGAAATTAGTTAGCTTCAAATATCAATTTAAAGTATATATCTATGTACGCGTGATACAGAAGGAAAGAGTTTAATGTAAAATTTCTTACGATATTTCATTATTTCATATCCATTAATTCCATACATACAAAAGTTATTAAATGTATTAATTCTCATGGAAGTGGAGTAAGTTACTACTCTTGATGCTAAATCATAAATTTGAAAAAAATTCACGAAACTAGCCATATGAATTGGAACATATTCTATGATCGTATGATTGTGGCTATTGCAAACTTAAAACAAATGATGTCCATTCCTATGTAAGATATCAATTAAATTATACATCAACTAGGAGTGCATTACATGAGAGACAAGTGATTTAATGGTAAATTTTGATTAAAGAGGTCGATTAAGCTAATGAATTATCGTATAATTGTACATTCAATACTTCAAAGTAATCACAATAACATTATTACACTTGCTTGAAGGTGAAGTAAAAGATGAAGTTACTTATGGTCCATGAGTAAATCAAGATTGTGAGCAAGAGTGATGCTCTCAATCCCAATACACACACATATATATTATATTATTTCATTGATAATGTAATTTTGAAAGAGATATATTGATAAGTAAGCCGAACATGGCTGAAAATGTATTTGTTATATATGACATACTAGTAAATATAAAGTAGATGCTTCTGAAATTTTTGTTAAATTGGAATAATGTGGGTTTTTATTAAGCTGGTACCGTTACACTGTTACTTCTCTTAAATATCGACCTCCACTACACATGCCCAAACATCTAATTGGCTCTCAATCATTTTTCCTCAATAGGAGTAACCTCGAACTTCATTTGGATCGATCATTTATTATCCTCTCTCTAGTATATTATGAATCATTTCTAGCTGGTGCAACTCATTTCTACCACATTTTATTTTTCAATATGTTTTTAATTGCTTGACATTTTGATCCACATAACTTATCCCTTCAACTTTATTGCTATTATGCAAGAACATAGAATTTTAGAAGCACTTCTCCACTTTAATCTGTATTGATCTTTCTTAATCTCACCATATTATGAATGATTGATACTAAATATTGAAAATGGTCGGTACATATTATATCATAATTTACATTATAGCTCATCTAAACTATTCCAAACCTCACATGCTATGAGAGAAAGGAAATCCTTAGCCTGCTACATAACTGCAGTGGTAATTAAATCACTGACTTGATAATGTGATTGGACCAATATTCTAAATATTAGACATCGTGATCGTATCGAGCGGGGGTTTTCGTATAGAATAGTAGATATTGGACAATGATCGGGAATATGTATTAATATCAAGTGTTCATATCGAACATCTTATATACATGTCAAATATGTAAATCTACACTTTAGCTTCATGTCATCTAATAAGTATAGCATAACATATATGTAAAGATATTCAAGAACATGTGTACATACAAACATCCCACAACAAAATAAACCATAGAGCAAATTTAACTAAAATTGAAAACATAGATTATGTAAATATTGAGGTTAACACAAAACAATGATAGTAGTTGAAGTAGAATGACAGCAGTAATAGTAGTGACAAGAATGGTAGTAGATAAGAAGAGCAACAAAGAAGCGATAGATGTAAAGAAAAAAGAAACAGAAGAAGAAAATCTTGAAGAAGTTTTTAAGTAATAAGTGGTACTTAAAGAAGCTCCGCAATGTCTCTAGCATGTTTATCACTTGACATGTGAGATATTCAGGGATCGCTCAACTTTTCATGGCAAATCTCCTTATACATAAGAATGATATTACACAGGGTATACCTACCGTCTTTACTCAAAAAAAAAAAGAAAAAAAGAATGATACTAGGTGTGAAGACTAAAACTATTTCTAAGTTAAAAACTCAAATGAAAAAAATGAACCATATGAAATGATATATCAAGATGCTATATTGGGACTATATATCAGGCAGTATTACAAATATTGGCAAATACGTTCATAAAACGAATCCTTTTTCTAATATATAGTTGCGACTGAATCTAAAAAATAATATATCAGGGGTTTATATCATATGATTCATATCAATTGTATCAAGGATATTTAGAACAATGGACTGGACAACTATTAGAGTGTGCAACTGCTGCAAAGACAGTAGAGATCTACATGCTATGAAGAGAAATGAAGAAAGCAAAGAAAATGAAATGGAAAAAACTAACAATAAATGAAAAAGAGGAGAATTCAAAAAGAAAAGGAATAGAGAGGAAGGAAAAGGAACCAACAAAGAGCTAAAGAATTAAGAAGATAACTGAAGATGAGGAAAAAGAAAAACAGCTGCAGAAACATATAAAGAAAAAAATATATATATAGATCAGATGTGAACAGTGGTTGACATGTGACGTGATGTGGTGATCAATGTGCACGTGGCAACTCATCAGATGCTTGGGGCAAAGAGAAGGTGAAGCACTAACAGAGGCGATTTGCATTAATAGACTAATTTTAAGTAGAAAATTAATATATTATATAAGAGAGATTAATGATTCTCCTTTTTCTTTGTTGCTTTACTTCTACACAACCCAGATCTGTAACTTTCTTCATAAACATCAGGCCATGAGCCTAACCATCTAGCATTCTCAGCGGTTTCTGGATTCATTTGATTTGATGCAAGTTGTCAAATTAAATATATCTTAAACATGTACATTCATGATATTTTATGTAACTTTATATGATGTATGTATATACTGCCTTATTCATATTTGTTTTAAGATAGAACATGTATATTCATAATCTGCTATTGACATCCAAATTTGCTTAATATTCCCGATATCCCCCTAATAGAAATCCGCTATGAAATTTTTCCAAGAAATATATCCACTACAGTCGATATTTAAAACCTTTAGTTGGATTAGACTAAGACCCAGCCATTTTGCAACTTGGATCCTTGGAAAAAAAATCTCCTTCACATTGTAAAGCCGAAACAAGAATTCACTACCTGACAACTATCACTTATTCCTCCATGCAAGAAGAGATCAACTTAGCATGGCTTACTTTTCATTCTTAATATAGTTTTCCCTTCTCGTACACGCTCAGACACCCTCAATGGATCCTCACTGCCTTTGCTGTAATTTGAGCCCAAAAAAGGAATATGCTAAGTTGAAAATGATGGATCGAATGGACTTTTACTTTATTGCAAGATCAAACCATTTGGTTGTTTTGCAACCCTGGATTGAGTTTCAGTGGGTTCTGAAAGCTTCAATGATTTCAAATTTTCAGATTAAGTATCAACTGCATACATTCACATACAAATACTTGAAGTTGCATCACTGCAAATTAATCTTCAAGATTAACCGCAGACTAGTAATCAGGACCAGTATTATGGCTTATGAGATACGCTATAGTCTACTTTTTCTTTCAGTTGCACAGCCTTTCAAAACCTTTAGTGGTTTGATCTTTTAGTAAGTAGATGTAAAAATATTATGATTATAAGTTGAAAATCAAACGTAAGATTGCTTCAGCAATTGAATTCAAATTATCTACCAACCGACTATTACCTTATGACACATAAATGGTGAAGAGGATAAAGCAAGTGAAATAATAAGTTAGTGATGGAATTTAAAGAATCTGGAGCTAAATTGACTCTAAATCTGCCTAAATGCTTGTAGACATGACGCACGAATGTCCCATGTGTTAGTGAGTGGTTATCCATCTAGGCTGCACAAGAAAATTATTAAGAGCCCCATAAGCATCACTAGTTGTCGTGTCTACCTATTAATAATTTTCACTGTTCCAAACTTCTAAATTTTTGTACTAAGGTAACAATATTTCTAGTCTCGCAGAAACTATGCCAATACTCCCCCCCCCCCCCCCCCCCCCCCCCCCCTCAAATTGCTTAAACAGTGAAGATAGGTTTGGTTGGAACCTGGCTGGCTCTGTGATACTATATGTAACAACCTAATTTCATCATAACTTACATTCTTGATATCAAATTAATCCCAAAGTGAATATGTTGTGTTTGTCTCATTTTTCTATATTTTTTTGGTGATTTTCTTGAAATTTTTAAGATAGTCACTTAAAATAATATTATTTTAATCACTAGTGGATCCTACATATATTTTTACTAGTTTTTCTTCTTTTGACTTGTAAAATGAATTTTGATTTTATTTGGATTACTTTAATTTGAGTTTATAGCCAGAAACAACTCCAAAAATTTATTATTAATAGTCATATACCTATTTTGTCTTTATTTACCAATACCTCCCATACCTCATCTCCCCAAATTATGAATCTCAAACCTACTCCCATATTTATATGGTTAATATAATATAAAATATCAATGAAAATTCAACCTAACCTACCTACCCCATACTTTATCTTCACCATACTTGTCTTTTGGCCAAGCATGACAAGCCATCCTCTTCCCCCCATATCTCCTTTATCTCATGCTTGTCATTTGGCCAAACATGACAAGCCATCCTCTTACTCTCATACCTCCTTTGTCTTATTATATTTTTTTCTCCCTTTCTTTTCATTTCTTCTCCTCATTATATCTCTCCTTCATTTTTCATTCTTCTCAACCTCTTTTTACTCCAACTCTCAAGAAGAATAAGAAAAGAGAAAAAAAGGAGAAGTTTTTTAGCCTCAAGATAGACTTACCTTATCTAAAACATTAAGCCAAGTAAAATCTCATCCACTCTCATATTTTTTTCTAACTCTAATTGTTTATAGTTAACTTAGAATATTGATTTGTTAAAACTTAAAAAGATAATGTCTCTATACAAAAATCTCTATGATTATTCTAGAAAAATAAAAATATAATTTTTACACTTTACTCTATGTTTATGTATCAAATTTATCATTTTATTTATAATCTCTCATTCTTAAACTACAAGTTGTAAACTTAAACTATATGCATAATTTTTAAATTATAAAAATACTACCTTTATAAATATTCATCATATTGGATATAAATTTGAAGTTTTCTACATAAGTTTTTCATATAAAATATAATGATTTAAAAAATATTTTCCACTTGCCATTAGATTATATATATATATATTCATTATCATGTTTGAAAGAGAAAGTTTCATATAAGTTTTACATTAAATTTACTAAAATATATCTTTTATGCAAGCTATTGTGTTAGGTCATAATTCCTTTATGTTAATTCATGTTCACTTTAAAAATATATACATTTATAAGATTTAATAAATTTGCTATTTTCCATACCATAAAATTATACTAGAATTTGAAAAATTCATATGTTGTTAAAGTAATCATTATAATAGTGTTAAACCTATTTAATTTTTATTTTTATACTTTAGTACCCACTTTCTAATGTCTTTATATACATAATTGTATATGCGTGGTTTTCATACATGATTAATTTTCATAACACTCATTCTAGTATTCTATGACTATCATGTTTACCTTGACATATACATAGTAGTCACTTATACAACATACATGAAATTATGTCGGATTTCCTTTATTAGTACATACACATGTCTTGATACTGTCATGGATCCTAACTTGCCTGTTAACTTGATTTTGACACTCCATCATACTTGTGTTGACATATACATATTAATTACTTGTACAAAATACATGAAAATATGTCAGATTTTCCTTGTTAGTACATACACATGTTTTGATAGTGTCATGGATCCTGACTTGCCTGTTAACTTGATTTTAACATGGACCACATCTTATTTGTTACTAGACATGTGTATGCAGAAATCTTGATATAATTGGTTCATCATATTCTGGATTGATTCCCATATAATATAACTTGAAACCTTGGGTTATGGGAGAACTAAATGGTGAACAAATATTGTATCGTGAAAGGTTTAAGATAAATTGCACAACTGAAATAGGGGCCATCTGCGGGAGCACCCGGATGGTACTGAGTCATCATCAGTGTTCTAAAAAACACCCCATGCGGGCGCATATGTGCCCGCATAGGCGTTTTCGCCTCCCAAAAGCATAGAAAAAGGAAAAAATGCCCAATTATGCGGACAAACGGGCTATTGGGTTTCGAACGTCAAAAATTCGCTCGACCCGCACTCAAAACCCGACCCGTACCCGCAACCCATTACTTATTTCCCTTCCTTTTCGAATCAATTCGATGATTCCCAATTTCTCCCGAACCGAAGCTCCCGAGTCCAGCGAAAAAAAAAAAAACCTAATTCTCCAATCGCTTCTTCCCCCTCCAATCTCACCGGCGACCCGACGACATCTCCTCCGGCGGCTGCGGTCCTCAAGGCAAGCTCCCCGTCGGCAGTAGCGGCGACGTCGCAGGTATTTTTTTTCTTTCAGTTAAGATTTTGGATCTTTAGGGTTTGGATGGGTTTTTTTTTGTATTATTCTTCTTGAATATTTTTTATGATTATTTTGAGTAAACTGAGTTGATTTTAGAGTTTAAATTTTTTGGTAAAAGGAAATATTCGGAAAAATTAGGGCTAGGGTTTTATTTGTGGAAAATGAGTTGAGACAATTTTTGTGTTAACTGTTAACTGAGTAGAATTTAGGATTTGAGTTATTTTGAAAAAAGGGAGAGATTCAGCCACTGCATTATTTTGATTCTTCACCTCCATTAGCCGATTTTTTGTTTTGTTCTTCACCTTCATCGATGACCACACCACTTCTGCAGCATAACAAACATCAATAATTTGAAATAATAGCTGAGTTCTTTTGAAATAATTCTGCAGCACAAACTTTTAGGAGAGTTTCTTTTGATAAAGAAGTTGAGTCTTGCTTAAAATTTGTTGGATTTAATTATTGATGAGTAATGTACAGTTTAGTGACTTGATTTGTAATTTAATTTCTATTTATACTTGATTATTAGTATGTATGTGCAATAATTGCTAAACAATTTAGAAAGTTTTTTCAAACTTATGTGAACACAACCTTTTATGATCAATTTTAATTTCTTTAATACTTGATTATTTCTATATCCAAACCGTATATGCATCTTGAATTTTTGGAATTTTACAAGTCCCCAAACTGAAACTTATCATACACATATCTTGTATTAGCAATATGTAAATTATTATCATATGTTCATAGTAATTTGTAATTTTGTACATGCATCTTATAATTTTGTAATTTGTAATTGGATTATAGCCAATTTACCTTCATTTTATATGCTTACAGTTATTATTTATAATTTTTTAGAGTTTTATAGCACTTAATATAACTATTTTTATAATTATTATATTAATATATATTAAAATATTAATATTCCGCATAATTCCGCGTAATCCGCATGATCGGCTCATAATCCGATTATGCGTTATGCTGTCCTCGACCGCACGCATACTGAAAACGCATTTTAGAACATTGGTCATCATCTCTTATTTAGTCTATTTTGATGGGATGACCGAATACTCAGTATCGGTATCTGCCTGAGTGCTTAGCGGCACGGCTGATTCATCGCCAGTATTTTAGTCGAGTTCCGGGTATGCACAGGTACTTTCACGATGTAAATCTATTTCTTCACTATTTAGTTCAAATATAAACTAAAATAAGATATTAACTTAGATTTGATATGCATGTATATCCCTGCTTAATATTATTGCTTGATTGTTTAATGTTTTCCACATATACGCATACTTTTATATCCACGCTCATATCTTACATATTTGTTTATATTACACACTCTCTACTTCTTATTGTTTTACTTGGCGGGTTTAACCCTGAGCTCCTCCACACGTTCAGGTACTAAAAATGTGAGCGAGGATCCGCCATTGCATGGCCCGTACTTTCTGGAGCAGGCCGAACAGTAGTAGATTCCTAGGCCTCAACTTTTTGTATTTTTAGATTTTGTATGTATTATTTTTTTAGGGCTTAGTTTCTAACTTTTCTATCAGTATTATACTTGTTGCTTCTTATCTTAGACTTATATATCTTCTCTTTTATATGACAATAGACTAATTTCCAAAATCTTGATAGATGACTAGTATTTAGTTCCATTCATTTTTACTTTTACATACTTATAGGCCTTGTGCACGTCGACTTACACGTGCCCACCGATAACGCACTCCGTTTCCGTATCTTTCAGAGAAATGGGGCGTTACACTAAAACTTGAACCAATTTTTTTGAAAAGTAGATAAGTTATTGTCAGGATAAATAAAAAATCATAACAAAAGACTTAACAATTTTTTCATATCACCTTCGTCAATATGTTCTTCAGGAGTTGGTTTGCTCTTTTAACTTATCATGTGTTGATAAGTTCCATTCGTCAAATTGGTGTATCCGTAAGTCTACACAACACACGACCAAATCAAAATAGGTGATTCTCTCACATCTTCTCTATGGTGGCTATGCCTATCTAAGCTAGAATATCCTCATTTTCACTATCCCTCCTAGTGGTATCGCCTAACGAAGCAGATGTCTCTCTATAGTCCAGCATTGTATACCATATAACAAAGTTAGCCTAATAGTAATTTTATAAAATCTTTCTTTCAGCCTTAAAAGAACGTTATGATTGCATAAAACACTTATTATGCTCATGCCTTTCAACTGACTAGCTTATCGATCTCCCCATTCTTTTGGATAATATGATTGTCATGACTTATGAAATAATCAGAACCAACCAATTTATTTATTATAAGTCAAGAAATACATATATTTATAGGTGTCTCAATACCATACAAACAATTCAACAGGCGATGTGGGATTAAACCTAAACAACCCAAATACAAGATAGCTTTCTGATACCATGTTATGGAATGATCAGAACTAACCAATCTATTTATTATAAGTCAAGAGATATATATATTTACAGGTGTCTCAATACCATACAAACAATTCAAAAGCGATGTGGGACTAAATTTAAACTAAGCCCAAATACAAGATAACTTTCTAATATAATAATAACCAAAATACCTAAACTGATTACTCATTGGTGTCTCTCGACCGTCTAGGGTCACAACACTAAAGTCCAAGGTTTTTCATTTACTAAATTTGCACTTTATATACTTTACTTTGGACTTACTCAATGCAAAACTTCGAGATTCTAAAATTTAGCTTCATAACTCCTACTTGGCATTTATCCCTACTCTCCTCTCATCGACTAAGACAATATGATAAGCAAATAAAATATACCAAAATATTTCATTCTAAATAGCTCAGTAAAATCATTCATCACTATGATAAATAACAAGAGACTCAATACATATTCTTGATGCAATTCAATTGCGATCGAAAAATTATTTATTAGGCCACCACAAGTTCTGAATTTTGCAACTACTCCATTATACATGTCCTTATTTATGTAATTATACTTATGGGGACTCTCTTCTTCATCAATTTTCACTATAGTACCCTCTCGGTACCTTATCATAAGGTAATCATACCAAAAGTTAAACAGTCACATACTAAAAATAATTATGGGTCATTAAATTTCCTGTAGACAATTACTGCAGTAAGTGCATTTTAATATAATACTCCTTTTTATTCTTCTAGTAATTATCTACAACAAGATCAATAGGTGTGACGAGAGGTGCAGGATGGTAACATCACAATATAAAAATTAAAATTAATGTTTTACTTCCAAGCTTTTTGTTGAAATATGATATGCATGTATGGTGTATTAGTTTGTTTCGATAATATAATATTTCTTGTCTTGGTAAGATTCTTAATGGCTATACTTTTTTAATATTCCGAATGACTAGTACTTGGATATAACACTTTTCCCATGTGTATTGAAATTGTTCTGATATGGTCCCTATATCGGCTGATATAGCTTTTTTTGGACGGTGGTAATGATATGATAAAATGGCAATGATACGAATATATGATAAGAAAAAGGGTCATATTATTTTGTGCACATATCAGCTGACATTTACAATATCACCCAAGATGTAGACCCAATGTATCATCCGATATAATACTCAGTATAGATCATTTTAAATTGAGCTTCTAACTTAGAAATTGATTTGATCTTCATAACCAATTGCGTTCTAAATCCAAATTCCAAAACTCTTCTTAAATCAAATGAAATCTTAAGAAGGAGATTCTTTCTCCTGATGGTTAAAAACACCGGAGATCTACATAAGAGAGTTTCATCAAGTCTACTTAAGACTTGCCCTAATTGTAATGGTTGCCTTTTCTTCTTTCCTCTTTACCTTTACTGCTATGTCATTGTTGTCGTCTTTGTTATTACTGTCATTGTTCATGATACTATTAATGTTATCAATTTTCTTTCGCTATTGTTGTTTTAATTCCTTAACCTCAATTATTTCTATAATTTTTGTTCTCAACTTTACACAGGACTTGCTCCACAATTTATTTTATTTATGCTTGTATGTATATGCTTTTGAATACTTTTACATACATATTATGTCATACTTGTTTAGATAAAAGACATTAGGATATTAAACCACTTCTTACATATCAATAAATACATATTTGACATGTATATATAGCTTTTATATGAATACCTGATATGAACACGAAATCTCGGAACATCATTAACTATCCAATAAAACTTCCATCCAAAGTAATCCTGATATTCGATATTCAGGACCTTGTGTATTGATAGGTTGCCATCTTGCATGACTGAATAGCTTGCCTATTTAATAACTTATGCTATATTGATAATATGAGCTGTGATATTATGTTGTGGTAATAGTTTTGCAATTTTCTAAAGACAAGGGTATATTAAGTTTCATGGAGGATGAAACTTATTGGCAAGGTTTTAAATATCGGCTATAGTGGATACTTCGGATTGGAAAATTTTATAGCGGTTATTGTTATTGGGAAAATATCGGAAATATTTTTCAAATATCGGATGTCAATATCATAATGTAAATATACATACATATATCATAGAAAATATGAATAAGATAATTCATGCATACATCATAAAAAACTATATAAAGCATCATACATATACAAAATATACTTATCTCAACAACTTACATTAAATTGATAAATCCATAACCACCAGTCAATTATAAAATCTTCATAAATGATAATTAGATCATACAAAAATGAAAATGGATCAACAAACATATAAAATTTTAAATAATGAAAGGAAAGAGAATAAATAATTAAATATCACATATTCATATCATGTCCACAAGTTCACATTAAAATCATAAACTGATAGTCCAAACAACATGCAAGTAAAACCATGAGTTTAGAAATTACAAATTAAACTCAGCTGATTTTGGATGATTTCGACTGCTATTTTGCATCTGATATTGTGGCCACAATATCAGCTTGGATGCCATATTGCGCCGCTATTTTTCTAAAAATGCTAAATGTTATGAAATTGCTTATATTATTACGTTTTGTATTATTGATATTGTGACCGATATGTAAAGCACTGCTTATTAGTAGATGGATCGAATGAGATACTCCAAAATATTTTCTTATATACACTTATTCAACTTGATAAGAGTACCTCATATTGTAGTACAGATATGTTGTGGTATAGATAAATCATTTCATGACTACATTAAATATGGTGAGATTAGTTTGTGATGTTTTTATATGCTAAAGTGACATGTATGTATGTAACTAAATAGGGTAAAGTGCCCTAGCATATCTCTCAGATGTAATGTAAGAAGGCACCCATATGGCATAATCTCAATCCCAGTAAATGAAGACAGATGGATGTAATTTTTGCAGAAAGACCCTCCTAGTCAAGTGAAATGTGAGCATAGGCCCCACCTAATATTAAATAAACTTTTCTCGCTCCTCTAGTTTTCTCTCTCGACTAAGGAAAAAGGTAAAGACCTTTCACATCCCCAACCTAATTTCTCTTTTTTATCATCACTGGCCATCTTCTCCTCTCCATCATCCTCCAATAGAAGCAGTTGGCATCCTTTCACTCTAGTAGCCGAGGCAAAACCGCCCCTGCAACGTTACCTCTACCCATGGCCTTTTCTCTTCTCTGACATACCTTGCCATCATCGATTTTCCCTCCCACAAAAGTTGAGACAAGGCCCAAGAAGAGAAAAGGCCCGTCAGTGGAAGAGCCGTTGCAGGGCCAGCGACAAACTTTGTTTAGCCTCAGTTATTGCCTACTGGAGAGGGAGGATATCAATTGTTCCTACAGGAGGAAAATGGCGAGAAGACTAATAATTAAAAAAAAAGAGATATTAGGTTTGGAATAGGTTTATGGATGTGAAAGATTTTTCCTTAACCGAGGGAGAAAAGAAAGAGGGAGAGAGATAGAATAGTATTTTGTTTAATATTGGGTGGAGTCCATACTCACATCTCACTTGATGGGGGGCGCTCTTTGAAAAATTGCATACATGTGACTTTATCTACTTGGCCCACGATAAGCGGCCGAGAACGTGCGGCATGGGTGCCTCCTTAAATTGCATTTAAGAGGACACATTAGGTGCATTTTACCCATCTAAGTATGTATATGTCTGTATATATTGATATATATGTATTTGTAAATATCTGATTACATGTTATTTATCTATCTCTATCAACATCCAACATAACCTGTTATGAAACTTGCTAAATTGCATCATAATGTCCAATGCAAACCCTGTGCCATTTAACAGTCAAAAATAATCCAGTGCCTGTAATGGTTCAATTTTTTACATTATTTTACATTGTGCTGCGATAGTTTAATTTTATTATGTTATTGAGTAATTTCCATATTGTTACTTATTATTTCTTTGATGATTAACTAATTGCTGCAATTTCCTTATTTGATTACTTTTTTGATTTGTGATTACTGATTTATTTGCTTGTTGTAATTCATCTCCGATTGTGTTCTCACTTGTTATTGATTCTATTAAACTCTCAGCTGAACTAAAAAGAGCAATCGTGAATAAGATGAATTAAGCATTACAAAATACAAATTGCAATATTAAATAAATTTAAAATATTGTTTAATTGTTCCATGATGGCTAATATTGCAGTGCGAATTTAATATGATTTATGTAGAAAAATGTGAAAATCATTGGAAAGTTTCATCTATGTGTTACGGAATGTTTTTATATTCTTTTTTAGAAATTTTAAACTTATTTTCCTATTTATAAAAATTATTATATATAGTTTTGTATTTATTATATTAAATAAATAGAAAATTACACATTACGCTATATGTAATGAAATCTAACAGAGACAAAATGTTACGTTATTGTTATTGCTACTTTAAACATTGATTTAGATTACATAATAGTGGATATAATGTATTATATCAAAGTATATGGAGTTAGTGGAAGACATGGGGAGGGAAGACAAGATTAAGAACCTAAAAGTATAGGTGTCAACTGTCAAGGGAAGAAATAGTCCTATAATGATTTAGAATTGGGGGTGGGATTGCATTAGAGAGGAGTAGCACATATCTAGACCTTAATAACTTGGATCTGACTAAACTTTTTACTTGCATGCATTGGTATTAAAAAAAAAAAAGAAAAACTTTACTAAATTTGTTCTAACTATGCAATATCATGAAATCTTTCCAGTATAATGAAAAATAAAGAGGCATAGAGAAAACAAAAGCCAATTTGATAATTTATCTCCATAGTAAATGGGAATTTCTTCCTTCACTGGTAGCGCCCAAGCCACGCAACAAGAGGTAGCCGAGCCCCATTTCCTCGTGTTACCGATATTTACCACCATTTGCATAGAAAGGCCTTGCTCAGATCCTTCAAATCGATAGTATCAAAGACTTCTTTCCTTTTTCCAATGTGGGACTCAAAATATAGCCAACAACTCGAAAAATAATGTTTTACCATTTAAAAACATCAATTATTTAGAGAAAAGACTCCAATTTTCCCCTATTTACCCATTTAAAACATCAATTGTCTAGAGAAAAGACTCAATTTTTGCCCTTTCTTAAGACAGAGATCCGATATACGCTCACCAAACATTGTCGCACAGTCATAAAACCCAAATACCGAAAAATTAATTCATTAACTCCTATAATTCCTAAAATTTCCTTGTCGTCAAATTTCATATTAGAACAGGAAACAAACAAGAGAACTCCATAAATAGAAAAGGAAAGCAAAGAGGCGGTGACCTTAATCAAACCAAACAAACATCAGAAACTCCAGGGTTTGAATTGCAGAGCGCACCCAGTGACATTGATCTTGATCTCGAATCGATCCCAAGCCTCGACGTCAGGCGAGCGGAAGGCACCGCCCTGTGGAACGGCAGGAGAGATCGGAGAGAACCGAGTTCAAAATTGCAAAATTTACATATTTCTTGAGCAAATAGAGGAGAAGAGCAGAGGTTTTCTGAGGAAAGAGTAGAGAGGGGTCGAGGGTCTGTTCGAAATGGAACCGAAACGAGACGCCATGACACGTGAGAGAGAGAGAGAGAGAGAGAGAGTGGGAGCGAAGTTTGGGGGTTTTGGTAGGGGAGTTTCCAAAGGAGCACGCCATATTTCCTGTTGAGCCCAGATTTCCACCCATTCTTTACAAAAAGAAGGATTTTTCCAGTGAACACACTAAATATATCCAAACTATCCTTCTCCCTATTTTTATCTTCCTTCTCCTCTTCTCTCCCACTTTTCTCTCCCTCACCCTCACGAGCCTAACGTAAACCAAAAAACCCTAAATCAACTCCTCCCTCCCTCTCCCATTTTTCCTAATCCTTCCTCTTTCCCTTCTCTACATCCTCCTCCTTCCAAATTTTCCTCTCTCTCGTTGCTAAAGCCGTCGCTGCCAATCTCCTGTCGTTGCCATCGTCCCGTCGTTGCTTTTTAGATCGAGATAAGTGAGATCTCCTAATATAGCAATTTTTTTTATTTTGGTTTTTTTATCAAACAATCAGAGATATTTGAGTTTGCTAATTTTGTTGGGTTGGAAAGGAGGAAGACGAGGAGGAGACAACAAATTTGGTGGTAACAAAATTTTTTATTTTTTTCATTTTGATTATAATTAATAAGAAAATAAAATATTGTAATGCTAGTTGTAAAATATGAGAAATTTAATTAATTTTTTAATAGTGGATGGTAATGCTAAATTTTATTAGTTAATTTTGAAGTTTGATAGCATTGTCATAATAGTTGATTAAGTAGCAAAAGAAGGTTTTAGTATCTTTAAACTTTTATATTACATTATCTTGCAGCATAAAAAATAGAGAAAATATGATATTTGTAGCAAATTTAACTTTGTAACTACTAACTTACATATAGAGAAGTTATTGTTCTGATAAATATTATTTATAAATGAAATATCTTTATATTCCATAGATGGATCCGGCAGAATCTTCTCGCGTACGACCAACTGCCTTGTTAAGAAGAAAAAAAGCAGCATCTCAGCCACCAATCCATTACCCGATACATGAGAGAGAAATTGAAGTTGTTGTAAGTCCAGAATTAAATATAGAAACTCCTAATTTGATAAGATATGATAGTACAAGACAAGAGGAAGGGAATAATGATTCAGGAGACTCTCAAGATGATCTTGAAGGGTCAATTTATCGAGATCCAGTTGATTTATCACTATTGAAAAGTTTCAAGACGCATGTTGTTTTCTTCGTCTTAAAAGATGAGGTAATTATTTCCCCTAAAAAAACCAGAAACCAATTATTGTGTGTGTGCATATGTCATGACTATATTATATATACAGGAACGACATCCATTACGATGTATTAGTCACATGAGAAAAATAAGTGCATGCTCATTGACGATACCGCAATCAAACACCCGATTCATGGAATTAGTACGTGGGTCTTCATTATATCCATTAGTTATATGCTCCTACCAATACATTAGCGCTATTGAGATTAATGCATTTGTTGAGAGATGGCATCCCAAAACAAACACATTTCATATGGCGTTCGGTGAGATGACAATTACATTGGATGATGTTTCATACTTGCTTGGCTTGCCTGTAGCAAGAAAATCCGTGTGCCACCAAGAATCAATAGCGTCACGTGAAACTGCTGACACAATTACTCATTTCTTAGGCGTAAGTTATTATGAAGCGTAGAATGAGCTTAATACGAAACGCGGTGCATCGGTTCGACTGGATTGGTTAAGAGAAAATTTTTATGGGGTAGTTGACACTGACACCCACACCGAATATAGGATTCGGTGTGCTGCAAGTGCATATTTACTGTATCTTCTTGGTTGCACGCTCTTTGCGGACAAGAGCTGTACGAGAGTATCGATTGATTACTTAATATTGCTTCATGACCTCGAAAATGTTCACACGTTCGCATGGGATGCTGGGCTCTTGCATGGTTATATAGGCAGTTTGGGCTTGCTTCTCGAGCTAACGTTGCTCAGATGGTTGGGTATCTCACATTACTACAGGATTGTATTTATCTCATTTTCCTACCTTTATTCCAGTGTTGAACCGATCCTTTACCGACGGTGAACTACTTGCTTGTCGTTGGTTGAGCAGACGAGACACAAATGTCTCTCAATCACATGTACAGACTATTCAGTCCAGTCTAAATCAACTCACCGGCAACCAGGTAACATATTGCGCTATTTGTGTACTTATTTAATATGCAAGTTACATATGGATAACTTAGTTCTGTGTGCTTATCAAACTTGCAGGTAGTTTGGGATCCATATAGAAATGATAGAGAATTTTATCCTTTCAGAGAAATTACCTTTTATATGGGTACGCTGAAAATGTACCATGTGGTTGAACCTTACCACTCGGTGGGTGTGCTAAGGCAATTCGGTCGCAAACAATATGTTCCGCCTCCACCATTCTCACAATTACGTGAAATTCGGCGTCTAACAGCTAATAACTACGTGGTAAAGTATGAGCACATTGAGAAGATGTGACCAAAAGTTAGGAATGGTGAAGGGTCAGAAAGCAGCCAAGTTGGGGCCCACACCCTCATTCCCTCTTCATCTATCTTCACTCAGCAAATCCAAAACATTTTCGAGCTACACTAGTAAAAGATGACCTCCCTTTTGTCCATAGTTAATCTTGATAATGACTCTCTCTTCTCCGTGGTCTTCAAATGAATGGATAAAGTACTGGTGATCGGAAAGATTCAGAATAACAATCCAAGATGTCTAAGTCGTTATCTAACCGATATCATAATGAAGTTTTGGATAGTAATAAGTTTGACAATGCTATGATCAATATGGGTAACAAACAACTTCTCTCCTCAAAGATGACATAATATCTGAGAAAATCTAACGATATTTCAATTGCGAAACACGATGGCAATTGTAAAAGAGAAAAAAGTTGAAAGAAAAGTTACATCCGAGGCTAGAAACAGTAGCCTCACATCAAGAGTATACACGAGACTAACAACACCGTGCCAACAGAATTCATGACTAGCTAGAATCCATTTTTGACACTGATTTGATAATTAAATTATATCCAATCACACCAAATTAGGTAAGCTTATCCAAAGGAGAAAGTTGATCCTTGACCTTATCATTTAAAGAAAATGAGGTTTCCTGCTAAAAAAAAGTATTAAGCCTCTTGGCTTATAAATAAGCATGGGAGGATTTAGGATCTTTTGGAGAAGGTATTCCACAATTCATCTCTACCACCCTCCTCTCCACTCTCCCCTCGATGATTCATCTCTGCCACCCTCCCCTCCACTCTCCCCTCGATGATTCCTTTAGAAGCGAGCTACGTTGGGAAGCATTGAGCAGATTTTTCGCAGCATTCATTCAAGAGAATATCATCTCTCGGTTCGGTATTCCCGAAACAAAGTCAGCTTCAGTCTGACAAATATCTTAAATAAATAACTTGTGATTCTAGATCTTTCAACAGGTTGTTCTTACCATTGAAGTCAGAGTCTGGGTGTGGGCCCGCGACGTCACAGAGAGGGTTACGAGTGAAAAAGACCAAAGACGTTCTTCATTTCATTTCGTTGGTAGGACCAATACGCCGTTGCCGATGCTCATTCCCTTCAATTCGAATTAGAAGATTGGTAGGTTCTCTCTCTATGCATTGGACTCTTACGATTTCCATTGGATGGATTATTCTCTTTCGTCTGTAATAATTTCTTCATTTGCGTATCACATATGCATCCGAATCGGATGTTCGGACCGTTAACATCTCATTTTCTTGTAATATTTTGTTTCATTTTTTTTTTCTTTTTGAATTATTATAACTTGGGGAATAGAAAGATCCAATTTTTATAGCAAACATCAATGATAGTCGATTTCCTCTCCTTTTATTGTTTTGCATTTTTTTTCTTTTCTTTTTTCTTTTTTTAATTTATTTATTTACTTGCAAAAAAGCTAGAAGGGGAGAAGTCTAACATAATTGGTTGTCTCTAGCTAGCATTGTGATGGGGTTGATGCACGGAATCTAGCCTGTCAAGGTCCGATCTGTGAGAGACTGAAGCGTGCATCCGAGATTGCAGATCTTTAAAGTCTAATTCTTCACGTATCCTATTCAAAAATTTAAATTAGAAATAAAAATTTTATTTTTTAATTTAAATTTTTGAATAGAACAGACTAACTAATGACTTATCCTTATATCTCCCATTTTTATCCTACCGGTGATCATGTCGTGTATATGTTTATCTCCTTTCTTCACTATTTATACTCCCCAAAAAATTTCCAGGTTGTTAGTGTCTGCAGTCCAAACAAATGGGTACTTTAGGCAAAAACATGAAAGGAAAAAAAAAAAAAAAGTAAGTACCAATGTTGAAAATAACGCGTTATGAAACCCGTTATATCACGTTACGTAATCTAACGGAACTGCAACGCTATGTAATAAATAGAAATAACTTAATGCATCGTAACAATACATTTTTGAATGTTATTTTACGTTATATTATGTAATGTACGTTATATTACGTAATGTTACATAACATGTTGTCTTTTTAGTAATTTCTATATTGTTGTTGATTATTAGTAAATTATTGTAATTTTATTACTGGATTAATTGTTGGCTTATTTGATTGCTTGTGGAATTGCTAATTTGTTAATTTGTGATTGTGTTCTTGTTCGCTTGTAATTCCTCTCTGATCGTTCAAATATCTTACTTATTAATTATATTTAATTTTTAACTAAACTGAAATCAACAAGTACAAATAAGATAAATTAACTATTACAAAATATAAATTAATAATGATAATAACTGGAAGTAAAATAAAAAATTAGAATATTGTTTTCTTGTTTAAATGATGACTGGAATTATAGTTGCAAAGTTAATATAATTTATGAAGATAAACGTAAAAATTATTATAAAATTTAATACAAAATTCGAATAGATTATGATTATAAAATGGTTTTATATTTTTTTCAGATATTTTAAATTTATATTTCAATTTAAATTGCATAAATTATGTTATGCATTACGCGTTACGTTATATGCCATATAACCTAACAGAGATAAGACGTTACGTTACCGTTATCGCTATTTTAAATATTGGTAAGTACTTCTCGCCTACACAGATAATATTTTATTTTTAATCATGTCCAACACTGAGACCTCCTCTTTAGTTGGTGTATTTATGTAGCATGTTGAATTTTCTACTTGCTACCAAAAATCCATAATCCTAAATATATAATAGATAAATAAATAAAGAGAAAGTTGAGCCCTACTAAGTATTTCAGAGATTATGAAAGTTAAGCTCCAATTCTTGTATCTTTAAAGTACACGTAGTTTATAAAAAAAAATGACATGCTGAAACCAAAGTCAAATTATGGAGGGTGCGTATTAAGCTTTTAGGAGTCCAGAGTTCAAATTCTCTAAATGAGATTATGATTTTATGTCCAACTTTATTCTTTTATTTGAATAAAAAATAATAGGAGTTTTTACATATATGTCGCTTACATTCTTAAGAATTAGAATTTAGTCTTCCAAATCTTTATATTTATACTTTAGTCCCCAAACCCTTTAAGTTACCACAATTTAGTCTCCAGTCATATTTTTGGTCCGAATTTCTCGTTATACCTCTGAGTTACTTCTCTTTAATCCTCTCTTCTTTGTTCCTCCTCTCTTCCTCTTCTTATTGAATTCCCCTCTCTATTTTTCTCTTCTCTTTCTTCCCTCCTAGTTAATCTCTAAAATAAAGTAATAACTGGGGAGAATCAAATAAGAAGATGGAAGAGAGAGAGTAGAAGAATGGAGAGGGGAATCCAATAAGAAGAGAAAGAGAGGAAGAAGAGAGAAGAGAGGATTAAAGTGAAGTAACTCCGAGTTATAATGGGAAATTCGGACCAAAACTTTGACTGGGGAACTAAACTGTGATAACTTAAATGATTTGAGAACTAAATTATAAATATGAAGATTTGGAGGACTAAATTATAATATTTAAAGATGTAAGGGACAGATATGTAAAAATACCAAAATAATAATAGAGTATAACGCTACATGCTATTCGTTTCCGTCGCAGTTGTGGATTCTCTCTGGGAGTTTCCAAATCGTGAGCCCACTTTTTTAGTTTCGGCCGGACTAAAAAATATACCAGATGGTGGGCTCATCAGTAAAAGTGGTGTGTTACTTCGGAAACTACCTTCTCTCTTGCGCACAGCAACCGACGCCATCTTCACATCGAGAATAAGCAATAAATGAATAAGAATAATTGTCATATGCAGAAGAATGAGAAAACAAACAGATCCGGAATAAAAATAAGAAAACAAACAACCGAAACCAAACCAAAACAACCAATCCAAATGCACATCACATAATACTGAAGCGTTGAAACAAGCCCAGCCAGAGGCACCCAAGTCCAACCGCAACGGCAGATACCAGAGGCGAAGGGGTTATGCCCAGAACCGCTGTGCTCGGCTGCGGCGAGGGCGCAGGAACCAGCAATGGCAGCGGCGTGCCAATGACCTCGACCATCAGCCTCTGCCCCTTCTTGCAGTGCTCAGCATCACCACTCACGTAGTAGTAGAGCCCTGGCTTGTCGAGAAGAAACACAGTGTTCCCATCCTTGGACGAAGAGACATGGCTGGTCTCATTGCAGTGGTAGTATCCTCTCTTGCTCACCATCACGACTGAATCGTTCTTGTACTCGAACACTATTGGAACAAGAGAATAGAAACATCGATCAATTGCTTGAGGAATTATGAGGAACAGGCATCATTGCTTGCTTACCGATGGAATCGCCAACGAGGAACTTGATCTTGCTCGCCCACGTCTGGTAGAATACGGGGTCATTGTCCGCGGGCACACGCCAGCCGTCAGCATCGCCGACCTTGTACTCATTCATGGCTCCGGCAGCAATGGTCAAGGCCGCAAGGAGGAGAAGGAGGAGGCTCGAGGAAGAGGCCATCCCTACTGCTCTCTTGAATTCCCAAGTAATGAGAGTAGGGGGGGGGGAGAAATGAAGTAAATGATGCGAAGTTGGTATCAGAATGCAAGAGGAAGAGAGATTGAGTAATAATAGAGATGAAGGGTCAATGGTTGTTGCAGTTGCTTTTAGTATTGAGAGAGTGGAGAAAGTGGCGTTAGTTCTTTCAGTTGTTAGTGAGGTTGGAGAGCCTTTTGAAGTTTGAATAGTGCAGTTATGAACTGAGCAGAGACCTTTTAAAAGGTCGGAAAAATTAGTTAACAACTGAAATAAAAGAAACAAATAATTTCATAGACCTTGGTTACAGTTTCACATCAATTAAAGAGGAAAAACCAGTTGTAACGTCCCACTTTCCGTAGTGTGGAAAGCTGAAACGCTCGGCGTCAAATGACAACTCGATAAGCCTCAAAACAAAACATTACAGTTGCAATGAAATTTAATATGAATAACATACAGAAATAAATGATATTTTTTTTTTTAAATCAAAGAGATAACAACTTCCTCTAAATAAAATCAGCAATATGTCACTACAATAAATTATTTCTGCATAAAAGAGTTATCTCACATAAAACTAGATGAAGTGTCATATGCACTTATTACAGTTTTCTAAAACGGAAGTA
This sequence comes from Dracaena cambodiana, assembly GCA_036321105.1. Lineage (NCBI taxonomy): Eukaryota > Viridiplantae > Streptophyta > Magnoliopsida > Asparagales > Asparagaceae > Dracaena > Dracaena cambodiana. The sequence goes on from JAYEPQ010000006.1 coordinate 44,075,567, forward strand.
ATTAATTAGAAATTGCATCACTCATCACTCCCATAGATCTGCATGTTCCTTAAAGTATGCCACATCTTGTTCTGTTTCTGCAGGATCTACTTCTTGATAAATATCTGCATCTGGTCATGCATAATCAGGATCGTCAGTAAAGCGATCTAACATAACATATAACAATAATAATTCAATATCATGGACAGACATACAAATAAGGGTAGAAGTCATTATTATTATTATTTTTAGTTAATATCTTTTAATTATGGTATTTGAAAATTCAGGAAAAATATGAATATAGCTGGTCTGAACGCATCCCCGTCTACCCCCGGAAAAACGGAACAGTAATTTTGATCGGAACCTATCCCGATCCTCCCAAAATGGGAAACAGTGGCGCAGTGATGATCGGAGCCTATCCCGATCCTCCCAAAATGGGAAACAGTGACACAGTTACGTCCAGCCATCTAATTCATATGAACCTAAATTTTTCCCAAATCCCAGTGTATGACGATTCCAGTGTAAGTCATAGTTTAATAGATTGGTGATCATCATTAATTTCAATATTATGTGTCAATCAATAGTAACAATAAAAAAATAACATACAATGCAATAATTAATGATCTATCACCAATCCCATAAATTTCGGTGTCCTTTCAGATTTTATTTCCAATATTCATTTTCCTCTTTCTTTTGTTAGGGAATAAAATATTCAATTTAGAAATAGGTCACTATGAAGAAAAAATTTTAAAATCATCCATAATCATTTTCAAATGTAAAATTTGTTCAAATGCTTGTGAATAGGTGCAACGACTGCTTCCTAAGAATAGGGCCTAGTTCGGCATAAGGTTTTAGCCAGAGAGACCCAAGTCTTAGGTAGCTTAAAAAGATTATTCCATTACAAAAGGGGCTCACTTAGCAAAGTTTCAACTGTGCGCCTCAAGAGTACATTGGTATGCGCAAATAGAATTTCTCCCAAACCGGGCATCGCAGGCCTCCTAAAGTTACGCGTCTAAATGCGCACCACGTAGTCTATAGTGAAGTGATTTACAACCTAAGGGAAATGGTGTCCACTAGTGACATATGTGCGCATTTAGAATTTACCAAAAATTTCCTGCAAGTTGCAGGTAGCTCTACATGGGCCCACATGCTAAATAGTAAAGTGGTTTACAACATGGGAGAAATGGTGCTCACTAGTGAAATATGTGCGCAATTAGAATTTCATAAGGTTCCTGCAATGTTGAGGTAGTTTTAGATGCGCACCCAATACTATATAGTTAAGGTGAATTACAACATAGGAAAAAATGGTGCTAACTAGTAAATATGTGTGCAATTAGGATTTCATAAGGTTCCTGCAATATTGAGGAAGTTCTAGATGCGCACCCAATACTATATAGTTAAGGTGAATTACAACATAGGGAAAAATGGTGCTAACTAGTAAATATGTGTGCATTTAGAATTCTCTAGAGTTTTCCTGCAAGGTGGCAGTTAGCTCTAAATGCACACCACCTGCTATATAGTAAAGTGATTTGCAACTTGAGAGGGGGAAATGGTGCTCACTAGTAAATATGTGTGCAATTAGAATTTCATAAGGTTCCTATAATGTTGAGGTAGTTCTAGATGCGCACCCAAAACTATATAGTTAAGGTGAATTACAACATAGGGGAAAGGATGCTCACTAGTAATTATGAGCGCATTTAGAACTCCCTAAAGTTTCCTTGTCATTGCAATCGAGCAGGGAAAGGAGAAGAGAAGCCGAAGCAGAGCAAAAGCAGGAGAAGAAGAAGAAGTAGCAGAAACAGAAAAAAAACAGAGAAGGAGAAGCAGAAGCAGGAGCAGAAAAAGAAGCAGTAGCAGAAGCAGGAAAAGAAGAAGAAGAAGCGGAAGCAAGAAAAGAAGAAGAAGTAGCAGGAGCAGAAAAAGAAGAAGAAGTAGCAGGAGCAGAAAAAGAAGAAGTAGCAGAAGGAGGAAAAGAAGCAGAAGCAGGAGAAGAAGAAGCAGAAGCAGGAGAAGAAGAGACAGAAGCAGGAAAAGAAGAAGAGACAGAAGCAGGAGAAGAAGAAGTAGCAGAAGCAGGAGCAGAAAAAAGAAGAAGAAGAAGCGGAAGTAGGAAAAGAAGAAGAAGTAGCAGGAGCAGAAAAAGAAGAAGTAGCAGGAGTAGAAAAAGAAGAAGAAGTAGCAGAAGCAGGAAAAGAAGAAGACGTTGCAACATACGACATTCAACATTCCACTTTATAAATTTCCCGTGTTCCAGTTTGTAAGTTACAAGAGAAATGAAATCTCAGCAACTCACAGATTAGGAGTACAGAAATCAATTCTATAAAACAAAATAATAAGGTATTTAATAAAAGAATAGATGTTATGGAGTTCCCGATTATGTCGAAGTTTTCGATCACAAATCAAAATTAACAGTCACGGTTTGTATTATCACAGCATAAACTTGACAACAAGCACTTGACTTTCATCTATATATGCTTTTCTAGCCTCTCAACAGTCATCAATCAAAAAAATTTAGGAGATGGAAGTTGAAGTTGAAATCAATATAGAATGACAGAATCCAAATACAGAATTCTGACTTGCATCACATTGTAAGGTCAAAAACAAAAAAAAAAAAACATTTAGAACTAACTATCTTGGCTTAAGTATAGCCTACACATGAAAATAAATGTTCAAATAGAAGTACTGATATTCTCTGATATATATCACATTCAAGCAGAAACAATGAATTTTTTTTTCTTTTTAAGAGCATCTACATGTAGCCGACTCCAAAATTTTTGTATGAAGACTTTGTGGATGTTGATGATGATGATATTTAGGAACTCATTTGACATTTATATTTTAATTAAATAAAGGGCACTATGAATAGGCAATCGCAGTAAATTTAATAAGAAGAGACCATTTGATGTTTATAAGCATTCCCCTCAAAAGATGTTTTACGTGTAACAAATACTATGATTTACAAAGTAGGTTAAATTCCATTAGCATAATGTTCTTTGCACATTGCGACCATGTTAAAATCAGTTGAAAGAAGAGAAACTGTCCAACATAAAAAAAAAAAAAAGGCTCTTTTGATGTTCAATATGGATTTGATTTCCACAACTGTTATGTTAATGTCAAATTATAAAAAAATAAATATAAGGAATATCATGTTCAATGAGTTTAAGAACTCACCTTAGCTGAATTTATTCTTTCCTCCTTTTTCTTTCCTTACTTCCTTTCTCTCTCCTTCCCGCACATTCTGAAGTTCTTCTGCATTCTAGAGAAGAGGGGCTTTAGTTTATCTTTATTTAAAATTTAAAAAGGTTGGAAGGTTGAGATATGATATTGTTGGTTGAGATGCAATCTTATTGGTTGAAGATTTATATAACAAATCTTTAAGATAAGGAAAATTTTCGAATTTATTTTAATCTCAACCGCTTCTAGATTCTCATCCTAAACAAATCCCCTTTTTATTCATTTTTTTTTTTTTTTCAGATTTTAATTTATTTTAATTTAATTTAATTTATTATTATTTTTAGAACTGAATTAAATGTAATAATCGAAAGGTGGTCGTTACACCAGTCATTGACAAAAAAAAAAAAAAAATCTGCAAAGAAAATGAGAATTAAACAGACTGATCGAGCTGGTTCAGCCCCATGATCTTGCTTCCATCGCAGAAACATTGGAAGCTGGATATTCATTTTGAAAGATGACCAGATGTACTGTCATTATACAAATATAAGCGCAAAATTGAGTTAGGATACAGTTCAATACACCTTTAACACCAACTAAATTATTTGGACCCAGAGTCGCGAACGAAAATTTTTAAGTGGAGGAACAAAGGGAACTTGTAAGCTGTCGACCACGGCATTATAGGGTTTAACTTTCACAGAAGAACAGAACAACTTGTATCAGAAGTATGCATGCATCGGAAGTCATCTTTAACAAAACCTTGTAATTTAATGGATCGAAAATATATTTGATCCCTCACATCAGTATATCCGAATCAATTTGCTGGAGATTTGGAAAGATCTGCTTCAAAGTAGTCGAATAATTATGGGAGCTTGCCTGTCAACAAAAAAAAAAAAAAAAAAAAAAGGGACCGAAAGCATTAGAACAAATTCAGTGCCATGGACTATAATCAACAATGATAACAAGCAATGGCACAGCAGCATGCAATGTTCAGCAAATTCTTACAGAGATCTACAGTATTCAAGCATAGAATTGTGCACGTCCAGTGATAGGATTCTATCCTTCCAGTTTTAAACACATTATTATTCTTTGCCTCTAAAAGCATGGATGCCCAGTCATTGCATATGCCAATCAACAAAATAACAGATCCAACAAATCTGAAGCCACACATATTTGATAAGCTACCGATCCAGTAAGTTTGAAGACACCATATTTGATTGTTGAAGCTGTGTGTGCACATGCATGCGTGCACACACACACACACACCATATTTAATAGGTTTACATCAAATAGTCTAAAGATACCCATGTTTGATTGCCTGAAGCTGTGTGTATGTGTATGCATGAACGGTATGTATGTGTGTGTGCACGTACATGCATGCCGTAGTTGACAAGCTACAGATTCAATAACTCTAAAAACACCTGTCTTTGATTGCCGAAGTTGTATGCGTGATAGCGTGTGTTCACACGTGTGCATGTTTTGGCCAAAGATAGAAATGAGCCAATGATATATCTCCACTATTTAATGAAAAAGCCAGCAATCTGTCTTCATGTACAGGCAGCAGGGTGCCCAAGGTTTTCCTACTACCACATGCTAGGAGGAATGCTCCCTTGGTGGCCGCTTCATTATAAATAAAATAGACCACTAACACAGATAAGAGAGGGATACAAAGTTCATGGACAATGTGTTTGATCTCATGGTGAAGGAAAGCGTGGTACTACGTAATGGGAGAAGAACATTTGCAGGAATTCCAGTTGTTGATTCCAAACCTAATTGATTCCAAACCTAAGGCTGCTAGGGCCTTCAAGGCTAAGGGAGTATGCAGATAACATTCGTGTGGACAACCTGAATGATAGAAGCTTGGGGGAGTGCTTATGTTCTCCACCACCATCTCGTAATTAATGAAGTTACTAGTTTGGAATGTGCAAGGAGCTGCCAAGGCCTCGGTCATTCATCATTTTATATTGTTGATGATAGAACACAAGGTTGACGTTGTGATCCAAATGAAACAAGACTGGATTGTGATTCAATGCATGCACTGACTGATGTAGAATATGGTGGTTGTGGAATTGTCTGAGGTAATCATCACTTTGCGGAGGAAGAAATATCTATCGATGGACTTTGTTCCCATTAATGCCCACTTTGTTCCCATTAATGCCCAACTGATGTTCGGGATGATTACAGAAGAAGCACAAGTTCCTCAGACCTTAGGGGGTGTATGCTAAATATAGTGCTCTTGGATGGAGAAGTCCTGGGCCTTGGTGGAGGAAATTCCACAACATGCTAATCGACTGTAATTGCATGTGATTTTAACTGCATCATTGCAAAGAGGAGAAGGTTACTGGCATTTTTTGAGACAGGTCAGGGGATAAGAAAATTTCAGAAGATTTAAGCGACTTGGGCTTCAATGGACCGAAAGTTACATGGTGTAACAACCAGGACCCACCAAGCAGGGTGCGGAAGAGATCAGGGCGCTACCAAATAATGAATGGATTCACAATTTTCTTCAGACAGTAGTTGATGTTCTTCCTCAAATTGCTTCTAAACATAGTCCACTTTTAATCAACACAAAGGGTTGTACCTATAAGGAGAGAAGAACTTAGCATTTTGAAGATTTTGGGATTGACATTAGAAATTCTAATAATGCGGTGGTTAGTGAATGGAGAAGGCAAGCGAGTGGGTTTGGGTTCAATAGGTTGTCTATAAAACTCCACAGGCCCAGAGGCTCTGTAACCTGGAACAACGAATTGGTTAATAGTTCAATAAATCTTGAATGTTGGAGGAAAAGATTGCAGAAGCTTGGAAGGAGGCTCTCCCAGGTCCTCTCTCACTACCCTTTCCTCTAATTAAGTATTATTCTATACTTAAATTGCAAGAGGTGCTTTGGCGACTAATAGAGAATTGGATTGCTCAAGGTGGGGATGCAAAATTCTATCGTCTTATATCAAGCCACTGTTTGACAAACATGTTGACTCTGGGGAAGTGAGATTGAGGAGGATCAACAGATCCAAAGTATATTAGTTGACTAACTCACATCTAGGTGGAGTTCCAACTTCCAACTTCATCTCCACTCTCATCCTTCGTGGTGAGACTTACAGGAGATGAAGTGGCAGAACTATCGAGACCAGACATGCGTGAGGAGGTAACAAAAGATATTTTGCAATTCTCTAAACCAATGTTTAAAATAACGATAATGGTAACGTAACGTTTTGCCTTTATTAGGTTATGTCGCATATAGCGTAACGCATAACGTAGGTTATGCAATTTAGTATTTATTTAATAAAAATAAATATAAAACTATATAAAATAATCTTTATAAATTGAAAAATAAATTAAAAAAATTCTAAAAAGAATATATAACCATTTTGTAATACATAATATATTCTAAATTTTTATTAAATTTTATAATAATTTTCATATTTATCTTCATAAATTATATTAAGTCGCAATCGTAATTCCAGTCATCACCTAAATTAAAAAAAAAAACAAGATTACAATTCTTTATCATTATTGTAATTTATATTTTCAAATGTTCAATTTATCTTATTTGTAATTATTGATTTCAATTCAGTTAAAAATTTAATAAGATCAATAAATATAATATTTTAGCAACCGTATAGGAACTACAATAAGCGAATAATGAAACAATCGCTAATTAGCAAGTTAGTAATTCCATAAGTAATCAAACAAGCCAAATCAAGTAATAAAATTTCAGTAATTCTCTAATAATCAAAATAATAAACAACAAAAATATATATATTACTAAAAAAAATAGTAAATAATGTAACATAACGTAATTTAACATAAAGTTACGTAATATAACGTAAAATAATATAAAAAACGTATTGTTACGGTGCACTGAGTTATTTTCAGTTGTTACGTAGCGCAGGAGTTCCGTTAGGCTACGTAATGCAATATAATGGGTTTCATAACGCGTTATTTTCCACATTGCTCTAAACTTAAGGCCTCGGGGCCTAATGAGTTTCCGGCTTATTTTTATCATGCTTATTGATATATTATTAGTTTGAATGTGGTTGATGCAATATCATGAGTGTTTCAGAATTCTAAGATGTCTAGTGATTGGAAAGCAACCGCTGTTACTTTCATTCATAAAGTATCCTACCTGCATAAACTGGAAACAGTTTAGATCAGTTAGTTTGTGTTGCACATTTTATAAGGTTGTGGCACGCATCTTGGTGGAGACTCAACGGTGTGATTGCATTGTACATCTGGCATCACCAGAGCAGGCAACTTTTGCACCTGATAGATCTATATTGAATATTATCCCTTATGTGCAAGAGTTGACGACACTAACAAAGTGGCCACTAAAGAGGGTGGTGTTGTATGGAAGAGCTTGATATGTTGCATGCTTATTATAGGATTGGTGGGGTTCCTGAGGTAGTTATGCAAGGTACTTCAGTTCAAAAAGTGGATTGATTGGATCATGTTCTCTATCAGGGGATCAAAATTTGCAATGTTGGTCAATTGGTCACCCACGCCCTTGTTAAAATCTACAACAGGTTTACACCAAGGATGCACATTGTCCCCTAGTTTCTTTATTCTGAGACACTTTATAATATTTTGAGGAATATTTTGAGGAAGAAGGTTGCTGACAATGATATTGCAAGAGTTTCCTTGGGACTGGGAGCACCCTTATTATACCATCTGCTCTTTGCAGATGATTATCTACTCCTCTCTAAAGCTACTTCTGGAGATTGCATCACCTTGACTTCTTCAGTGGAGGCATATTGTTTTCCCTCTAGCCACATGGTGAATTTCTGAAAAACATCAGTTATATTGTCTCCTAGGCTCGGTAAACTATTCTCCAAGCAATATCAACCTTACGGGGGCCTCCAACCAAAACTAGGGTTTGGCAATACAAGTGTGACAATAAGTAGTAAGTGCCTTCATAAAGATGATTTTAAGCGTTTATTGGTGGAGATGTGCAATTGTGTGAAGCTATTCAACTCTAGCCATGCATCACTTGCTAGCATACAAGTATTGATCAATTAGATGTTATTCGCGATGCCTATTTATCAATTGCCTCACAGTGCAGTGCCTAAAGTAGTGGTGAATGATATTGAAAGGTACTACGGAGATTTCTTGTGGAGTGAAGACAGTTCGAGGAGGAGAATGCAATGCTTGGCATAGCATGGATGCTGCAAAGACACTCGAGCAGTTGGTTTGCCTTTCAAGCTCTTGTCAGCATGGCATCAAGCTCTATTAACTAAAACAGATTATCAGGGGTATGTAGCTGTGAACTCGGTGTGGGCTAATGCAATTCAAGCCATGTACAACCTCAATGAGCACTTGCCAGCTAACATGCGAGGCAACCCAGCTGTCAGCATTATGGAAAAAGCTTTGGGACTATCTGGGAAGGACCTACCTAGGCCAGTCCTCTCAATTCCAAGGCCTGTGCAGGGTGGGGCAGACCTGCGAGGCTCGAGTTGCTCAGGCATCAGCAGGGCTTGTGCTGCAAAGCTCTATAGCAAGGCTAGGCCAGTAGCTGAGGTGTAGCATGTCATTTTCATAAGCTTAGAGGTTAGCAGCGTCACCACAGGTGAGATCAGAGAGTAGGGAAGGGCACTGTTTCTGGCAATTTGAACCTAGTTCTGACGGAAGTTGTGAATCCCGCCCCCTGTTCAATCTGCAGCCTAGAAGAAGGAAACCAAGATCATGTTTTCAACAATTGCCCGAGCACATGGCATGTGGGGGGAGAGTTGTTCAGGGTCTAGACAGTTCCGACTAGAAGCTACAATGTTATATCAAAATTCTTAAAAAGACAATCAAGGAAGATGGAGTTTTGGTTCCAACAATGATCCGTGAGTTACAATGTTTGGGAAGGAAGCAACATAACAAAACAAGTTCAAGCAGGAAGAAGTTGGGGGCGTGAGGTTTTGTTTGATGGCCCTTAATCAAGAGATGGAATATTTTTGTTGTCTTCGAGCCAGCTAGACCTATCGGATTTGTGACTAGGACATTATGGAGTGGCCGACACTCCCTATCAACCACCCTATATTTGGGATCTGGGTGTCCCTTTCATATGGAGAGGTCAAACGGACTTCGATGGTGCTCTCACTATGAATGAAGGTTCTAGCGGTGCTGGGTTTGGTATTAAGGACTACCTTGGTAGTATCATTATCGCCTGCAGTTTTGCATTTTCGAGGGGTGATGGTTTCACCAAACTCCAAGGAGCTTGGGAGGGAATCAAGTGCATGGCTCATGAACTTGAACAAGCTAGAATTTGGCTTGAGGGAGATGCGGCTGGGATCGTACAGTGGTTGAATGTCACTTCATGTCCGAGTGACTAGGAAAAGATGTCGGTTGACGACATCCTTACTTGGTTTGGGACCCCGGAGGCTAGTCAAAAGAAATATCTTCCAGGAGAAGGCAATCCCGTTGCTGATTTCATGGCTAACAGATGGTCAATAGGTTGAAAAAATGAATATTGTAGGACAAATTTGCGGAGTGAAATCCTTGTACTTACCCTGCATGATATGCAGGGTGTAGTAGCTTGAGATGGACTCTCCAGGAGTCCATTTCCCCCACCAAAGAGAAAAAAAGACGGAAGCATTTTTATATCAACTTTTCCAAACCCACGTATTTGCCCCCAAAAGGTTTAGTACACTGCTTGGTGCAGGCTGCAACTTAATTTTCATTTTTGATGTGCATGCCAAAAACTAGTCAAAAGAAATTGCAAGCATGAGCCAGTGTGGGAAATCACTTAATGGGATTAAAGAAGAAACCAACAGTGCAGGATGCAGCATTCCCTTAAATTAAAAAAAAAAAAAAACAAAAAAAAAACAAAATTTATTGGATTCTACTGGACAGTTCATTTCAAAAGAGACGAATGAATCATCTCAAGGACTAAAAAGGAAAGTGGCTATAATATTGCTTTAAGAGCGCGCGCGCACATACACACATATATATTCCAAAAATATTGTTTTAAGCATATAATAGTAAATGCTATTGAAAAACAAGACACGCATTGCCAATTGATGTCCGATTTTGTGACACTTTGAACTCAGTTGAACATTTTAAAGGAAATATATAGGAGACAAGCAGGGATCAAATGATATAGAGAATGAAAAGAAAAGTGAGAAGGTAAAGGAACAATAAAAATAAAGTAAACAAATAAACGTGATACCGCAGAACACATAAGAGGGTCATTTTATGTTGAGAAAAGAACACACACTTAGTCATAGAGATGCAACAAATTACGGTGCAAATCACAAGAAAGGATAACCTGTACTGATATACCAACATATATTGCAAAGTGGAAGAAGTCATTAGAAATCTACTCTTGATGCTCAGATGATGCACCATATTAATAAAGTAGTTGCAATAGAGGACAGCACCATCAGAGCTCTTTTCCAATAAAACGGTGGGGTCAGATATGGAACATAAAGTATTTAAGAATGTCATTGGAAAGATGATAAAGCACAACTGTGATCAACTCTTTGTGAGTTGATGGCCAATGCGAGGTCCAAAATATTTTTTTTCTAAAGCATTATGACTGAGAGGGGGCAAAGAAACTCAGAAGGGAGCAGACTCACATGGATTAAAGCTCACACAACCAGAAATTGACCAACCAAAAATTGAAGTGATGAAAACCATTTCTAGAAGACAAAGTTTTGCTGCAGGGGATTAGGTCCATCCCAAAGGCACCAAATACAATTCAAGGAGCCATATCCAGAAGGGCTCTGATAGATAATTACACATTGGCTGCCGGTGGAGACTTGTGCAAAGAACAAGCAAGTATAGCAATATGGGAAATGTTACATATCATTCATTGGTTTTCTAAATGCTGGGCTAATGTTAGAGAGGAGAAAATCCTTGTTCTTTGAGAAAAAACGAATTTATTAATTATATTAAGACAAACTTAATTCTATAAAATAAACTAACTAAAAATAATTACTTAGTTAAAATCTTAACTAGGATAGGAATCAGAATATTCGAGATAAAGTAAACTAATCTGTATAGGCATTTAAGAAACAAGTTGGCTATTAAGGGGTTTCTATGAACAAAAATTGATCATGTCTATCTCCATTAACAAATATCACAAGTGTAATATGAGCTAAATTAAGCAGATATTTAATTAAAAATACCATAGATAAGTAGTAAATTTGATCCATAGTCAGAAAAGAAAACAAATCCTTCTAATCCTTGCAAAACTTGGGAGTCGCGGATGCTATGATTATCTGAAACTAGACAAAAGAACAACTGCATAGGGGTTTTATGGATTGTTGAAGATTCCACTTGCACCTTTTCCCCATACGTAACTTTCTTCAATACTTGGGTGATTCCATGAGGGTATATTTATTTTTATTCAAACCTTCACTAAGAAGCAGACAATTGTCTCCTTTTTTCTATTTGATGCTAAATTTTTCAGGTTTCCGACGTATGCTCAAATCTCTCCCTAGATCTTCCTCTATTTGTACACATAGCCTACTCTCTTTCATACCAGACCTGGACTACCAGATTCTAGTGAAAGTGCAACTAAAAGCTGCCCAAAAAAAAAAAATCTCTGAGGAAACCTTTCTAGTCTCTCAAATTTTGGATTGAAAGTCAACATGAACAAGGTTTTTGCCTGCCTTCTTCAGTTGAGTGCGCAGACCTTTTGATCAGAAGATTAAGGGCCAGCTTGTCAGGTTTCTGCCTAACTTCATTAATTAATTTGATAGACTGAATTACCATTCACATGGATGAAAACACCCTTTGATGGACTAACCCCCGTGGATCATCATGAGCACCAAATCATGAGACTCCTTTTGAGGCTGGATTGTCACTCCACCAAGCTAGGTGGACAGGCTCCCTTTGATAATAAAGGACATTGCAGGTTCAATCTCTGCCACCAAATTCTCTCCCTACATCAAGCTATTCGACCTTGTCATCCAAAAAAGGTATCAGGGGACCACCTTCTGATGCTTTACTAGTAAACTAAATTTTCCATTAATAACAAAACTCTCCCAATCTGCCCTAAATACGAGAGTAGTTCCTGTTGCAAGACTCCAACCTGTTGCAATTACTATTGCAAACAATGCTTTACTAACTCTTGAAGTTTCTTGGCTATATGAGATTATTTGAATATAGATCAATAATAATTATAAGCAAAACTATTACTTGTACTCTACATAGAAGTTACAATGTGCCAGTTATACTACTAAATTCACATGATACTAATGATCAGTTATGAAGTAGAATGCATGTTTATAAAATTAATTAATGTTCAAAATTATAACTTTTAACTGCAAAAACTAATGTTTGATAAGAAAAGAAAGGATATCAATACATCTGGAGACTACATCTGGTTAAACTGAAACTATGTCACGTACCTACTTCAAATGGACATCTAGAATAGGTTTTAGATTTGTCAATGATAAGAACTGATGGAATATTTCAAATCTGCTTGTAGCTGTAACACATTAAAATCTCTAATGCAAAGAGATGGAGGCAAACCATAGTAATGGAAAGGAGGAAAAGAGAATGTAATAAGATTTTCCAGCTATGAGCACAATTAAAAGGCAAATTCAGGGAGATAAGATGAACATGGATTATCCAAAAAGAAAAGAAAACCATACACATGGGTTTCGCTCCAGATATATGGTTGTAAGTTTCTCTTTGGAACCAGATAAAGCTTGATCAATGCCTTCTAGAGACGTTATCTGGTTGTCATTGAGCCATAAGTCCTCCAGCCTGCAAAGTAAAAGAAATCATAAAGAAGAAACTCGTGGGACTCAAGGAATTCCAAAGCCTTTCAAAATTTCAAACCTTGTCAAGTTCTCAATATCATTAATAGAAGTAAGTTTATTAGAAGAGACATCCAGAACGCGAAGATTTTCTAATTTGGATAAACCTTCCATCCGAGCAATACCATTATGGCTAAGATATAGTTCCTCTAATGCAACACATTCCTAAGAAGAAAGAAGTATAATATCAGTTTGCTTCACACAATACGTACCAGCAGAGCAAAAAAAAATTTCTCTTACCTGTAATCCAGCCATGGAAGTCAGACGGTTGCTCTGCAAACTTAGTTTTCTTATACAAGTCAGACCACACAAGTTCACAGCCTTAATGCGGTTTCGTCCTAACCACAACTCCTGTAGATTTGTCAAAGTCTGCAAGTTCTCCATCACCTGAAATTGGTATAGATAGGGGGCAAGTCAACAAAATAAGTACCTTGAAGTGCTGTTTTTTTCCTTCCAATAATTACACGTCAAGAGAAAGAGACCAAGATAAACTCACCCTCAACCTGTTTGAACCAAGTTCAAGTATCTGTAATGATTGCAAGTGTTCAAGTTCTTCTATTTTGGTCACCTCATTTTTTGAAACATAAAGCTCCTTCAGTGTGTTTGAAACCTTGGACATACCACTCAATGAGGGTATCTCATTGAAGGACACATCAAACACCAGCAGGCTCTTGAAAATGCTAACATCAGGAATTTTAGTAAGTTTGTTGTCCCTGAGCACTAGCTCCTGCAAAAAACAGCTTCCTATGTTAATGCATCCACAGATAAATAGATATTATGCTGTTGAAATATATTGTAAATCTAGTAGTATATTCAATTAACAAAATAGACAATGAGTCAAGAAGGATGGACTACAATTCATAGAATCGAGAAGACTAATAACTGAAACAAACTATCAAAATTCTGGTCGCGTATTCAAAGTCACGTTTTCATACATTATATGAATCTAAAGATTCCAATAGATCCTAGTATATTTTCCTTTTATATTTACCACACCTCTGACATGTCAATTTTCCTCAATGGAATTGTTGTAGTAACTCCTACCTAAGATGATGATAATCCCTCACTAGCATATGCACTTTTCAAATAGATTCATTAAGTTAATAAAAAAATAAAATGTGAATTGCTCACGTTAATTGAATTGGAACCAATTACTGAGATTAAGTCTTTTAATTTCTCAGTTGTTGTTGGCTTCCCCCCGAGGATGTGACAGGGGTCAACCGGATTAGTGGCGGGAGCAACGGGAGCAATCAGATTGGCTATCGTCGAGACAGGAATTGTAGAAACCAAGGTCCACCCCTTGACCTCATCTCCACTGGGGACTAACATCGACAAGACTATCATCCTTGAAGAATAAAAAAGTAGTAAATAACCAAAAAAATCCTCCAAATCCAAAACAAAACAAAACCCATTTCAAAACCAATAAATATAAGCCATAAAGCCCAAAAATATTTTTTGAAATGATAATAAACAAGCCCATATAGGAAATTAGTAAGGAAAAACAAACAAAACCGTTCGATAATAAATTCATAAAACCACTTTATCGAAAGCTTATAAAAAACTCATTTGATAACTGTGCAAGAAAAAAAAAAATTCTTTCTAGACCCAAAAAACACATATAAGTGAATAAAAAAGAAAAAAAAAATACCTTGTTTTTCTTTCCCCAGAGGGTAAGGAAGGGACAGCAAGGACGTTTTAGAGAGGCGGTCCGAGACAACATGCAAGCGGAAAGGACAAGAACGTCATTGTGTTGCTTGAGAAAATTCCGAGGGTAAGAAAAGAAAAGTTTGTGTACAATAGATATGATTGGGAGATGGGGATTTTGTTCATCCACTATTAGTAGTATTGGCACGTACATTCCCCATATCCATGGAGATGCTTTTCCTTCCAAACCATAATTTGAGAATTGCTTTTGTCAACTTCTGTTTAACATGTATGTTTCCTCTTTTCTTCGAAAAACATATATATATATATATATATATATATATATATATATATATATATATGACTCAGTTCTGACTACGATCAAGCAATCTAATTTAATAAAGCTATGACCACTTAGCTACGCAAAAAAAAAAAAAAAAAAACCTTCAAGAGTCAATATGCAAAATTGTAAGGGGTATTGGTAAGTTTTCCAAATATATTAATTCTATTTAACTTTTACTATGTGGCTTGGTGGTCACGACTTATTAAATTATACCGTCAGACACTAGTTTGAACCCTACTATGCATATACTTCTCGTTTTAGAATATGATGCTAAAACATACAAGTTAAATGGTAAAAATTCGATAAAAATAATTCACAAATTATTCTTTGGAAGAAAAACCATATTGATGGGCACAAGTAACATATGTGCCCATACTATGGATGTAAAAACCGCCATCTCCCAATCATCTTTACTCTAAGAAAACTTTTATCAGACACCAAACAAAGACCAGAGTTTTATCAAGCAAAGCAATGCACTCTTATCCTTTCCTCGTCACCCTTGACATGGACCGTCTCACCAAGATTCCTCACTATCATTTCTTTCTCCTCCAATGAAAAGAAGAATAGGGTTTTTTTTTTCCATTCATTTTTTATGTGTTTTCAAAGTCTAGATAGAATTCCTTTCCACTTTATCAAATAGGTCTCTCCAATATTTCAAAAGTGCTCTTTTATGAATTTATTTTCAAATGGATACTTGTTTTTTTATTTTTAAGTTGTTTTGTTAGTTTTCTTAACTAATTTTATATATGGGCTTTTTTATTTTCGTTTTAAAAAATATTTATGGGTTTTATTGATTCTATTTATTGATTTTGGAAGTGGGTTTGCTTTTTTCAAGGATTTTTTGGTTATTTACTATTTTTTTTTTTTCAAGGATGACTGTTATGAAGATGACAATCCCAAATAGTGGTGAGGCTAAGGGATGGTCTCTGATATTTACCGCATCTAGCTCACTTGACAGCTAATTAGATTGCCTCCTCTGTAAATCCAACCGAACCCTATCACATCCTGGAGTGAAGTTGCGAGCAAGTACTAAAAAAAAATTAAAAGAGGCTAATGAATTAGCATGAGCAATTAAAGTTTACTTTTTAATTAACTTAATAAATCTATTTGAAAAGTGTACATGTTTGTGAGGGGTTGTCATAATCTTAAATAGGAGTTAAGACAACGATTCTAGCAAGGACAAATGACATATAGATATGACAAATATAAGGGAAAAACATACCAGGGTTCATTGGAACAATAGATTCATACAATGTATAAAAAAAATGACTTTGAATGCAAAATCTTAATGGTTTAGTATATCCTTGTCACTAAATAAGTTATGATTGAGGAAAGCCCCGGAAAAGGTTAGTATAGGTGGGAATTTTGATTAAACCCTGCGAATTGAAATTCAAATAGCATTAGAACTTTGCACATCATTCATTGGTTGTTTGTACCAACATGAAAGTATATTTTTCCATATCTCACCTACTCTGTGGTCAAAATCAAAGCACTAGATTAAGAGGTGACAAAAATATTTAGTTAGCCATAAAATCATTTATTTTTTTATAAAACCTTGGGTTATGTATAGGGTCCCAACCTAATAGAAAAAGGCTAAAGTGATGATAATGTGGCACTATACCACTTAAGCAATCTATTTTGATAGCCTCTTTCATTCTGATGGGACAACTAAAGATTTTCCCATTGTTAAAAAAATTATTAAGAAATTGCCATTCAATTTCGTATAATTCTCAAATTTTGTCCCTCAATATCTTCCTTACTACAATGTGATCATGCATAGTGGGTGCATCTTTTACCTAACCTATGATCAATATGAAGGTGACGAAAACTAGTGGGATCTATTAAGCCTTGTCCAGGCTCATGTTCGTATAGGCTGGCCCAACTAGCCCATTTAATAAAGAAATCAGATTTAGCATTAACCCTTGACTAACCAAACTTTTTTCTGTGTGAAAATTGTCTCGCCTAACTTGACAAGACCTAAATAAATATATTGCCAGTGTAGTTTAGATTTATATACCTATTGTTACTAGCTAGCATATATATTGATGGTTTATATTTGTTTTGGTACAAGTCCTACTTGCCAATTGAGTATAGCTATAAGCCACTTCCTTCTCTCATTTGGGGTCATCAGTTCGAATCTCATTCTTAATGGTACAAGAGGGAATCTTCCAAAATAAATTACAGAAGCGTGCACAATGGGCCTGAGATCACAAAGTTTGAAGGCTATGCACGGAATTATTTTTCCTAATCTGAGAGCTTCTTTTGCCATTAGGATGAGATTTCTCTCCTTCATTATGGGAACTATCATGTAAGCCTATATGCTAATCACTACTAGTTTTTTAAGACAATTTCTTACATATGTGTACGAGAATCTTTTGTTTTTTGTCATAGAAAATACTAGATACGAGAATATTGTCTTTTGTCATAGTAAAACACTAAATACTTAGCACTTTAAACACAAGCATAAGTTTCCCAATTGGCTTCTACATACAGATATTTCTATTACTGGTCCCAAGTTTGAACCCTAGTTTGAACTATTAAAACTCAATTGCAAGACAAGACCAATCTAACACCATATTTAGTTATGAAATTTGATCTATTGGTACATGACATAAAAGAACATTGTAGGTTGAGTTTGGATTACACAACCATAAGAGAATAAGATTGAGAATCAAGTAACTCGACTTGAAAAATTATCTTAAAATTCTGCCAAATTATCCATTGTTGAGGAGTAGCAATTTTACCAATTTGGTGAAATTAGTCTCTCTCTCTCTCTCTCTCTCTCTCTCTCATGTGGGACCTTAAGGAGTAGCAACTCCTATCCAAACAGTAGATGAATTCAGATCAGATTCTCTATTTTTCTCTCTCATTTCAAAACCTTGTTACTCCTATTTGACTCTAATTTTTAGACAAGATCCTGGTGTTATTGCACTGGGTTTTTGTCCTAGGTTCATTGTTAGACTGTATACTCATGTAAAGTCTAAGTACGAAGGACTACAGAGAGAAGAAGGGAAGGTATTATTGACATAATAGTTTACAAAGAGATAGAGAGGGGGGAGGGGAAGTATTGAGCAACTTGTGACATAATAATTCACATATTGTGGAGGTTGCAATGATGTTTCCGCTTTCTCAAATCACAAGTATCCATAAGAAAAGTAGGATATGTTAGCTGTATGATACCTCATTGCCTCTGCCTAAAAGGCAAAAATACTCAACTTTGCTGAATCTTATAGATTCCTCTGAAACTAAACATTTTCTTTGTTCCAAAAGAACCCCAGATCATGAATATCATGCAAGTAGTTAGTGTAAGATCTCCAAGCTAAGTCTCCAACGAAAGTGTTCAAGGTCAAGTAAAAGATTTAACCTTAGAAATAGTATCATACCTAACAACCTTATTTTATTGAATTTATAGTACTACAAATGTAACCATTTTAATACTAGACTTCCCGGCTGAGTTCCTGTATGGCATGATTAATACAAGTTTGATATTAACATACATATAGGAATGAAGCAGTAACTAACTGGCATTAACCCCAAGTGAGATTCGAAAATCAAAGTCACGGTTATAAGAACATAGAAGGCAGCAACTTTTATGCGATCAAGCATTGTGCATATCCTGAACCATAATTAACAAGAAAAGGAGAAAATTTCTAAATAATGCGCTGAAGATGTAAACAGTCTATATAATATCGCATAATATCGTGAATTTCCCCAAATAAAACCCAAGTTGAGATAAAAGCTGCATTAAAATTACCCAAAAAAAATTCAAAGAAACCCCACCTCCAATCCCGAAATCCCGCCCCAATTGGAGATCGCTTCTATCCCTTGGTCATCGAACAGATTCTGCCGCAGCGATAGCTTCTTGAGCTGCGAGAGGAGAGCGATCCTCTGATCCAGCTTCGAAAGCCTGTTGGCTGTCAGATCCAACTCGATCAATGTCTCGGGGAGCTCGACGTCAGCGAGATCGTGGAGCTGGAAGCTGGTGAGGTCCAGGGAGCGGCCGGATTGGTCGCCCTCGGCCACCGCCGAGTCCACGTCGGGGTCTCGGTTGCTTTCCTCATCCTCCTCCATGGTCGACTGCATCGGTTTGCAAACCCTAGGAGAGAGAAGACGAAGATGATGAATTCGTTTTTAATTTTATTTATTATTATTATTATTTTATTTTATTTTGGTCTTTTTCTTTTTTCTGGGGAATTATTATGGGTGGGCGAATTTTTCGCTGCTGTGCTGCTGCTTTTTCTAAGGTAAATTCCAAATGCACACCGATTTTGACTTAGTGAGCACTATTTACGCCTATGTTTTAAATCACTTTACTATAGGATGTGGGGCTCACGAAGTAAAATGTGGTGCGCATTTAGAATTTCCCTTTTCTCGTGCTTGGATGTTCGCGGTCTATGGAACAAGGCTGAGACTTTGGTGACCGTGCTGAACGCGGTCCATCAATCTGAAGAAATAAATTGATGGATGTGATCTCTCTAACTTTTATGATTTCTTTTAAAAATTAAATAGCAAAATTCATCTATAATAATTTCAAAACAAATTTAATTTTGACTGTAAGTATTTTAGCTGTTGAAGAAATTATTAATAATTTTATATTGTGTATTAAATAATTTTTCCTCTTTTATTATATCTTGA
This sequence comes from Dracaena cambodiana, assembly GCA_036321105.1. Lineage (NCBI taxonomy): Eukaryota > Viridiplantae > Streptophyta > Magnoliopsida > Asparagales > Asparagaceae > Dracaena > Dracaena cambodiana. Next base: position 44,095,088 of record JAYEPQ010000006.1, read on the forward strand.
TTCGAATCGGTTAGTAATTTTGAAAGTAACTTTTTAATTTCTCTCCTACCTCGCCAAACACAGTCAACTTCTATGCTTAGAAGCAACTTGGTAAAGGTTACGAGCTATATGATAATCTAAAGGTGATCTTTTTCGGGCCTCTATTGCAAGGTGATCTTTTTTGGACTTAGTTCTTAATGATTTTTTATTTTGTTGGCTTCTGTCTTAATACTTTTTGCACCCACAATCTTATTACTCGATAATAATAATTTTTAGACTTAAGCTAGTTTAAGTAGTTCATTATTTAGCCAAACAGGTTAAAACTGGGGCTGAGGCAATTTCATCATAAAACATAATCTTCAAGTCACATGGCAAAAAAAATCTAATCTAAGTTTAACGACAAGTATTTCCTTGAAAAGTATAGTGATAGTTTCTGATAGCTATACAGAAAAACATTGATTAAGACATTTTCTAGTAAAAGTTTGAAAGTTCAAGATAGTTTCATAAAATTCAAGCTTCTTTTTAATTGGCACTAAATGTTTGTTTTTCCCTTCTTTTTTTTTTCTTTTCTTTTGTGATCAACCAGTTCATGCGAGTAGTTTAATCTTTGTGGAATCAGCCATCTACCAATTCTATTGGGTTTTTTGACTTTGTGGAATCAGCCCTCGCCTAAATTTTATTCATCATTTAAAACAAACACCATAGACACCATTCTCACTCAAAACATAGTTTTGGAGGGTTCTCACTCAAAACATAGTTTTGGAGGATTCAAGTGACAGATATGTGGTACCTTGTGCATCAATATGACCTTGATGTGGTACCTTGTGCATCAATATGACCTTGATGACCATGAAGTGATGCGCAAACATATGGAATCTAGAAATTTAAATAAGGAGATATTACTTAATAGAAATGAATAGAAAAGAAATACCAAAATGAGCAATCCGACGTAATTCTTTTTTGGTTAATACTTGGGATATCCCAAAAAGCTTAGTTGTTGTTGTTGTTGCGCATCAATACTACTGGTTGAAAGTGTAGAGCTGAAAGCAATAGTAAACAGTTGAGAACCAACTGAAACTAAAATTGAAAACTAAAGGACTCAATTACAATTACTCTCATTCAGAGACTCGCACAGATTTTCATATGGAACTCGATAGAGGATACAAGAGGATGCATCGTACAAAAATGTTGAATCAACACTTTCTTCAGAAACACAGTATCAATATCCACCCAAACAACAAACCATAGAGGTAGCCTCAGCAGCAGTCCTTCGACCCTCATTGGAAGAAAGGAACATGCGAAGTTTCCTTCCGACGCAAGAATCACATCGCTTGCAGCAGTTTCCGTCATTTGCAACTCAAACATACATAGATTCCCCAATTACACTCAGAACCCAAACATCAAGTCCATGACTTTGGATACAACTGATTTCGCTGGGGAAGCAATGGCTCCTGAAGAACGATGTGCAACATCATTGGTCATGGTGCCGCCATTTTGTAGATTTCGAGAAGATGCAGCCACCGGACTCAGGGCAGCAGACCTCCCTGCTGCAGATTGTGGAGGTGAGGAAACCATGAAACCCCCATTGGTGTTGCTGTTGAGCGTCTTGTTCAGGTACTGGCGCTGCACTGGATCCACAGGCTTCACCCCAATTATGAGAACACCATTCAACTGCATACCATTTTTCCCCAGAGCCTTTTGGGCATCGTATCGATTCTGGATATTAGAGAATAAGCAATTAAACACTGTTAGCAATGAAGTTAAGTTGATTTTGACAATTTTTGCCCACAAGTCTAGTAGCGCCTTTTACTTTATATATTGATTATTAAGATATAAGACAGTACAAAACAACGCAACAGAAAACTGTTTCAAAAATTTGAAGAAGTATACTAAAGCATGTAAGGTTGTGCCCAGTTCAGTTATAAGAAATGCAAGTGACATCAATAGCAAAATTGTCTGCCCATTTTTGTTTGTTTACAGGGAGAGTGGAGATAGAACTGCCAGGTAGAACTTTCACTATACTGTGTCTCCTGTCACTGCCGTCAACTAAAATCTACCCCACTTAGGTTGTGAAAAATGAGACCCCCGAAAGCAATTCTTAGCTGTCTCCTTTCTCTATTGTCATAGCTAGAATGGGAACAATAATGACAAAGCCTTTATTCCAAAATTTTGGTATAAGATCCGTTTATTTCATTCAGCTTTGTTGAGGATCATCTCCCCTATTAAGTTAACCACTGTCAGATGCTTTATAATTGCCTCTATCCAAATTCTCTGCTGCCTACCTATAGCCAACATCAGGCCTGTCATACTACAAAGGCAAACTAAGAATGCAATGCAAAATCATCAAAGAGAGATAGACAGCCACCTGCCTAGGGTCTAACCGCTATATCTGCAGTTCACCACTATGTCATAGTGCAATATACACTAAGCAGTACAGTATCTATCAAAACCGGTAGTTCACGACACTGTCGCGGTGCAATATACATGTTTTAACAATCTGCTGGATTCTAGTGAGAAGAGTGTAGACAAATCAATTACAACTGAACTAGTAGGCAAACACAGCAAATCGCTCCTGGACTGATGCATGATCTGATTGATGATAATAATGTCGTACTACCCAAACTTACTTGTCTCAGCTGTACCCAAGTATGAATCTCTCACTAGTCTGATGTCAGTCCTGTTTCCAGGCACAGAAGCAATTCACTGGGTGAAGGTAGTTTAAGAAACACGGTTTCATCACAGAAAGAGGGGAAGAAATATAAGAAGGTTGGGTTTGGATGAAAAAGATAAGACTGTCAAAATTAATATAAGCTGCTGAAGTTGTGTAGCTGAATCCTACATTGTTAAATCAATCACCAGTTGAGCTTCTTGACTTTGAATTTAATTGGATGCAGAAAAGCTGGAAGGTGACTATAATGAATTTCAAGTTTCAACAAATTCATAAAAGGGATTGGCAAATTTATAACCATTAGAAGTTGCACATAAATATCCAAATAAACAAGATGATCAATTTGGTAGTTACTTTTAAATGGGTTCCACATTACCAAATATTTTGAAAGGGGTCGTATGTCAATATGGACTGATGCTGGGATGGACTTCGGCGAACCATAATAGTCCTAGCATCGCACACTAAGGGGGGCACTCTGTCTGGTGGGGCTGGTTTGGGTTGGGTCAAGTTTTGGGTCGACTTGCGTAAGGCAGACACAAACCTGACTTGATTTTTAATCAGTGTGAAGAGGCCTCACGACCACAAACCAAGTGATAATCGTATAACCTGAAACCGACCTGGATAACCTGACCATCAGCTGAGTCAGCTCAATTAAAAAAAAACCAAAATTAATTTGTTTACTAGGAACTGAACCATAGTCCATTAAGAAGAGGAACTTGAGCACACTAACCAACCAATCCAACTGAACGAGTAATGAAATTAATTTGCTTACTAGGAAAACCATGGTCCATCAAATCAGTTTAATATAAACAAAATGAATTTGCTTGCTAGGAACCGAACTGTAATCCACTAGGGAGGAACTTGAGTACACCAACCAACCAATCCAACTGAACATGTAACAGAACTAATTTGCTTTCTAGGATGCGAACCATATCCATTAAGGAGGGATTGGAGCACACTAACCAACCAATCCAACAGAATCTAACCTTAACATCAGTGGGTTGTTTGGGGGGGGGGGAGGGGGGGGAGGGAGTGTGTGGTGGTGGGAATTAAAAAGGATAGCTGGGGAAAATCAAACCTGAGATTGTTAGATGCTTTGCAAAATGTACTAACGACAAAACTAGAAAAGCCAATTGCCTTTCATACTACTTCACAGAAACATATAAAGAATTAATAGGGCCACTGAGGTCATATTGGGTAAAACAATTAAACCCATACTTGACAAGATTAATAATAATCGGGTATAGACCTGCATAAACCACACATTGTTAAGGCTTAAATGAATCCAGATTTCACAGTCAGGTTCAGGTCAACCGGGCGGGTCGATACCTATTTTCCACCCCTACATGCACTCAACACCCTTCTGACTTTAGATACACCATATATTCTCACCTAGAAACAAGTTTTTCTAGACACTAATACTTGCCAACGAGGGTTGATAACTTTCAAATGGCTAAGAAACTAGAATTTGTTAAATAAAATTCTAGTCATCTACTGCTAAATATATATATATAAAAAAACAATTAGGCAGAACTATAGTACCTGATAAAGAATATGCATCCAGTTAACATCCCTTGGACCAGGGATGTGCTTCAATATTGCACCACATTTCTCGAACTCACGAAGAACCAAATTGGTGTCGCCAGGGAAAAATCTGGAGTGGAGGAAAAAAGAAAAGTTAGATGAGGCTTGAAGAAAAGGAATTACTAATGCATGCTAGCATGCAAACCTACATTCACCAATTAATATGCAATGTAAAAATATCATCTATATCAATATTATGACCCATAACAACAGTGTTACTTGCAAGTGGCAACGAATCAAGGAGACATGACTGTGAGACCATGAGGTGGATTCCGAAAAGTTTTGGGCAAAATATAGAGAATCTGCTCAATCTTAATATCTTATACATAAATTACAGTATCCCCTAATTTTATCATCAACCTTAGAGAATAAACGCATGCCCACCTTCCATTAAGATGACAAAACAAAGCAGTAACTTGTATTAGTTGGAGAGAACTAATAATACTATTAACATTTAGTGAAGATATTTCAGTCCCATCTGGTGATAAACCCAGAAAGAGCAAGATCAAAGAACACAAACAGCACAAATAGAGATTATTGAACTATAAGAATCTCGATGGCATTTTAGCAATCTTGAGGATTACCTACAACAGCAGGTCCTGAAACAAGAAAAAGAGAGACCAAGAAAACAACATATGTAGCAAAATTCAGTGGTCCATTGAATTACAAGAATCATAGGATATATTAATATTAGATAGAAGGCTTGAGGATTCACCTAAATTAGCAGGTCAGTTAAACTCAACCATATTTTACTTAGCTAAAAAACCCATAACAATAATACAAATATGGCAAACAATGGTGTTTTGATAGCTTTATAGTAATATTTGCTTTCACTACTTCACATCCTTCATGACAGTACTGATTTAGTTAAGTAATAAGCGTTAAGTAATAAGCACATAACTAGAACACGTGAGAGCATAATTTTCTCTATCTTGGTCTCCTTCTGCACTCCTATTAACACTGAATAGCTAACACACTATAGATGCAGTAGAAAGTTTTGTACTAAGTTCTGTAAACTCTGTCCCTTTCAACACTTTTTCCCATTGTTCTCTTTCTATGCTTCAACACTGAACTATATCTACCTATTTGCAGCACTTCCTATCCGATATTCAATTATCTCCTTTCAGATTTCAACAGAAATGGGTAACATGAACATTAGCTGGTCGCCTGAAACAAGATGTTTAGTCTCATAATAAACTAAATTACCAAAAGACAAAGCCAAAACATCAATCATTTCCAAGTAACTGGCAACTTTAAGAAACCATTTCAACCAATCATTTCTATCCAAACCTGTCACTGCTGCCCCCACAAATTTTCTAGATCTCATGCTAGAAGTTTTATCTATTTCAATATTGTATACAAGTATAAAACAACAAAGACAGTCTGTTATCCCTATTCTTTACGGTTGGCTTACGAATCCCTTTTCTCATTCAATGCTCCTTGGGGAGCACACCCTCAATTAAATTAGCAAACCTTCTATTACACCGTCATTCCAGTTTTATTTGCATCTATTGATCATTTCACTAAATAGCATTTCTATTGATCATTTCACTATTAACCTTCATGCTTTTTTCAGGTGCAGTTCTGCATGTTCAAACCACGTTAACAAAATTTTCTATCATGGGTGGTGCAATATTTAAATGTCACTGATGAACACAGTTGTTTACTTGGCCTTTTCTTGCATCACTGCTCTTTCTCAGATCATCATTACCATATCTTATTATTAATTCTTGCTTACAGGCCCAAAAGAAAGGAAAAAAACTATTGCTTGGAGGAAGGAAGCAAAAACAAGTGGAACAATAATAAGAAGTGAGTAGGAATGCAGGGCTGTAAAATGTAAAGGCAAGAAAACAAGCAGTAAAAGTGTCATAACAATTGATTTGGTACATGAGTGCATAAATATAAAGAGTGATATAAGAGAATTGATTTAATTTGTACTCTTCACACTAGAGAACAAAACTAATAGTGGAAATTTCAAGCAATGCTCTAAAAAAATTCTATGGACGCACATGTAGCTGCGGGAGTAAAAGGCATTCAAAACTGGAAAATCTGCCTTATTATGTGGGCAGACAGCTTAACCATCGGATTACAAGACCAATTACGCAGGGTGCATGTGGGTTACGCAAAGCATATGGATTATGCAGATTATGCAGATTGCATAATCAGTCTATAACAATACATGGAAAAATCTGAATATCAGGAAGAAGTTGTGGATTTTTGGATTTTGTGGGTTATTCAAAAAATTCTTCTCAATTATCAGAATGTTTGAACCTTGTTTTGTTTACACAATTAGGAATGCACCAAAGGGACATTGATTGCATTGATAATTAAGAAACAGAACTTAGCAAATGATTTACTAAATTCAGTCTGCACAATCTGATTATCAACTCCAAAAGACTATTGTCCCTGTATTGTTTCCTCCTACATTGTTTCTTGATTAACTAATTCATAAGGAAAACCCAAGAAAAGAGGTATAAACTTTGAAACAAAATATTCTTTACGATTTACTTTTACAATACGAAAATTTCTCATGATACTATCAATTGAATTGCAATTTTTCATATTTGAAAGTTAATGATTGCCATATTATATTGGATCTGGAGAAATTCCAACTTGAAGTCTGAGATTTCATGTCAAAATAAATACTATGTCTGCACTTTGCATCTACAAATTGTAAAAATAAAATCCTAAAATACAACATCTGCATTTTGCATCATAACTATCAATTATAAACCTTTAACACCAATCCTGCTATTCTATCCTTTCATAATTCACAACCACTGATTCCAGGAAAGAAACCTATTCCCAACAAATTTTGAAACACATCCAACAAGTCTATGAATGAATGCAATGTAAAGTCCCTGTATTTGTAACAACAGGCTACATCACTTGGGACCAAGATTTGAAATCTATGATCATAGCAAGTTGAAGTAGTTAATGAATGTAATATGAAGTCTATGTCAAATCTCCAAAAAAAAACAAAATACAGGCGAAAGATACCAAAGTAATATTATATTAGACTATCTGTCTTCTTGTAGTTGGATATCCTAGTTTTCAGGGTGTTCAAATTTCGACTTGAGCATCTAAATCCGGATCACATTCCCTTCAATCAGGCGAAACCTGCAAGTAGTTCCAATTCCATTCTAGGGATTCTTGTCGCAGTAACTGTTGCAGCTCAAAAGCCAGTTTGAAGAGACCAAAATTTCTTCTCTTCTTTCAGTCGGCCGTATTTATCAAAATCCTCCAGGATCACAAGTGGAATGCTGAGACGGGTGGGGAAGCTACGAGCGGAGCGTCAAACAGAAGGAAGCAAGCAGGAGAGAGTAAACGTGGCGATGTTTCTGATGCAACCGAAACTAGTCAAAATGAACATTCCATTTCTCTTTGCCTGCCTCCCCATGACATTATTGTCCATCTGGATCTTCAAAGAGCCTAATAGCCAAAAATTCTAAAGTAGAGAAGCCCCACAAGTCCTGGATAAATTAAGTAGATTGATGCATGTGTGAGGCTTCGTATTTACTGAATGACTATAGGTCCATTTAGGTGCTGCTCCAAGAGAGCTTTATTCGGCCTATGTATGATCATCTTCCCTTCCTGTCTATCTCCTTCAGTCAGGTAGTTCTATATATAGCATGCTCTCTTCTTGATCTACTTAGCATAGGCCATTGAGTTAATGTCTATCATACCAACCCTTGCATCAACAGGTTACATCATTTGGGAGCAAGATTTGAAATTTATGATGGTAGCAAGTTGAAGTAGTTATGAGAGATATTAAGGTTCCACTTAGATTTATTGATAATGAAGCTTTGGTATTTATAACTAATAACTAAGGAAAGAAAAAACAGAACAAAAGACACAATAATAATCCTCCTTCCTCACGCATGCCACGAAGTCAATCTTATCCAGTAAAGACTTTGATAAGCTCAGCATAACAACGAAAAATTCCCATAATGGGATTGGTTATTCTAAAACTAATAGTAAATAGAATTTATGTAAGGACCTAACCAACCATCTCACTTCCTCCATTCCCCTCCTCTTTTCCTCCTGCTTTGTATATATCTCTTTGTACTATTTAAATTTTTATTGAAATTAAAAGGGTGACATTATGTTGTCTTTCTCTCAAACAAAAAAAAAAAAAAAGCAGATTGAATTTATGAAAACAGTAATCTTTTGGCATAACCAAAAGTGACAGATCAGATCATTATGAGTTATCGATGAAGTAATATAACAAATACACAATTCAAGAGCAGAGAATAGAGCATCATACCCATAAACAACGACCCACTCCTCCTCGTCCATCACCCCGTCCTTCGCCGGCACCAGCTGGCTCTGCTTCATCTCCGGCCTCGCCACCTCTCTCGGCGGTGGGAGCATAACCAACTGCCCGGTCCCAGCCCCAGATGACTTCACCACCCCGTCGACAGGCGACCCCTTTCCCTTCTCCTCGCTTCCCGGGTGCGGGGCCCACCATCCCCCGCTCCCAGGAGTACTCCTCTCAATCCCCCCATTTGCACTCCCCTCCGCCGCCCCTGCCCCCGCCCTCGCCCTCGTCCTGATGAGCGAAGGGGTAGACAAGTAATTTCGCACCGGCGTCGGGGTTTTTGGCTCGGGCGCCGATTCGGGCGAGGCCGGGGGAAGCTCGTGGAGGGGGTGCTCCGGAGAGAAGTCGATCCGGTCCTCGAGAGTGAAGACAGGAGGCGGCGGCGGATTGTCGAAGGCACCGCTGAAGCTTTCGCGCCAGAGGGCGGAGACGGCGGCGGCCTGACCGGGGGTGGCGAAGCGAGAGGATCTCTGGGCGGAGATTGGAGACGCGAGATCGCGTAAGAAGAGGGATTGCCGCTCTTGGGGCTTGGAGCCCGCGGTCCGATGCATTGTGCTGCTCATTTTGGGGTATTAGGGTTAGGGTTTCCCGAAACCCTAACCCTTGAGGACGGGGCACCGTTTTTTTTTTTTTTTTTTCTTGAATTTAAATTTTGAGGGAAATTTAACTTCTAAATGCGCACGAATCTGACTAGTGAGCACCATTTAGAATTAGTCAGCATCTCTTAACTTAATTACTTAATTGTGCTCACATAGTCAAGTAGTGTGCTCATTTAGAATCCCCAAATTTTGAAAGGGAGTGAACTTGGAGGAAATGACTTTAAAGGGGAATTTCTAGATGGGCACTGGATTTTTCCTAGTGAGCCCACTTTTCCTAGAGCGCACATCTTCAATTTTTAAAAACCTTATTTTTTCCTAGTGAGCACACCTATTTTCCTAAACTACCCTCACGTCTCCCTCTCTCTCCCATCCGGGGTATCCAGCCCGGACAGAGATTCTCTGTCCGGGCTGGATACCCCGGACAGAAGCTCTCCGTCCGGACTGGATAACCCGAACGGGGGGTGGGGGTGGGGGTGGGGGCGAGGGTGAGGGGAGAGAATGAGGGCGGCGGCGGCGAGCGACGAGGGCGAGGGCGGCGGCTAGCGGCGAGGGCGAGGGCGGCGGCGGCGGCGGCGAGCGGGGAGGGTGAGGGCGAGAGCGGCGGCTAGCGGCGAGGGTGAGGGTGAGGGCGGCGGCGGCGAGCGAGGAGGGTGAGGGCGTTTTTGACCAAAAAAAATAATGGCAAAGTGGTAAATAAAACCATCTTTTAAGTGGGCTCACTAGGAAATATGCTGTGCCCATCTAGAAACTCCCCTTTAAAGCCTGTGAGTTCTGAACGAGGAGCGGGGGATTGTTGGGTTCATTTGAACCGGCGGCCAACGGTCGGTCCAGGAACTTGGACCCATGTCATTCGACTGTATTGGTTAGAATTTGAACCCTTAAGTAGATTCTTAGTAGATTTAGTATTAATCGATCCAAACTTGATCAGCGGATAGCTCAATAAGTATCTAAATGAATTCGTTTGTTTAGTATGTATTCAGTTATTTAGTATAATTTTGTTGGCTTTATTAGATAGAATAAATACTGTTATTAGTTATATTAATAAGATTAGAAAGATTAAATTTTATTGTCTACAGTTTAAAGCAAAAATATTTTAGGTGAATTTAGAAATAGAAATTCTGTATTATATATATATATATATATATATATATATATATATATATATATATATATATATATATATATATATATATATATATATATATATATATATATATATATATATATATATATATGTAAGTTATTAGTTTAGATGACTAAACTTAACAATGTATATGTATATATAAATGTAAATTAAGTTAGAATACGTTACTAGTGAAAACTGATTGAATGCAAAAAATGATCGCATTTGAGAAGATGATCGTTGGAAGATGATCGAGGTTAACGTTGAACGCTATCTCCTTAAAACTGATTTGCCCTTTACTGGTATGCTTCTGGATTTTAGTAAGCATCAGTCTCTCATGATACAACAATGTTCTGCAATAAGAAGGAAACAACAATCATGTTGCCTCTAGCGAATCAAATTAAATAATACTCTATGGTTTTATATGGTATAATGCAGGACAGAACTTGTATAGACAGAGAACTCTTATCTGCAGAAGAAGAAAAAGAATCCTTTCAGTTAAAACCCTAATGACTAACAACCTTTTGGATTTTAATGGGTCTGAACCCAACAGAAACAACCTAAATCGAATCATACCAAAAATCTAAGGTGCCTTGCGAGAATGTGTATATGCCAAGTACCAAGTGCACCATTTTAAAGCACCCAATGCGCCCAATCACCCTCGCGCATACAGACGGTGCGTAGCACTACCCGTGATCTCAAGGTTTCTCCTCTTATTACATAAGCAATATCATGGAACAAACAAAGCACTACTATGTAATAAACAATTATATATAAACCCACAAAACTAACAACAATTTTACTGATGTGGAACTATTTTTTGTTTTATTCCCTTGGTATGTATTCTACTTTGAAACTATTTTACATTCACTTAATTCATTATTTTGAACTAGTGAATTAATTCAAACTCTCAATGTTTGTATATGAATTCAACACTTCCTTCTTTATCTATTTATTTTACTTCTTAATTTATTCATTTGAGTTCTTCACTGAATGATTTATGTTTGTCTATTTAATCCTATCTAAGGAAAATTACTAATATTTCTACTAAAATAAAATAAATTAATATTTTCAGACAAGAATATTTTAGTATTTGTTGAATATATAATTGGAAACAATATATTTTACCAGAAAAATTAGCATATTAAATAATCTGAAGCCTAAATCGGAATTCAATAACCGGTTAGAATTGGATCCAAATTTCTGGGAGTTTCCCAAGGAGCACACCAATTTTCCTAGTGAGCCCACTTCTTCGTGTTTTTTTTTTGTTCGGACTCCGGACTGTTATAAAGTGGGCTCACTAGGAAAAATGGTGTGCTCCTTTGGAAACTCCCAAATTTCTCAGTGGGTACGGATCCTAAATGGATCATATATAGTTCCGGATTGAAGCTCGAATGAATTGTGTAAAATCAACCTATTGCCACTCCCTAAGTAGTTATCTTGTTCTTTAGTTTTTTTTTTATTAGTCAAATTCACATACAAATATTTTTTGTAACATTATCCAAATTGAGGTCTCATTTAAATTCGAAGTAGGAATCTCTCATAATTTGAAAAGAAATGATACCGGTAGAGATAAGATTAATTGGTGTCTTGGTTTTAAGTTGCTTTTACAATATTAACGAACAATGATTACCAAAGATGAACATGATGATATTTAATCTAATTTTAATTTATTTTTTATATGATTAACAAAAAAAAATGATTTAGCATATGTTTTTCGATTTCTTTTATTTTTCCTTTTCCTTTATCAGATTTGGAAAAACTTTAACTAAAAAAAGTTTAGAACCTCTCACAAATAACTTTTTATCTACTTATTTTCCTCTTTCGCTTCCAAATATGCTAACATACTTGGTAACTGCCTTTTTTTTAACTATAATATATCATATAACATATCCTCAAACGACTACATTCTTTCATAACATAATCGAGAAAATATTTTTTTATTGTGAACTCCTATCGAGAAAAATCCTCCTACTAGACAACCTTCGCAATCAACCTAGTTTCCCTCACTTTTCTTTTTTAATCTTATCTTTGTTAGTATTTAAATATCGAATTAACTATGTAAACTATTTTTCTACTATGGAGAATATATGGCAAATATCTTTTATAAGAAAATTTTGCATAGATACTCCTTCACGCATAAGTGCAATAGTTCTTTATTATTTTTTGTTGTACTTATATCCCATATCAAGATATATTTCTGTAAAATTTTTTAATGGAGTATTAGTTATACGTCCGAAAGAATAGTATTATAATTAATCCATAAATATTTGTAGATACTTTTATACTTTTGGGCTTTTACATTCCTTAAATTTTTAAAAATTAGAATTTAGTCCCCCAAATCCTCATATTTATAATTTAGTCTCCAAAACCTTTAAGTTATCTCATTTTAGTCCCCAGCAATATTTTTGGTTCGATATACCCCTGAGTTACTTCACTTTAGTCATTTCTTTCCTTTTTTTCCTCTCTTCCTCATCTTAGTGGGTTCCCATCATATTTTCATGATTCATTTTTCATGAAACAAATATGGAAAACAATAAAAATATTACCATATCACCAAAACCTTGCCCATTTTTTTTCATGAAACAAACAAGGATTTGTTTATTAAGGATTTATTTTTGTACGATTCATTATCATAAATTTAATTTCAAATATAGAAACCAATAGATTACTCTAAAAAATGTACCTTTTTTTAGTTAGTTTCTATGTCAATTTGTTAGTTTGGGTTAAGATTTGGAAACTGTAGGAATTTTGGAGGGTATAAGAAAGGGATGGATTTGTTTTAAAAAAAAATCACAAAAATTAGGATTTTAGGCTCAAATATTGTATTTATCATTTTATTAAAAGGGTATTTACAGATTTTTCCCTTAAATCTTTATAAATTATAATTTAGTGTTCCAAATCTTCATATTTAAATTTAGTCCCCAAATCCTCTGAGTTACTACAATTTAGTTCCCCTCCCTAACTTCCGTTAGCTCAGTTTATTTTTGAACTTGATTTTTTCATTTTACCCCTCCTTAATTCATTTTTCGCTCTTCCTCCTCTCTTCTCCTTCTCTCTTCCTCCTCTTTTCTCCTTTTCTTCATTGGGTTCATTGGCTTCCCCCTTTCTTCTTCTCTTCTATCTCTCTATTCTTCCCCCCTATTACTTCATAGGGGTATTTAAGTCATTTCATTATTTTAAAAAAAGTAAAAATTAAATTCTGTCATTTATTTAGACAGAAAAACTAACGGAGAGACTAAATTATAGTAACTTAGAGGATTTGGGGGACTAAATCCTAAATATGAAGATTTGGGGGACTAAATCATAAGTTATAAAGATTTAAGGGACAAACTTGTAAATACCCCTTTTTAAAATTGTTCTATTTAGTGGTCATTTTGCTATTGATGCTTTATCTATTTGGTTTGAGGAAAACAAAGGAAAAAAAAAAAAAATGAGAATCCAAAGTTTTTTCCTATTATTTGGTTTGAAAGAAAATTTAAAATAAAAGGAAATGAGAGGAAAGTAAGACAAAATGTAACTCAAATTTTTTTTCCTCCCTTTTCCTTTCCTCTATTCCAGAAAAAACGACAGACAACAAAGAGAATCGTATTTCTTTTCTCTTTCTCTTCCTCTTTTCATTTCTTTTTCTTTCTTTTATTTTCTACCAGACCAAACATAACCGAATTTTGGATGGGGATTATGTTTCCTAGATATATGGTATGCTATAGGAAATATTGGTGGTTGATGCTAATAAGGCTTAGCTCAAGTGGTATCATTCCTTTTCAATTTGTGAAAAGTTATGAGTTCGACTCTTGGGGGGTAAAATTCTTTTTTATTAATTATTTACCATTAACTATTTATAACATTTCAGTCCTTGTTTATCTTAAATCTCTCTCAAAATTTATAATAATTTTTCTAAAATTTAGATAATAAACCCCTTAAACTACTGTAAGGATCAAGAAACAAAATATCCCCGCAAAAACAGTAGAGAATAGAATTCAAACTTGAATCACGCGTCATCTACTTCAACTTCAACGTTATATGAGAACACAACCAACCAAATGGCTACATGTTCATGTTTATTCAGAGGCAATGAGCAGGGGCGGCAAATGGGCCGCCGGACAGGCCGGCCGGCCCGCCGGGCATGTGCCCGACATGGCTTATTAGAGCCATGCCCATGTCCGAACCGGGATACCCCGAGCTACCGGCATAGCTCGGACCGGTCAAACCGAGCCTGCCTGGCACATGTCGTTCGCAGCACGTAAATGTTTTTTTTTTTAAACTAGTTAGGTTCATAGAACACCCAACCACATAGGCTAAATTAAATTTGCAAATTTTGCCTATCAATGGTCAAAATGGTAGTTGGAAGGGGGTTTTCAATTTTTTTTGCAAACTTTTTTTTTTCTTTCCCTATAAATAACTACTTCAATCCTCCATTTTCATTCTTCCTCACAAATCACATTTCTCTCAAACTCTTCTCAATTTTTAACTCTCTCAAAAAATTCCAAACACAAAATTCTTTCAAATAACTTCTTCTATATTCGATTAAGTTTCAAGAATCAAGGGACAAACCTCAATTAAGTATCAAGTGATCAAGAAGATTCAAAAATCTTCCAGCTTCCTCTCTCAATCTCTTATCTCTCTATTCTCGTCTCTCAAACGGTTTCAACTCTCAAGTCTCAACTCTGAAGCGGATGAGATATTTATAATTTGAATTTTTTTATTTGGCTTTTTTGTAGTTTTTTCGAAATGGATCTATACTCGTCCGGTGCTTCTTCCACTCAAGCTGCGGGTACTTTCTTTCCTTTTTTTATCAAATGAAAAATATCAAAGTCTTTACCAACCATTAAAACACCCTTCTTATTTTTTATCAAATAAAGAATATTAAAGTTTTTGTCGACCATTAAAACACCCTTCTTAAGTACCATTTATATCACAATCATATGAAAATATAGAATCAACTTATAAGCCCGAAGAAGAGCCCACCGAAACAACCATACTCGAAACCAAACAAACTCTCCCAATAGGACTTCAAAATCATACATTGGATTCTGCTTTTAATGCAGGTGATAGAGTGATAACGAAGTAAAGGAGCTCAATGACACCAAATACATTGGAGATGTGTGTTTGCTTAAAAAATTGGCTCGACGCAAAACAAAGGGAATAAGAACTATTTAATGAAGTAGAGCAAGTCTTGAAAACTTTTGTATTTTTTTTTTTTTCTAATTCTAATTTCTATTTTCATATAATTTTTTCGAACTCATAAATCTCTTAGAAAAAAATAATAAGAATAAGTTGAGGGTGACGGTTAGGGTCATCTCCCCTCTATTTGGACTTTATATGATTTCCAAAGAGATTTATAGAGTAATTTTGTTAATGTAGTGAGATTTAATATAATAAAATTTATTTTTACTATGTTTTTTTCTTATTATATCTAATTAAATTAAGTTAACTATTCTATTAAACTAACTTAATAATCAAATTAATAATTTTAAAAAAATTAAAAAAAAAAAAAAACGTGTCTGCATAGCCAGGCACGGACACGGCACGTGCTCGGCACGTGCTTGGCAGGCTAATGCCCGGGCGAAGGCACTGGACACGACTCGATTGCCACCCCTAGCAATGAGCATCAAACAACATTGAAACAGAGCAAGTCTCTTCTGATGAACTCAACAGAGTAGGAGGATTCTACTTTAATTCTCAATAGCAGAGCAAGTTTTCTGCCAAAAACAAAGATATACACAAAATGCATGATGTGTCTATTGAAGTCATCCGAGCCCGTCAAGCCTAGTACAGTACGGTCCGGAGTCTCAAGACTCAGCCTAGCTGCGGTCCAGCCTTCAATCAACCTATCCCGAGCCAGGTTCAAACTCAACTCTCATCTCAGCTAAGCCTCCACGGTTCATTATATTTAACATAGCATATGAAACTCGAGGCCTCGGGCTATAAAGTTAATACTCTAGCAAAGTCTCCGAACAAGTTTCGAATGCCAATTTAATGCATCCCAACACCACTTGCAAAGACGAAAGTATCCAAATTCAATCACCAAATACCCACAAGAATTCAGATGATAACACAAATTTCATCCATCCATAAATAGCCCTGTAAGAACTTGAAGACTTGTTAACAAGAACAATAAGATACACGGTGTCCCTTACCAAAGTTTGTTATCTAACTGCGAGATGTTCCAAAGATTAATAAGCTAAAGATTAACAATAAATTTTAAGAAATATATATATACCACAAGCTAATTAAATTTAAGGCTAATCCTGTTCCTAGGCATCAGACTGCATGGATTGGACTGCTATTGCTCGGGCTCAGATCAGCTCCGTTGATTGTCGGGTTCACACGGAAGGCTGACCGCCTGGATGTCGAGGCCTCCACCATCTTGAGGGAGAGTGCCGACGGTTCCATGCCTTCGCCAATGCTTAGCTTCGACATGCCTATGACCTCATCCACATTTCTGGGCTCGACGGGAAGGACAGGGGTGGGCTTGATGACTTCATGGGTCTCCGCCACGCATTCTTTTGGTGGCAATGGAGTTGGTGCCAGAGGCCAGAACGGGTAAGGCATGGGCACGAGAGCAGGATAGAACATTGGACCTGATGGTAGTAGCGGGGGTGGCAGAGGGATGTTGCCATAAGGGATGCAGCACTCTTTCAGCTCCTGAGGGGGACTGCTCGAGGTGTCCATTGGTTCAGTTTCTTGATCTTGGCCGAGTTGCAGGGATGGCAGTTGGTTTGTTTTCTCCGATTCAGAAGGAGATCTTGGTATCACTTGTTCATCGAGCGCAGGAAGGTGGTCCATTTGCTGGAAGGCAATGAATGAGTAATTTTTTGGGTTCGGATTTACTACAATAATGTACAACTAAGAATGCAGGGGAAACGAGGCGAACCATTTCAGGGACCATGTCGAATAAGCTTGAGCGCCTCTTCCTTCTCGACGCATTAGTCTGCCTGATGAAGTATTTTTGAGCATGGCTGGCAACCTGGGTAGGAGTCCTGGATACGACATAATTACGAGATATGCCACGCCAATCTCCTTTCCCGAGCTTCTGTAGCCCGAACAAAAACATACAGTGTTCTTCTTCCGTCCATGGGATTCCTACAAACCAAACAAATCGTAAAGGAAAACAAAGCCATTCATTAACTAATGCTTAAGATTCAAGAAATTGCTTCAGAATCAAAATATATTAGGCCGAGAAAAAATAGTTTTTGGGCTTCAATAAGCCAATTTAACGAACAAGAAGATGGATGCTAACAAAGAGGATATAAATAAAAATTGAGTTGCAGCCAATTAACCTACATCTAAGGATATAAATAAAAGTTGAGTTGCAGCCAATTAAACCTAAAATCTGTTAATATCTTCAATTTCACAATGTTTGAGAACGAGAATCATGACATATGCCTACAACTCCTGCAACACATATAAGAAGAAATATGGTGCGTGAATAAACTTGTGTGCGCGTATCAAGTTTCTAAACTAGAAATGTTGCAGATTATATATTAATCCAGCACAAAAAAAAGTGGCCAAATGTGTAATTTCTCATTGCAAGCTTGATTGGCCAACGATGTTTATCGTTACGAGTCCAATTCATCTGGCTGAACTCTTCCAACCATATATAGTCCTAATTTTTTCTGAACACCCAATCAAGCATCTCAGATACTCAACTCCATTATTGCTATTTCAGTATATCATAAGACCTCCATATCAACCTGTACTCTAAATAACAACAACAACAGTAACAATAATACTAGTAATAAAGCTTGCTTTGGCTTTTATTGAACAATATTTCTTCGGAAGAAAATTTCCTTGGTATATTTCCTTTCTATCGTTCAATTTCTTACTCGAGATACGCTTGTTCGGTGATATCTCATTGGCAAGCATGGTGGATAGGGCACATGGTTCCATTGGCTGGACACAAATGAACGATCACATAATCCCACATAAAGACAAAATATAGAACTAACAAGAAAAACAGTCACAAAAAAGCTATATGAGGATATGGTCATTAAGCTGTGGTCAAATCAAAGAATAATGAGTAAACTTAAAAGATATTTCAAGAAATGGCATTCCCCAGGATATTTAAACAAAAAGAGAAAGAAAAGGAAACAAGAGAACAGATTAATTAATCTATGTTTTGTAGCAGATCTATAAAAAAAAAAAAAAAAAAAAAAAAACTAGGAGAGCAAGATTGTGAAAACAAAGGAATTACAATGCAATTCCCTCTTTCTTTCATTTTCATCTATTATTTTCTATCCAATTAACAAGCAAAACATTTTCAAACAGTATTAATGAATTCCATATAACTTCATTTTCTTTTAATGGTGTGCATGTATGTGGGGAAGCATGTGCAACGATCCAGAGAAATGAATTCACGCTTTAATATAGATTCATATCCTATCTTATGTTATCCACTTGTCACCCACTTGTCACCGAAAAATGCCCAAGAGGAATGTCGCCTTAAGAGTCCACCAGCTCAGGAACAGCCATCCTTCTGTTAAAATAAAAGCTAGCATGTAGGTGTGTGAATGATTTACAGGAGAAACATAAAAATCAAAATCAATAACTGGGATTTACAAATTTTAGTTCCTCCTAGGTTCTACGAGATATAAGATTGATAGATATGAAAGATCGAGTGTCTGAGAATATAACTATAAGATCTTGATAACGAATTGGGGCCCAACTTGATTCAGAAGATTAAACTAGGTATTGGACTAAAGTTCTAAACTACTTATAGATCAATTACACTGCAGTATTAATCATCCAATGCTGGACAATTACTCACTGCATCATTATTAGTATAATCCACCATTCCTAAAGGCTTTTTCTGATAGGTTATCTTACAAATTTCCTTGGTCAAATAAGCATTTTATTCTCGTTCTTGAAGTATTTACGTTTTCCATAAATATAAACATCAAACACAAGAAAATTGAGAAGGCATATTAACACATACAATTCCCAACTCAAAGCTGCCAGAAGCACACATCTCAAATCATCAAGGGTTGGGAATACTTCCCGTGTACATGGAATCATCCTGGGTGTGTTTGTTACTTGTGTTCCAAAATGATGGAAGACTAGAATTCCTATAGTGATTTACAAACTCCGAAGGATTATCATCAATAGATGAGATTACAATTGAAAAGTTAGAAAACCACACCAACCAAGCTCTAATTCAACCTCAAAAAAACATAGAAGTTAACTAAAACACATTATGATAGACCTGATGCAAAAATATCAGAATGAAAACATCAGAACCAACTACAGTCCCCTGTGCTTCAGAATCAAAATCCAATAATAAGTTTCAAAAGAATTTGAGAAAATAATTGTTCAAAAGTTTATAGTAACTTCTTGGAGAGTTGATAGAGAGGCTGAATGAGATAAAAGAGTTTCCTTCTAGCTAGTAAAGCAACACAAAATTTAGGGGGGAAATGACCTATAGCGTATAGAAAAAAAAGCAGCAAAAGTAACTCCCAAATTCTAACTTTTGTCATCGATATCAGCAATTCATGGATCTATTTTAGGACAAACTTAATCTGAGATGTGAAGGAAATCGCCAAATCAAAAGAAAATATTAGCCAAAATGTTCGTGGTTCGGAAATATGTTTGCGTACTACTAATTCCTATACTGCATAAGGTAAAAAATTATGTGTTCCTTCTCTAAAGCCCAGCTCCTTATGATGCATTCCTATCTTCGTATCTCTTTTGTTACTCAGGAAAATTAAAGAGAACCTACAATCAGAAATACCATCTAATTCCTAAACTGCTCCCATCCATATGATAGCATGTGAATGCAAAGAAAACAAGGGTTCATCTGAAATGCTTGTAGTTATATTGACATGTTGAACACAAACTAATTCCATAGATCCTAATGCAACAATTGCCTCTCAGGACTAGCATCTCAAGTTTATAAACATAAGCAGCAACCCAAAACATAAGCAGCAACCCAACTGCCACAGGACACTTTTCTGGTTTATGGAAACTATTTAAGTAAATATTTCTTGTAGAGTTTCCTGCATCTTAAAAAAAAACACATAGAAGAACCCATAGTCCTGCTCAAAATAATATCCTAAATAGAGAAAGTGTCATCTTTAGTAGTTGACATGAGTTTTAGTCCAATTCACATGTTAACCATATTTAGCAATTAACTTTCAACCCTGATTATGCAACAATTTAAGAAAATAATGACACCAAATTTGAACTCATATGAGGGCTTAAGAATGATGATTCTCAGTGTCACATATATAGAACTGATGCAGCAAGCCAATGGTTGTGCATCGTGCCTGAGGTTTTTTGTTACCGATAGATCAGTAAGACATTATGAAGAGGGAACAACAGTGCTATGAAAACAACAGCGGAGTAAATGTGGCACGAAACATGACAGCATTCAAGTAGGATGTGTGTGTACGCATGGGCGTTGTTTTGTGATGTGTGTGTGTGGTGTGTGTGTGTGACAATTAATCAGTTTAAACATCAACCATAAAATCTTAATATATACTACCCTTATTACAAAGCAAGAGAATTCCCTAGTAATAATCATCTAAAAACTAAACATTTTTATAAGAACAAGGATGAACAAGTAAAAGTAGTTATTGCACTTTTACAATGAAGAAAAATTTAGTAATCACACCGTAAGTAAATCATGAATACAACACTAAAAAAATGCCATAAAAGTATAGCAAAAAGTTTTATGTAAACATAAGCAAATAAATAACTCAAAATCCCAGATAAAGAATGTTATCACCTTCATTCAAACCAAGTGACAATACTAATAACAACAAGCAACAACAATAACAAATTCAGTGACAATACCGTAAGTAAATCATGAATACAACACTAAAAAAATGCCATAAAAGTATAGCAAAAAGTTTTATGTAAACATAAGCAAATAAATAACTCAAAATCCCAGATAAAGAATGTTATCACCTTCATTCAAACCAAGTGACAATCCTAATAACAACAAGCAACAACAATAACAAATTCAGTGGCCCATTGACTAAGACCCAAAAAATTCGATTAAAATCGAAGTAAATCCGAACAGTGAACTTTAAAGTAAACACAAATTTAGACCCACTATTTCCTGGACCCTCATCCATCACTTTCTTAAGATGCTACAAAATTTAATGGTGATTAATAACCTTAGTGGATTTTATATTATCTGTGCTTTATTTATTAATTAATTCATATAAGATAATATGTCGCCCATGTTCATGTATTTTGACTAAATATTTCAACTTTTATAATTTATTAGAAAGATAAAAAAGAACTTTTATTTTCAAATAAAAATTATAAATTAGATCGAAACGGAACTTCTTATATAATAAAACAGTAAAATTACAGGATCTTGTTCTAACTAAAAATTGACACAAAATGGGTTTTCTAATCTAACTTATAATCCAAAAATATAGCGTTGAGGCTAGTAAAAAACATTCCAAAGTCATCAACTTTTTTTTTCTCCCTTTTTTAAAAGAATATCATACTGATTAGAGAATATTTCAAAGATGAGAAAAATCAAATCAGATTCTAGCATTTCCAGCAACATGCAATTTCAAATTGAGAATCCAACAACAAAAAAAAAAAAAAAAAAAACACCCTAAAGTCATCAACTTTTTTGCAAAACAAATCAAAGCTATTACACAATAAGCAGCTTTAACTCCAAAAAAGTCCCAAAGTGGGTTTGTTTTAATTCAACTTAAAAACCAAATCTTAGCATTAGCAGACAAATGCAAATAATTTCAGTGCCAAAAATGAGAATAAAACAGTAGAATAAGAAAAACTAGGGTTTGGAGCCAAAAAACCATACCTTTCTTGCGCTCGCTTCGATTAGAAGAGGAGCAGGAGGCACGGGTAGGGTCGTCGGAGGCGTACCCGGATCGGGCAGCGTCGTGATCGCGGGTCTGATCCGCGCTTGGGGACCCGGGATTGTTGCCGGGAGATGACGACGACGAGTACTGAGACGGCAAGTTCCCCATGCTCGCGCTCTTCTTCATGGATCCGATGCCCTCGGTCAATCGAACCCCAAACAGCCGCACTCCGCCCGAACCCGAACCCGAATTGGCGGCGGCTGTGGCGGCCGAGCGGCCAGCGGGGCACGTGCGGGAATTGTGGCCGTTGTTGCTGCAGTGGGAGCAGCGCCGCGTCATCTCGATCACCGCCGGTGACCCGACTCTGCCGCGTGCGGGACTTGCTGGCTTTCTTCTAAGCTCTCGGGGAGGTTCGGAATCTTGTGGTTATAAATGGAGAGAGGGTAGGAAATGGGGCGACGTTTCGGCTTTAATTACGATGAAGCCACGAGATAATTTACTTTTCTTTCGAGCACGTGGGCTGCAGTCCCCCCGTTTTAGTGGGTCCCAATGTTTGTTGGGTTTGCGGCCATCCTTTCTCGGGTTAAAGGATAGAAAGCCGTCCTAATTAAATTACGCCTGTAAAATTAAGTAGCATGTAATTAAGTAGGGGTATTTACTGGTTTGTCCCTCAAATCTTTATATATTATGATTTTGCCCCCCAAATCTTCATATTTAGAATTTTGCCCTCAAATCTCATAAGTTACAACAATTTTGCTCCTCTCTCTAACTTTCCCTAACACAATTAAATATTTGACCATTTTACCCCTCTTTTCCTCTTTTATTTTCCTCCTCTCTTTTTCTTCTCTCTTCCTCTTCTCTTCTCATTTCTTCATTATTTCTCCTCTCTTCTTTCTCATCTCTTCCTCCTCTCTTCTCCTCTCTTCCCTAACACAGTTAAATACTGAAAGAAGAGAGGAGAAATAATGAAGAAAAGGAGAAGAGAGGAGGAAGAGAGAAGAAGAAGAGAAGAGGAAAATAGAAGAGGAAAAGAGGGGTAAAATGGTCAAATATTTAACTGTGTTAGAGAGGGGGGCAAAATTGTTGTAACTTATGAGATTTGGGAGGCAAAATTCTAAATATGAAGATTTGGGGGGCAAAATCATAATATTTAAAGATTTGAGGGACAAACCAGTAAATACCCCAATTAAGTAATATGTAATTTATAATGAAAATTTTACTTTTTATACCCCCATTCAAAATAGAATTTGTTTTCGATTATATCCACATTCAAACAATTTGTAAACAAAATTCATACATTATCGGTTTTAGATTTTAAATGTATTTGATTGGATATGGTATGGTTTGAATTATATTCTTAACTAGTTAAGAAGTATAATTTTAACCATTATTTTGTTGAGATTTTATTTAGTCATGAAATAGTCTGGAGAAAAAAATATTCATATTAAATTCTTTAAATAGGTGTGTGATTCTTTTGAGATATACATTTTAATATCAGCACTAATAAATAGTGAATGCGCTCCAATTTATGCGATTTTTTTGACTCTCGATCAGGACTCACGGTTAGCATTACAAATATGTGCACCTGAGTTTGACTTAAAAAAAATACTAATAAATGTGATATGCTTTAAATTAAGGATATTCTTTATATTGGAATATTCATATTATTCTGAATATTCTTTATGAAAATAAATACTTTCCAATATGCGAATTATTCCTGGAATCTATGGTTGGCAAAACAAAATCAAATCGGCCGTGTGGAAATTTACAGATTAATAATAAAAAATTATAATGCTGTTTGATTGTGATATGTAATTAGTGAAAAGATTATAGAAGATATGATTTGTTAGCCATTAATCTAAATCCACCACGTTGCATGCTACATGACACCTAGCTCACACCCCTCGTATTATATTTATGGGTGTAAATCTTTTCTAAAATAAAAATGTTAAATCATCAATATCGAAAATTCTCACAAATAGATTTCTAAATAAGAATAAGGAAACTTTGAAATACATCCTCAAATTTCTAGGTACTCTCTTGATAAATTTGCTATCATTATAAGTTTGTCATTAAATATTTAGCATATTCTGTCCTCGTTTTCTTTCCTTCTAGTCTCTCTAAATTTCTCTAAAATAATTATCTCATAATTCGAGTGCTAAATTTTTCTGAAATTACCATAAATAGCAAATTATTTTCTCTTTCAATTGAAAAAATTTAAAAGATTAGAAAAAGAATCTCGCTATTGTGACTCACTTATTTACCAAGTTAGGTTTGTGAGATTATAAATGTATGAACATAATTTTTTTTTTTTTTTGCTAGTCAGACTCACACCTATATTCTTTATTGTCCAAACTTAATCTCTATCAAGAATTAAACTTAGAAACGCTCACCAACTGGAAAGAGGCGGCACCTCATTCGCGCTAGATAGATTGATCAATGTAAAATTGATTGTGATTCCTATAATTATGTATTTTGCTTGTCCCTTTAAATTAGGGATTAAAAAAATTAAGGTGGTTTTGGTTTATGAAGATAATAATAATTATATTTAGAAGAAAAATATTAAGTCACATCCAAATTCAAAAGAATACAAATGAGGGATCATAAATTTTGTAGAGAAGATGTGATTAATTAGTTCGTAAATGGAGAATTACTGATCCATGAAATAACTTATCCCACTTCACTTTAACAAAACAAAATAGAAGTAAATGAGATTAATCATTCTATTCTATTTAGGGTGTGTTTGTTTATATGAAAGTAAAATAGAAGTAGTGGAATTAAGTTTACTTCCACTACTTCAAGTGTTTTTTGGCCAAAAAAGAAACTGAAAGTTACTTCTTATATGCTGATATAACACCTAGCTGTCACCTTACTTACAAAAATTTCTTCCTCTTTTTTCGGCTTGGAAGAGCTTAGGAATTAGAGGATCAAGACAAATAAAATAGTTTTATATTTGTATGTCATCGTTACCATTAAAAAATTATATTTTAATACATAAAAAAAAATAAAATAATTTAAGTATGCTTTATTTAATCAATTAAACAATAATCACACCCCCACTTCTTAATATACTTTTTTCTTTTAAAAGTTAGCAAACCAACGCGAGGCTTCGAATATTTTTCTTTCAAGGTTAAGAAAAACATTATCTATTATGGTGTCATATGGGTCATTATAAACTACTTTTTTTCCCGTATCTCATATCCGATGTGAGACTATTGAGTTATAGGGTATTATAATTCATTTGCTTCTAATGAGGCAACACACATTCGAGCCTCCCAAGTAGACAAACATATATATATATATATATATATATATATATATATATATATATATGAGCAAACGGGAAATACACCGGCGGTGAAGGGAATTCCTTCACCGTCGCTTAGGTGTTCCAATAAAATTACTACACGTGGTGCCACTCAATAAGTGATTAAGTGAGTTCTTTTATTTATTATCTTAAGTGATGGCACGTGTTGTAATTTTATTGGACCACCCAAGCGGCGGTGAAAGAACTACCTTCACCGCCAGTGTATTTCCCGTTAGCTATATATATATATATATATATATATATATATATATATATATATATATATATATATATATGAGTAAACGGGAAATACACCGGTGGTGAAGGGAGTTCCTTCACCGCCGCTTAGGTGGCCCAATAAAATTATTACACGTGCACCACTCAAAGGGCGATTAAGGAAATTCATTTATTTGTTATCTTGAATGGCGCCACGTGTAATAATTTTATTGGGCCACCTAAGTGGCGGTGAAGGAACTCCCTTCACTGCCGGTGTATTTCTCGTTTCCTCTCTCTCTCTCTCTATATATATATATATATATATATATATATATATATATATATATATATATATATATATATATATATATATATATATATATATATATATATATATATATTAGATTATTTGAGTGGATGCCGGCTAGATTGTGTTCGGATTGGATGATGGGTGAATCCAACCGGACCCTACTCAATATCAAATTGGTTTTCTTTTAATCCTAATCCGAACTTATCTAAAAATAAATTGCCTTTTTTTAATCCTAATCCAAACTATCTAAAAATTAATTTAGCTTTCTTTATTCTCAACCCAACCCTATCTACAGCTAAGATTGACTTCTCTAATCCTCAACGGACCCATGTTTTAAAGCCCACGATTCAACTATGTCTTGAGAGCGTCCAATGACACCTGAACAAAATATTTAATATGTTTCTAAGGGCACCCCCAAAATTCCCCACTTAGCCCTATTTTCTATTTAATAGTTCGACTCATGCCCTTGCCCACCAATCGCTAGCCTGCAATTAGGGGTGATCAATTATTAGTACGCTCTATTCGAATAATAATTTTTTTTTTTCTAATTCGAAATTTTTGCATAGACGGATCAATGTGCTCGTTACCATTTCTATGTGCAACTATCCCTCCCCCTACACTGTTGCACCCTGCAACTAGTCCCCTCCCACCTTCCCCTGTCCTGCCGCAACTTGGCCTAGTGCCCTGCTGAAGACTCTATTTGGCTTTTAATAACCTAATGGGAAAAGGTCGTTTTGTTTGAAAGTCGCTAAGCTTCTATCAACCGAGTGGTGTTCAAACCTTTTGGCTCTCAGAAGACGACTAGAGCATAGAAATTGATTTCTTAGTCTCGACGAATCCACTGCTTACTATAATTTTTATGAAGAAAATACACTAAAAACCTGCTTAGACAAACTAATACTCACATTCTATTCTGTTGGGTCCCCCCACTCGATTTGCTTATTTACTTCAAGGGATTTTTACATATCGATCCCTTACATTTTTAAAAATTAGACTTTAGTTTCTAAAATCTTCATATTTTGATTGTAATATCCCAAATCTATTAAGTTACTTCACTTTAGTCCCACTGGGTAATTTTTGACCAGAATTTCCCGTTATACTCTGAAAAGAAGGGATATATCGGTTATTTTCCTTCCTTTCCTCTTCCTCATCTCTTCCTTTTTTTTATTGAGTTACCTCTCCATTGGATAAAGGATTTGGAAAAGAAAATATAAAATAGGAAGAGAAAGATTAACTGGGAGGGAAGAGAGAGATGAGAAGAATAGAGAGGGGAATCTAATGAGAAGATGAAGAGAGAAGGAAGAGGAAAGGCAGGGAAATAAATATTATTTCCCTCCCTTTCAAGGATATAATGAAAAATTTGGACAAAAAATTATCTAGGGAGCTAAAGTCAAGTAACTTAAAAGATTTGGTGGACTAAAATCAAAATATAAAGATTTCAGAAACTAAAGTCTAATTTTTAAAAATTTAAGGAACCGATATATAAAAACCCCTTACTTCAAACATCATCTTCAAATTTCTTCAAATCTCCCTTGATAATCCTTCGACAACCAATGCTCAGATTCAAAGAGAAAAATCTTAGATATAAGAGTGAACAAAGAAGAAATGAGGGGGAAAAAAATGTAACATCCATATATATATATATATATATATATATATATATTTTTTTTTTTTTTTTTTTTTTTTTTTTCTTTTTTTACTCTCAAAAAACAGAATGTACTATTAGCGTTAGCGGGTACGTTCCAAAACAGCTTAAGTGCACAATACCTAAAATCTATTTCGCAATAGAGGCCAAGAGTTGAGTTGACAACCACAAATAATAGTAGTGTACATATGCTAATCAAAAGAATACAATGACAAGAACTCATATGCATGAAACACACACACACACGTGTGTGTGTGTGTATATATACAAGTTCACTGTAAAAATCAGAATGTGGGTTGAGAAATAATTAGAATAAGAAATACATGAAAATGTCTAGTACAGTGGATAGCTGAAGATACCTGAGCTTAGATGCCTGCCCTCAAATAGCTATACACCTACCATCACCAAGCATGACTAAGACCTCGTCCGTTCTATCCCTGGTCCAGTGCCACAGTTAATGTAGCGTCGTGGCCCTCCGAGACCCACCACCCATCAATTTGTATAAGGGTCGATAATAAACCCCACCATTTGATCTATAATAGTAATCAATGATTAAAATGTCTCTTACAATTATTCTCATAAAAGCAATAATAATAACTAGCAAAAAAAAAATAACAATAATAATGATAAATATAAAATTTAATCTTTTTAATTAATAATTTTCCAATGATATGCAAATATATTCTAATTACTACTAACCTTATGATCTTTATAAATGTTATCTAAATTAGTTTTTCTTTTTCAGTTAGCCATTTATCTTGGTATTTGACATGCCAAAATTGTCTAAGTGTTAAACAAATCGAACTGCTAACTCCACATCCGCTGCCATCTAGTTGAATTAATTTTCTTTTTTAATCGAACTGCTAACTCCGCATTCGCTGCCATCTAGTTGAATCAATTTTCTTTTTTTTGCTAGGGCGCGCGCCCACACACACATATATACACACACACAACATTAATCAAATTGAGTTTGCATATGAGTCGAACTCATAACTTGTGATGCCATTTCAGTCAATACTCATTAGTGCATCTAGTTGAATCAATTTTTAGGAAAAAAAAACGAAAAGAAAAAAGAAATCTGTGAGTCTAAATAGCAAAAAAAGGATCGAGGAAGCATTTATAGCCTTGACTTTAAAACTTAGTCTTGTTATTATATTTACCGAACGTCTCAGGCTCAGAAGCGATGCCTTTTATATTAAAAAAAGAAAAGAAAAAAGAAATACAATTTCCGAATCTGACCATGGTCACAACATTACGAGTCAACGAAGGAAACAATGGTAGATAATTTCTTGGCAATTTTTGTCTATTTATCTGCTCATATTTTGCAAGACTAGAGGCTGACTACATCGGTGTAGTGGCATCCCACGTAATTAGGAACCAAAATCAGCACATGTCAGAGTGTTCTTGATAAGATAAGGTTCTGCGAAGCACCTCGCTTCCCCAAGGAAAATTCTAAATGATCACACCACTTGACTTTGTGAACACAAAGTCAAGTGGTGTGCTCATTCACAGAGTGGCGCTCACCAGTCACCAAAGTGAAGTGGTGTTCCCATTTACAATTTCCCACCCCACCGCTCGATACTTTGCACGGAACCCAACGAACCAAGACACGGATCCCTCGCATATTACGAAAATACCACCCACCTCAACAGCCGGTCATTTTCCGCAGCACACCACTTTGCTCACACACCACGCATTTTTTTGACTTCCGCAGCCCACATTTCTAAGCGCTCTGAACAATTTTCGCAACTTTTCACAACGCTCGGAGATTAATATTCGAATGGATTTAACATCATTCGAGAATGACTTGAGAATAAAACAAGATCACAAAAAAAATAATAAATTTAAAATTTTTTATAATTTTAAAAGGTAGGCTAAGTGAACAAAGTGGCATGCTCAGAATTTCCTTTTTCGCAGGAGAATTCTAAATCAGCATAGCACTTGACTTAGTGAGTGCTATTTGATTAGTGAGCACGATGTCTCTTTTTAAAAAAGAGAGTTTTTCTTAATAAATATCTTATTCTTCCAATATTGTCCCCCCCACCCAACCTTCTCCACTTTTCCATTATTCCATTGAGGAGACTCTAATTTCTCTTTCATTTAGTGAACACGTCCTTTCTTTTTAAAATTTTTCTTAAGATTTTTAAATAATAGAAAGAAATTGAATACTAAGTTAGGATTAGTAGAAATTGAATTTTTTTTCATGTGTTTATCACTTTTTATTTATGAATTGTTTAAATTAATTTATATATAAAAATATTTTAATCAATGAGTTTAATGAATGAATTCAATAATAAAGGGAATAGAGTTTGGGATTTAAGATTTACTTATAGATTTGGCGTGTGTTTGAAGAGAGAGAGAGAGAGTATTTGTATTGGAAAAAAGGAAAATAGGGTTAAGATTGGGGTGATCACTAAGTCAACTTCGCAGTAGATGCGAGCCCCATAGTTATTACTGCGCCCCTACTGTGCCCCCAAGAGTCACTTTCTTGTCAGATAACTAACCTAAGCCTTTAAGCAGGGGTTTATTGAGATCGGACGGTCAGAATTGGTCGCAAGGATCAAACGGTGCAGAAGCATTTGACTTCTTTCTGTGTTTACTTTTCAATCATAAGAGATTCCGACAAGTTACTCAGTAGCGTTCCGAAAAGACACGTTTCTTTAAGAAGAGATAACACGTGGGAATAACACGTGGGCGGCGTGGACGCGCGTCGTTTTGGGGACATTCTAAACGCGCACCACTTTCCTCTTAGTGCGCACCACATCCTCCCCTATGGTTCTCAGTAAGGACCTGCCTTTCTGAGAAAATAACGAAAATGCCCTAGCACCCCCGTGTGGATCTATAGATTCCACACATGATTATTTTAATTAACTCCGGATGCAACACCGAGAGCCGACTCCGAGGGAGCCGATCGACTCCAGCTCGACTTAGGCAGAGTTAGGTTAGAGTTCGTAAGGCAAGGCCAACCACTTCTTCGTAGGGTATGTTTGGCTAATGGAAGTAGAAAATAAATTAAGAATTAACTTTCAATATAAAAGTAAAAATAAAATTAGTCCTTCTTGAATTTATTTGCTAATTTTTAAATGGAAAAAAACGTATCTTAAAACATTGTAAGTAATATTTAATTGATTAGATAAAAAAAATATTTATATAATTTTATTTATTTTATATACATAAAAGTATAAATTTTGGATGGTAACGATGATATGCAAATAAAAAATAATAATTTTTTTAGCTTATTCCTCTACTTTTTAGAGCTTTTCAAAACTAAAATATAAGAAAGAAAATTTTGGAAATAATGTGGCACATAAACGTTAATTTTTATTTGTTTTTTTTTTTTGTGAAAAAGGCACAAGTCAGCGAGGCCAAGGCTAGTTCTTTGCCTGTTTTATACAAAAATTTAAATTAAAAATAAAATTCTAATATTTCTAATTCAAATCTTTTTAATAGAACGAGCATGTGAATCTGTCTATTTTTATCTCTAATTGAACAACACGTTTTCGAAGAAATAGATACTGAGTAAATATGGGAATACTTGTATAGAGAAATACACTCTCGTTCCAAATGTAAATATGTTGGGAGAATTGCTTTTGATATTTTCTTCATTATCACGTTGCGGTTCGTTATAACAATTTCATAAACATTATAAATTTTTGCTTACCCAATTAGATTTTATACTTGGTGGGAAAAGTTCAAAATTTTGAATATGGTACATAATTTTTTTTTTGTTGGCTAGTTAAATACACACGTGCATATTTTTTGTAACATTGTTCGAATTTAATATATAGTAAATTAAACTTGAAATTTCTCACAAATTAAACAAAGTTATTGTCACAAAGACAAGAGATAACCTTCCACTAGTTTTTGTACAGGTTTTCCCTTTTCTTTTCCCTAATCATATAGGATTTGTTTTGAGGATGATAGTAGTGTGCCAATAAAAAAAAAAAGAAAAAAAAAAAAGCAAAAGTAGAAAAAATATCTCTATTTATTTTCTTCGAGTATATTAAAAAAAATAGATTTTTGCCATCATAATATAAAATATTTTTAGCTCTTAAAACTTTCTAGGTTGGAGCTTTGAAACTTCATAAATAATATACGAATTTTGTATAAGGTCTAAACTAGGAAGTTAGATTGTTAAAAGTTACAGTTTCCAAATATTAGACTTGCATGCAATTGGATTCTATAAAGGTTATGTTTGGTTTGAGGGAAAATGAAAGAAAAGAAATGGAAAAGAATGAGAAAAGGAAAAAGAAATGAATTTTTTTTTTTTTTTTGGTTTAGTGCGGAAAGAAACTAAATAGAAAATTTAAGAAAAAATAAAAAATAAAGTAAAAATAAAAAAAAAATTCTCCAAACTCTATCCACTCTCCTATCAAAAAGTAAAAAATAAAAATAATAAATTTTCTATAAAAGAGAGAAAAATAGAAAGAAAACTTTATAATTTACTTTCGCTTACTTTCTTTTCTTCTAATTCTTCTTCCAAATCAAACAATAGAAATTAACTTTCTTTCTTATTTTATTTTCTTTTCCTTCATTTTCCCTCAAACCAAACTGAGCCTAAGCATGATCCAACAATTTTCAATCTTAATGAACCAATAATTTAAAAAAAAAACACTATCCTATATTATGCAGTTCAAACTATATCAATCCAACTGAATCAACTAACAACTTAGATGAAGGTTTCCCTAATTTAAAGTCTTTTGCGTTAATTGAGCAATATTAATGGGGTAGAGAGCAAGGGCCTCAGGCACTTTTATATTGATCTCTATTTAGATTAGAGAATGATAATGGATGTGTCAATAGACAATTTTTGACCTGCGCAATATAAAATTTTGAATTTAAAATGAAAATTTTATTTTTCTTTTGCTATCTCCAGTCTTCTAGCTTATCAAAACTCATGGAGTAAAAATGATGCATTTAGGGATGGTAATGGACGCGTCCACGGGTCAAATTTTGACCCCTCACTGTACAAAATTTTGACTTAGGACAATGAAAATTTCATTTCTAATTCAAAATTTTGTATAGAATGAGTTAAAACTTTACATAGATGCATTCATTACTATCCCTAGATGCATTATCCAAGTATTCAAAATTATCGTTCAATAGGTTATAATATGTTAAATTATAAAATAATTTTCCTTAATTCTCATCATAACTTCGGAATTTTAGTGCAATGGAACGATCTTTCAACATGGTATTAGAGTAACTCAGATTCAAATCCTATCAGGCACACTGCTCAAAAATGGTCCTTCAACCTATGGAGATGTGTTAAAATACAAAATAATTTCCCTCAACTCTCACCATAACTTCAGAGTTTTGGTGTAGTGGAAAAATCTTTCAACATGCTATCAAAGTAACCCAGCTTCAAATGCTGTCAGGTGCGCATTTACCTGCGGGTTTTAAAAAAAATTATATCGCTGCGTAAAATCCTTATTTCTGTTCAAAATGGGCCTTCAACCTGCAGGGGTGCGTTAAAGTATATAAATCGTAATTGTCACTATTTCATGTTCTATTATGTTAATTGCTAATTAATGAAATATGATAAAAAGAAGAAGGAAGCATGCATTATCTTCTAGTGGAGCCACGAGGGTCTGCATAGGCCTTTATCAATCACATAATATCACAAGATATAAAAAGGACTTGTCTCTCTTTCAACAAAATCCTATAGATGATAGCCTTGCTTGGAGGTCTTCGCATCAAACAAACTATTTGGAGGTCTTCGCATCAAACAAACTATGAAGTCCAATAGGATAATGCAAGAATAGATGATCAACACTTGCATCTTGGCATTTCTCACTTATTATTTATAATGAGTGTGCGGAAACAGGGTAGCTTAATTATGTCGCAATCTGATTGACAATTCAATATCATGATTGTTAATCGAAGCCAAATCATATTTTGCGACAGTTACACCCACAATTAAGAAGAATTTTCTCTTCAGATATTTTAGGTAGAGCTAAGTTTCCAACAAAGCAACAATCTTGTCGGCACAAGGATAGCTCCTGTGCTGCAAGTACCAAGAGTTAGAGGCAGAATTAGGAGAAGTATAAACAAAAATTAAAGAAAATCCAACTATCTTTCCAATAAAAGAAAAATGAACTAATTTGACGTTATGAGTAGAAAGTTATAATCATTTGTCTAAGAAGTAGTGAGTTAACAACAGAAACTTAGCATAAATAATAGACTGGATGTAACACTCCAAATTTCCATGCTTATTAAATAATAAATTATCAAGATTAATTTTTTTTTTTATATACACCTCCAAATTTAATCAAGTTCCTAAAAGCACACCTTTAGATTAGGTGGTGATAAGTTGTCGAAAAGATAGTGAGGTGACATTCTAATTGGACACTTGTTATACATGCAAAAAGTTTTGGGACTAGGCTAAAGAACAAAGTTACCGAATTGCCCTTGGCATATGTATAGCCTCATTCTCTCAAAGAGAAATTTTGAAGGGAACAAAAACAAAACCACATTCTAACCATTGGTTCTTCTGCTTCGTTGGAGAAAGAAAAGAGAAGAAGATCTGCTAAAAGAGATTAATAAATGAAATTTGAGGTGACTAATACCTTGTTATTGTTCTCTCTTTAATCCGTGTTGAGTGCAAGTAACATGCATATTCTTTCTTGGGATTTATTTGATTTGTATTGTGAGAATATAATTCTTTTATGAATTTTGTGTAAGTAACACTTTATTTCTTTGATTCTTTCTTGGAATTTTTATTTTGATTTGTCTTTCATTCAAATGGTTTCTTTCTATGGATAATTCTAGGTCTTTTTTTGGATCTATTATATTTGGGCATGTTAGGCTAGGGTTTTAGAATTTATTGATTTATATGGATAAATGAAGATTATGGAGTTTTATGAGATGGAATTACATAATCCACAAATTGATTTTAAAAAATTATATAGTATTAATGCTAAAGTGTTAGGTAAATTTCTAAGGCTGAGAAAAAAGTCCCTTAAAGGGAAAAATTGCGGATCTGGAAAATTTTAGATATGGAAAATTGCGAGTTTGAAGAGTTGAAGATTTGGAGAGTAGCGGATTTGGAAAATCGCGAATATAAAAAATTATGGATTTAGACAGTCGCGGATCTAGAAAGTCGCGGATCTGGAAAATCGCGGATCTAATGCAAAAAGCGCGGATATGAGGCAAAAAGCACGGATTTCAGTTCCTTCAATTTATGTTATATAAACTTTTATATGGTATCACCCTCCACTAAAGAGGCTAATATTGACAAGTCATAAATTTTCTAAATATTTCTTATTCCATGATAACAAAATGACAAGTTTAATAATACTTATTCATTTTATGGTAACATGACAAGTGAATATCAAACATGATGCATGAAAGCATGATTATTCATGGAAATATGATGACAAACTTCTTGTATCATGATCACTAGACATGGTCGTGAATCTTGACTCCTAAATTTCTAATTTCTCGTGACTTATATTCTGATTCAGTGTGCGGAACTAAGTGCCACGTAGAACCAAGTGCTATTCGGAATAAAGTGCCATACAAAAGTGAGAGCCACCTCTTGAATCCGTAGGGAGCCACCTCTTGAATTCATGTGGGCCACCTCTAGAATCCATGGGGGCCACCTCTAGAATCTCACATCTAGACATTAGCCAAGAGTGTGTAGAATTAAGCGCTACATGGAACTAAATGTTATTTGAAACAAAGTGCTATTTGAAACAAAGTGCCACACAAAAGTGGGGGCCACCTCTTGAATCTGTAGGAAGCCACCTCTAGAGTTTATGGGGGTCATATCTAGAATTCTACATCGCCTAGCAAAGTGTCAACATGTTACTGAGCCCCTCTACTCTTATTCATCAATTAGTTTAAAATACTAAAAAAGACTTGACATAGTTTCAATAACACTGTTAACATGATCTAGACATGTTAAATTTTACATGATTTCTGGTAAATGTTTTACTTAGTTCTTGTTACTTTATTAACTTGTTATTTACACAACATGGATTTGACCTAGACTTTTCACGGTTTGTGTCTGCTATTTGCGTGCATAGTCTCGCTTATTTCATTATTCACGTAACATGTTTCATACCAACACAATTTACTTGTATGATTTTATCATTGTACTATGATAGTATACATGTTTTGTTCTCTTGTGTTACTTACTGGGTTTAATTTCCTAGATTTTCTTAAACCCAGATCACGGAAGCAGAAAAGGGGAGATCGCTCCGACCAATGATCCTTACTTCACCGACCAAATCGAATAGAAGTGATTAGCAAAGTACTTCTTGGGCACTTCGCACTTCTTGTTTATATTTTCTTTTATTGGACGCTACTTTAACTCTCTTATATTTTGATTCTTTTGTGTAAATGTTCATAGCAGTGTGTCGTTTTATGTAATCAATTATCTATATAAATGAAATTTTTTCAGTTTCAGATATATTATTTGTTCATCTTGATGTGCCAGTAATTACAGTTATTTTAAGATTCTGTGATTGTTGGATTGTATAGAATAATACTTAAGTAGCATCTCCCGTCTTGGAAAGAAGCGGAAAAAAAGAAACACAAATAAAGGAGAGTTACAGAAGGTCTAAATAATAGACTGGATAAAGGAAGGTCTGAGGATGGTTTCTTTCTGAAGAGAATTATGAGAAGAGTTTCTAGCTTAAAATTATATGAATACATAATGTGTAAGGGATATGAAGTGTGATTCCCTACCTCGTCATTCTCAAAGAAAAATTTCTTCTATCGGAAGCTTAACGGAGGATTTCTTGCCATCTTTTGGAACTTTACGATGGGAGCAGTATGGACCATGGTGATGTCTAGTTTACTAATTTTTTTTGTGCAGTATGGCGACAACCAATTTACTAGTTTTAATGGACGCGTTTAGGCACGATTAGGCCAGATGACCGACACGTACTCGAGAGTGTGTCGAATGGTTGACCTTGGGTCTCCCCAAATGTGACTTCCACAATATCTCATGACGTCTATTTTAGTCACAAGTTGGGTGGATCACCTGCTTTATAAATAATGATGGAAATATACTGTAATTTTCATCAAATATTTAGTTTAATCTAACCTGATTTGGTTCAATGAATCTGGTTTTGATTTGACCAAGAAAATATTTGAGAGAATCTCTGAGATTTCTAGTTTAATTAGATTATATTTAATTTGGATTTGACTAGATCTGATATCTCTATCCAATTTTATTCTTTTTGGATTTTTTGAGATATTGACAGATGTGGACTCTCTCCTCATCAATTTTTCCATGTGAACATACGACTTGGAACTTGAGGAGGATGCAAAATAGAAAATGGATAATAAGAAGGATGGAGGAAGAAGAGTTAGTTACATGAACTCATGCAAGAAAGTGTGAAGGGGGCATGACATACATGGGGTGCACTTAGCACAATATAGTTTGTGTGTACTCCCCAGCCATTTTCTAATACCTAATTACAAGACATGCCATTTCGTCAATAATTGACCTAATCTAAAAAATTGGTCAAGTGATAAAATCCCAAGCAAGTAAAAACACAGTTACAGATTTGTTATGATTGGATTGTTGCAAAACAAACTGCCATTTATGTTAGATCTTAGAAGACACATATTGACAATTGAAATTTTATGTATAGTGCTATACCAACCTTTAATATGTTATAATTCATATGTATAGTGCTATACCAACCTTTAATGTGTTATAATTCATACGACAAAAATAACTAGTGATTGCTATATAATTTATTATAAATAGGCATATTTATATCTAACAAAATCTAATAATTACTGACTATATAGGAGCATATCTGACAATATATATAACTAAAATTTATTATATCTGAGAATAACTGGCTATGTTTGAAGATAACTGACTATATCTAATTACTCAAAAATAAATAATCTCCTTCTGATCCACTGTCTCAAAGTAATCTGAACCATCTTTACTATTCTCAAAGAAAGCCTCATCTGCCATGAAACAATAATCACATTGTCCTCTAATCCATCTCCCATATTTCGATCCTCGCTATCGGTCCAAACTCTTCCACTCTCCCGTCCAAGAACAATCTCCCATCACAAACCAAGTTGGCAAGCACTGCATTGTCGGAAGGTAGATGTCCAAGGCCTCCCATCAGTCTCTATCCAGAACAAACTTCAACAGAAGATCAAGATCTTGACTTAAACAATATGTACCAAAATTGCAACCATTGATACACCCCGTTTATCTGCAATCCTCTGATTTTTGAATCTTAGATGAGCGAGAGGAGGTGGTTGACAGTGTTGGCCCATGTAGATCTTGAAATTTTAGAGGGCTTCGGCAATGAGGTGACGTGCGCAATCTTGCAATATGGCGATGAAGGGAATCTAGATGATGCAGGAAAGGAAGGAAGAGGACAAGGGGTGGATATCTCTCTGTATTGCATTGTTCTATAATTTTTTGCAATCCTAAGATTAGGGGTGGCTAATGAGCTTGATAACCTATCAGTTTCATCTAAAATTTAAAATTTCGAGCCAAATTTTAAAGCTTGTTGGGTAGGACATAGATCCTTTGAAAAAAAAAAAAAAAAAATTCAGATGCCTTAATATATCTAGATAATACTCGAAATTCTATAATCTGATTATTCGATAATTATTTAGGTAAATTATCTTTATGCATGTTTTTGTTCATTTTTTTTGACAATGTTACTAATAAATAAATAAAGTTATAGTTAGAACCAAAATATTTGTAGTTTTTATCTGATTCATAATAGAAATTGAATATATTTTGTTTAATAAAAATTTATATATTGTACAATAATATAAAATCTAGAATACGATGGACTATTTTAAGTTGATAGTTAGATACTCTAATTTTATATTTAAATTTATGAATCTTTTTTTTTCTTACTCTATCCGACGTGAAACTATATATATATATATATATATATATATATATATATATATATATATATATATATATATATATATATATATATATATATATATATATATATATATATATATATATATATATATATATATATATATATATATATATATATATATATATATATATATATATATATATATATATATATATATAAGGGATTACTGTAGGTGAGCTGTCAGCCCAAGAAAAGTTACGTGGGCTAGCGGCTAAACTATAACGATCCTATAATTTTTCTTCAATAATTTTTTACAATTGTTATCTCTACCTCTTTAACTTCTTTCGGGTTAAATTTCATAAATTTTGAAGTTTATTTACCCTTTCATCAAGTGTATACAAAATATTGTATTTATTGAAAACTGTTAATTTTTCTTTATATATATATATATATATATATATATATATATATATATATATATATATATATATATATATAAGAAAAATAAAAATAAACTAGCAGCTCACGCAAGTTACCTAAGTTATAGTTCGTTTTCACTATAGCCATTAATCTATTTTAAAAAAAAGTTCTTTTGGATTATGATCTCGACCCCCTAGAGTTCACTCA
The DNA here is from genome assembly GCA_036321105.1 of Dracaena cambodiana. Lineage (NCBI taxonomy): Eukaryota > Viridiplantae > Streptophyta > Magnoliopsida > Asparagales > Asparagaceae > Dracaena > Dracaena cambodiana. The sequence goes on from JAYEPQ010000006.1 coordinate 44,134,088, forward strand.
TAATCAATTTCTTGGATTTTAGTTTTGATTTCTTCCTCCATCAAGTTAACGCAAACTTAATGGTTTTCAATGAATTAAATATTTTGTATGTACTTGATAAAAGAGTAAATAAACTCTAAAATTTAATCCGAACGAAGTTAAGGAGATAGAGATAGTAATTGTAAAAAAGAAAAAGAAAAATTATTGAATCATTATAGTTTTGTCGCCAACTTACGTAACTTTTCCTGAGCTGACAGCTCACCTACGATAATCCTATATATATATATATGTTTGCTCAAAAATTGAATTTCTCCTTCCATTGCAAAATTATTTGATTACAAAAGAAAATTGAGAATTATAAAAAAAAATTGAGGAATAAGAAGAACGGGAATATTAATTTATACCCTTTTTGATGTGGGTTCAGGTGGCGATGGAGCCTCGCTGGCGCACTCCGTTGACGGTCTGATCTGCACTCTTGATTTCACGAGCTCGCCCAAAATCGTCCCAAAAGTCCTTTCTCTGGACTCAATTCCCGTCTTTTATAGACCGAATCAACTCGAAATTCGGCTTGAATCCTCCCTGAAAAATCGGATCAAGAGATATCAGCGAAATAAACAAACAAATGGGAATAGACGGAAAACAACCCGCGGGTGCACTCGCGGAAGTCCCCCTCGCGGGTGCACCTGCGGGAGTTATCCTGCGGGTGTCCGCAGTTAATTTTTTTTAATTATATTTTTTTAGTGTCTACTATATATATATATATATATATATATATATATATATATATATATATATGGAGAGAGAGAGAGACACACTTTGGATTCTTTAATTTTGACTATCAGACGTTTTAAAGAATTTGGCAGACAGAGATAATTGTTAACATATATCGCGGAATATGAGTGGAGATATGACGTTAACATGCTTATTCAATTATTTAATAACAAGCAGATGTATGATTTTAACGTGATCATTAGATGACAAGTAAAAATATGATGTTAAGGTACTCGTTGGGTGACAAGCAGATGTATGATATTAACATGCTTATTTTAGGCCAAGCAGAGGTATCATGTTAACGTGCTCATTAGAAACCTAACCGTTCAGTGACATCTAGTATGACGGATCAGGGAAAGACATAGGTGATATTAAACGTATCTTGGAGCTCAACCTATTCAGAGGATCTGATCGTGATATGAACAAGCTGACTAAATAGAGGTGACAGTTAACGTATTTAGCCTTGGAATCAGACTATCAGAGGTAACTGTTAACTTGATAGGGAGA